>CP113882.1:0-600000 GCA_030370665.1 Hanseniaspora meyeri | reverse complement strand
TACTCAAAGATGCTCATCACTTCGAACAAATGACCACTTTCAACAGATCCACCAACGTCGCTGAAAGAATTGTTCACTCTGTCGGCTCAGGTTGTTTTGTTAAGTTAAAAATTACTGATCCATTGACTGATATCACTGTTGCCAAGCCATTCCAAAATGTTGGTGAAGAATACGATGGTATTTTAAGAATCTCCACAGTTGCTGGTGAAAGAGGAACAGCTGACCACAGTTCTACCAGAGATCCAGCTGGTGTTTCCTTCAAGTTCAAGACTCCATACGGTGTCATGGACTGGGTCTTCAACAATACCCCTATCTTCTTCATCAGATCCGGTGGTATTCAATTCGAGCACTTCATCAAGTCTCAAAAGAGAGACCACAGAAACGGTTTAGGTGCTGACTACGATGCCACTCAATTCTGGGACTACTTAACTTTAAACCCAGAATCCATCCATCAAGTTACCTACTTGTTCGGTGACAGAGGTAAGCCAGTTTACCCATACTTCAACTCCTACTCTGGTCACACCTTAAAGTTCATCAACGACAAGAACGAGGTTACCTATGTCCAAGTCCACGTCATTCAAGATGAGGGTGTAAAGAACATTATCAATGGTGATGAAATCCCAATGATTGGTCCAGACTCCAACAGAGCTAACTTACAATCCAGCTTAGAGAGTGGTAAGAAGTACACCTGGTCTTGTTATGTCCAAACCATGACTCCTCAACAAGCCTTAGACTTCAAGTACAACGTCAATGACTTGACCAAGGTCTGGCCCCACAAGGAGTTCCCATTGAGAAAGTTCGGTACTGTTGAAACCACTGGTGCCATTGACAACTACTTTGAACAAGTTGAGCAAGTCGCCATGTCCCCATCCAACTTCTTGATGGACGGTATTGAACCATCCAACGACCCTGTCTTGGTTGCCAGACTATTCTCCTATGATGATGCCCACAGATCCAGATTCAACGGTCCAAACTACGACCAACTGCCAATCAACAGACCTTTGAACACTGAATGTCCATTTGGCTACAAGACCAATGATAAGGTCGATCACATCCCAGCCAACTTGACCAGAGATGGTTACATGGCCATGGGAGCTTCCTCCGACAATTCCTTTATCGCATCAACCGACAGCTCCATCAAGTTTGCTCCATCTGCCACTTGTCCAATCACCGGCAAGAGTGCTCCATCCCACTCCAGATACGTTGGTTCCAAGTACAGATCCGAGATTGACACCAAGCAAGCTGCTTTGAAGGCCAACCAGGTCAAGGACCACGAGATCGTTGCCAAGGTCGATGCCAACTTGTCTTTCTTGGAAGGTATCAACGAAATTGACATTGAACAAGCAACTGGTCTGTATGAGAAGATCTACACCCCTGAGCAACAGGAAAGAATGGCCAACGAAATTATTGGCCACGCCTCCACCACCAAAAACCAAATGGTCAGAGCCAGAATTCCTCAATACTGGGGTCTGGTCAACAAGGAGCTTGGTGCCAAGATTGCCAAGGGTTTAGACGTCGACTACAAGTACCTACCATTAAAGGAATACTGTGAGTCCCTTGAAACCACTGATTAAGCTTGCTTGATCAATTAGGAGACTCTGTCTTTTTGTGGGTGATTTGCAGTACTGTGTTTTGGTTTTTCAGAAAGAATACCACAAACTCCAGAGTATTTACCCCGAAGAGACAAAAGTAGTTAATGAAATTTATGAAAAACAAATAAAGTAAAATGATTTATTAGAAGCTTATATATACATTTATAAAAATAGTTTTATGTGATGAAAACCAGGCGCAGTACATCTCTCTGAAGATAAGACTTTTAATTTTGCACCCCATTTGTTTTTTGACTTTAACGCTTTGCTCTCTAGTGAGCTTTTTTAATGATGATGTATTTGTTTAGTATGGGGAAAAGAGGTATTTATGACAGTATTATAAATTATCCATCCTGATTCTTCTTCTTGTTCTTCTTTCCAAGCCTTGTGTTCTGAATATAGACGCTGTTTCTTTTGCCTAGGTGCACCCATTGTTGCTGTTTGCTTTCAAATGCGCAATCCTAAGAGAAAAAGAAAAATCTCACATGGATTTAATCAAAAAAAAAAATGACAATTATACTTATGTATATATCAGCAGCTGTTACTCATCGTCTGAGATATAAGATCTTCTATAATCCTCGTTCAAGATCTTGTAGTGCGATAACGTAGTTACTTTTTTGTCGGCTGGCGCATACATGCTATGGTTCCACCAACCAGGCTGGCCTATGACCAAGTACCTGCTTGTTTTTCTGTCCCAGAAGGCCCCAATGAAGTTTTCTAGCTCAATAGCAAGCAAAATGTCATCCGCTCTGTTCAAACGCACAATGGAAAATTTGTCTTTCACAGCCAACTTGAAGACGTACCGTATCAAGATCTGTGCCTTGGTTAGTCTTTTGTTGAAATCTCTCCAGGTGAAAGGTTCTGGGAAAACTGCCTCGTCATCAGCGGCGTTGTAACAGGGCAACACACGCAACAATTCCAAGTTTTGGGGAGGACCCAATTGTTCGTTGATTAGTCGGCGGAACTCCGCTGCTCTTAAAAGAGTTCTGTAGATGTAGTCCTCTTCGATGTATTGGTTCCACATAAAACCAAGTTCATGGTCAAATCTGTCGGACTTATGGAGCTTTCTCTTGTAAGGACAAGGGAAGACCTTGTGCTCAAGCAAGTAGATTCTCTTCTCAATTGTTCTGGTGTCCATGCAGAAGTGGTAGTAGTGGTATCCCTTAATCAGCAAGACTATGACGACTACAACTGAAGGCATGATAATGATTTCGGGGAATGCCTTTATTATAGAAACAAAGTCTTTTTTTTCTGAGGGGATGTGAATGTGAATTGGAACTTCTTTGTCCAAGTTGTTCATCTTGATGTCGGAAGGAACGTGGATGGTAGTGTTATAATACATGGTAGTAAAGTTTTTAAAATAAAGCGAGCGTAAGTTTTTTTTTGGAAAGGGGGTGATGGTTGTTTTACACTATTTTTATTTTAAAATGATAATAAAATAAGAATAAAGTAAAACTAAAAAACATCAGTATTTATACTATTCAAATCCTAATAATTAAGGGGGTTAAACAATGAATATAACATTATAAAAAAACTAATGAGTTTCTGTTTAAAGGGCGAGGCCACCAGTTTGCTTTTTCATTAGAAAATTCTTCCAGCAGAAAAAAAGAAAGCAAACGTTTATTTTATTTTTTTTCACTGCTTCCTATTGATTAAACTTTTCAGTCTGATTTTTTTTTTCCTCCTCGGAAATCAGATTTGCGATGAGTAAAAAAACATATCCTTAAATTTTAAAAATATTTGAAAACTAATAGAAAAACTCTAATGCTTAGCTGGCTGCTGTGATCACCTGTAATTCTCTTGAATAATTCTTTTGGAAGGCTTCCAGATATGCATGGAGTTGTCAAATGAGCAACTCGTGACCGTCCATGGATCGAACAAATCCCATGAGCAGTCTGTTATTCCCAGCATATGGCCACCGTGTGTGAACAGAAGCTTTTCTTGATACCCGGTCTCTCCTAGGGTATCCCACACTTTGACCAATCCATCTTCCATCCCTGCAGACATAAGCACATTTGGATTGAGAGGGTTCCATTGAACTTTGCTCACAGAGTTGTCTTGTGAAATGTGTTCGTTGACATTATGGTCTGCGTGGTTGAAAGTCAATAATGGCTTGTGTATGTTTCTTATATCGTGTATGTTCACCTGGCCATCTTCATCGCTGCATCCAACAGCAACCAGATTGGAGTCGTGAGGGTTAAAGTGAATGCTGTTGACTCCATTTTTTTCGCTGTTTATATTCAAAGTTGACATGACTATATTCTGCGATCTAGTGTCAAAAATCTGTATGTACTTGCTTTCACAACCGAGCCCAATCAAAGAATCGTGGTCGTGCATGTATGACAAATCATTAATTCCATGTTCATCCGCTACGGTCAACGCACTTGGCTCTGTGTATGTTACTTTGCCTTTTTTGTATATCTTGTGCAGATCCCATACTTGAAGGAGTCCGTTGCTCAACCCAGATGCCAGCTCTGCTTTTTTGATGTTATTCCATTCAAGACAGTTGACTTCGGCTGATTCTATCTCACAGCATCCACTCAAGTGCATTATGTGGCTGGTGGGCATCAAGTTTTTGACTGAACTGTTTATGGTTGTACACTTGGTTTTGTCATACAAGTATACATTTCCGTACTTTGTTGATGCTGTTGCAAATAGGTCCGGGTTGTTGAGATTGATAGAGATTCTGTTACACTGTTCTGCGTTTGGAAAGACAATTTCAATGTCATTTCTCAAGTTCTGCGGCTTGTATTCTTTTATAAGTTCGTTGTTGCTTTTATGAGCATCAATTGTCTTACCTCTATTCTTGTTGTTTTTGTCTTTGCTGTTCATGTCCAAGTTTTTCAATACCTGGAACTCCATATTTTCCATCTCAAAGCAATTCAAGTCACTCTTTGGGATATTCAACGTAGGCATTTGTGTTAGTATGACCTTTTCGTCTTCAGGCAATTGGTCAGAGGTATAGCTGGATATCATGTACCATCTGTCATTCGTTACTTTGTTGTGGTATGGTAAGCAATTTACAGACAAAGAGGGCCACTTTAAGTTGTTTGTGTTTATGTAGTCGTATAGAACTTTTGAGTTTTTCTTCCATATTCTGTAGTTGTTTTGCTTGTTGCCATCTATCCCTTCAGATTGTTCCACTTCCAAGTTTTGAAAATCATCTTGTAGGGGTTCTTCTTGCTTTGGGTTAATGTCAGCAAGCATTATTTCATCTTCAAAATTTTCAGTCATGATTGTACAGTAATTAGTCGGTTGTATAGGGATTTATGGAATTTTTCTTCACCAACATATTCCTATTCATAGGAAATCATTAGTTAAATGCAGAGAAAGAAAAAGAGAATAACACTGAAGTCTTCACTGATTAAACATCTTTGGTGTCTGACAAAAAAAAAAATTGCTTACGCGTCAATCACGTGATGTGTGTTATAGATATCTCCGACAAGCAGCATCATTACCGATATATATCTAAAGCAAGAGATAATAATGACATAAACTCCCCATAACGACAATGGAGGTGGCTGAATAGTGATATATAAAAGATCTATATGATGTTTAAAAAAGTCACCAAAGAATTTTTTTTCTCATCATAGTAGCATTCAATACAAAAACAAGAAAGAATGAGTATCTCATATGTGTGTTCGCTTCTGTTTACCGATAGAAGTCTCAGATGATAAGATTCAGTCAGGAATTGCACTATAATATTTTTTTTCCCACTCTGCTTGCCTTTTTTTTTTTTGCCCAATTAAGCGATTCGCCTTGAGAGTAATCTAATCACGGTAATTTCCTGAACAAAAAAAATCGAGAAAAAGAAAATTTTTTATTTTTTTAGATTTATTTAAAATGTTTCACTTTGATGATTTATATCTAACTAAACAAAACACATTGCAATAACCAAAACAACGTGTACTCATTTGTGATTTTTCCCATTCATTTGTGTTTCTTCTTTCTCATAGTTACTTGTCATACCCATAAACCATGTCCGCCAACACTGAAGCCAAAAAGAGCCATTCTGGTTCTGCCAAGATCTTAGGTTCTGCCTCTTCTGCTATCTTAGAATTAGCCATTTTCCACCCTGTCGACACCATCTCCAAGAGATTGATGTCCAACCAATCCAAGATCACCTCCGTTGAGCAATTCAAAAAAGTTGTTGCTTCTAAATCTCTATACGCCGGTTTGAACTTCAACATCTACTACAAGCTATTCCAAAGAGTCTACAAGTACTCCGGTCAATCCTTTGTCAAGGAGTGGATCGACAGAAACACCTCTATCCAATCCAGATCTATCAAAAACGCCGTTGCTGGTTCCTTGATCGGTATTGGTGAAATCGCCTTGTTACCTCTAGATGTCTTAAAGATTAAGATGCAAACCAACCCAGATGCCTTCAAGGGTAAGGGTGTCTTCAATGTCATTAAGGAACACGGTATCAGATCTCTATACTCCGGTGCCGGTTGGACTGCTGCCAGAAACGCTCCAGGTTCCTTCGCCTTGTTCGGTGCCAACTCCTTCGCCCAAGAATATATTTTGAAATTGAAAGACAACGAAACTCCTACTTGGGGACAAAACTTCTTCACCTCCATCTTCGGTGCTTCTGCCTCCTTGATTGTTTCTGCTCCATTGGACGTCATCAAGACCAGAATTCAAAATAAGAACTTCGGTAGCTCCGAAAGTGGTTTCAATATCATCAAACAAACCTTGAAGAACGAAGGTATCACTGCTTTCTTCAAGGGTTTGACTCCAAAGTTGTTGACCACCGGTCCTAAGTTGGTCTTCTCTTTCGCTCTAGCTCAATCTTTCATCCCAATGTTTGATAAGTTGCTATCTAAAAAGGATTAATTTGTAAGTAATTGATGATAAAGTTTGATTGAAGGATATTCATAGGCATGCTTTTATCTTCTTTTTTTTTTTTCTTGTTAAAAAAATATTAAAATACTAATTCCTTGTAAATAGACAACTATATGGCATGACCAAATAAGCGAGCCTTGAACAAAGTGATGTTATATATTGATTTGTAATTCATAATCAACAACAATTAATTATTTGTAAGATAAACAATATGATTATCTTTCTTCTTTGACGATTACTGAAAAGCTGATTGCGTTCTGTTTTCAAAAATTGCTTTTTTTCTTTTCTTTTTTTTTTTTTTGGCCGTACCCCAATTTTGTTTTTTCAACTATTTTTTTCAAGTATTTTGTAAATATAACAGAAAGATATATGGAATGATCATCCCAAAAAACATACTATCTAGCACATTACCGCAAAATGAAGTTCCAAAAAACTAATGATGAAAGAAAGGAGTACAGAGACATAAGAGATTCCACAAGATCAAAGTTGAAATACGTCAAAAACGCCAATGAAATCCTGAAAGATGCCACACCTGAAGCCAAGATTTTCAATGCTGAAAAGGTCTTGGTCGAACTACCTAAGAAGAGATTCTACAGACAAAGAGCCCATGCCAACATTTTCTCTGACAAATCCGCTCCATACCCTGTAGCACCACAAGAAATGGACTGGTCCAAGCTATACCCAGCCTATTACGATGCCGAAAAGAATGAAATGACCAAGAAGGTCACCATTGCTGACATCGGGTGTGGTTACGGTGGTTTACTGGCTGAACTGGCCCCGGTCTTCCCAAAGAGCTTGGTTCTGGGTATGGAAATCAGAATGCAGGTCACCAGCTATGTTGAAGACAGAATCATTGCCTTGAGAGCCCAAAACGCCCACGCCAACATAGAAACCGACAGCAACCACTACCAGAACATCTCCGTTTTGAGAGGAAACGCCATGAAGTTCATGAATAACTTTTTCGAAAAGGGTCAGCTGGAAAAGATATTCTTCATGTTCCCAGATCCATGTTTCAAAAAGAAAAAGTTCAAGGCCAGAATCATATCCAATACCCTATTGACCGAATACGCACACTCCTTGAAAGAAGGCGGGATCATTTATACCATAACAGATGTTGAGGACTTGCATATCTGGATGAGAACCCATTTGGAAGAACACCCGCTGTTTGAAAGATTGGATGAGGATTGGGAAAAATCAGACGTTTCTTGTCAGTTAATGATAAATGCTACTGAAGAAGGTCAAAAAGTCGAAAGAAATAAAGGTAGTAAATGGATCGCTTGTTTCAGAAGATTACCAGATCCTGAAATTATTTAAGAATCCATCACTGAATATAAAAAAATATATATGAAATAAGAGACTTATTAGCTTCTTTATTTACTTCTTTCATTAACTAAGTCATTACTGTGTGTCTTAAAATACTCTGTGTGCTTTTAGCCTTTGTTTTTCAATACCAATTGACCGCTATACTTACTGTTGACAAAGTCGTCTATTGTTGGCACACTTAATTGTTGACCTGTTAACAGGTTCGTTGTTGGAGTAACTTGTGAGTCGTCAATATCATCGATGTTGTCATCTTGCAGCAGCACATCACGCATTGGAGCGTTTGATTGCATAGTTTTGTTTGCTAAAGGTTTAGTGACACTAATGTTACCTTTGTTGTTCAAAGAACTGTCATATCTTCCACTTGGTGTAGAAATGATCGATGCTTGGTACTGTAAACTGTCTAGTTGTGAAGGAATTGAGTTATATCTTTTAATTGTATGAGAATTCGAGGTCAGTGAACCACTTTTGATCGTTGTTGCCTCATCGTGGAATACAGATGCCATGTCTTCTAGGTGTAACCCATTGGTTTCCGGATAGTACTGTTTGACTACAATGAGAGAGATAACACAGAACATCAAAGGCAGTATGTAAAATTTGTAGTGGATCTTATCTTGCAATATTGGGGTAATGTAGCCAACAATAAAGTTAGACAGCCAGTTCACAGCAGTTGAGCAACTTGAAATTAAGGTTCTGCAACTTTGTGGAGCAATTTCACTGGCAAGTAACCATGGAACAGGACCCCAGGCAAAGCCAAAGAATGAGTTGAAAATTATGACAAACAGAACAGCCAGCTTTGGAGTATACTCGGGATTGTTCCATGCCATGATCAGAATTATACAAAGCCAACTGAAACCCATACCTATAGCACCAATTATTAACAACTTCTTTCTCCCTATTCTATCTACAAGGAAACATGGTGGGATTGTAGACAATACATATACTATGGAGTTCAATCCAGACATCAAAACAGTTCTTCTTCCCAACATACCCGCTTGCTCAAAAAGCAAACAAGAGTAGTAACCTATGATGTTGATACCGTTGAATTGGGCAAGCATCAAGGATGAACAAGCAACCAGGAATCTCTTTTTGTATTTTTTGAAATAATGCCATATTGGTTGTTTATGATCGTTGTTTAGAGTACTAACCAAGTGATGTTCTAGGATTGTCATGTATTCCTTAATGACATCGTCGTCGTTCAAGAAGTCTTTCTTACCTTGTATTTTAGCCAAAACAATAAGACTCTCCATTTTGTAATAAGGTTTTTTGTCTGAATAGTTCAATAAGTATCTTGGTGATTCAATTACAATAAAGGTACCCACAAACAACAGGATTCCAAAGAACAACTGAAACAAGAACGGAAATCTCCAACTCCAGTTGTTAGTTTCGCCAGTGAAAATGGCGGTGGAAATATAATTTGTCCAAATACTAGTAGAATACCCTATGATATTGAACACAAACTGAACTGATCCAATCAATCCTCTACTTCCGGAGTTTGCAATTTCAGACAAATAAATGGTAACGTTGGAGGATAATATACCAATGGCAAAGCCAATGATCAATCTTGACAGGATCAATTGCGACTTGTTCATAGCTGTGAATTGCAAAAACCCACCAACTATGAATATCATCGATCCTAGTCTGATCATGTGTCTTCTTCCTCCAATATCGATACCGACATAATTCAAATTATTAATGATGATTGATGAAGACAACGCACCAATCTCCATTATTGACACAATAATGGATATGTCATTGGGAGTTGGGTCGTTGAAGTACAGTTTGAATTGTGGAGTGACTATAATAGAAGCCATAACACCCTGCGAGTAACCAAATAATAGAGTACCCACGCTGACAAAGGCAGCTGTGAAGTATAAAAGAGGTTTTCCTATGAAATTACTTTTTATGAGTAGCTTTTTGTCTCCATATTCAGAGGAATCTTGTTTGCTCTCATTATCAGCAATTCTGCTGCCAGCTATAAACGATTGTGATTCCATTTTTGTGGTTTTGCATAAATTTTGTTTGGATGTTACTTTGTAAAAAAAAAAAATGTCTGAAAGTTTTCAAGCTGTTTTGATTTAAAAGAAAGGCAAACTTGTAGATTATCAAATTTGTCAAAGTGTATGTGCTATTTTTGTTATCTGGAATAATTAATGACGTATAAATGACTTATAGGAAAAACGGGAATTGATTAAAGACTTTGTTTTTTAGTATCTTTGAGGATCTCGCTTTAATGTTTGAATAGACTATTTTGATATTAAGGTAACAGTAATAAATAAAGTTTTCTTATTTGACTGTAAAGTATCTTTTAAAGATATTAACTATATAGATGATTCTCCTATGTGTGTTGATGATTAATGTTTAATTAAGACAAATCTTTAAGGGGATACAATCAGCCTCTTTTTTTGGGCCCCCACACACGCACAAAAAAAAAAAAATAGGAATTGCTTGTACTCGTTTCTGTTCTGGACTTTCTTTTCTTGTTTGTTTTTTGGTCATTCTTATCTGCGAGAATTTTAAATCCGATTGTGATACAGACTTAAATCATCAATTCAAAAAAAAAAAATCATTACTGACTAGGCTTACCCTGAAAATATTCATAGTTTCCGCATTCGGATACGATACTTTCTACAACAAAATTAGTATGGTTCACCAAAATGATTAATCATATTAACAAATATATTAAGAATAAAACCCCCTCAAATCATTAATATATAATGGATCTCATTAATTTATCTACAGGTTCACAATCATCGTGGTCTTGATCATAGAATATATGCTAAACGAAGGGTATGCATAATAATAATAAAACTTGTTCCTAACACAATCTTTTTTTTCTTATTTACAACAAGACGGGTTTCTTATTCCTTTGGAGAGCCACCGCCCAATACCTCATCTTTATATGTGGTCAACAATTGACTTAGGTTGGTAGTATTGCTTTCCAACATCTTGACAATACCACTGGATTGTTGTTGCAACATTTGCACCAATAAGGCATGGTTTTCTTCCATGGTATGAGCGTGTTGTAATTTACTTATGTCATCAACTGAGTATAGCTTAGATAGATCGTTTTCCAGAATCATTCCCATTACCAGAACTCTGTTTGAAAACGGGGATTTCTTCTTATTCATGGCATCCAGCAACCCTTTCAATGCCTTTGGGTTTATTTCTTTGTCCTCGGCAACCAAAATACTACTGGTGTTGCTGTTGAAGAAAATACTCAATGGAGAAACCTTTTCAATCATGGCCTTGTCGTCTTCTAGAATTTCTTCTTTCTTTAATTGTATTTGGTTCTTGGCAGCAAGCTCATCCAAGATGGCCAGTCTCATTACACTTGAGGATACTTTATATTTTCTGAAGTTCAAGGTCTTTAATGATTCTTTTATGGCTTTTTCTTCATCGTATTTCATTGGGACATTATGGGTAACCAAAATCAATGGCTTGGTTGACAATAGATGTCTATATTCATCATACAGCAACTTCTTTCTATCATATATGTTATCGCTTAAGCTCTTGGAGGCAAAGACACCAGTTAGGTTGGAAACATGGCTTACTGATTCAGCACCATTCTTGGCAACTTGAGTAATTCTGAACATTGTATTGGTGTTGTTGAATAAATTTATTTTGGTTTCTATTGGCTATACTCTGTAATTAACAGCTGTTTCTCAGTAATTCTGCTTAGAGCTTGGCGAAAATTTTTCAGCGTGCAAATAGTTCTTTCACGCAGAGGAAAAAAAAAAAAAGAAAAAAAATTTTCATACTACAATTTCACGTGATTGGGAGAGAGTACTTCAAAAAAACGACTACATTTAAAATCGTGAGAAGGATCTACTACTGATCACTGCGTCTAAAAAATTTCCATGTCGTATCTCTCAAGAGCTTTAATCAATTGATAAAGAAAACAAAAAAAGAGAACTGGAGGGTTTTTTTTTTTATTTTTTATTTTTTCATATATACTTTAACGAAGCCTGTGGCTTACTTATTTTTATTTTTTTTTTCCATATTTTACATAATTAGTCTTACATAGAACATAGCTTACTAAATATCAAAAAAGCGGTATTTTGCTTCTGGTATTACTCAGAAGCAAACTTTCTGAAATTAAGTTTTGCAGATTACTTTTTTTTTAAACAAGATAAAAAAGAGAAGCGACTAATGTTACTTCTATTTTTATTCTTCTTTAATATTGTTTTAACGTAAATTTCTGAATGTTCTTAATGCTAATAAAACGGTTGACAATGTGGCAACACCAACAGCTATGTGGCAGGCTGGTGGTAAAGCATGCATTACGTAACAGAAACTGATTAATCCAGCAATAACTGAACAGTAAGCAGATAAGTCACCAATGACATCAACAACGGCTTGGGCGGCAACTTCTTCGTTACCAGCGTCCATGGCAGGGCCAATCTTAGCCAACAACAAGTATCCAATGATTTCACCAATGAATTCTTGGTCGGCGCCAGAAACGGAGACAATTTCAGAGTACTCTCTCAAAATTAAACCATCGTTTCCAGACAAAGAGAAGCCCTCAAAGCTTTGAATCATGGATAAAGTCTGGTAAATCCAGAGCTTCAAGTTGGTTCTGTAGCTCGTGTTGGAGGCAGCAGATTGATCTCTCAAGGTTGACAATTCGTTAAACTTGCTGTTTAAAAATTGCTTAACAACCATAGGATCGATGGCGTGGCTTGGGTCAAAGCTGTGGAAAGCAGCCTTGATCTTGCTGACCAATTGTCTTGTCTTCAAGTTTTCACCTTGCTCGAAGGAAGACCAAGCAGCAAAGTGGTCACCAGACAATTCAGCGTCGATGGTTTCAAAGGCATCGACGATGCTTGAAACGATGAAGCTGGAGTCAGCGCTGGCTTCAAACTCACCTGGCTGGGAGATTGAAGACAACTTGGCAGTCAAGGAGCCCAACAACTGGGAGTGCATGTCACCGGCATTGTCGTTCAAGACGGAGGCGGAAACAATAGCATTCTTTTTCATGAAAGCTTCGGCTTCAGAGTCACCGTTGCCGTTGAAGTAGTCGTCAAAGGCTTGGGCAACAGAAGCAGGGTCGCTCAAAACAGAACTTTTAAAAGATTCAAACCAAGAGTCAGAGGAGACTTGGGGAACTAATAAACTCTCTGGAGCAGCAAAGGTGGTGACACCTAAGGAGGCAAAGATTAAAGTCTTAACAGCAAAAGAAGTTTTCATTTTTGGTAAATAGTTTTAATATAAGTGTTGGTGGTTTATTATTATTATTATTTATTATATTAATATTTAACTTAAATAAAAAATATAAATCAAGATTAAAATTGAAAAGTGAATGAAATAAGTTTTTGATAAATTTGAAAATTGAGATTTCGGAAGTTGCTTAAATAGTTTTTCAGATGGAATTGACAACGCTGAATTTTAAATATTTCTAATAGAAAAATAACTTTTTTTGCTATTTTGCTGTGAGTAGAAAACTAATAAACTTTTTAATAGTGTGCACTGTTTACTACAGCAAAACAGATTTCCGTTTGTCATTAGTTTTTTTTAATGGCTCATCACACTATTGATTAAAACCTTCGTTTTTTTTTTCCTAGTAAAAAGTGCATTGCAAGGGGAAAAAAAGTAATGGAATTTTTTTAAAAAAATTTAAACATATCTTTTTTTTCTAATAAAAAAAAAACATTAGTACCCCTAAGAAATCAACGTTTATTAGAGTAAAAAAGGGCTGAGAATGCTGCATTGTCATAATGGATTTTGTCTTTTCTTAGTAATATATATTTGGTTTATTCGTACATTGGTGTTCATCGCTTCTTATGTCCGAAGACATCACGGCTTTGAATGATCAGTCTAGGTATACTCTGAACAATTTGATCTCAAAGGCTCTCAGAGTAATAATAAACTCCTTGTTGTCGATGATTTCGATGTCCTCGGCCTCTTCAATAGGCATCTCAAGGTTGTCTATGGCTACAACCTTCCGTATAATCAAGCCTTTTCCTGCGCGTGCCAAACCAGTGATTTCTCCGCCTAGAGGATCGTAAACTTTGACTACGATGGACTTGCTGTTGTCCATATTCTTAGGCAAGATGCTGTAATCAGAGTTCTTGGCCGTATCATCTTCCGCTCTTTTTATGCTTGAAATTCTCATATTGAAGTTGTTCTTCTGGCTTTTGAATACTGGGCTGATTTTCAACAATCTGCTTTCCACATCGAACGTGTTGCTGGCGAACTTGTTGAACTCAATACTCTTGTTGATGGTGTCCATGCTCAAAGCACCTGCATGTGGATAGATGGCATAGTTGAACTCATGGTCGCCCATGTCGGCGTGCCCGTCTGGTCTCTTTGGCGATCTCAGCAAAGACAACTTCATCAGGTTGCCCAGAGTTGCAAATCCATACTTGCAGTCATTGATGATGCTGACACCGTTATTGGCCTCACTCAAATCAGCGTACTTGTGGTGGCACACCTCAAACTTGTAGAAAACAGTGTCTATCTTCTTGTTTCCAAATTGAATGTCGTAAGTGCACACTGGGTTGTGAATGTTCACAGGGAACTCAACTTTTAAGAATTTGTTCTCCTTGTTCCAGTTCTTGACGTTTGTGTTGAACTTGATCATATCCTTTTCTAGACTCAACTTGCAGGTTAAGAAGCAATCGTCCTCAAGGTCAAATACGGATGTGATTGAGGATGTCTTCTCGTCCATGCTTATAGAAACTAGTTTGTTCACATACTTGTAATCTTCAATGTTGAAGAGCTCTGTGTCCCATGCCTGCCAATTGTCTGGCTTATCATCGAAGATAACAAACTGATTGGCCCCAAGCTTGTTCTTACCTGTTTTCATATCAATGTACTCCTTGTTGTTGGACGAGTTCTTGATTGATGTGATGTTTCCTGTGTGCTTGTTGACCTTTATTGTCAAAGTATCTGACCAAATGGTATAGTGGTCGTTATCTTCAACGACACAAGCACCATTGTCGATGGAGTCATCTAATTGCTGGTAAACACTGTTTGGGATTGCAGCTTTTCTGGACAGATCAGAATACAATTCCCAAGCTTTCACTAAGACATTCTTCAACAGCTTTCGAGACTCGTATTTGTAGTTCATCTCGATGGCTGAGCCAGGCAAAACATCATGGAACTGGCACAGCAACACATCCTCCCACATGGAATTGATGGTGTTGTATGGGTATTCATAGTCGTCTGCTGTTAAGGAAACGTATGCAGCCAGCTTCTCCACTTCAACCAAAAGAGTTTCACTTTTTCTCATCAACTTCTTCACTAAAGCCTGGGTTGTGTAAGTACCCCTGTGGAATTCCAAGTACAGCTCGCCGATGTACGAGGGGATGTTGTGTCTGCCCTTGTTCAATTTCAAAACATTCTCAAAGAACTTCTCAGGCGAGTTGTTGGTGTTCATGGAGATGGCTGGGAGTTCTGAGCCAACTTTTTTGTTGGCTTCTCTCATGATCCTCAACTTCTTGATTTCCTCTTCTGTTGGTCCACCACCACCATCCCCTTTACCAAACAGGTACAGAGACCCGCCTTCAATGTCCTTGGACTTGCCGTTCTTGACCACTTTCAAAATGTCATCAACAGAGCAATCGGAGGTGTACGTGTCTGCTGGCGGGCAGTGTGTCAAGACCTCCGACCCGTCAATTCCTTGCCAGAAAAATGTCGAGTGGGGGAACTTGTTGATGTTATTCCAGGACAATTTCTGAGTGACAAAGTAGTTGCATTGGGATAGCTTACCTATCTGTGGCAATGCTGCTGAGTAGCCAAAGGAGTCTGGCAACCACATGGTTTGGCTGATTTTCTTGTTGAAGTTTTTGTAAAACCATCTTTGGCCGTAGAAGAGCTGTCTCGACAACCCCTCCCCGCTTGGGAGGTTGGTGTCGTTTTCAACCCATGAGCCACCAGCAATCAAAAACTGCTTTGGATGCTGCAACAGGATGTTGAAGAACTCTGGGTGTGCATCCTTCAGCCATTTTACAGATTGGGCTTGGGAGATCACAAACTGGAACTCAGGGTACTCCTCAATAAACTTTATCTGGGAGGCCCATGATCTCACAACTTTTCTCTTTGTCTCAGCAAATGGCCACAACCAACTCAAGTCGATGTGGCAGTTTCCAAAGGCGTACATGGCCGGAAACTCTGGCTCCTCGTTGTAGTCTTTGAGTTTTGGCAACAGCTTCTCCTCAAAGTACTTTCTGCATTCCAAAACACTTGAACGGTCATCGCTGTTGAAAATGTCCATTATCTCCAAGCAGGTTTTTCTGATGTAGTGTTTGAAGAAGGACTCTTGTGGAAGCTTTATGCACAGGTCCTTGCACTGTTTGAACTCATAGAACAGATTTCTGGCTTCCCAGTCTGGCACGATCAACTGGAATGTCTGCAGATGGAACCACTTGTTGTCGACTGGTGGGTCAATCTGGCCAATACCGTTCCCGAACATACCGTTGTTCCCGCACTCGATGTAGAACAAGTGGTTGAAGTCGCGGTCAAAGTCTTCAATGTTCAGAATATAGTCTGTTCTTTCTCTGTTCCCCGAAAAGGCAGTCACTGGCATGTATACTGTCTGTTCCTTGCTTTTCTTTTCGACGATGACCAGGCCTTCGTTTTGGCAGTCAAACTGGAATACCCATCTCTTTTCGTTATGCTTCTGTAGAAGCTTCTTGGGGATCTTTAGATGCACCTTGAACCAGGTGGTTGTCCAGGAAGGTCCAAATGGCTGGTTCTCGTATATGTTTTTCCAAAGGCCTTTGTCATTGGCTTTTTTGATCACTGTCTTCCATTCGGGTCTGTTGGCAGGGTCAACGGGGTATTCCTTGTTGTAGTCCACCTGGTAGTAGCTCCCGCTGATGATGCCTTGGTCTTCTTTTTTCACGCCCCTGAAAGTCTCATAGGTCATGAATTTCCCCAGAGACTCGTTTTTGTAGGGCCCGTTGAAGTCAAGCAGCTGGTTCAACTTCTTTTCGTAAAGCTGCTGATACTCAACGTACTTAGGGTCGTGGTTGGGTTGATTGTATGACATTTTTTTTTTATTGGTTTTTAGTTGATGTTTTTACTATTAAGAAAATGGGAACCATCAAAGCTCTTCATATTTGCTAAACGCAGTCTACTAAACAAACAGCAATTTTAAGGGGGACTTAAGGTTTAGGAACCAAAAAAAAAAAAATAACAAAAAAAAAAAAGGATGTCATATTAGACACTTCCGCTTATCAATTTCAACTCAGCCGTATGCCACTGGGATAAGGCTGTGTTGAAGTGTGGTAGCAAAGAAAGCCATGCTGCTACGGGTTTGTTCAGTGTGCCACCAAAAAAAACAACAATTGTTACACTATAAGATGTATACATTTAGTAATTTGAAAATATAAAGGTTTTTGGTATTTTAACAATAGTTAAATGTAAGGAACTGGTTTTCTATCATTTGTAAATATATACAATATTGCACGTGACTTTGTGTAAACAATTGGGACTAGCCTGTTTTTTATTTTAAAAAATAAATCTACTCTAATCAGAACTATAAGCTCACATAAAAGAAACAAAAACAGTTAATTGGAAAACAAAAAACAAATTACTATTAAATGCATTAGCTTTCTCATCGCTTAAGATCTATCAATTATATACATGAGGTGAAAGAAGTAACCTACCTAGAAAAATAATAAAAATAATGAATAAATAACCACTCCTTTTATAGCAAACTTCATTGAAAACTAAAAAAGAACTCTTTTCCCCCCGTAATCCTTATTAACATTTTTCATTAGATTACCAAGGCTTGTACCACTTCTTTTTTTCAGCAGCAGGCTGCTCACCATTTGGCGCGCCTGTGCTTTGGATTTCAGCAGCCTTGGCCTTTTGCAAGTTTTGGAACTGCTTCAATCTGTTTTCAATATCGCTTTGCTGAGATCTCTGGTATCTGCACTTCTCCCATCCAAAGATGGATCCTGAGAAGAACCCGATCATTGCCCAGTTGGTTGTCTTTGTCACTGTCTTTGTGGTCAAGAAGATGACTGTTCCCAGCCCCATACCTGTTGACAGCCCCAGCAACATGGCCTGTCTGAAACACGAGACTTCCAGAAGATTGTTGAACTTGAAGTCGTCAAAGCTGAATGACTTTAAGATCAGGTCTTTTTTAGTATATTCCGGGTTTTGTTCCTGCAGAGCCTTCAGCTGCTTGTATTTTCTTTGTTCATCTCTCATGACGATTTTCTGGCCTGGTGTGTAGCTCTGCAGTTGGTTGTCAAACTCGTCCTGGGAGATCAGACCCTGATCTCGCTGTTTTTTGAGTTCCTGTTCTTTTTCTAGCAAGAACTCATCTGGGTTATAGTTTGGGTCGCTCTTGTCCTTTGTGTATATTCTTATGTTTTCAGGGTTGATTTTAGGTCTCAGTTGGGTTGAGGACTTTTCATCTGTGTATTTAGGCACATCGCCTGCACCGTTGCTTGACATAGTTTTGTTTTTTGTAGTTATGAAGTTAGTGTATGTGTGGGGTGTTCTATCCTTACTGTTATCATGTTTATATTAATATCCTCCAATTAAAAAAAAATTGTTAATAATCTAAAGAGCAGAAGAAAAAAAAAAAACTATGGTTTTTCTTAGTAGGAATAGCTTTGGGACGTATGCTGGATGGAAAATTTTTTTCCTTCTTCTTCTTTCTGGTTGCGCTACAGAATATTAATTATAAAGAGCATTACAGGTATAAGTCACGTGTGGTGTTATATCCGATGTTTTCTATTTTACAATAAAATCTTAATAGAGAAAACTGTTGTTGTTTTTTTTTGGCTTATTTATTTATATGACATTCTCTTATATCCGCTGTGTACTTCATTCTTTCTTTGTATTTTTTTTTTCTAATTCTTCCATCTCTAAAAAAATGGAGTGTGTGGGATACTCCCCCCCCTTGGGTGAGGTTCTCTCTCTCTTTTTTTTCCCATTCCTTCACAATTTGTCTATTGGCGTTAATTAAAACTGGAAGCAAAAAAAAATATATATGCAATTCTCTTCATTTTATTATAATATATATTTTTTTTGGGAAATAATTAAAAAAAGCGGCTATTTGGTTATTGACACTTTCATAACAACCAAAAAACCTAAGTAATACACCTAAAAAAACAAACATCAAAGTAATAGTACAGGCTACATACCATCAAAAGCATATCATCTAATATGAACACCCAACACTATGAACAAAGACACCAACAGATGAACACAGCTAGTCCACACAACCAGTACATGTATTCATCGCCCCAGAAGAACTCACAGAGCTCGACACCATACCCCATAGATGACCACCAGCACACGGAAATAGAACAGAGACGTCTCCTACAGCAGAAGAAACTCGGAAGCAGCAGTCCCGCAAGAAGACCCAACACCCCCCAGCAAGGCTCCGTGAGATCCCCTCCTCCCCAGCTGGTGTCCCAAATAAGTCAGAACAGCGTTCTCTCGGGGGCATCAGTGCACCCTAAGGAACAGGCCTTCTTCGAGTACTTTGGCCACACCTACAACATGGTGATCACCGACAGCACCAGCAACAAGACATTCACGCCATACATACAGCTGACGTGGGCAATCACGCTTTTCATATTCTCATTCCACCCGCCATTTGTGCAGCACTACAACATCAACTGCGTGGAGCTCCACAGACCATTGAACGAGAAGGAGCTCCACCACAACTCGCGGATCATTCTCGAGCACGCCATGAAGGTCCTCAGCAGGCTGTGCACCGCCATCCAGACCAACGGCAAAAGAGACTTTCCCGCAGGGTACCCAATGGCCCTGTACTTCATGGGCCAGCTGTACTCGCAGAAACTGGACTTTGACTTCCTGCTCGGAGTCTTTGACAACGACCCAGTCGGGTCCCAGCAGTGTAACATTAACAAAACCGAGTACAACGAGCTTTTGAAGAACCTGCAGAGCAGCCTGTCAAACAACAAGATCCTGCCTCTGAACGACTTCAACGCGTTCAAGTACTACGACAAGTGCTACAAAGCCCTGCACATGGACGCAGACGGGAGTGCGAGTGACTGGATTCTGTGCGGGGTATCGAATCTGTTCAGACTTGCTGTTTGTCTGGAGCATGGGCGTGGCTGTGACCTGGACGTTGGCAAGAGCATGGCACTGTTCTGGGAGGCGTGGAAGCAGTGGAAGGACCCGGTGAGCGGGTACAAAGTCGCCAGCAGGGTTTTCAAGGAAGAAGGCGATGAGGAGCTCACGCACGAGTTCAGCAAAATCATGGAGACAAGGGACACTGTCCACGCAGCGCTGCGGATTTTGAAGGAACTCGACTCGCCACAGGCAAACTTCGAGATGGCCAAGTTCTACGAAAGGATGTACACGGAGGCAAGATTCGACGAGTACGACAAGGACCTCCTCGCAAAGCTCATTCTGAAGTGCTACCTGCGATCCTTTGAGCTCAAGTACAACCTGGCTTCGTGGAAGCTTGGCCAGATCTTTGAGTTTGGCTTGTATGGGCAGAAGGTTGACGTCAAGAAGTCATTGAACTTCTACTACCACGACGCAGACTTCCCGCTGAACTGCCTGAGCATCTCCGGGTGGCTTTTGACAGGGGACCGGTCAGCAGGGCTGAAGCCCGACGACAGCGAGTCCTTTGTGTGGCTGAACAAGGCGCTCAGCTGTCCAAACGGCGCTCGGTACAACAAGATCCTGTATGGCCTGGGCATCTACTACCAGTTCGGGATAGGGTGCGAGGCGAGCAGGGAGAAGTGTCTGGAGTACATGGCGAAGGCGGCCAGTCTGAACCACCCAGGCGCCAAGCAGTTTTTGCTTGAGAACAATTAGGTTGTGGTAAAGCCTGTGTTGGCATATGCTGGTTAGTATTTCCACAGATTAGGTGCGTGCGATCCCAGCACAGCGCCGATATTTATTTGATAAGAGAGAATGGCTGTATTTGAAGCACCAGAAGATACAAGCTGTCAAGATTGTAGACACATGAACAAAACAAAACGGAGGTCTTTTTTCTTTTCCCACACACACATTATTTAAAAAACAAGAACATTACCTTATATTATTCACACCCTTGCCTTTTCTAGACCAAGTTCCAGTCTAGACTGCTTCTTTCATTTTTTGTTTGCTAATGGCTGCGCCGTTAAACTTTTGGAGAATAATTTTTTTTTGCTGCTTCGTGAGAAAAAAATAAAATACCAGCAGCGGAAAATTTTTCCTAGAGACAAATGAATGACCTATAAACTTGCTCACATTTCTTTTTTTCTTTGTTTTTTCTGTACCGAGTGAATATTCGTTTTTTTTTGGTTTTCAACTAGAAGAGCAAGATACTCACAAAGACCAAATCCTTATACTATAACCAATGGATACTATAGTGAAAGCCGGTGTGAAGCAATGCCCGTTCATCATCCGAAACAGCAGCAAGCTGGTTCAGAACAAGCAGGTCTTCACTGAGAACTACGTCAAGTGTCCTGTTTTCAAGCAGGTCACCAGAAACTTCACCACCTCCTGTCCGCGCTCGAATGTGTCTTACTCCTTGAAGCCTGAGGAGAAGACTTCTGTCCACGCTGCTGAGAAGACCTCCGAGGGGGCTGTCTTTGAGTACAACACATTCATGGAGGACGAGCTGGTCAGAAAGAGAGCCGACAACTCGTACAGATACTTCAACAACATCAACAGAATCGCGAAGGAGTACCCAATGGCGCACCAGGACAACAGCTCCGAAAAGGTCACTGTGTGGTGCTCGAACGACTACCTGTCCCTGTCGAAGCACCCGCGTGTGATCAAGAAGGCGCAGGAGGTCATTGAGATGTACGGAGTGGGTGCTGGGGGCACACGTAACATCGCAGGCCACAACCAGCACTGTATGTACTTGGAGAACGAGATTGCAAAGCTCCACAAGCAGGAGGGTGCGTTGGTGTTCACGTCGTGTTTTGTTGCAAATGACACAGTCATCACAACCTTGGGGAAGAAGTTCCCGGACATGGTTCTGATTTCCGATGAGCTGAACCACGCATCAATGATCACAGGGATCAAGAACTCGAGATGCCAGAAGAAGATCTTCAAGCACAACGACATGGAAGACCTGGAAAGCATTCTGAAGACTCTGCCAAAGGACCAGCCAAAGATGATTCTGTTTGAGTCCGTGTACTCGATGTGCGGGTCTGTTTCACCAATCAAGAAGATCGTTGAGCTTGCCAAGAAGTACGGTGCGTTGACATTTTTGGACGAGGTCCATGCGATGGGTCTGTACGGCCCCCATGGAGCCGGTGTTGCCGAGCACCTTGACTTTGAGCAGCACCTGAAGACTGGTCTGCAAAGAGACCCTGAGTACAAGACTGTTATGGAGCAGATTGACCTGATCACTGGGACCTTGGGGAAGTCGTTTGGTTCTGTTGGTGGCTATGCTGCCGGGTCGAAGGTCATGATTGACTACATCAGATCGTTTGCTGCTGGGTTTATTTTCACCACCACCTTGCCGCCAGCTGTGATGGCTGCTGCTGAGGAGGCCATCACCCTGACTAAGAAGAACATCTCGTTGAGGGTCAAGCAGCAGACCATTACTAACTACTTGAAGCAGAAGCTTGCTTTGGAGAAGGACATCCCAATGATGAAGAACCCATCGCACATCATGCCTGTGTTCATAGGGGACGCGTTGCTAGCCAAGAAGGCCAGCGACATGTTGCTGAAGAAACACAAGATCTACTGCCAAGCGATCAACTACCCAACCGTTGCCAAGGGGACCGAGAGATTGAGAGTCACCCCAACCCCAGGACACACCTTCGAGCACTGCGATGTTTTGATTGAGGCGCTGGACGATGTGTTCACCCAGCTGAACATCCCAAGACTGTCTGAGTACAAGGGTGTTGCTGACTTGGCGCTGTTCGAGAGCGGCGATGGCGAGAGACTGTGGACGAAGGAGATGCTGAAGCTGACCAATGCTGATCTGCAGGACAATGTCTTTGCTGACCAGAGAGAGTTCCTCGGCAGTTCCAGCGGGTACTAACCCGAGAAAAGAAATAAAAGATATGTGTGCAATGAGTGTATGCTCCTTGAATAGACGATATGTATATAGCGAAACCCCATGTTCTTACTTTTAAAAACTGTTATTTCCTTTTTTTTCAATTGTAACGTGACTGTGCTGTAAATGTTCTGATACAACCCCGTGCTTTTGCTTGTTTTTGCGGAACCGCTTAAAATACACGGAGTATTCCCTGCAATTACGTTATCAAACAAAAAAAAAAGGAAGATCAAGGAAGGGGGAGTGAATCACACGGGACACATCGGAAGAGCTTCTCAGAAGGTAGGAATACAATACAAAAATTTTTATACATCTGTTTCTTTTAATAATGCAAACTTATATAATGAACTTACTTTTCAAAGGCGGTGGAGGTGGCGGTGTCGATCTTGGCGTTGATGTCCTCAGCGGTGGTCTTGGCAGCAGACTCGCTGGCAACGACAGGCTCTTCGTCGGTCTTCTTGGCAGCAGCGCTGCTTAGCTTATCCAAGTGGGCCTTCAAAGGGGACTTTTCCAACTTGTCGCAGGCCATCTTGTGGACTTTGGCAACGTGCTCGTCAATGACCTTCTGGTTCTTGTGGTAGGCCAGAGGCAAGGAGAAGGCGCCCAGAACAGCGATCAACAGGATGGTGGTGAAGGACATGGCGTTCAATAGCTTGACGATGACAAAGAGGGCTGAGGCAACCTTGATGGAGTGCAGCGGGGACTCGGCAAAGACAAAGGTTCTGAACTTGAGCTGGTAGCCAGGCAAGTTGATCAGGAAGTTGTCGATTCTTGGCTTGGCAAAGCCAACGATGTTTGGACACTTGTTAGGCTGGACGTATTTGGTGATGACCTGGTAGTGGACGACCTTGTCTGAGACAAGGTTGATGACAGCGAAGGTGAAGGCGACCTTGTAGACCAGGGACAGGACGTGGGTGAACTTGAGGTTCTTGATGACTATGATGGCCAACAGAGCAGCACCGAGGATCTTACCGCTCTGGACTGGGTTCTTCCACAAGAAGATGTCGCAGTTTTTGTTGTTGCAGGCTTGTGTAGACATACTGATAGATATTGTTGATAACTGGGGTGTTTTATTTATATATGTTTTTCATTTCATCAACAATTTTTTTATTGATGTAAGGAATAATCTCAACAGATAGAGTGTATATAAACGGTTGTTATAAAAAGAGAGCAAACCACACCCTTTATAAATACAGCCAGTGGGTAAAAAAAACACACAACCTCAGCACATAAAAATTTTCCCAAGGGGTAATTTACCAGTGCTGCACCAGAAAAAAACTCCTTCTTTTTTTGACAAGGACACGGAGTTCGTACAGCGCGGGTAATCCATATGGGCATTCCAAGCAGTGGCGAGATTACAATCAGTGAGTCTATGTGCCATTCCTGTATTATGTAATTTATATCTAGTACACAGCAAATCTTATTACATGCAGACAATAGAGGGTATTATCGGAGCACCATTAAAAAGATTATCCTTATTTAGTGATGATTGCTGTAACATAAAGTATTTCTTGTTTTCTTCTTGTTAACACTTGGTGTTATCTTAATCCATTATGAGATGTTTCGTAAGGCATATACTGATTTCAGTCACGTGTATACAACCCACACTGGCTGTCGTTTCTTTTTTTTTCTCTTTTTCTTTTTCCTCTAAGCTAACATTTCTTACCCCCGTTATATGGGCAAAAAATGTTCACTATCAAAAAAAAACTAGATCAATCCCGAAGCAATCAATCATACCGATCATGTCGCAAAGCATCGACACAAGCATGGATCACAGCATGATGTTCGATGGCGACATCAGCATCCTGCCCTCAAACATCGACCAGCTCATAGAACACGAAAAGGAAGCATCCCCACACAGAGACGTTTCTGCTGACCTTGTCTTCTCTCGGAGTGCCTCAAACAGAAAGCTGAGACTGCCGAAGACACACACAAACGTCAACAAGCTCAACAAGTTGCTGTTCAAGGACCACAAGCTGCTTCTCAAGCCACTTGTCTCAACACCGGACCAGATCGCAGAGATCATCAGGGACAAAAACAAAATATGGAGGGTAATAAACGACAGAAACATAAACGACAGAATCATGTCGCTCGACATCCCATACATAACAGACTGTCTTGTGCGGGAGTACCAAAAGAACATATTCTTCGAAAAACAAAGCGCCTTGACCACACTCAAGAAAACCAGGGGGAAAAACCTCACGCAGTTCGAGTACAACCTCATCATGCACAACCTGCTCACCCCCGAGAACCTACTCCTCCACAACTTCACCACCATGAAGAACAGGAACGTGAAGCTCCAGTCCTTGCAGATGAATTACAAGCGTTTCTTTGACCCCAAGACCAAGAGGATCGTGGTGATCCACCAGAAGTCCTTCAAGGAGGTCATCCCGCCATTCCTGCTCACGGAAACGATCCTGCACATCCACCTCATCAACAACCACATGAAGACTGAGACTCTTTATCGGAACCTTGTCCAAAGGTTCTGCAACACCACCCGTCATAGCGTGGTTAGTGCTCTCCAGTGCTGCAACCTCTGCAAGGGCGACACAGGCGACGACAGCGACACCTTAGACGGGGAGACAGCTGCCCAGGAGGACTTGTCTGCCATGGAGACCGTCCAGGTGGATGCATATCTGTTGAAGGACCACATTGAGGTCATTCTCCTCAAGGACGTGTTCTCGCAGCATTTGTGGCTCCAGGAACTCGATATGACCATCCACGACGAGGACACGCGTCTGGGTAATGCCCTTGGGAAGTGGATCCTGAATGGCGCCATCACCACACCCATAAGCTTCTCCTCAATCTCCCTCGACTGCGACAGGCTCCACGGCATAGTCGCACAGAACACAGAAGGGGTGAGTGAAAAAATGGGGGTTGTGTATGTGTGCATAAAGGACCACCAGCACACAAGACAGAAAAACACGGAGAGAATGGCGGGAATGACAAAACAGGAGTGCTACGAGTACGTGAGGGCCCATAATACGACGTACAATAACAGAAGCAAGGGCATGCCGAAGAAGATTCTCTACGGGGTGCCGTTTGAGTTCAATGCCCTCGAGGAGAAGAGGAGGGTGAAGGTTGACAGGTACACAGCCTGGGACAATGTATTCATAGAGCAATAGGGGAGCATTTGCGCCCACCAGTGATAGTGATGAAAGTAGTGTGTGGCAGTTAGAGTTATGTATTTTTTTTTAAAGACGTTTTTATAGAGATATAGTAGATATGTGTGGTTGTTGATGAAGTCTCAATGGAGCAGTGACAGTTATGTATGTTTCAAATAATTTTGCAGAGAGGCTATAACAAAACTGCTATTATACAGCTTTTGGTAAAAACACTATATAGCACTTGTGGTTATACATTCTTTTTAGTAAAGCGACAGAGAATTACAGCTATAAATGTTTCTTGTGAAATCGCTAGAGCAATCCACACATAAGTGTTTCTGAGTAACCTTGGTGAAGCGATATACAGAAATTACCCTTCTAGTGATCTTTGGTAGTGTTTTGCAATGCAGTGACAGTTACCCAAGCTTCTAAATCTCCTCGTTGAAATTTTGATAAAGCAGCTGCAGTCATCCAGCTTCTGATAAAGTAACTATACAACAGGTGTAGTTATATACTCTTCCCAATTAGGCTGTAACAAAACAGCTGCAGTACAAATGCTCTTTGCCAAAATAGTCTTAGAACAATTGCAGCTGTATACCGTTTTTCATCCTAAAGAACACGCAGCTTTTTACACCTCTTACTAAAGCTTTCATAAACACAACCCAAAAGATTATACTCTTTGTTCAGATTTTACACAAAATTTTTATTAAACACTTACTTTTATATATCCACTTGACAAATTCAACACAACCGCTTCCTACGACTCCGCACAGCTAATACTTCTTGATGAAGTCCTTGTGGAAGGCCTCCCAGTGCTTGATCCACTCAGTGCCTGGTGGCAGGAAGGTTGTTCTCAAGTGCCATGTGCCCGGGAACTGGCCAAAGCCTGAGCCTGGAACGGTACAGATACCAGTCTTTTCCAGCAGCTCCAAGCAGTAGAACTCGTCCGGCTTCAGGCCCTTTTCAACAGCAGTCGAAATGGCCTTCTCAGAAAGGTTCAGCTTTGGGAACAGGTACATGGCCCCCTCTGGCTTCTGGCACTCGATGCCCTCCAGGCTGTTGAAGGTTTCCCACAGCTTCACGGATCTTTCCTTCAGAGCATTGAATATGTCTTTTCTTTCTTGCTGGTCAAGGGCGTATGATGGGTCTCCTTTCTTAGGTGGCTGGACCATCAGGTCAACCAAGGCCTGGCCAGTGACCACAGAGCACAGGGAGATGGAGCACAGCTTGGTGAAAATGGCTCTTAGTTCATCGCTGAAGCCCAGGATTTCCATGTACCCACCTCTTTGGCCACACTCACCGGAAACACCCTTGGAGGTGGAGTGCAGGGAGACCAGCTGGACGTTGTCGTACTTGCCCTTGTGCTCCTGTTGCAGCTCCTTCAGGACCTTTCTCATGGAGATAAAGTCGCCCTGGTAGCAGTTCTCCTGGTAGACCTCGTCCGAGATCAGAACCAGGTTGCTTTCTCTACAAACATCAATGATATCAACCATCTTCTCCTTGCTCAGAATGGCACCGGTTGGGTTACCAGGGTTGATGACAACCATACAGTTGACGTTGACTTTTTCATCGGTTTGTTTTTTGATGGTGTTCTTGATGTCTTTACAGTCCAAGGACCAGCCCTCTTCCTCCTTCAGGTAGTATGGAACTGCGTTACAGTCGTTCAAAGCCAAGGTTGCTGTGTACAGCGGGTACTGTGGGATTGGGATCAGAACACCTGTTTTACGCCCGTTGCACAGAATCTGCAGAACGTAGCTGACTGCAGAGGATGCACCCCCAGTCAAAAAGATGTCGTTTGGATCAGCCTTGAACCCGTCTCTTTCGCCAATGAAGGCAGCAACACTGTCCCTGAAGCCCTTGATCCCCTGGGAGGAGGAGTATGCACCAACAGACAAACCAATGTCGCCAAGCATTCTTTCGGCCCTGGCAACAACGTCAGCAGGGTAGTGGGCCTTCATGTATGCTGGGCAGTCCTTGCTTTTTATAATTTCCAGGAGGGAAGGGTCTTGCAAAATCGATAGAACCCTTCTGTAGTACGAGATTGGGGCCTGGCCCAGCTGTTGTGGATTACCGATGTTGGAGAAAATGATCTTGTCAAATGGAACGGATGCTGGGTCCTTGTGGAGCTGAAGCTTCAATTCCTCAGCCCTGGCAGGGATCTTCCCTCTGACGGCGTACTTGGCCTCGATCACATGTGGGTTGATGTCCTTCAACGATAGTCTGGCAGTGGTGCTGTTTAGTCTTCTGAATCCCCAGCTCAGCTGATTTCTTACTTGTGTTCTCAACATGCTTGTGTGTATGTTGCTTTTGGTTTTATTTTTTTTTTTTCTTCTTCTCTTCAGTGAACAACTCCTTCCCCCATGTGTTTAAATATGACTCCGCCAGATTAGCTATGAATATTTTTTTTAAATTTTTTCTATAAAATTTAGTCGGCTTTTTTGTTAAAAAAAAAAAAAGGAAGCAAAATCTAAAGGCTAATTGCCCACACCAATTTCCGATTATCTTCTATTTTTAAAAAAAATGACGGACTTAGAACCCCTGGAATTCATAACCCGAAGGCGCTGTTACATTCAACTGTCATAAACGATCGGAATTTAAAGTGCCGTACTCACATGTTGTGGTATTCCACACTTCTCATTCCATACACACCACAAGTCAAAGGATAGTAAAAGAAATTGTATATATAAAAAAAAATGGTACATATTCTTAGAAGTCTAGGTCTATGGATCCGTTTGTGTACCCGTTTTCGTGTAGCATGGTTTCAAATTGTTCTTCTGTGATTTTCTCTCCTTGGTCACTGCTTGGCTGGCTAAGTGGACTATCCTCCCTGTTGTAGCCATCGAGTGCATCGAAGTTGACTTTTTCAGGCTCAAATGGGTTTTTAATATCAGTTGTTTCCGGGTCATCAACGTTTATTTTATTCTTGTGTTTCTCATTCATCAGCAGAAACTCCTGCATCATCTTGGATCTATCTGTGTGCAGCTCGCTGAAGGGCGCATTGAACTCGTTCAACTTTCTTTTATCTTCTTTGGTGAACGCAGTGTGCGGCTCATCCAGGAACAAATCAGTCCCCGCAGGCTTGCTGGGCACATACTCCAAGTCATCGTATAGAGTGATTTTGTTTCCGCTGCTCATCATCTTCTGCACAGACTTTGAATCAGTGTCCAGCCAGCTCAAAACATCGTCGTTTTCCTCCTCTGCACCAAAGCCATTGTTTTTTACTTTCTTCAGCCAAAAGTTGTCAATTTCCTCTTTGTCCTCATCGTCAGCTGCACGTGACGTGCTGAACTCATCCAGCACCAAGCTCTTATATCGCACCAACCCATTGCCTGGCCTTTTTGCCATGCTTGGTGTATTTTTGGTGGCTGCAAATGACCCTGTCTTGGTCACAGTGATGTTCTTTCTCAGCATCTTTCTTTTGGCATTCGCATCCAGGTTCTTTGTGCTTATTATGGTCTTGTTTTTGAAGGTATTTGTCATCACGTGGTTGTTGCTTTTGAGTTCCAGGGGCACTCTTTTGTTTGGAGACATGTGGTTGAGTTTGTCAGGACTGAGCTTGGATGCTCTTTTCTTTGTGGGGGAGATCGACGAGAGCAACCTCAAACTCTGGTTGCTGTCCTGTCTGTCGTCATTGTTGATGTTTTCGTCATCGCTGTAATGTAGATTCAAAACATTACTGGACATCATGGGCATGTTTGGAGTTTATTTTTACAAGTGTATAGGCAATGTGGGTTAATCCTTTATATTGTTGGTATTAGGATCTAAAAGTTGTTTAACTATATATATTCTTGAATGGAATATCAATGAGAAATCACAATGTTCAAGTGCTGAACTGTAAATCTGTTATTTTTTTTGTAAACCTAAGGTTTTTTTTTTTAAAGCCAATTCGCGTTTTTTTTCCCCTTCAACTCAAGTAAAAGAAAAAAAGGGCTTATGGAGGTTTTTGGTGTTGCACGCGATGTAAGTGCTTCTTAGGATGGTCCCGTGATTATTTTAAAGCACGTGTTGCTTTTTTTTGTAATCACGCATCCCGTGACTAATTATATATCACGTGATACTACTTGTAAACATTGGTCCCGTGACCGCTGCCTCTGCTCCATACATTCTTTTTTTTTTCTATGTTTCGCTTCCCTAACAAAAAAAAATTTTTTTTTCATATTATTTTTCTTTTTTTTTCACCAATTCATTCAACTACATGCACATTACAGATTTAACATCAACAAAGTAAACTATAAAAACAGGAATATAACCACACACATAACCACATAAACAGACATGTTCAATAACTTGTTTACGAGATCTGTATCTCAAATTAACACCAGACCACTATCTATGCTTGTAGGTAACAGAACAGGTCTACTTTCAAACAGCATAATGAACCAATCCATTTCAAAAATCCAACCTATCCAAAACTATAACCTATCAAATGCCTTAGACATAACTACTCCACAAACATCTTTTAGCATACTGCAGATTGTCTCAAAGAGATTTATGAAAGTCAACTTCAAAATAACAAGATTAAAAAAGAAGAGAAAATTCGGATTCCTAGCTAAAAATAAAACAGTCACTGGTAGAAAGATCCTTGCTGCCAAGAAAAAAAAAGGTAGAAAGTTCCTATCTTATTAGTCAATGTATATACAAAAAAGGAGATTTTAAGAATCATGTAAATATTGAATAATCATCATGTCAACCAAAGGAAAAGTAAATGGAGATCTTCCATTCTTTTTTTTTTTTTTTTTTTTCCAAATTTTTTTAAATTTAAATTTTATATACAGGCGATGCTATTGACAATATGTGCTTTACTTCTTTGTATATTCGATTTCAGCTGGTTCAAACTTATCACATTCAAAAGTCAATGAACAAAAGAAGACCAAGTTCTTCTTACTGTTGGCGTTATGTGTTTCTATACTCTTATTCAATCCATTTCTGACACTGATGACATTTTCTAGAACTTGCACATCAGTCAAATCATTAACATTACCAATTTGAACGGTCTTGGTTAGGAAGCCTGGGCCTTCAGTGTCAATCATCACTGTTCTTTGTAGACTGGAGCTGTTTGCTGAAATGACTTCGTTTATGTCTTTACCAACTGTGCCTCTCTTGGCAGAAGGCATCAAACCCAAAGGACCCAAGATCTTGGCGGCAGCACCCAATTTGGATGCTATGCCGGCAGATGCGTAACATTTCTCAAATGGAGAGGCATCAAACTCACCAGTGATTATTTGGTTCAAGGTGTCTATCCCGGCAACATAGTAGTTTTCTTTGTCTTCAAGGTACTTTTCAGAGACTTCTTTCAAGTCACTGACAAGAACCAGGCTCTTGCTTTTGATAACTTCACCGTTATCGTGGACCAGGGAGAACTGAGACTTTATGTGTACCTTGTTCATAGGGGCAGCTATTTTGAAGTTCAAAGAACACAAACCACTGGACTGCTTGCTTCCCATTTCGCTTCTGATGTTTTGAAGCACCTTGATCATGGAAACTGGTGCTCTTCTGGTGTATATCTCATTGGCTTCGGTCAAGAACTTTTCAAAGGTGGCTTGTCTTTCAGCTTCGGCCTTTTCTTCCTCATATGTACCGTTTTTGATGGATTCTATCATCTTGGACTTCAGAGCAGCTTGGGCAGCTTCCTCCTTGACTCTCTTAGGGTTCTTGTATGATTGTCCTAGAATCGGGTAGTATTTAAGAGTCTTTGTTCTCTTTGCTAGAGTGGCTGTTCCATTGGCAAACAGCTGGGTCTTAGACTTTTGAGTTAGTAATCTACCATAAGAAAGCATTTTTTTTATAGAATATGCTATATTTCAGTTTTCTTGGTTCGTTTATTTTGGTGTATCTACAGTTCCATTTCTATCTCAGTAACAAAGCTTCTGATGAAAAAAAAAAACGAAAAATTTTCTGTTATTTGTTCATGCGCACAGACCAAAGAAAAAAAAAAGGAAAGCTACCATCAAATGCGTGTCACATGACCTATATATACTCTATAAAAACTCCTAAGTACTGCTGACATGCTTTCTTCTACCTGTCAAGGCATTCTTGGTTTTCACATAAACAGGCGAATTGACATTGATTCTATTGTTTGTCTTCAAAATTTCCAGAACCAACTTCTCATGTGGGCCTTGAACCAAGATATCGCTCTTGGCAACAGTCATTTTGGTGAATCCAGTTATGTTATTTTCGTCACTAGAATCATCAAAGTTGTTCACAATAGCTGTGTACGTTGGCATCTTCAGCTCTTCAAAGGTAACGGAAGCATTGCATCTTGATTTTAAAACATTGGCCAGCTGCTTGATATCCAGGTTGTATGCCCACAAATTGGAAATTCTTGTGATGATTTTGTTTCTTGAGCTTTCTTGCTTGATCATTATCGGCAAGACTTCCATTGGCGAGATGGTACTGTTCAGCAGAGATGTCTTGATTGGGGTATGGTACACTGGAATAGTCTTTTCTGAGTCTTTGTAAGCTTGGAAAAAGAAATTGAAGGCTGATGCATTGTTCAAGATTTTATTGGCAACGTCTTTTTTGTCAATGTACTCTTGGTCCTTTAATTTCAAAAGCTTAGCCAGACAATCATCCAGTTTGACTTGCTTTTTGGTCTTGGTATCAAACAGCTTGTTTCCAGCTATGTACTTATCAATAGCAGATTTTAGTTCACTTTGGGTGTAGTAATCTTGTTCCTCGGCATACATCACAAGTCTTGACGCATCACCTGTTTTTGGCTTGTATAGAATATGAGCAGCCATAAAGTCTATTTTCTCAACTTTCTTGTCACCGGACTTCTTGGCACTGGACTCAATCAGAGGCTTGTAGCTAATAAAAAACTTCAAATCTTCGTTATTTTTTATAGTTTCCGGATCAGATACCATGCCTACAATTTGAGCATCTCCATTTTTGGATGTTTTTACTTTGATCAATGATGCCTTTTCCCAAGCTTTGAATAATTTAGCTGCCTTTTTGTAACTAGAGTTTTTGACATTTACTTGATCAACTGGTGCATCATAAGGTATGTAGTTTAGTATAAACTGAGAAATAAAATTGGAACCAGTGCACGGAAACTCAACTTTGACCTTTTGAGTAATCAAGTAGTACAATGCCATGTTTAAATAGTCATCAACTTCTTTGGCGCTAAGCACTGTTTTACTCTCTTCAGCGTCTTCTTGAGATTCATCGATCTGTAAGTCATCAATGTCTGGAATCTGCTCTGGCTCATCATCACTATCAGCGGCAATCTCCTTGACTGAGGATGGTGGATCAAAGCTGACCTCAAAGGTTCTTTTCAAGAAATCATTCCATGTATGCAGAACAGTGACGATCATACCAGTTTCCCTTGCTTTATCAGCATCTTCCATCAATATACCTACTGCCTTGACAAATTTCGGCTGCTTGTAGTCGGCTATACCCACAATCGTACCCTTGACTAACTTGCTTGCATATTGCGGATCGCTGTAGAAATTCTTGTATTGGTTTGGTAAGGCACATCCTCTTATGGACAAATCAGACCCGTTGACCATGATAATCTCATCCAAAACATAGCTGTTGGTGACAACTACTGGAATCAGGTCCTTGTAGAGCCAGGTTGTGTATACCGTTGGGAAAAGTTCCAGCTGGTTTTTTTTCAAAGTCTTGTTGAAGCTAGACAGTTTATAGTCATTGCTTAGAGAGTTGACTTGGACCCAGGTAGGTATTTTATAGGACGTTTCTGAGTCTTTGGTTTTTATAGTTGCAGAGTATACAATCCCTTTGCTCACAGTTGATTCAAATTGTGTTTTCTGAACAGATTTGTTATCAATGGTATAGTCATCTGTAGCTAAGGGTGGTAACTCATCAGTAAGCAGAACTTTGCTGACAATGTCCTTGTTTAGCTTTTTCAAATCAGAAGACTTGATGTTGTTACTTGTCTTAAAATTAGGTTGTTTTTTAAACATTGTATATCTGTCTAGTGGATGGTTGTTGGTGTTTTCTGTTTGAATTTTCTATACAATTTGCATTTATATACCAAAGAAATAATCAAGGTGAATTTTTTACGTTTTTTTTCCATATTAACAAAGAGTTCATCTGCACTCACGTGTCAGTCACGTTTATCCCATTTGTTTTTGAGCACGTTAAAAAAAATAAAATATGTTAAGTTTCATTGTCTTTGTGAACAAAGCTCATCCACATCAATTTCGATAAGACTGAGTAAAGACCTAGAAATCCAACAAGAACAATTTCTTTGGATACTTACTGTATTGAAAGCATATAAAAATAGTAGTATAAAACAGAATGAATTCTGTTGATGATTGGTTTGCTGCTTCGGATAAGCTCAAAGAACAAATATTAGCTGCACTTGCATCTCCAAACCTACACAACCAATCGAGCAAAATATCATGCAAACCTTGTGTTACAAACAAAAATTTAACATTTGCCTTGGTAAAAGGATCATCAAGAAGTAAGAAGAAGAATTTGACAATATGTTATAGAACAGAGATACCTGCAGATACATCCACAAAATGTTTCAAGCCTGTCTTTGCTGTGCCATTGATAGATTCTGATATGGATTTGGGTAATCACCTTATAGATTATAGCTGGGTGAATATGAGCAACCAAAACTTTTCTGCGGACAGATTATTTTTTGTGTTGACAACTGACACTCACAACTTAATATATGAAATACCGGACCCCCAGATCACTGCAGACTCTCATCTAGGCTTACAGAATTGCTCTTTGATGCACTACCAAAAGCACACGAAAGAACTCTGCTCAAACGATAGCTGTACTACAATTTTTGGTTGTTTCATCAGGGAACCTTCTTTGCCTCAGTTAGATCTTAGTTTCAAGCTTTCAAGGAAAGATGAATCTTTGCACAATAATAAAGTCTCTAATTCGGATGCCATCTATGAAACAGGCCGCAAGACAATGACGTTTGATGACGTTTCCCAAGATTTACTTGGCATCTATTACAAAAATCTTATAACTTTAGTCACAGGTAAATCGTGGCTTTGTGAAAATGAGTTCTTGGGTTGCGGAGACTTCTTTATGATCAGCGCGTTTACTACACAAAACACTGAACAAACTCGTCTTCAATTTGAGAATATGAGTTTGACCACGAGTAACCACAAAGCTGCTAACATCTTTGCCAAGTTTAGCTCTGATGCCAACGACTTGTTTGTTCTTGATTTTTGGGGCTACATATGTTTAAGACAAAGACTAGCTGCTTCAGCAAAACTTGCAGTCCATGATATGTCAGTATTAAGACAAGCTATTTTCAAAATTGATGATGCCTGGACGAATATTCTCAATTTTAAAGAAACTCCGGAAAATTGCAACCTATTTGACTGTCTAACTGATCTTTTGATATACGGAACTATAGATGACTCCAAAGTTACATTTTTGGATAGCTGTTTTACATCAAGGAACTTAAAGAAGCTTTTTAATAACATCAAAACACTGTATGACAAGGCACAAAAAGTACAACTTTTGATTTCAAGTTTAGAATTTTTGAAAAGCAATGTGGAGTACTTTGTTTCTTTTCTAGAAGCAAAGAAAGAATTTAGTTACCTTATTGAAGATGATCTACTCAATGATTGTAATATGCTCTTAAAGAAGTTAGAGTGTTTTTTCCATGGTAGTTCTGAAAAAGATGGATTCAACATGAGTTTATTGTTTGAGTGTTTGCCTAAAGAAATAGAATCTCATGAGACATTTGTTATGTGGATTACTGATTTGTCAAAGAAACACTTCAATTGCAATAATATAAACAGCACTAGCTTGAGTACGGATGAAACCATTTATAAATACTTGAGATCAAATAGCGATAGATTCATCAATGAAACAAACGGAAATGGCACAGAGAAAAATTATGGTAATACAAGAACAATAAAATTATTTGTAGAAGGCGTTGAAACAATGGATCTTCAAAAGTTGATAGAATTAGAAGATGTTACCGATGTACCAGACAAGCTTCAAACTTTAATCGTTGATTATATGTGTCTGTGATCACGTGTGGGATAAGCAGCCTTTCAAAAAAAAAAAATGGTGGGAAAAAAAGCGAAGATCGTTGCAGATTATTGTGGTGGTTTAAAAAAAGAACAAACTGCAAAAAAAAAAGAGTAAAAATCAGCCACTATGTCATCTGATGCTATTATGTGTAATCCATTGATAATACACTCACAGCAGAGAAAACACCCTGGGGGAGCTGAGAGGCTGTCAGATCCCACATTTATCCAATTGTGGTGACTGTTTTTTTGTAAAAAAAAAAAATAAAAAAAAAGAAAAAACGTTTAACCCAAAAATTGGGGTGGTAACATTTGTATGACTATGGCAGTATATATACAGCACTTAATTACCACTATTTTAAAGCCTATATGCTTACATCATCATGGGGCTCTTAGGTAATTATTCTTACCTTTGAAAATAGGGTGGGTGGTATATATACACAAAGTAATACTATTATTCAGAGTTTATACTTTTATACAAAGAAAAGGTTACTGAAGTTGCCACTAAAAAGAAACCAAAACACTACTTCGATAATATTGAAACATCAATAATCTTTATTAAACCACAGTTAACTACATTCAACTCAGTTAATTTCCCCCCACAAAATCTTTTTATTTTAACATTCAACATATTATAAAGTAAAAAGACATAATCATACAATCACTACAAATAAAGTAATAAAAAAACTGTTTCAATAGAACATATTTAAAGAGAACAACTATACGGAATATTAGTAACTTTCTTTAATATATAATAAAAAAAAATAAAGTGTATATAAATACCATAACCATAGAAACAACTTCTTCATGTCAGCTAATAACCAAAATAATAATCTTGCTGAATCTAGCGGGCCCTTACCTAAGGAGCTACACATAAACGACTACAACGAAAAAGTTGTGACACTAAAAGACTACTACAATGAAAACATTCAAGCTTCAGACGGAGTGCAGTCAGCTGTCACAGCATACCTAACTCGTTTGTTTCCACTAATACAATGGCTTCCAAAGTACTCCTTGATTTGGCTATACAACGACTTCATCGCCGGTATATCTGTTGGGTTCTGTTTAGTCCCTCAGTCCATGTCTTATGCAAAGCTAGCTGGGCTTCCAGTTGAATATGGGCTATACTCAGCATTCATTGGTGCCTTCTTCTACTCATTGTTTGCAAGTTCAAAAGATGTCTGTATTGGTCCAGTCGCTGTTGCCTCCATGCAAACTGCCAAGGCCATCCACAACGTAGCTGTCGGACTTGGTGATAAGTACGACGAATCCATGGCTCCTATCATTGCCACCCAATTGGCCTTATATTGTGGTGCCATTGCTGCTGGTATTGGTTTTTTGAGACTAGGTTTCCTAGCCGAGTTTATTTCAAGTGTTGCAATCACTGGGTTTGTTACTGGTTCCGCTATCAACATTTGTTGGGGCCAAGTCCCTGGTCTTTTGGGATACAGCAAAAAGGTCAACTCCAAAACCGAAACTTATAAAGTTATCATCAACACTTTGAAGCATTTACCTGATGGAAATATCAATGCCGTTTTCGGTGTTGTTCCACTGGCTTTTTTGCTTTTTATCAAGTGGTTCTGCTCAAAGAAGGCTCCTGAAATATTAGCTAAGAAAACTCACTGGTCCAAGAAAAAGCAACAAGTCATTAAACAAATACTATTTTATGTCAATAACCTAAGAATTGCTGTTGTCATTGTTGTATTCACCTTAATTTCATGGGGTGAATGGAGACACAATAAGCATTCTAAAGCTATTAATAAAATTGGTACTGTTCCAAAGGGTTTCAAGCACGTTGGTGTTATGAAATATGATAAGTCATTAGCTCCAAAGATTGCCAAAGAAATTCCTGCCACTGTTATAGTTTTAGTCTTGGAACACATTTCCATTTCTAAGGCCTTTGGTAGAATCAGTGACTACAGAATTGATCCTAACCAAGAAATTCTATCCATTGGTGTTTCTAACTTGATCGGTACATTTTTCAACGCATACCCAGCCACTGGTTCTTTTTCCAGATCCAGTTTAAAGCACAAGTGTAATGTCTCCACTCCAATTTCTGGATTCTTTACTGGTTCTTGTGTCATTTTGGCTCTGTACTGCTTTACCAAGGCTTTCTACTTTATTCCTAGTGCTACTTTGTGTGCTGTTATCATCAGTGCTGTCTTTGATTTAGTTGCTTCCTACAAGACCACTTGGTTCTTTTACAAAACTGCTCCTTTGGACTTTGCTGGTTTCTTGATTACTGTTTTGATCACAGTCTTCTCCTCCTTGGATAACGGTATCTACTTTGCCATGTGTTGGTCTGTTGCTATTTTGCTGGTTAAGAATGCTTTCCCGAAAGGACAGTTTTTGGGTAGAGTTCAAATTGCTGAAGTCATCACATCAAATGTAGTCACCAAGAATGGATATGTATGTGATCTTTTGCAAAACTCTGGTGCTGATTCTGTATCTTCAGATGAGTTCTTGGAAGAAGGTAAAAAATTGACTAGCATAACCTCAGTGGAAAGAAAAACATCAGATGTATCTGAGCTTAACGAGTCTCAGCAAAATGTCAAGTACTACACAAAGTGGGTTCCTTTGAACAATGCTTACAACAAGGAAATCAATCCAGATGTTGAAGTTCTGCCACCACCAGAGGGTGTTTTGATTTATAGAGTGAATGACAACTGGAATTACTTGAACTGTACCAGACATTACGACATAATCTTTGATAAGATCACAGAAACGTATGCCAAAGGTAAGAAAATTGATGCTAACGGAAACGAATTCTTTGAGTACAAATGGAACGATGCTGGAGACATTCCATATTTCTGGAACAACTTCACCTGGCAAAAAATTAAGGCCTTTAACCCTGCTGATCCAGTCACTGTTGTTACTGCCAAACATCAAGAGGACACTGAATCAGCTGTTGAAGCTGAATTAATTCCATCCAAGCCAAAGCTAAAAATTGTCCACTTTGACTTCTCTTCCGTTACTCAAGTCGACACCACTTCTATTTCAACTTTAGTTGACTTGAAGAAAGCTGTTAGAAAGTTTGCCCATGACGATTCCATAGAATTCCACTTCTCAGGAATAATCTCTCCTTGGATCAAGAGATCCTTGATCAATGCTGGATTTGGTGCTTTGAATAGTGAGGACTTTGCCTCCAAGCATGTAGTCTCCTATCACATTTCCAAGGACTACCAAAGCACTGGTGATCAGTTGCTGGTAACAAACGAGACAGGTTCTTCTGTTTACTACGACGTGATTACCGGAGTGAATTATCCATTCTTCCACATTGACATCCCTGATTATTCCCTGTGGAACTTGGAATAGATTATATACAGGATATTTACCATTTACAACAAAACCACAGTTCATTTCTTATAACTTTTATATCCGATTTAAGCAGCGTTATTTTTTTTTGCTTGAATGTGCATTCCACAGCCGAAATAGAAGCTGGTGCCGTTTCCCACAGACATTAAAGGGCTGCCTTCTGGGAATCATCTTTTTTTTTTTAAAAAAATGGATATATGTTTTTATCTATGATGACTATCTATGTTGGTAAACCAAATAAAACTTTATCTAACATGGATGAACATATGGGCAACAGCTTGTTTCCGCCCATGAACAATAACTCATCTGTTTTAGAATCCACAGATGATAATACCTCAACCTCGTCGATTTCGAAGCATAACCTCATAACAACCCATGACTTCCATGACGGGCATCACGAGGAATACGAGCTTGAGCTGAACAGGGAAGCACCTGGACTGTTCCCACCTTTGAAAGGAATAAACAGGAATGATTCCCAGGATAATATGTTTGCACAGAATGAGGCAATGTCGGATTTGGACCAAGTCATGACCTCAGAGACAGAGTCAGGGGAAAGCTCTGATAAAAACAGACATAAGACCATAGACTTCAAGATTTTCCAGGAGCGTATTCTGGAGAAGCTCCCTATAGACTATGAACATCAGCTGATCAATGACAAGTTCTTCTTAACGAAGATGTACACACTCAATGATATGATTGCGTTTGACGACTTTGGCAGCTATGAGCGATACCTGTCTTTAGAGGATAAGCTTCGGGAATACCTGAACAACCTCAACGATGGGAACACTAGGAAACCAGAGGAGATGACAAGAAGGAATATCAAGGAACACAGAACATCAGAAGCCAACACAACCGGCGTAAACATCCCAATCATTGCGGAGGAGGGCCTGAACGACCTGTATCTCTACAGCAGAGAACCTGACATACGATTCTTCAAGAAGATGAGACACAACAAAAAGTCTTTGAAACTCTTTCGGGGGATCAAAAATAAGTTTCACAAGGAAAACCCCCGCATACCAGACCATCCCCTTGAAAAGCTGGGCAGCGGACCACCAACAATCATCCTTGACGACAGAGCCAGTTTGCTGAACTTCAATTCCGACAGCAAAATTGACGAGAAGATGTGTCCGACCTCTGACTTCATCAGCGAATATGAACACAGCCATTCTGCCCAGGATCTACACCTGACAAACCTGCGGACGACTGTTTTGAACAGCAATGCCGAGAAGAAGGATGGGTCCGAGCACGATACGGCGCACCTGTCGCCAAAGAAGAAGGAGTACGGGCTGCAAAGAAAACTGAGGATGAGACATCTCCAAATGCTGAGCATTGGGGCATCCATCGGGATAGGCCTGTTTCTGCAGAGCGGAAAGGCCATCAGCATTGCAGGCGGGTTTGGTGCGTGGTTGGGGTTTTTTATCTCAGCCACTCTGATAACCTCAACTCTGCTGTGCTTTGGGGAGATCGTTGCTTTGCTCCCAGTGAACACGGGTGTTCCAGGGATCCTCAACCGTTTTCTAAACCCGAGTCTGTCGTTCAGTGTGAGCTGGGTGTACTTGATATCATACTGCATCTCAGTCCCATCAGAGATCCTGGCTAGTTCGTTGTTGTTGGGATACTTTGAAAACGTCCAGAGATTCATGGAGGATTCGAAGGGGAACTTTGCTTTGCTGTTGCTTCTGTTTTCTTTTTTTATCATTTTTATCAATCTTATGGATGTGAGAGTATTCGCTGAGATCGAGTACATAATCTCGACGATCAAAATCATTGTCATTGTGGCTATGATTATTTTTATGATTATTCTGAACGCAGGTGCTGTGAAAACATCCAAGAACTCGTCTTCGTATCTGGGGTTCAGGTACTGGGACTCAAGCAAAGACATTAAATCCGAGCCCTCCATAACATTTGGGCCTTTTAGACCTACCTTTGATTTGAAAGATGTAGGTTTTGGAGCAAAAAACGGTGTCAAAGGGTTTGGTGGTGTGATCTTGCAAATCATTGCTTCAAGTACTGTTGCTTTGTATTCCTACATTGGCACTGAAATTGGGTATGTTGGAGCAGCTGAATCTTCTGTTCAATTAAGAAGATCCATTTCCTCTGTGGCCAAGAGAATCTACATAAGAGTAATTCTGTTTTATCTTGTTTCCATCTTTTTGATTGCGCTGCTGATGTACAGCGGCGATCCGAGATTGCTGAGATACAGAGACGACGGGTACAGAATTGATGAAAAGGCAGTTCAAGACCAAATTCAAACAGTGATTGATGCTCTGCACTTGGATACCTGCCGAAACATAGACAGCTACCAAATCTTTGGTGTTCGGAACACTGCGATGCAGTCTCCATGGATTGTGGGGCTGTCCAACTTTGGTTTATGCAAACTGGCAAAGGTCATTGATGCATTGTTTGTTGCTATAGGTGTTTTTGCAGGGTCTTCACAGCTTTATGTTGCAAGCAGAATCCTGCATTCCATGTCTCTTCAGGACAAAGCTCCAAAGGTATTTTCGAAATGTAACAAGCATGGTGTGCCATATGTGTCCGTTTTGACCTGTGGATGCTTTGCCTTTTTGTCACTTCTGGGAATCCACAACAAGTCACTTCTCTCTTTGAATAGATTGGTTCAGATGGGCACTCAGGGTGCAGTTATCATGTGGTTCTTCATGAACTTTGCCTTCTTGAGGTTTTATTACGCTGTTAAAAGAAGACCTGATCTACTGGATAGAGACTCGAAGGAATACCCATACAGATCTCCATTGCAGCCGTATACGGCTTATTATGGGGCAACGGTGACCTTGTGTTTGTTTTTGCTTTCAGGGTTTTCAAACTTTGTTCAGTGGGAAACAGCAGACTTTATAGTGGACTACCTTTCGTTGCTGATTATGGTTGTTCTATACATTGCTTATCAGGTGATCATGAAGCCGAAAGTCTTTTGGAACATTGAAGACATAGACTTGGACATAGGAAGAAAAGAGCTGGACAGACAGATATGGAAGGAGAACCAAGAATACATGCCTAATTTCAAGGAGGCCTTGAAGAAGATATTAAGTTATGTGTAAGGTAAAAAAAACAAAAAAGGAGATATTTACTGTTATCTTTCTATATTGTGGTTAAACAACTGTTTGGTATATAATGTTTTTGTTTTGCTTTTCGTTTCTTTTTTATTTTTATTTTTTTTTATCATCTATAGTACATCAATATTTTTAATTATAATCTATATCTAGAACATGTCTGACCAATTATAATCCAGCTCTTTTTTCTTACTGGTTTTTCTGTTTTTTGGTTGGCTTATGCTTGAATGATTCCTTTCTGAATAACCAGCTTCATCAAGGTTTATTTTTTTTGGGGATTCATGGTCGCTTTTGACAAATGAGAATCCTAAGAGATTGGGGAGATCGCTGTCTTCGGTGTTATCTTGTTTCAAGCCCTTGCTTACATATTCCGGAAATGAGTTACCTGAACTCTGGGATGTTGAGGATATCACTGTATTTCTTCTGAGCTGGTCTCTAGTGTTTTCTGCTATTGACTTAACAATGTTGTTCATGTCACCTGAGTTGTTTCTGGTGTCGCGAATTAGGTTTAAGTCAGGGAACTTTCTTTTGCTTTGATAGCCCTTTTTGTTATCGTTTATGTTTCTGGTATCTAATGGGTCCATTTCCCAGTCAGAATCTGAATGATTAGAGCTTGTTTTGATTTGATATACAGAGGAGCTTGCGAAAGGAATGACTCCTTCGATTTCAGGAGAGCTTTCAAGGCAGCGTGACGATATCGATCTCAAATCATTGAGCTTCGATAACTGAGGTTGAGGTTCCATACCAGATGAAGCAGACGATTTCCTTTGGAGCTTGCCCATCTTCATAGACAACACATCGCCAGAAGCGAGCAGTGAAGGTCTTCTGCTCACAGGAGTAGCGTAGCTTGATTTATTAACCGTGCTGTCGCCTTTAACGTTTATGGTAGGAGCAACTATTGAACCGTTTTTGTAAGTGGATACAGGGATATGCACCAAGTAATCGTCGTCCCCATTGGTATCCAAAGGCGATATTGGAGTATCTGGACAAGCAATAGAGCGTCTTTTCATCGACATGTGTCTTCTTATAGCGTTTGGATCCGATGGAGGTTCGGAGTACTTTGAACTGATCGACGGACTACAGCTTCTGTCGGATACAGGAGAGTCCAGCATGTACTGGGAAGAGGACTTGAAGTTGACATTAGACAGTGAGGGTCTGATGGCATTCAAGGACGAATCGTTATCATAAGAAACGGAGCTCGTGTGTGACTTCTTGCTATCATCATTTGAGTTCAGTTGGTGCATACTTATGATAGATAGCCTCTTTGCTTCTGCAGTAGAGAATCTTTTATTTGTATTGGTCTGTTTAACCAAAGAAGAGTCCGCTGAGGTATTTGAAACAGAATTAAAAAGACTTTCTCCTTGAGCCTCCATATCGTTGTATGACTGGGATCTACTTTCCCCCACTAGACCATTGTCGAAGTGGGTCAGCCCTGAGCTGGCTGAAGATCTATTGGAATTACCCTTAGCTGCGTAGTTGTTAGCTTTCTTAGCTAGCGATATGCTCATTGCCTTTTTGGGAATAGATTCGTTTGTAATATACAGGTTTTCCATTGGAGGCTTATTAATTTTGTTGAAGTTATATGAATTCATAGATTCCATTTTTTTTTTTTTTTTTGGTATATTTGTATTCGAACTTTATTAAAGATAAGAATAGAATGTTTAAGCTTGTTTTATTCAGATTGAGCTTTGTTGTGTTTTAATTTTTTACTATTTAAAAAGATAGTTATTGTCTGTATTACTCTAGATTACTTTTTTTGTTTTTTGTTGCTGGAGGGTATGTGACCTTATCGAGACTTGTAGTTTTAATCGGAATAGCTTTTAAGGAGTAACTTTTGTTAGATTGTATTTACTGAAAGAAAAAAATATGGTTAATATCAGGGGTTTGAACTGAATTTTATGTATTAGTTAAAGCTTTTTGGTATTATCTTTTATTTTTTTTAAAAAAATACTCCCTGTTGAATTATATACTGTTAATTTTAAAAATATTTTAATTCTGCATAAATTGATATCCATGCATGCTAGTATTATTTTTTTATTTTTTTTTTGCAGGTGAAAATAGTGTGGAGATGGATTTTAAACAATGGAAAACCGAGTGTAGTGTTCCCCCTGATACGAGAGATATATATATATTTTTTGGTGTGGAGTCTTCTCTTTTTTTTCCCAAGCACAAAAAATAAAATATTAGACACTTTGGGGGCCCCCTCCCCCTTTTTTTACAGCAAGATAAAGTGACAGTTCACCTAAAAATTGAAATTTAGACGGGAAACCTACACTGTGTGCTCTGTCCCGGGGGCAGAGATAAGGTGTGGGTGGAAGTCATTCGGTTCTGTGGCAACACTACAATAGGCAGCAGCCACACGCTGACTTATTTATTTTTTTTTACCCAACACAGTGTGAAGGGGCTGATTATTATTTTTTACTCTAATTTTCGCTCTTTGTCTCTCAAATTGGCCTGTATCCTGGGGGAATGGACCAATATTATGTCTAAAACTATTTAATCATTAAGTCCAATATTCGACTGTTGTGCTTGAAAAAGCAGACCCAGAATATTCTTTTTTAAATGACATTTTTTAATATTCCTAAGACAACAATGATATCATACTGAGCTGATTTATTTTATAAAAAAATTAGTGGTAATAGAAACTAAACACAAATATGCTTTGACTGCTATTAGGATTTGCATTTCAGAAAATAACCAGTTATGTCATGGGTTCCATGAGCGTGGTTCCTTTCACCAAGTGTGGCTTACTTCTTTGTGTTCGGAGTTACCTGCTACCATAAAAATAAAAATAAATAAAAACAGCTAAATCCGATGAAACACAACCTGCCAGCGCTTACAATAACAAAAAAAAATAAAAAATTAGAATTATAGTTCAGCGCTTGCCTTTCCGCCCCCTGAATGGCTTTCTTAAGCGCTAATAGATCTCCAAAACGGGAAATGTTTGCTTAGCGCTGAATGCGATGCTTGACCTAAAAAAAAAAAAAAAAAAAAAGAGTGCAAGCTAAATGCTGAAGTGTCAAATAGAGTTAGAATGTGTATCTATCTTTAGACTACTTAAACATTAACAGTCCAAAATAGAAACTCAAAATAGTACCTCATTTCATTTGGTCTATATATACAATGTACTCATGATTGTTTTCAGTGGATTATATTTAGAAGAACACAGATAAAGGTAAGAACCAAAAACTCTACTTTTTCACTATAACAAAAAAAAAAACCAGCCCCTAAAGCCTTATACACTCTATAAGTTTTTTTATTTTATTGGCTTCCATAAGAAGAACACCTTTCTCAATAGAATATTTTTTTGTTTTGATACCTAAACAAAGTCTCATCAGTTCTTTCTATACCACATATAGTCTCTATACAGCACTACTACGCCACCAAACCCTGCATCATCACATAACAGCTTAATTTTTTTTCTTTTACTAATGTACCATAAACCCGAAGAACAAAATATTTATAACAATGATAAACCAATAATTGTCACTCCTATCAAGAAAAAAAAAGTACTTCTTGGAAATTTGGAGACCAATTCCAATCAGGAAGTTTTTACTTCTCCCCAATCCACTTTTAATTCTCCTTTGGTGAGATCCAGAAACATTGGTGATAGATACATAGATACTCCTTGCAAAAACAAAGAATCTAGACACTCTTCCCAACTTTTGGTTGACAGCTTGAAAAAAGATGACCTTAAAGATATCGAAAATGATTTTCTAGCCTTGGATCTAAGCTCAAGCAGAAAAAGCTCTGATGTTCTTAAGCTACTACCGGAATCTTCAAAGCAAAGTCAAGCTCATTCCATATTCAATACTCCGGATATTTTAGACAAGATCTTATTTTTTACCTTCAACCACGAAGATCCTTTAAGTCTGCCTCCTGTTTACTCTAAAGAATACAACACTAACCACATCACCAGTGTCAACAAGCTGTTCTATTCTTTAGGTTTAAAATACAAACAAAATAAACTTGTTATCAAAACTTACAAGCAACTACAAGCTTTTAATGACTATTATAGATACAAAAACAAGGCATTCTGGCTGTCTCCAAAAACTGTAATTATAAACTTTGGAACAGACCAGGTGTTTAAAAAACAACCACAACAGCAAAGTAACGCAATCCAATTTGACGAGCTGAATGTGAACTGTAACAATATTGTACACTTAGAAATAAGAAGCAACAGATATATCAAAACGCTTCCTATGAATTTAACAAATATGGACAAACTAAAAATCATCAAACTACCTGGTATGTGTGGATTAAGCAGTGAATCGTTTAAACAACTGATAAACGCCAAAAACGTCTCCAAGCTAGTGGAGCTAGATCTGAGAAATTGCTATACCATAAACGAGCATCAAATCTACAGATGCTTGGCGAGCGCATACGATTTAAAGCATCTGAACTTGAACAGAAAGCTTCTATACTCACCAACGCAGAACCAAAACTCCTTTGACAAAGAGAAGTTTGATCACTTCAAAAGCAACTTTTGTTTGTCCGATAACATCCTGCATGCTCTGCAAATCTCCAAACCTAAACTTGAAACACTTGCGATGTCTGGCTCTAAAATTACTGAGTATAGCGTATGGCAGATGATAGCGCAAACACCATCCATAAGAATGAACCTGAAACGTCTTTCGTTGAATGAGTGTGTGGATTTGCAAGAGAACTTTTTCAAAATTTTCAAATCTAACATTCTGCCAAACCTGCAAGTCTTGGAGTTAAAGTACTTTGACCACATAGAAAACATGGATTTGATATCCAAGAAGCTATTTGAGTTCAGACTATCACAAGAGTTGAAGTATTATAAACCTCTTTCATTGGTGCTGAACAATAAGTTATCGAACTGTGTGCAAGGCTACCAGAGTGACTACAACAACCACGTGGGTAATTTGGTTGTCAAAGACTTTATTGACTGGGTCAATAAAGAAGACAATGACCAGCCCTTCATCTAACTTATGTATATTTTACCTTATTAGAATGAGCTACGAATTGATTAAATCTGATCTTTTTTTTTTTGTGCAAAGATATCGGCGGGCAACAGTCATGCTTTTTCCTCTTCCGGGCATGGTTCAAGGGCTTCCCAAAAAAACAATCACGAGCCAGATGGCTTTTTTTTTTTTTGCTCCAATTGCTATATACATTTTTTTTTCTTGCTTTCTCATAACACTAAACACAATTGTCTAGAGCAATAGAATAACACCCAAAGAAACTAATCCGCCCTTAAAATGAACAACGGCAAATCATACAACAGCAATAACAGAAATAGTAATCAGAACGGGAAATCATATCGAGGATACTATGGCGGAAGCAAGCCAACTGAATCCAACACATACAAAAAGAACTTTGTCAACAGCAGGTACAATCCAAGACCGAATTATGACCAACCACGAAACACGTACTCTTCCGACAACCTGAACAATGCCTCGGGCTACCACAGCAATAGATCCAGTAGCAGCCATTACGAAGGGTCAAGTTACAGCAGCAATAGCGACTCTTATTACAAAAAAACATACCCGAAGCCAACCAACTACTACAGCCCCCACCACCAGGAGCAGCAACAAGGATACACCAGCAGCAAGTATGCTCCTAGAAAGTCGAGCCCGTATGTGGTCAAACAGAAGAATGTTGTTGATGCTCTTCTCGATGAGATAAAACTGTCCAAGTACTTCGACATATTCTCCAGATACCACAAATACTACAAAAAACAGATGGACAGGGGTCTTTTGAGCGAGCAGGACTTTGTGAGCAAGTTTGATGAGGTGAGAAAAGCATACACTGAAAACGAAAAGTTGGATGAGGAGCTCAAAGCCAAGCTTGGAAAGAACCAGGAGAAGTTGAAGTTGGACAGACTCCAGTACGACATAGGGGTAATGCACTGCAACAACATAGAAAACATCAAGGGGCTGGAGTCCAAGGTGGCCGATGAGATTAACTTGATGTAGTTTCCAGATGGAATTACGCAGCAATCGGAGTAGCAGGGCAGGATCGCACATGGTCTTCAATTTTTTTTTTTTTTAGAAAAAAAATATGATGCTTTTTTTTTTTTCATCGTGGAGTTTTTGGTATGATGTTTCAGTTTGGAAGATCTTTTTATTTCTTTTTTTTGTTTTGATAAATTTTGATACTGTAGTATTTATGTAGATCATGCATGATAACCAAGATATATAGACCACTAAGTAGTTGCATAAAATAGCTATAGGCAATATATATATTTATTATCAGTTTAGTTACAGAATTCGATATAATAATATACATATTTGAAAAGAGTGCTGCAAAAAAAACAAGATTTTAACTTTTTCATTTCAGTTTTTTTTTAATTTCTAACAAAAATCAATAATAACAATTGTGCATCAAAATTATAAGCTTTGAACTTTAATAGTATATCTTTATTCTAAGAGTTTTTAACAACCTCTCATTACTCACAACTTTAAATAACCTTCCCAAAATGAGTAAAAAATCTAACAAGAAATCCAAACAAGCTTCCAAAAGAAGAAACAAAAACAGAAGAAACATCAGCAATATCAGCAACAAGTCTGTCAGTGAGCAAAGTCCCGATTTAAGCACCAATGCCTCGGAATTGGTCTCAGCGGAGATATCGCCAATCAATGATTCCACAGCATTGCTTGAAGACAGCACTATCACCGGCGAATCAGCGGAAATTTCTCTAAAAAATACCGACTCCGGGGCTAACAATCTAAATTTTTCTTCTGGTAATCACCAAATGGACTCAAAAAAATTGAACGACTCGAGCAGTCGTCAATCTGAGGATATTGAAAACATTCCTTTGTTAGACAGCTCTAATGTCAACACCCACACTGAACCAACACAAAGCTTTGACCTACCAGAAATGGAATCTGTAAAGTCAGTCAGAAGCTTCAAGTCCCAATACGAGGATGTCACCAATGACATTCCGGGTTTAATCATCAACGAGATCCTATCTACAGAAGAAATAGTCACTGAGCAAGATGACTTAGAAAGTGCCATCCCGCAAACATACGGATCTCTGTCCACAGACAAGATCGACAACGTCATCCCAGAAGAACCCCAAATGGCCGATTACCAAAAAAAGCTTATCTTGGTCTCCATGTACTTGGGTATTCTGTTAGCTGCTTTGGATGTATCAGTCATTTCAACTTTGCTTTCCCACATAGCTTCTGAGTTCAATGCCTTGGAGAAAATCACACAAATCGTCAGTGCCTACTTGCTGTCATCCGCCACTGTGCAACCATTGTATGGAAAGCTGAGTGACATCTACGGCAGAAAGAGTGTGCTGATTGTTTGTAATATCATCTTTGCCTTGGGTTGCTTCATCTGTGGTCAACAAAACAACACATTCTCCCAACTGATCTGGGGTAGAATCCTGCAAGGTATCGGTGGTTCTGGTTTGACATCAGTAGCCACAATCACAACCTCGGATCTAGTTTCATTGAAGGACAGAGCCTTTTACCAGGGTATTGGTAACTTCTTCTACGCCATTGGTATGGCCTCGGGAGGTGTTGTTGGTGGTCTTTTGAATGACAAGTTCAACTGGAGATTCTCATTCATGATCCAAGTCCCTATCTCCATTGTCAGTCTGTTCATGATCATCTTCTTCATGAAGTTGCCTAATAGTTCAAAAAGATACACTGGGTTGACCAACCTCCAAAAGCTACAAGCAATCGACTGGACCGGCTCCTTTGTTTTGATGGCATTCTTGTTCACCTTCTCATACGGTGGTAGCTATACCATGTACCTGATCTCAGTCATGCTGCTGCTATTGTTGATAAAGATTGAGACCTCCTTGACATCAAAGGAACCTGTCTTGCCGATTCACTTCCTAAAAAACAGATCGGTCTTTGGAGCCGCTTGGTCAAACTTCTGGTGCATGGCCACTTCGGTTGCATTGATGTTCTACTTGCCTATGTACTGGACTACCATTATGGGAATGACCACCACAGAATCTGGTCTTAGATTGACTCCAAACTTCTTCTCCACCGCTCTTGGTTCTCTGGGTGCTGGTCTTTACATGAAGAAAACAGGTAAGTACTACTGGTTCCTCATGTTCTTCTGCCTGGTTGGTATTTTAGGTTGTTTAAGACTAATTTTCATTAACTCCGACATTGTTGTTTGGCAGCAATATTTGTGCCTGTCTGTTCCAGGTGTTGCCATGACTGTTATGATCACCATCAACTTGTTGATCATGATTGCTGCTGTTCCCCAACAAGACCAAGCTGCTTGTACATCCATTTCATATGCCTTCAGATCCACCGGCTCAACTGTTGGTATTTCGTTGGCAGGTTTGATTTTCAGCAAGACTCTGCACAGCCAGCTGTTGAAGCGTTTCTATCCTTTGATCGGTGAAGAACACTCTGAAAAGAGCATCCTGAAGATCATCGCCAATGCTGAGAGATCAAGTGATTATATCAAGACTGCTGCTGAGTGGGCCAAGCCTATGTTGAAGACTTGTTTCCACTATGCCTTGAAGAACACCTTCATTTTTGCCTTTGTTTCATTCTTACTAGCTTCTATCTTTGTCAGTATCTGTGAAGAATTCCAGCTAGTATCCAAATGATGTTTGTTTATATATCAATAATAAAAAAACACAATTCTTATTCAATGGTGTTTCTGTGTGTTTTGTTTAAGGTTTACGCGTTTTGTCACGTGTGTTCTTAAATCCATCGCCTGAAGCCATAAAGGCGCAATCTGCTTTTTTTTTTTGGTTTTGGGCTGATGTTTTATAATTCAACCAACTTTTTTTTTGGATCATTTCTTCAACCGATTATCTTTTTTTTTTTTGTGACTTTTTGTAACACTGTAGAAACACTTCTTGACTCCAAGAACAACAAACAATACTCTACCACTCTAGCTATCCAAATCAGCTATTGCTGCGAATATGGTGAACTTGGATGAAGAGGACTGGCTTGCAAAGTATGCAGCAAAACAGGCTAGCAAAATGAACAAACACGATGACTCTACCCTCTACCAGTACTCAAACACCACAAAGAATATCATCAAAAGCTTTGCTGACGTGTCCACTATTGCTGCAAAGACTCTTATAGAGCTGGACAACTTTAAAGTAACCTATGATCATGAATTTGAAGAGCTAACAGCTGTCTTTGATACAAAACTACCAAGTGGTTCTCTAGAAAACAACATACCGGAATATATAATCAATGAAATGAACACCTACAAACAGGATTTGAAAGCAAAAGAAGAGAAACACAAAGGATTGAATTCTGTTGAAAGACTCCATAGACCAATAACCCCAAGAAGCAGAAGTAAGAGCCCTATTAGCTTGCAAAAGGCAGCATCGCCAAAGAATGTCAATAAAATCAGTAGGTCACCTTCAGTGAAGTCAAGCAAGAGCCTCTCGTTGCAACAAGATAGGGAAGACCTGTCTGTAAAACTTGACAAGCTTGTAAGCAACGGTAACAGATCTACTATGTTTAGGAGTTTACAAAAAAGCAGCGCGGAAGCCTCCGGTGAGCAGCCATCACATGAACAAAGCAATATAATCAAAACAAGTGCTCTCATATCAAGCATTGTGAGAAAACCGTCGCTTTCGGGGTTGGAAGCTGCTCCTTCGGGCTATATTAAAGGCAAAACTGCAAAAGCTAGCAGCTATTTCAAGCCGTTGCCGTCGGGATCTATAAGCATGAACAACAAGCACTTGAATTTGAACAAAGAAGACCACCACCTCGAGCCATTGCATGAGACTGAGGACAGTGAGGCTAAAAAAACATCCACAGCTGCAAAGAGCAATGTGTTTGATAGATTGACATCCATGAACACAGTCGCATCAAGCATGAGATATGGTGGAGCCAGGGTGACTGGAAAGAGAGTCTCTCCAGTGAAGCTCAAAAAATCACCGATCAAAATAAACACCAAAAAAGTCACCATAACGCCGAAAAGAACCATTGATGCAAAGATCAAGGGAGCTGCCAAGAGGGATCAAAAGATTGAAAGCCCTACCAAGGGAATGTCTGATGTCGGTGATTTTGTACCTGGTGGAACTTTCTCCACACCTGCAAATGCCAAGGTCGTCCATGCAATCAATTCCATTGCGAAGAGTCCTGTTAATAAGAAGCCAGTTGTCTCATCGCGTTTGATGAAAAACAAAGTCAACATTTCTTTGAAGGAACACAACGAAGTGAGTGAGAAGGAGAACAAAGAGGTTGACAAGGGTGTGCAGAAGTCGCCTTTTAAATCACCAACGAAGCTGAACTCTGTGTTGTATGACTTGGACTTGAAGGACCACAGACAAAGACTCGGAGACAGCGGAAAGTACAACAACGATTATGTCAATGAAACCTTGCCTGAGATTGTGTCCGACAGCGAGTCTGAGGACAGCAAGCACGAGGTGAAGAACAGGTTCATCAAGGATTGGGCTGCGGACAGTTCATTACTTTCACTAATCAGATCCCAGCAGAGGGACAAAACAAAAGACCCCACGCGTATCTTTGGCCCCATACAGAATGTTGGCCAGCTTGATGAGATATTAGAGTAGCATCATATATAAACAGCTTAATTATAATCTCTGGCTCAGGGCCACTTCCCTGTTCCAGTCGCTGATCCACTTAGAATCACTGCTTGCGGCAAAGTACACAGTCAATCCCCTGTTGATCAGAGGGATGACTGGTGCCTGGTTCTGCAGGATTTTGTTGAAGGTCCACTTCTTGCTCACCTTCACGAGCCCACCGTCAAGTGTCTCCATGTACACGTGGACGCCTTTGCCTTTGTTCTGTCTATCCAGGATGGCGTACTTTGGTTCGGCCACTGTGTGTTGTGGGGCGTTGTTGAATATGTCGATCAGTTCCTGTGGGGTTGACAGCTCGCTGATGTCGCCGATGGAGTCAAACGAGTCGTGGCTCGGGAACATGACAGTGGCGCTGAAGATCATCTGCGAGTCAACAACATCGTCTTCCTCGAGGTGTGTGTCGATAGGGACTGGCAAGTCGCCCTTGGTGTTGATGTTGGTGTACTGTCTCAAGTCAAGGGCGGCTTCCAAAAGGTTTTCCTTTCTTTCCTTGGCGAGTCTTATGGCTTCGGTTTTCTTATTGTTTTCGGCGATCTCGAGGATCTTGTCGTTGACGGTGGTCAGCAGGGCCAGCAGTGGTTTGTTGTCCTTGTCGAGCAACAACCCGAACTGGATGGCTTCCAAACTCTCGTCAAACAGTCTCAGCATCATGAATGCCTTGGCCATTCTGAAGAAGGCCTTGATGTTCTTGCTGTCGATGCTCAAGGAGAGCTTGCAATCGTTTATGCACTTTCTATAGTTCTTCAGGGCCAGCTCGCACGCAGCCTTGTTGCTGTACACAACGGCCTTCACGGCGTTGAACTCCGCAATGTCAAACGGCTCGCTGCCCTCCTCAACCTCGACAGTGTCCTCATCGGGGTTGTAGTTCTCAGCATCGACATCCAAACCACGCTGGTAGTAGGTTCTGGCGTCCTTGTAGTTTTTTGTCTTGAACAGGTCGTTACCCTGGTTTTTGAAGTTTATGATCATGTCAGTCGGGCTTCCTTCGTAGTTCATTGCTCTCAGGGCCTCAAGGGCCTGGAAGTTGTCCTCGGACCCCATGTCGCTTGGCAGGGAGTTCATGAAGAAGGGCATCTTGTTCAGTTCCTCAAGGACTTCGGAGGATGACTTGTTTTGGAATTCAGACAGCTGCGGCGGCAAAGCAGGTTCGCCGGGTTTAGGGACATAACGCTCCAGTTTAGGCTTGTCAGACATGTTTGTGTTGTTTGGTTTTGTTTCAAAAGTCGTTTTTGTCATTGAGATGAATCTAAAAAAATAAAAGAGAAGGAAAAAAAAAAAAAGAAAAGTATGGAAGATCTTCTCGTAACTTTTTTTTTGGTGGGAAGCGGCTAAACAGCCAGGAATCATATGCCAACACTTCCAATGAACGATTGTTCAAGATATACAAAGGGGGAACCACAGTTACACAATAAATATATAATAAACATTCCTCTTCATCTTCTAAGCATAGTTTTTCCAGCCCTCTGGCTTCTCCATATCCAGAGCCTCGTAGTACTGGTTACCACAGCTGTATCCCTGGAATGTGAAGTCGTCTGTCTGTCTGCAGTCACATCTGTTCTGGATGTAGACTCTGTCGTCGATAGGGCAGTGGGTATATGGAGGATGCATGTATGCAATTGAGTCAAAGTACTTTATGCTTTCCTTAGGGAGGAACAAAGCAGCGGCGATGGAATGGACAGGAGCATCACCAGCTCTTTCGTAGAAGAAAATACCTGTCTTGTCCAGGTACTCAACGTACTGCTGGTACTGCAAGGATCTATAAAAGTTCAGGTTGACGACCTCAAAGTTTGACCAGAAGTGGCACTGGTTGAACAGGTTCCCCTCGTCATCACTGATGAACTTCAGCAAGTTGTTGTTGTTCAGGTAGTGTGGTCTTTGCTGGACAAAGTTTTTGGTTGCTGGCCACAGGTTTGGAATGGTGCTTTCGTATTCATGCAGGGAAATTGAGAATCCGTAAACCAATTTGTTGTCGTTCATGTACTCAAACAGGTCGTATTCAAGATCACAATAGATGGCTGTATCAGGCTCGATTCTCCAGTAGTAATCAAACTGATCCATTATTGGGTGTTGGTAAAACCACTTGGAGTTGAATCTGCACATGTGTCTGTATGACTCTGATGAGCCGTAGATGATATCCTTCATTTTTTCTCTGGTTTTAGCAGCTTCTTTCAGATCAATGTAATCAGGGTAAGACCACATCTCCTCAGGCAAGGTAACGAAGTGGACTTCACTTTTTGGGTTTATGATTCTCTGTACCTTGGCCTTGAATTCTTCTGTGAATGATATGTCGTTGAAGAAGACATAAGAGTAGTGGTAGTTCTTGTTGAATCTATCTTCAATCTTTCTAATGGTTGGCAAGATCGAGTACAAGTCCTCGTTTCTGACCAAGGACATGAAACAAGCCTTGATGGGGTTCTTGGCCTTTTCAGACTCTGTCTTGAACATTTTTTCGTAGTCCGTTGTCATGTCCAGCAGCTTGTCGAAGCCGGCCATTTCCTTTTCGGAGAACATTTCCTCCAAAGAGCCGTCTGATTTGGTAGGGTACATCAGACTAGGTTCTTCATTATCTCCGTCTACTGAGTATATGTAATATATCGGGGTAAACAGACCCTTCCAAATTGTTTCTACGTTTTTTTTGAATTGTTCGCCGTAGTCAAAGCCATACTTTTCTGCTGAGAGGGTATTTGTGTCTGAGTCTAATTCACCTTCAATGAAGTCAGAAGCATCCTTGGCGCCGGAAGAAACAAACTTGTCGCTTCCCCACTTGACCAAGTTGCTTGGGATTTTCAGGTAATCGGTGACACCTGCTTGCTGGAACGAGGTTTTCAGGTCATCAAAGGTCTCTTTGAACTGAGAAGTGGTGCTCAGGTCAGAGTTATGGTTGAGGGAGCCAACAGTGATGCAGAAGACTATGATCAAACTTAGGCCTACGAGGCAGATGATCTTATAGGCTTTTCTGTGTAGTCTTAGAGCAACCATGGGGGGTGGGTATTTATGTTGTTTTGGTGAGTGGTATGTTTTTTTTTTGGTTTACTTCAGCTGTATTATATTCAGATAGCAATATTTACTAGTATGTAAGTATTATTAATTATGAATTATATTAAAAACAACACATATATTAAATAATTTTTTTATTTTTTTTTGAAATCTATATTTGGGAACAAGCGCCCAGATGTGCTCATATTATTTTTTTATTGGTGCCTTGCTGTTTTTAATTTTTTTCCCACCTTTTTACAATGTTTTGATCTGATGTTTTGTTATTTACAGTAGACCACGTGACTGCCCTCTACGTAATTATCTTTTTTCTTTACATTTTTTATTACAAAGTAAATCATTGTTTAACTCCGTGTCTTTATAACAAAATTAATTTTAAATGTAAACATAATTCTTATTATAAAAAAAAACATTGTTAGTTGTATACCTTATCTCCGCTACTACACACAACTATTTGCTTGAGTCATTTAAGGAATATTCACATTAATTTGGTGCCTTTATGTTTATTTTTTTTCAATACTAGCTAAACTCCTACACACACAAATAAACACACCTTGTTTTTTTTACTGAATACTTTTTTTACCACCATATTTATACTATCTTTTTTTTTTTGTATAGTGGATAATCATTGGTTTATATGTGAATCATTTAATAATCTTTTTATTCAATATACAAATAATAGTTAAAAAAGGTACTACCCAAAAGAAAACAACAACTTCAACCTTATCAGTATACTACCATGATGTCTAGATCTCTATCCCCTAAAAGATTCTCCTCCACCCTAAAGGCCTTCAACACCCCTCTGGCTCCTCCTCCAGCTGCTTCTTACTCCCAAGCCATGAAGGTCAACAACTTGATCTACGTCTCTGGCCAAATCCCAATGACCCCAGACAACAAGCCTGTCCAAGGCGACATCAAGGCCAAGGCTGAACAAGTCATTTCTAATATCAACGAGATCTTGAAGGAATCCAACTCAAGTCTGCACCACATCGTCAAAGTCAACATCTTCTTGACCGACATGGCCAACTTCGCTGACTTCAACTCAGTCTACGCCAAGTACTTCTCCGAACACAAACCAGCCAGATCTTGTGTTGCTGTCAAGGAGTTGCCTTTGGGCATGGACCTAGAAGTCGAGGTCGTTGCTGTTGAAAAGGACTAGTTTTTATTGTTACTTTTTGTGATATATGTATATAAGTAATAGCCAACAGTAAGCTTTCAATTAATTAAATTTTTTTTTTTTATTGCCCAAACAGCGATTTTTAATGCTGTTTCAGAGAGTATCAGTAGTGTTGCTTAGCCATAGAGTATGAATAATGTTCCCTGTGCGCGTAACTTGTTATCAGTATCGGTAAAATACCTTATTTTTTTTTGGTTTGAAAAAAATAAAGACCAATTGACGTCGGAATTATTTGTCACGTGTAAATTTCTGCTCACGTGTTTAATTTTTTGCTTTATATGAACAAAAAAAATATTTGTAACATTTTTGTATAAAAAACATATTTTTTTTTCCAGAGCTTTTAAGTTTTGAATATTGAAAAAAATATATATTTTTCCACAATTATTTTTTTTTGCAATACTTTCCCGTTTCAGTAACTTTTACTAGCAACTATATAGCTTTTTTCCCCTATTAGGCTATAATAAAACATGTTGCACTAAACATCATTTCAAAAAAAAAGATAACAAGCAAAATGAATGAAATTCAAACATATTCTGCAAGCTATCTAAATTTTGTTTTGGTAAATCTGAGAATACGTCTTCGTCAATCTATTTTCTTTTGGTAGAGCCTTGTTCCCTCTGATTTGGGCACAGAATTTTAGCTGGTGAAAAATAATCGTTAAGTATTTTTTCTTCTCTTTCAATTTCCCTTTGCAGACAGCAGCTGTTTTTTCCTTGTTTGGGTGTGAGTGTTTTCTTTTTTTGGTTGAACAGAAAAAAAAATAAAGTATACAGAAGAGTTTTGCAGCCTAACAGTTTCCACTTGCTTTTTTTTTTCTCTCTCTCAATTTTGTTGCACTCTTCAGCTATTAGCATTCGTGAATTTTCGTTAAAAAACAGAAATCAAAGGAAAAGAGAAGAAAGAAGCTACGAAAAATACAACTAAAACCACACTAATTATAACCTATAACAATGGCTCAACGTGTTACCTTTAGAAGAAGAAATCCATGTATGTAACAGATGCACAGTGGCAAGGCCACCGAGAATTACTGAGAAAACTACAACACTCAGATAATGTTAACGAGTTTGAGAAGTGGACAAGAACACATTGGGAGATGAACGAATTGCTCATAATGAGACTGAAAAGACCCGGAAAATGCAAGTTGAATTAAAGATGCTAAACACATATTGGAGATATATCAAAAAGAACATTAATGTAATATTGAGAATCAAAGAAACAAAAACAGAGATGCAATAAATCTGGCGTATTGTGGAGTCATATATGCTAGCATGCAACAACAGTAAATGAAATATACACAGAATTTATCAATAGTGTCGAAAAAAAGGATTCAACATGCATATTCAAAAGAGCATAGGATAATTGATATTTTCCATCAGCTCGAAGTTGCTGTCAACATCTAATATTGAACACATTTTTGAGATACCTAAAGAGAGGATATACAAATAAACACCATGAGGTCAAGAAGAGAAGCATAGAAGTATAGAAAAAGCACATAACTGATATTAGAGAAAGACTTGTGATCGACATCCTAGAATTCTTACAATTTAACAAAAACTAATGAGCCAATAGTTCTGATGATGATCAAGTATAGTATATTCTATCACAGACTGTTGTTCTTATTTGTTAGATGAAGCAATCCCAGGAATATTGCATGAAATCATTAATAAACCCAATCAGGTCTTTTCTCAAAAATAATCATTAGAGCATATTAGAAAGCATCACCAATCTCTCCATCCATTCAAGCAAATGACATTACACAATAAGAAGAAAACATCAAACTTTACTAACAATTAAACCATAATTTCTTTTATCTGATTTAAACCCTTCCCCCAAGAATCAAAAAGAAAAATTATCAAATATAAACACAATACAATTTCAAATAGACAACACCAAGTCTAACCAAATCAAGGTTGTCAAGACCCCAGGTGGTGTTTTAAGAGCTCAACACTTAAAGAAGGCTGCTACCAGACCAAAATGTGGTGACTGTGGTATCGCTTTACCAGGTGTTGCTGCTTTAAGACCAAAAGAATACGCTACCATCTCCAAGACCAAGAAGCACGTTTCCAGAGCTTACGGTGGTTCCAGATGTGCCGGTTGTGTTAAGGAAAGAATTGTCAGAGCTTTCTTAATCGAAGAACAAAAGATTGTTAAGAAGTTAGTCAAGGATGCTGCTAAGAAATAAGTTATTAGTATTATAGAACAAAGACAAGTGGCTTAGTAAATATGCAGGCCAACTGTATGTCTTTTTTATATATCATAAACTCAATAAATTATAAAAAAAAATAGCTGAAAGAAATCAATAAAAAAAGTAAATTGAATTAGTTGTGCTTCAAAGCTGATATCGTTAAGATGTTATTGGTAAATGGAATAGACTTCTAATGTTTATGTCCGAGCATTAGTGTTTAAAACCACTATAAACCAATCTCTCCCACATTTTTTTTTTTTAATTTATGTCTTTTTTTTTTTGCACACGTTAATAGAATTCTTGTTTTCAAATAAGGCATTCTATTAATAACAATTATTATTGAGAGGAAGATGTGCAACCAAAAAAAAAAAAGAAAAAAGTAAAACAAGATTTTGATACCATCCGGTTGTTATATAAACATAAAACGAACTCACCATGTCGTTAAACAACAATAAACTAAAAGGATCAAACAACCATCTTCAATCGTTTGAAGAGGATTTAGATAACCTTGATATACAGTCTTTTGAGTTTGACATAGAAGATTTTATCAACAATGATACAACAAACCACAATATTGGCGAAAACATGAACAAGGACGCATCACAGAACATGCGCCAGAAAAACAATGACCAGAATAGCATCTATGAGTTAAATTCCCTGAAAAAATCGAATAGCAGATCATCTCTTCTGAGCTATTCATCTCAAAAAAGAACATTTGCTCCAGTAAACGACAACCTGCCAGGGAATTTTATTACAAGACTATTGACAGTATTTATAAAGCGCCACAACAAAGATTCGAAAAAGAACAGATTGAATTTGGACAATTCCAGCCAATCTGTAGAAAATATAAACAACTACGATACAGATGAACGGGAAATAAGACCATTGGTAACACCTGTGCTGGAGTACAAAAAATATCCATCAAACTGCATCATGAACAACAAGTACAATGCTGTGACTTTCTTTCCAATCATTCTTTATGAACAGTTCAAGTTCTTCTTCAACCTATACTTCTTACTCGTGGCATTATCCCAAGCCATTCCACAGCTTCGAATTGGGTATCTTTCTTCATACGTCGTGCCTTTAGTATTTGTGCTATCCATAACCATGGGGAAGGAAGCACTGGATGACATACAAAGACGAAGAAGAGATAAGGAACAAAACAGCCAGTTGTATACTGTGATTAATACAGAGTCGGATCTCCAAACCACGTGTTTGAAGCCAAGCAGTGATTTGAAGGTGGGCCACATAGTGAAGCTTAACAAAAACGATAGAGTGCCGGCTGATATGCTAATGATCCAAGCAGAAGACCCCAATGGAGAGGTTTTCATCAAAACCGACCAGTTGGACGGTGAAACAGATTGGAAACTAAGAACATCAAACGCCCTTACACAAAATGAAAACATACAAAACATCATCAAGAACTCCTCTATCATTTGCGAGCCACCATCAAAGGAGATCTACAAGTTCCAAGGGAAGTTGATATACAAGGAGAACTCCAGTGTGTCTCTATCATGTGACAACACTTTGTGGGCCAATACAATCATCGCCTCTCAAGGCCATGTATATGGTATAGTCATGTACACAGGTTTAGAAACACGTCAGCAAATGAACACAACCTCTCCAACAGTCAAAAGCGGGTTGCTAGAGTCTGAAATAAACAAGATATCTAAGCTTTTGTGTTTGTCTGTCTTTGCTCTTTCCGTGGTGTTGGTTCTGTTCAAGGGCTTCAACAACGATGTTTGGTATTTGGATATAATGCGGTACTTGATTCTTTTCTCGACCATCATTCCTGTCTCTTTGAGAGTCAACTTGGATTTAGGTAAGTCTGTCTACTCATACCAAATAGAAAAAGATCAAGATATAGAAGGCACTATAGTAAGAACGTCCACAATCCCTGAGGACTTGGGCAGAATCTCTTACTTACTCTCTGATAAAACAGGGACTCTTACGCAGAATGACATGGAAATGAAAATGTTGCATTTGGGTGATGAGCTGTATTCTTACGAGTCGTTTGGAATTATAAATAGCAAACTAGCAAACGTAAAAGATGTCAAAGAGCTTGAAACAAGCAGCAGTGCATTGATCACCACTTTATTGACATTGGCTCTTTGCCACAATGTTACCCCGACTTTGGAAGATGGGACTGAGGTCTTTGATTCCAACGCTGATAAAATCTCATACCAGGCTGCATCCCCTGACGAAATTGCCATAGTCAAGTTCACTGAGTCTGTGGGATTGACATTGATCAAAAGAGACAGGCAAGATATTACCATTTACCATAAAGCATCCAAAACAAAGTTGACTTATAAGATGTTGTACACATTCCCCTTCAATTCGGATACCAAGAGAATGGGTATTATCGTTCAAAATGTGCTTACTAAGAAAATTACATTTTTGGAAAAGGGTGCCGATACTGTGATGTCCGCAATTGTCTGTGCCAATGAGTGGCTAGAAGAAGAGGTTGACAACTTGGCAAGAGACGGTTTGAGAACATTGGTCATTGCCAAGAAGGACTTGACCAACGATGCATATGCCTTGTTTGACAAAGAGTACAAGACCTCATCTTTATCCATGATCAACAGAGATTCCCTACTAGCCGAGACAATCAGCAAGCACCTTGAAAAGAACCTACAGCTCTTAGCGTTGACCGGTGTTGAAGACAAGTTGCAGGATGAAGTCAAAAACTCTATAGAAACTTTGAGAAACGCAGGCATCAAGATCTGGATGTTGACTGGTGATAAAGTGGAGACTGCCAAGTGTGTCTCCATAAGTTGTAGGCTAATCTCAAGGGGACAGCAGATATTCCGTATCGAGAAGCAAACCTACAACGGGAACAACGAAAGCGAGATTTTGAATAGATTGGACGATGTAAAGTCAGACAAAAGTGGTGTTTTGATCATTGATGGTGAGAGTCTGTCCACATACTTGAATCACTACAAGTACGAGTTCTTTAAGGCCTGCATAGATCTTCCAGCTGTTATCTGCTGTAGATGTACTCCCCAACAAAAAGCCGATATTGCGTATATGATAAGAGACTTCACCGGCAAGCGTGTTTGCTGCATAGGTGACGGTGGTAATGATGTTTCCATGATCCAGGCTGCTGATGTTGGTATTGGTATAGTCGGTAAGGAAGGTAAACAGGCCTCATTGGCTGCAGACTTCTCAATTACCCAGTTCTCCTACTTGACGAAGTTGCTCTTGTGGCATGGAAGAAACTCATACAAAAGATCAGCTAAGTTGTCGCAGTTTGTCATCCACAGAGGATTGGTCATATCTGTTTGTCAAGCATTGTATTCAATAAGCTCAAAGTTTGAGCCGCTGGCCTTGTACCAAGGGTTCTTGATGGTTGGGTACTCCACATGCTATACCATGATGCCTGTCTTTGCCCTAGCGTTTGACTTCGACATTCCTTATAAGTTGTGTAAGTTGTACCCGGAATTGTACCAAGATCTTACCCAAGGGAAATCTTTGAATAACAAGACCTTTTATGGATGGTGCATCCTTTCATTGTACCAGGGTTTGGCTATACAGGGGTTGTCTCAGAAATTTACCAGTTTGAAGACTGCCGACTTCACCAAGATGGTTGCCATCAGCTTCATCTCATTGGTGTTGAATGAATTGATTATGTCTGGGTTGGAAATACGAACTTGGCAAGCTTTCATGACCTATGCTCAAGTGTCCACTGCTGTCTTTTTTGTTATTTCAATTCCATTCTTGACTGAGTACTTTGATCTTTCCTATGTTTACTCATTTGAATTTTTCCCTGAGTTGATATTCATCTTGGCCTTGGGAGTATTGCCAGTGTTTGTTATACGAAGCATTTACAGAAAGTGGAATTTGCCCAGCTATGTCAAAGTCCAGCACTTTGCAGTTTAGTACAAATATATATATTTCTTACATTATTTTCTTTTTGGTATTCTCAAGTAATCTGAGTTTTGGTTTTTGAGTAAAATACCATTATGGATTGTTCTTCTATCACTTTCATCGCTGTCGTCATCTGATTCAATTGCAGCAAAGTTGCTAGGCATGTCGACTGATTTTTTGTAACTCTTCTTCGTTCTTTGGAAATCTTGGGAGTGTGCATATGGCAAACTATTGTGAATCAAGTTCAAAGCCGAACTTGCTCTTCTAAATCTCTTAGGCATAGCGACAGATGATCTCATCGAGTCATCCTCGTTAGCAAGCATGGCGCCTCTCTGTAGGATATTAGCATTCTCAGAATAGTATCTAGTGACCTCATCCATAATCGACAGTTGTTCTTGGAGACTATTGATTGTCTCATAATCAGAGCCAATAACCGAAATGTTTCTGTTCATGTCTTGTGCCGTCATTATATCCTCATCTCTTCTGAATCCAATTTGGTATGGCAGCTTCATGTGATCAATACTTATGTTCAATAGAGTGACATTAGTGACTTGCAGATTTTCAACTCTCAAAATAATCCAAATGAATCTTCTGAAAATTTCCATAAAGGCAATGAATATGGATGTCATTGCATTTTGCTGAATTTCTTTGGGGAAAACAAAATAAACAACCCAACTAAATCTCAACAAAGTATCTTCAAACATCGCAAAGTAGTAAATTGACTTTTCCCTCCATGACTTATATTTGTTGGTTTCCCAGCTTTTTGATGGGCAAAGTAATAACGTCTTTCTCAAACCAAATGTGTTTTTGTCCCATGATTGTAATAAACTGAAGTCTAGTATGATGTCCCATAGTGCAGTCACTATAGAGTTCAAAATAGCAATGACAACAAATGCTCCTTTTATATTTAAGTTTGAAGGATGCAATCTGTACATCATCAATGACAGCTGGAAGAAAACACCTAGCAAATACTTGAATCCATTTGGAATGTGTGGAAACCAATCTCCAGAGTCTAGAAATCTACGCCAGCACTGAAGAGATCTCAGCCAATTTGGAACTGCTGAAATTATACCCATGACATGTGATCTTGAAGAAGAACATTGGGAGTAATCATCTTTTGATGCGCAATAATCATAACAGTATATCAAATACAGATTGGTCAATGAATAACTCAACGAGCATAAAATATCACCCAAAAAAAAATCTGTGAACTCTACAGGATACCAAAACGCACCAAACAGCCTGATAAAAGGGGTCAGCAACCAGATTGTTGAGTGTGTGTTATATCTCGAGCTTTTGTTGTTAGAACTGTCTTCTGAACTATCATTTAAGAAAGGATACAACCACTGGGGTTTTAAGAGAACCAAAGGCAAAACACCAAAGATAAAAACGCTGCAGTATGGCTCCAATCTACCATTTAAACTCAAGGAGCCCATTGACATCAAACAACAAATAACCAGAGCACTCGAGATTAACAGTAGATTTCTTGATATGTCGGTGTTGCTGAAATCGTTGTAGTAATTACTCAATACACCTAATTGATTGGTTTTCAAAGGTTTGATTTCACCAAACATGATAAATCTGTAGTTAATTTTGAAGTGAAACCATATGTAGCAGTTCAGTTGATACAACAAAGCCATTAGAATAATAAGGTAGAAGCCACCCCAGACCGGAAGAAGGATCTTGTGTTGGAGGGTATCCGTTGCTTTTATCGACATGCCATATACCAATGTTTTAATGATGATCACAAATGACACACCAATTTGAAGTCCGGACAGAAACAGCTCTTTAAGAGCCAGATTATACTTGTGCACCATGAACTCATTAAATTCATTGTTCATTATGGAATCACTCTGTTTCAAAAACACTCTTCTTTTTTTAGAATCTGCTTTGTCTAGAGCAAGTGTATTGGCGTAGTGATGTGATAGCAACTTTATAGCTTCGTGAATTTTTGATGAGAACAATGGCTTTTCAGTTGGTTTATGATCCTCTAGTAGATTGCTATGGACTTGGTCAAATTTTTCTTTTAACAAATCTTCACACATTTTGGAATTATTTAACAAAAATTCCCTGATACTTGGCAGCTCGTTAGCATCTGCAATGTTCTTGTCATATTTTTTGACAATCTTTAAAACTGCTTGGATGTTGGTGTTTCTGTACATTTCCAGTTTTTGCAGCAATGCAATCAGCTCATAAGTAGATTCAGACAATAATTTGTTAATCTTTTCCCAGTTCCATATCCATTCCGTTTTAATGCTCATGATATTAGTAGTTTCATCATTGTCCAAGTCTTCATCGTCAAATAGGTGTACATAACTATCCCCGTCTTCGTCAATCCCAGACACGGATGACTGGTTTTCTGTTTTGGTAAAACTTTTGAAATTTCTAAGATTGGGAAGAGAGGGCAAAATATCGTAGTCATCCAGCCACTTTGATATTTTGTATTTCAATGTGTGCTGCGATTCAGAAGACATTCTATTGTAGTCAAAGGTACTGCTTATAGACTCATAGTTTGCGTTTTTTATAAACTTTTCTCTTTCTTTCATCATTAGCATGTATATCTTAATTTGCAGCAGAATTGACCCCACGCTTGTGTTGTGGTCTTTTATAAACATGTCCTCTATGTATTTTGCCTTTATTTCATCGTTGTCAAGATCTATGTTTTCCGTATCCCCTGAGTCCAAAGACAATGAACCTAGCAAAGAATCTACCTTTTGGTTGTAAAAACACTCGCACTTGTCAAGTTCTTGGTTGATAACCCATTGATTGATAAACAAGTCTGTTGGGTCTGATACATAATCTTTGTACTTCTTGATAAGCTTTTTCCCTTGCTTGTAGTTAAAGTATTTGCCTTCCCACTCAGGAATGCTAATTTCTCTTATATGCTCAGAGAACTTCATTATGATAGGGGGTTTTCAGGGTATCAGTATATTTGTTTTAATTATCGCATCTCATAATGTTTGACTTTTTCCCCTGAAACGTATCATGACTTTTTTTTTTTGGGTGCGCGATTTTTTTTTTTTTATGAAGATTTAATCAATTGAGGAGTTTCCCGATTGGGAGATAGCCAGATTACCAGATATTTTTTTTTTCAAGATAAGCTGCAATCATAAAAAACACACACACCCTTATTTTTGTTCCCAAAATTTACTCTTAGTTGACTAAGCAATGTTAGAGTATAATAAAACATTGGTTTACTCACATAACCAGAAAACCATGGCTACCAAAAAGAAAGTTAACGCTCCAAACAATGAAAACGCAGACATTGAAAAACCTGCACCAAAGAAAGCCAAGAAAAAAACATACTCCATAGAAGAAAAAGGTACTATTCTAAGAGACATATTTTCTTTGAAGCATGAAGTTTATTCCTTAAAAGAACTGGAGAAAATGGTTCCTAAGAAATCCAACGGTGTTATCAATTCCATGCAGGTGAAGGAGATCTTGGAGTACTGCATCACCGAAAACATGGTCACCTGTGAAAAATGTGGAATATCAAATGTATATTATTGTTTTCCCATGGTTAACAAAATAACAGAGATTGAGCTTTATAAAAAACAGCAAAAGACTTTGGAAGAGCTTGAAACAGAAACAAAGGAGTTAGAAGAAGAGCTTCGTAGCATTGAGGATACACAGCAGCAGTGGATTTCTGACAATAACGAGTTGGTTGAGTTGAGAAACTCAGAGGCAATGGTTGAGAACAGAACCAAGGAGTTGCAAAACAAACTAAACAGCTGCGATATTGAAACAATGCAAAACAATCTTAACACTTTCAAACAGCAATCAAATGTGTTGAGAGACAATATCTATGCATTGACGAGCTTTCTCAAAGAAAAGATAAACCTGTTTCATTTGAGCGACGCACAGTTTTTGGCTGATGTTGGAGTCAGCCCAGAGGAAATAGAAATATTAAATGATTATGAGTGTTGATTATATACCAGTTACATCAAAATTGCTGTTTGCACGTGGCTACGTGATGCTTCAGATTATCTGTTCTTGCAAAGCGTTTACCACATTTCTCACACATGTGCGGTTTGATTTTTTTGTGCACACTGTTTATATGTCTCACCAAATGGTCTTTTCTGTTAAAGCTCGTGTTCTTTCCTCCCAGAGGCATAGTCACATTGAGCAGATTATTTGATTTGATGCTTTTGTAGTCAAAGTTTGACAAGTCTTCTTCAGGGGCAAAACAATAAGGACATGTGTAGTTGGTGTCTGTTTTCTTAGTGGCCTTCCGTCCTCTTGTTTTGGCATTCAAACTGCCCAGCAATGATGGCGAGCTTGTCAAGCTTGCATTTGAGATGTTAGTCATCGCTGACCCAGGCCTCATTGATAGCGGAGTAGTGCTTCTTTCCAGCATCATAGGGGAGTTATCCGAAGTTGTTGTGTGTATGGATCCTTGCGGTGATAGTATTGACATTTGATAACGCGTATTAGAAGCCGAACTTCCGTTTTGGTGATTCACAAACCCGTTGTTCGAAACCTGCCCAGAATGGTTCATTGAAAAGTTATCGTCATTGCTGACACTTTGCACAGATGTTTGTGGATAGCTTGATTGATGTGTGTTGTAAAAGGTGCTTCCGAGAGTCGAAGTCTCATTTTGACTGTTTGTTCCGTTGCTGTGTTGACTTTGTGAATCTTTATCAGTCTTCTTGCTACCCGAACTTGGTTTTTTGGACTTATATGATTTGTAGACGTGGAAAGATGCTGGAGCGTCCTTATCCAAAATAATATTCTTGGATCTTTGTTGCTTCGACAATAGATCCATGATGTTATCATTTTGATCTTTTTTAGAAACATATCTCTCACCGCTTTCGTATAACTGTTGTAAGTTCAGCAAGTTCTGTTGCTGTTCTCTGATCATTTCTTGTTGCTTCTTTTGTTGTTCCAGCAACTCAGTTTGAACTTTCAAATGCAAGTGATCAATGTTGACTTTATTGGATGTGATCAAATAAGGGTTTTGTTGTTGCTGGGCTTCCATAGCTTGAATAAAGTCTTTGATCAAAACTTGCTGTTGCCCTTGGGATTGCATGTATAATTGCTTTAATTGAGGCAAGTTGCAGTTGGCATTGACTATTTCCTCGTAGAACCTTAGTTGCTCGATAGCTGTAGTTTGCGATGACATGATCATATTGTTTAGTTGAATAATATTTTCTTGAATCTTAGCAGCTTCATCCTCTAAGGATACATGATCAGGAGATGTATTAATTTGAAACTTCTTCAGTAAGGATTTGTACTTGCTTCTTCTACTGGAACCTTCCAGACCGAGCTTCTTTTTTTGGGTGCCAAATTTATTAGTAGCTGAATGGTTATATTGGTTCACAAGACTAGCAGCGTTTCTGTTGATAGTACTGGCTTTGTAAGAAGTCAAATGATTTTGTAAAATTCTCAATTGGACAGGGTTGAAATTGTGCTTTTCAGACATCTCAATATACTTAGCCTCAACTTCTCTAGATTTCTTGTTCTTTAAGATTCTTTCTTTCAAATGATCGGACAAGCTCTCTAGTTCTATAATTGTCTTTGGATTGACCTGCAAAGCTGGGTTTGCTTTTAATAGTTCTTTGATTCTGTCTGCTGCTTCCTCTTGCTGACGGCTGAGCTGCTCAGCCCTGACTCTACTAGTGTGTTGCTGGTTTAGATTTAATTTGTCAAAGTTTGAATACTCCTCGTTGTCCTCATCAATGCTTTTGAGGTTAAATCCATTGTATGTATTGAAATCGGAACCATTGATGTACTGCTGCATTTTTTCATTTTCAGCAGATGTGCTTAGCAGACTCTTTAATAACAGTCTTAGTTCCTTTTCATCTTCGATGTAGTTTTCGCCAAATCCATCTTGTTCTTTGTTTAATAGCTCTTCCTTGGACTCGTCTAACTCCTCGCCAAACTCTCTTAAAACAGGGTTACCAAAGGCATCGACTAAAAAAAACTCACCATCGATTTCCGACAAGTATACTCCAATCCCGGAGCTAGATTCTGAGGTATCTTCGTTGGAGTGGGCAATCCCTGATGATCTGTTGCTATGTTGGGAATGCTCGGGTGCTGCCGAGACCACTATGTGGCCCTGGTCGTTGCCTGTGCCTTGTTCAAAGATTAGGTCGGCACCCTGCTTGACACCTTCGAATGCCATTTGGTTGGCCGAGTTGGCGTTGTTGGTTCTCATCACCTGGTCGTATTCTTCTTGTTTCTGCCTTAGCTGGAGCAGGTAGTACTGCTGAGCCACGGTGATTTGGTCCTGTTCATTCGAGTTATTTCCGTTGTCGCTTTGGAACATGTTGTTGTAATCGTTTGTAAGTCCATGGTTGCTGTTGCCATTTGCAGCGCTATTATTGATGGTGTCTGTGTTTTGCTGATTATACTGTTGATTATAGTTGTTGATGTTTGTTGAGTTGGTTGGGGTAATATCATTTGCATACGCATCTTGTCGAAGAGGAGGTACCTTTTTATTTCTGCTATCGACTCTCTGTCCGTCATCCAAGTAATAGTTGAAATCATAGTCGTCGTATAGATGGTAGCTCAGATTTTCATTGCTCGGATTTTGCTGTACATTGGACTGTGAAAGTTGTGTCTCTAGCGGAATGCCATTAGTGTTATTGACATTGTATGTGCTAGAGTTCGAATTTGCAATATATTGTTCTAATTGCTGGTCGTATGATGAATACAGGCTTTTGAAGCTCTCAGGATACACCTGTTGTTCGCGATTATTCTGTTGCATCCCAGTTATAGTTGTTGTGTTTTTATTATTATTTTCAAATATAATGATGTTATTCGGTAATAGCTTCAAGTGTACAAAGCAGAACTAATAAGAAAAACTTCAAAAGAAAAGTTGAAACAGGTGAAAATTTAAGGTGTTATTTTGATAATCGTTAAACAAATGGCGTCGCTATCAGATATATTGAAATAATGGAAATTTGAGAAGTAAGAAGAAGAAAAAAACAGCCAATAACGGAATTGACAGTGATATGGTATGACGTTTGTGGTTGATGACGAGTTGTATAAGTTGCAAGCAATTACTGGTTTTTTTTTGGCTGTTTGAAACCAAACTAAACCGGATACATCTAAAATAAGGAGTTGCTTATAGTTGGTATTCTGATACAGAAAAAAAAAAAAAATATGGAGTGAACGGTTGTCTCTGTTTTCCCAAAAGAGTATTCACCAGGTGCGGGTGCGATTAGACGCCGTTTCCAATGCGGGATTTTAATAGAAGCCAGCTATATCCACAAAGAAAAAGGCGGCAAAATCGGAGAGAAAAATAAAATAAGGAGGAATTATCATTTTTCGTGTGGCCCTCTATGCAAAAAATGCCGCGTGTTGATTGAAAATATGTGCCAAGAGAAAGTGCTCATTGGAGAATGACTCAACATTTAGTGATTAAACACACCGGTGCTATATCCGACCATGTGTAATCAATAAGCCAACAAAACAAATAGTAAAAAAAAAAAAATAACACACACTCTTCTATGGTGTAATCAGACTATTAGCATGTCCACACTGGATATGTTTGTATTATTTTAAAGGATATAATGGGGCTTGTGTTTTTTTTTTGATAATATTTCAAATAAACTCTGTGTATCCCTGGGGTAAGAACCAAGTTTGCCATTAATTCTATCTTGATAAATCACGTCGCTTTATTGAATGCTTTTGTAAACGGGTCCCCACTACTTGAACTCCACAATCCCCGATAGCAAACACCATTGGTAAGTCCTTTTCTGAATGGGTGAGGTTTCTTTCTCATTTTTTTTTTTTTTTGGTATTTCCCTTAAAAAAAAAAAAAGTCATAAACTTCCTACTTTTTTTTGTATATTTTAATCGTAATTTCTGTTACCACACACCACTTAAACAAAAACTGATATTGCCAAGTCCAATAACAAAAAATATGTCTGTAACTGAAGAAACTGTTCCTGCTATTTTATTTCTAAATGAGCCTGTGAAAACAGATCTGTATTTTGATTTAGAGAAACATTACGGAATGTTTGATTTCCGTTTTGCTAAAAAAGGCAAAACTCCTGTTGAGCAACAAAGAGACTTTTTAAGCTACATAGAACAGAACTTCTACCCTGCAACCAAATACAAACTAGAAGCCCTCTACCTAGGCTACTCAGGCTTCCACCCTATGGGCGATGGTTTGACTGAAGAATTAATCATAAAGTACCAACAATTGCAATTTTTAAAGGTAGTCAGCCTATGCTCCAGGGGCATAGGCAAAGTTTGCGTTGACTATCTACAGGAAAAGTACAACACTGTGGTCAAGAACTACGACGACAACGAGTCTTATGTTGCAAATGATGTGGCTGATTGTGCTTTGTACCATGTCCTTGAAGGCTTCAGAAAGTTCTCTTATCAGCAAACTAAACTAAGGGAGGTGCTGCATTCGGATATAACAAGAGGCCACTTGAGAGGAGATGCTGAAGACGAGTTAAAGTTTTGTTTTGGCCACGAATTGAAGCTACTCGAGGAAGAAAAAGATGAAGTCGCATATGTCAAAGAAGAAAACAAAGATTTGAATCTAGAAATCGAGTTCATGAAGATAGACAGTGTTAAGACAGAAAAACCAGTGGATGTTCTCCAATACATGTATACCACTTCTCCAATGCACAAAAAAGCCTTGATCATTGGGTATGGAGGAATAGGACAACAAGTTGCAAAGAAGTTGAAGTATGGATTGTCCATGGATGTTTCTTATACCACAAGATCCGGAGAAAAGACTGATATAGAAGATCCGGCTTTGAAAGATGTCAAGTATTACCCATGGGGCAATTGGGATACCAAACTAAGTGAGTTTGACGCAATTGTTCTGTGCTTGCCTTTATCAGCAGATACCAAACATTTAATTGATGAAAATTTCTTAAAGAAGTGCTCCAGACATGGAGATGATAACTTGAACCATTTGGTTTTGGTCAACCTAGGCAGAGGAATGCTAATCGACTGGGAAAACATCCCAAAGAATTTTATCAAAAACAAAATCAGACACGTTGGGTTAGATGTTTTCTATGCTGAGCCTACTCTGACCAGAGAATGCGATGACTTGAATGATATAAATTCATCTGTCACTCCTCATATAGGTTCATCCACATTTGAAGTCTTCAACAGATCATCTGAGTTCTGCCTAGATTTAATTAAAAAGGTTTTAGGTTAAAATATATACAGTTTATGTTGCTAACCAAGAATTATGAAACTATGAACTCGTTTATGAGCTAATTTGGAATTGATTAAAACCCTATAGATGGTTGAGTTTTTTTTTTTAAAAATTACTATTTTGCACGTGACTATAAACCAATTATCTGTCACCATTTCTCACCAGCAAAAAATAACAGGCTCTAAGCCAAGTTGCAAAAGTAAACATTGATATGGATACACACGGTTTTCTACAAGAGTATGTTATGCTATTTCTTATAAAGTAGTTGTATATCTTCTTGAATTGAACACATTTGCATTTAATCAGCTTTTCAAATGCCTCTCACAATTGATTAAATCCTAATTTTTTAAAAAAAAATGTAAAACAAGAAAAAAACAAAAATAAGATTTTAATAGGTCGAATAAGACGTTTTGGTGTCGGATTTAACAAATCAGCAGCAAAATCACACCAAAAAAAAAAAAAGTAGTATGGAATTTTTTTTTTCTGCTGATTTTTTTTAAAGCTTGGGCAAAAAAAAACATGAGTGTTTTCCAACAGGTTTGTTAACTTTCAGTTTGAACTATAATAAAAACTTGCATTTTAATGTTTATAAATATAAAAGTTTAACAAAAACCGTAAAGAATACGCTTAATTACACCCTCATTCAGATTACTTATAATCCCAATTAATCATCATTTTTTTTTTGATATTAACCAACAAGAATAATTCAATCTAAATACACAATTTATCAATTCCTAAAAAAAATATAAAAAATTAGAATTAGAAAATAATAATTTGTTTTTAATAATCAACCATATTCTCCAATACATATATTTAGCTATCATCTTGAAATACTTAAATATAACATTTACCAATACAAATAATACACATAAACAATAAAAAAAAATGCTATCCAGAGTTAACGCCAACAAGAACCTATTAAAGGCTTCTTTCAGATCCTTCTCCATCTCCCCAGCTGTTTTCCAAAACAAGGTCACCAAGCCAACTACTTCCGAAGAAGTCAGCAAAGAATACAACACTCTTATTGTTGAAAACGTCAAGGAAAGAGAAGACAAAATCAAGGAATATAAGCAATTCATGAAGGAAGCCGGATACGAACAAACCATCTATGATATCAAGAGCAGCGAAGACTTATTCGGTCCAGGTCCAAAAGATAACACTGTCCCAACTGAATACGAACAAGCTACTGGTGCTGCTAGATTCGAATTGTTAGGTAAGATGGCTGGTATCGATATCTTCGACTACGGTTCATCCACCCCAAACAGAATCGGTACTCCAGAAGACCCTATCCCAGTTTTGTCTCACGATAACTACTCCTACGTTGGTTGTGGTGGTATCCAAGATAAGAACGTCCATGAATTGATCTACTTAAGACCAACCACCGAAGAAGTCGCCAGATGTCCTGAATGTGGTCAAGTTTACAAGACCGTTTTGGTTCCAGGTGCTGAAGCCCACGGTGCTCACGGTCACTAGATGTACAGCGTATAATGATGCTTAAAATCAGCAGTTATATATCAATCAAGAAAAGGTGAACACAGTCATATCATATTTAAGAAAAATTTAATTTATTACTCACTACTGGTTGCCTTTGTTTTTTTTGTTAAGCTTCTGTCAGCATTAGAGTCTAGCAGTTGTTATATTTCGCGACACACTTTCAGAACTTTGATACTGTTAGATAAATAGGGGTTTAGCGTCAGTAAAAAGTAATTTATTCTTTTTCAGAAGGCAACTAATCTGTGGAACAGCTGCAGAGTGCTGTCTTAGAGCTATCGTTGGAATATACGATGCACGAAAACATCAGAGAGGGTTTGAATAACTAAAATGCATATCTAATCAAACAGTATTATTGCATTTGGTCATAGAATTAACAAAAAAGGAGATTTAGCTTAAATACACCTTCATTTTATTTTACGTTTGTCACAGTGTGAAGATGCTGCTTATCACTAAGATAATCGTGACAAATACAGATAGAAGTATATCGGGAATAAAAAACCCATTTTATTTTTGTAGTTAAAAAAAACTGTAACAAAAAACTATAGAGACTTTTTTTCTTCTCCAAAAATCATATTTTATTTTTTGCTATTTCGTTTTTTTTCATGTAAAGAAACAGATTACCGTTTTGGGGAATAATTGTTGGGTTATTTGGCTTCTCCTAACCGTCTTTTTTTTCTCACAACAATCGGATATAAGCAACTCTTCCGTTGCAGCTCGTTCTTTGCAGTACGGAGTCCCTACACTACATAACAAAAGCTAGAAATAGCTTTACCAGCACCAACATTAGAGGCATGCTATGGCTGTTCATGTATGTGAGCTTTTAATTACTTGTTTTACCACTTTTTGTGATTACCGTGCAATTTTACGCTATGCCAACACCTGATTTTTCTTCTTAGCGCAGAGTACGCAGATGGCAAAACTTAAAAAATATGAAGTTTCCCTTTTAGGAAAAGGCATTACTTACCTGAGAAAAACAAAAAAAAAACAACAAAAAAAAGTTTGCCGTGTGTGTTCGTGAAATTCTTGCACGTCCGGCTTAGAAGTGGAAGGAGATTCAGTGCAAGAATAAAAAAAAAGAGATCCTGTTTCTGTTTAGCTAGTAAATCTATATACATTTTTTTTCTCTTCTGCTGTGTTTGCTAGTAGTTTGTGAAATTTGAGAATTGAATAGCTGTATTCATTAGCTTAATCAAATTGTTAAATTTCTGAATTTTAAAGAAGAAAAGAAGTGTTAACAAATACCATAAATCACATATACAGGTATGTACACAACACACATGAACCTAAACAAATTAATGAAGTTTATAGTTGACCGCTCTGTGTTCTGATAGATACACAAGCATTTTTCCACACTGAATGAGAATGAAATCAAGAACAAGTTTTAAGAGTTAGCTACAGTAATCAAGTACAATGGATCATATTGACTGAAGTGGATGGTCAATTTCCAAGTCAGAATTAAGGAAGAACAGCTACTGAAATGTAGTTTTAGTCAAGGTTAAATGATATACTGGAAAATTTTGAAGAAACATCCATATTGACATAAAGAACAAATTAGAAATGAAGACTATGCACTAAAGTTATTTTTGCTGCATCTGAGAAGAATTGAATGGTCCACTGATTATTTCAAGCCGTGCTTAAAAGAGTTTTCATTACGATGTAAGTGGAGAAGCATAACAATGAATAAACTCTGGATTATGAGCTATTGAATATTCTAAAAACTGTTCTCAATTATTATGTGGTGATTTTGTCATTAGATAGTTACTCTATTTGCCAATATTTTGTTATATTGATGAAAATTAATGATTAAATCATAAAGAACAATTTTTAACTAGCAGCAACATAGATAGTGGTTCAACTGAAACTTTGTTAATATTTACAGAGTATTGTTCTCGTAACAACAAAAAAAGCAAATAGGAAACATCGATTTACTAACAATTATAAAAAATTCACTATTACCCAAAATATCATATTCAAAACAGCATGCCAAAAAAGAGAGCTTCCAACGGTAGAAACAAAAAAGGTAGAGGTCACGTCAAGCCAGTCAGATGTATGAACTGTTCTAAGTCTGTTCCAAAGGATAAGGCTATCAAGAGAGTTCAAGTCAAGAACATTGTTGAAAACGCTGCTATCAGAGATTTATCTGAAGCTTCTGTTTACAACGAATACGCTTTACCAAGAGTCTACGTCAAGAACCACTACTGTGTTTCTTGTGCTATCCACGCCAGAATTGTTAGAGTCAGATCCAGAGTTAACAGAAAGATCAGAGCTCCACCAAGAAGACAAAGATTCAACAAGGCTGCCGACAAGGTTTCCCCAGAAGGTGCCGCTGCCGCTGCTTTATAAATTTATTCGAAATAATATAACTTTTTCTTAAAAACAAAAAACTGACACGAGGTTGTTGGATGATGGAAACATACGTCCAATGATCAACTGTATATATATATTTGAATATAACATAAACCATAAGACTTGAAAAAACAGTCTGCGAGATTACAAAAACTTACATTTTAGTATTTGGTACTAGTTGTTTGTTACCCCTCACTTTCTTTGCCACGTGATGGGGGTTCTGCTGTTTGTGTTCAAAAGAAGGGATCGCTTCTGCTATTTTTATTTTTTTTGCAGGGGAAAAGAAACACCTGAAGACGGAGGACAAATACAACTATATCCGAGAGCGTTAATTACGTATTTTCAAGCAGAAGATGTAATCGTTATGCAAGCCAGGGATAGTCGTATTGTCCTTTTGTTTTTATTTTTTTTGTATCCGTAACATAAATAGCAGCGATGTGTTTCTTTCACAAGCACGTAGATTACATGATATTTAAGAGTTAACACTAATTCTAACACATTTGCTAATAATGACACATAAGTGGCACCTATCACCTAAGATTCTCGTACCTTTATAATCCCAACATCACATTTCTAACGTAAAAAAAAAAAAAAGCATAATAGAAGTAAAAATTTTCTCTTCAAAAAAAAAAAATACCAAAATTTGAAGGGAGCAACCACTGGCAAGCAAAAAAAAAAACAACAACTTTCTAATACAAAAAAAACAACTAATAATAGTAAAATACTAAAACCATTAGGGGATAACCACACTGCCAAAACAGCACTAAAGAGTATAATTAACTTCTGTGCAGAACCAATTTCATAACACCATACCAAAGAAAACATAACATGTCCACACTAAAAGACTTCTACAACTTCAAATTCAGCCAATGTTTCGGTGATAAACAAGATGTTGTTATCACTGAGGCAGACATCATAACAGCAGTTGAGTTCGACTCAACAGGTGATTACTTAGCCACTGGTGATAAGGGTGGTAGAGTTGTGCTATTTGAAAGAAACCATGATATCGAAAACAATGACTTGATGATAGACGAAGAGTCTAAATCCACCGAGGAAGATAAAATCGCCATAAAATCCAGCAACTGCGAGTACAAGTTTTTGACGGAGTTCCAAAGTCACGATGCCGAGTTTGACTACTTGAAGTCATTGGAAATAGAAGAAAAAATAAACCAGATCAAGTGGTGCAAACCCACCAATAATGCTCATTTCATACTCTCAACCAATGACAAGACCATAAAACTTTGGAAAATATACGAAAAGAATATTAAACTGGTTTCTGAAAACAATTTGGAGAAGAGAAACGATAGCACAAACAACACCACACTAAGGAGACAAATCAGTAATGACGCCATGTTTGCAGTAAATAAAAAAGCTCCTCTCTCACCTCCACTGTCGTTTGACAAGCTACTACTACCTAAACTATCATACCACGATAAGATTATTGCAGCTCAACCAAAAAAAATATACGGAAATGCTCATACATACCACATCAACTCCATATCTCCAAACACAGATGGAGAAACCTTTTTGTCCAGTGATGACTTGAGAATAAACTTGTGGTCATACGAAGTGCCTGACCAGTCGTTTAACATAGTGGACATAAAGCCAGTGAATATGGAAGAACTAACAGAAGTCATAACATCAGCTGAGTTCCACCCAGAACATTGTAACTTGTTTATGTATGCTTCCAGTAAGGGAACCATCAAGCTATGTGACATGAGAAACAACTCGCTATGTGATAACCACTCACAAATATTTGAAGAGTACTCAGACCCATACAGCCACAACTTCTTTACAGAAATTACCTCCTCTATATCCGATGTCAAGTTTTCTCCAGATGGCAGATACATTGCTAGTAGAGATTACCTAACGGTAAAGATCTGGGATATCAACATGAATAAAGAACCATTAAAGATTATTCCTGTTCATGAAAATTTGAATAGTAGGCTATCTGAAACTTATGAGAATGATGCTATTTTCGATAAATTCGAAGTTGGGTTTGCCAAGGACTCGAAGACTGTTATGACTGGTTCATATAATAATCATTTCATGATCTATCCTGGCTCAGATTACAACGGCAACTATAAAGACGTCGGCATAAGCAGCAACCAAGCCGTTGTTAAGAGCTATGATAACAACAAAATTTTCAACAACAGTATAGAGGTTGACGATGACGACAAGATGGATGTTGACCATTCAAGAGACCATGTCATTAAATCTAGTACTCCTGACATCGATGTGGTTTCTTTACAAGCAGACAAATCAGCATTCAAGAACCCTGGCACCCCTAACACAAAGAACAGAAACTCAGAGATTGAAGGAAATAAAAGATTGAAAAACATGATGACTGGATTTTGGGGTAAGAACACGTTCAACAACAATGACTTGTTCTACAAAGACGACCAAGATTTGTATGATGGTATAGACTTCAAAAAGAATGTTCTGCACTTCTCGTGGCATCCTAAAGAGGATACCATTGCTATAGCTGCAACAAACAATTTGTTCATCTTCTCATCAAAATAGACTTTCGTTATTACTTCACTACCTTCGTTAATTTCTTAATTTTTTTTTATTTATTTTCCTAGTTTTCATTTGATTTTTGAAAAAAGAACCTTTTTTTTCTTCTTAGAAACACTAATCAAGAATAAATCTTCATAATAATAGCTATTATTTACTTTTATACATATAAACTGATAATTTCTTAATTTCCTTGAACATGCTGGGGCAAGCCCGGTTTTTACTTTTATTTTTATGTTAATAAATTAATATCAAATATATAATAAATCTATGTTATTATTTAGTGTAATATGTCGTGTGCGATAGCCTAGAATTTTAAAGACCTATCTTTAGTTGTTCATGAAATATCAATAGTATGTTATCAATAAACCTAGTTCTTTGGGTTTCTGTTAATGGCATCGTTCCAGAATAAGGTCTTGTCACCATCACCCCAGAAGAACTTCTTGCTTCTGATGTTTTGGTATTCTCTGTTCTTTGGCCAGTCTTCGTCCTTGATGTGAGCTAAGTGTTCTCTGTGTTCAGCGTGCTTCATTTCTATCTTGTAAGTGTTGATACCACATAAGACTATGGATGGGACAGCAACGAACAAAGAGATCTTCAACCATAAGTTGGCGGTTTTATCGGAGTGTTCTTCAACTTGCTTGGCATGGGTCAAGAAAGCCTTGGCTTTGTTGATATCTGGGCTTCTCAAGTAGAATTGCTTGTATTCTGGGCCTAACTTGGCAATGGCAGAGTTGCTTCTAACAGCAGTGATTCTTTTGATTCCTTGTAACATTTTGGTTGTATGTGTTTATTTGGTTTCCTTTAGCAATTTGTTGTTTTCTTAAAAAATAATCAATCCGCAGTGAAATCAGAGAAAAAACAGTAAGAAAAAGAAACAGGAAACGCTGCTAGAAAATTTTTTTTTTTTTTGCTCTTCCAAGGCGGAAAAGCCTTAAGAGTTTTTGTATGGGGAGATATTTTTTTTGTGGGCTACGGATCACGTGCCACAACACATCAAGTATACACATGCAGAATCATATTGTTTAAGTACATACTCTTCATGACAAATCGTTGCACAAGAACACAGCGACTAAATATAACTGCTCATATCTTAAAAAAGTACTAAGTCTGTGCAGCGCCTGCCTCTCCAATAAAGCATTAGTCTAAGTTTTCCAAAAATAAAAAAAAGGTGTAGCGGGTAATCCTTTTTTTCTTGTTTTGATTGGTTTATTTATGTCCGGCATGCCAATATATAAACTTTCATATATATACTTCATTTCCTAAAGTAACCCATCCATCTCTTAAGTTGTTCTCCCTACCAAACAGCTCTAGGTTGAGGGAGTGCTCTCCACAAAGTCTTTCCAAGATTTCATACAACTCGTCAGGTTTTCTACTGGTTTCTCTTGTTTGCGACACTATCAAGTCCAAATCCTGTTGCCTCAATAGCATCCAATTATCGATGTTGCCCTTATATCCAATGAGTAAGTGCTCTTTGGAATGATTTAACCAGTGCCCCGTTCTTCCAGTAACTATGGTTCTGCACAGTTGGTTGATTTTTATCCATGATAATTCATTAGCAATTTTGTATCCGTTACTCAACAGTAGCTTTTTACCCAGGTTTATGGATCGCACAGTCACCCATAATGCCATGACTCCCCCATCTTTATAAAGTTTTCTCTTATCCCCATAATCCACAAACGAATAGTTGATAAGAGGCTTGTGTATTTTGTTGAGTGGTAAATCAAATAGCTCGTCATCGTTACAACTTCCGTAGGGCACATTCATATGTATATTCCAAGGGGGATCCGCAATGACAGCATTGTAGTTATGTTTTTGCACTTTATTGAAATCATAGTGTCTTATATCACAGTTTATGCCCACTGGCTTTTGTTTGGATCTCTTGTAGTTCGACAGATTGAATGTAAACAGCGGATCTATAGCATCTTCTTCCTTTTCCAACTCAATGTATTCACCCACCTCCTTGCTTTCATTGCTCATCTCCTTCGGGTTATAGTCAAAATAATGAAGGTACTTGCAACTGTTTGGATTTTGTTGGAACTTGTGACAAGTATCCAAGTATGAACAGTCTCCCAAGCTCATGTCTGTGACATTTTTTATTATTATAGGCAGAAAATGCTTATTTTTACTGAAACATTTTATCTCCTTATCTGTGAGCTGATTTTTATGTTTACTCCACTTAACGTTTTCCTTAGTTTTTAAATTGAAATACTTTAATATCTTCATTGAGTGTTTGAATTTATGATCATCTGTGCACACAGACACAAAATTTTGTTTCTTTAGTTGATGCTTTAATCGTTCTCTATACAGATGATAAAACGTTGTTTTCTTGGATAAAATGTTTTCCATCTTTTGGTAATCAGTTTTAAATGAGGTTTTGTTTGAAACAGAGGTTGTGTTTCCTTGGCCTAAGAGTTGGAAAAATAAATCTGATTGTGATTTCTTATCAACATTGATGTTTGCTTTTTTTTCGATTTTTCTTGGCAAATTATCAGCGATATTGTTTTGTTTCATTATAACTCTTTCTAACAGTACTTTTATGTCTATGATGCTATCTAGTATTAGTAAATTTTCATTGACTGCGTCAAAATGGATATCTTCGTTACCAACATTGACATAGTGCTCAATCAATATGCCTAAATCATTGATAAGACTATCTTTAGACACGTCATAGTTAAAGTATCTATTATAAGAGCTTAGCATGATGTCTATATTGTATTTGGATCTACCATGTTCATATATAATAGTAATAAACGTTAGTAAATCTACATTAACGTCATTGTAGTATGTGCCTTTCATGTTATTATTGTTGTTTGGTGTTTTACTCAAGAACCGTGTATAAAATCAGATCACTTAACGTTTTTTCTTTTTTCTGTTTTCAGAAAATCAAAAAGGCGCTTAATGCTACTATTTTTTTTTAGCTGGTTATTTTTTTTTTCATATGCTGATATTTTGTTGTTTTTCGTCTTTTTTTTCTTAATTTGTCATTCTGGGTTTTGTCTTACATAACCAAAACCAAAGTCATTCATTAGCATCGCATATATGTCAAGTGGTAATATTCAATCTGAAACTTTTTTCTATGACGAAAAAACAGATAGAACTATACCTTTATTTGAATTGAACAATAATCTAACACATAAGACAAGAGTATCTTATCACAGAAATGCCGATACTATCAATTATCATTATGGTCCTTTTCATCCAATGAAACCTTTTAGGCTAAGATTGACTGATCATCTTATAACAGGGTATGGTCTTCATAATGTCATGGATTTATACGATGTTGATTTATCACAGAACAACAATATCAATTTGTTAGAAAACAAAATTTTGAAGTTCCATTCAAAAGAATACTTAACCTTTTTGAAAAACTTGAATGACAACTCAGACCAAGAAAATAAAAAATACTTAATCAAGAATGATATTGATGACAACGATTGCCCTATATTTCATGGTCTTTACAGATATTGTTTGAACTACACATCCACTACTTTATCCGCTGTAGAAAGCATCAAACAAAACAAATCAGATATTGCTATTAATTGGTCAGGAGGTCTTCACCACGCCAAGAAGTTCAAACCTTCAGGCTTTTGTTATTTGAATGATATAGTTATTGGTATTCTCGATCTTCTCAAAACTCATGCTAGAGTTTTATACATTGACATAGATATTCACCATGGTGATGGAGTCCAAGAAGCTTTCTACCTGACTGATAGAGTATTCACAATTTCATTCCATAAATACGGTGGATATTTCTTCCCTATGACTGGTGCTTTACAAGAAACAGGTGTAGAAAAGGGTAAAAACTATTGTTTAAATGTTCCTCTTATGGATGGTATCAAAGACTATGAATATACTCAATTATTCAAAAGCATTATAAGTCCTTTAGTTGAAAGTTACAACCCAGAATGCATAGTATTGCAATGTGGTACAGACTCTCTGGGTTACGATAGATTAGGAACTTTCAACTTAACTGTTAAAGGTCATGGTGAATGTGTTAAATATGTCAAATCTTTAGGTGTTCCTTTAGTTCTACTAGGGGGAGGTGGCTATACACCTCCAAACGTATCTAGAGCTTGGTGCTACGAGACGGGTATTGCCAATGATCTAATATTAAGAGAAAAACTACCTGACAATTTGCCATTTAAAAAATACTATTCCCCAGACTACTCGCTATATCCTGAGTTAGGTGACAGTATTTTGACAGATTTAAATTCGAAAACCTTTTTAAATGATACAAGAATTAGACTTCTTGAACAAATCAGATATTTACAAGGTGCTCCTAGTGTGAGAATGGATAATGAATATATCCCATCAAAAGACATACAAGAAATAATGATGTATTTAAAGAAACCAGATAGCGAGATACTCGAGTATGATGATATTTATGATTTGGATTATGAAAAGTCTGATAAAGTCTTGGAAAATGAAAGAATCATGCAAATGCTGAAAGAAGATAGTAGAGCCGGCTACATCTAATAATGACAACATCAAAATTATAAATGTATATAGCTTCTTGTTTTTAAACAAAATAATGTAACAGTAATGATCAAATAAACGGAACTGATTTATCAGATAAAGATTTTAAGTTAATCATGTTTTCATAACTGGATGGATCTTCATCAAACAGCTTCCATATTTTAATAAAGTTAAAACAACTTGATAAACCACCTGCAGAGCCTATTTGAGTATGCAAAACTTGACAGTACGCTATAACTTTAATTCTTTCTTCAATAAAACCATCAACTTCCGGTGTTAATGATAATGCATACATTTGAACACATGAAAATAGCATTAGTAAATTATAGCTTGAAGAATCATGCAATTCCAGCAAATTTTTGGGACTGTGATTTTCAAAAAACTGTGCTGATAATGCTTTGATGTTATCATTAGGAGCTTTAATTATATTTTCATAAAGCTTAAAAGCATCTTCATAAAGTTCTTTGTTCGTGTCTTTCTTCTCTAAAAAGAGTTGCCCAAAAATGTCTTTGATTTCTTGCAGATTTTGCTCAATAAATCCGTTTAAATTTACATTTCTAATATTAAATTTTTCAAATATGATAATATTAACTAGTGCAGTATGCATTAAGTGTGACATATCATAAATACTATAGAATTTGAAATTGATTTTGAGAATACCGTTGCCCCCTTCTTCAAATAGCTGCTCGCCCAGTTTTTGGTCATCCAACAAACCATTTTTTGTTTTTCTGACATGAAAATCTCTACATTTGGTCAACTCTTTCATCATATCATAAAACGAATTTATATCAGGATTCTTAAGTTTTCCTTCAACATCGATATAATCTAGCATCTTTACAAGCAAGTTTGTCAGAACATTACCATATCCTTGAAAGATATTGTATGCCTCATTTTTGTCGGTAATACAATAAAAGTCAGCGGTTACATTGTAGTTGTTACAGCCTTCACAGTTGTCTGTGTCTAATCCAAAAGTCTTTTCGTTCAGAAAACTAAAGTTTTCCCGAAACAGATAGTCATACTCTGCTGTTTTTAATACGCCTCGTTCTGCTGTTATTGCAGATGCCAAAAGATCAAAGGTTGGAAACCACTGTTTAAATAGTTTAAACAGGTTTTCTTCTTGTATACCCATCTTGTTTCTAATTTGAGCAGTGCTGACTTCAGATGTACTGGATGTGTACTCACTGCTGCTATCGTCTTCTTTTGCCAGTGCTAACAAATATTTTTGATAGATTACTTTAGCTGCTAAATGGTGCTCCTTCCATCTACCCCCATTTTCGGAGGATGTGTATATGACAATCAGTAAAATGGTTATAGTCAAAGAACCTATATTTGCCATTAATAAACGTTCGTCACTCGCCATACTAGATATTTTAGAATTCAGAATTTGCAAAGCGGCGTTTGCGTATTTTTCTGCTGGTTTGTTTTCATCATCTTCAACATCATTGATTTCCTTTTGTATTACGTTTCTGTATTCGGCTGATAGTGCCAGAATGATCAACACCAATGGGTCTTTCAATAGTTTATAGTATCGGTATTTACCAGATATTTTGTTCATAATATAATCAAATACTATGTAGTTAACTGTACCTTTTCCCTTAGAGGCTTTGTCAAATGGAAAAATCCAATAAGAAACGTTGTAGTAAAAATTGTGAAAGTTTTTTATATCAATCGGCGTAATTCCTAATTCAGATTGCTTCTTAGACAATATTTGTTCTATATCTTCCCACTTGATTTCCTTTTTAACATGTTTGTGCACATTTTTAGAGCTGGAGGCATTTGATACAAAATCAATTTCTAAAGCTTCATGATTCTCATCATTTTCACCGCCAAATAAAGTGATGTTCAAATCGTTTGCAAATGCATTATATTGAGAATTGTAATCATTTTCAATTTCATGCATTGGAAGTGGTTCTGGAACACCAATGTTGATGATAGACTTCATCAAATCGTCTAAACCATAATTCCAGTCAAAGTTGTCGTTTACTATTTCTTGTGTATATTGGAATTGAGCTAAATCTGGGACAGATGCTTTTTCAGTTTTTTGTTTCTTACGTCGAGGGGTGGCGGCATCAACCTGCCTTTGAAGATCTTCGATGGATTTGTCACCTCTTATGTAGTCTCTTATAATGTCTCTGTTGTCTATATCTTCGTCTTTTGCAAAATTTCTGAGAAGTTTTCTTATTCTTCTCAATAATTTTTGTTCTCCCAAATCGAGATACACGCAGTCTTCCTCTTTATTAGCTTTTACACATTTGATACATGCTGGGAATAATTTCAAAAGTTTCTGATCATGGTCATCTGCATTGTTGCTACACTTGATTTTTCTTCTTTTGCACTCCTGACAACCAAAAATTGATTTGACAATCTTTTTAGAGTCAACTTTGCTGTATTCATTCATATTGAACACTCTTTAAAAAAAAAAAAGAAAAAAACTAAGGCTTTGGATATAGTTTTCAGGTCTTCTTTGAGTGGATAATTTTGCTTATCCTGCTAAATTAAAGATCCGTAAAAAAAAAAAAAAGGAGTCATTTGAACTTCTCAATCAACTGAAAAATTAAAGCTGATAACGGAAATAAACTGGCATTTTGTTTTTTTTTATTGTTTGAAAAATCAAAATTCCACAGCTTGATATCAGTTAGAGTGATAGTAATTAAAACAAGCAGACAAAACCTTACTATAGAAAAAGAGTATATTAGCTTTATATTACAATGTTTAAAACGGTATTTTGCAAATCATATCAGGCTACTAGATCAGTAAGCACAACAACTTCCACATCATCAATAAAGAAAACGATTACTTTTAAAAACTTTACCCAAAACATCAAGTTTTTAAATAATTCTTTGGTTCCTTTGATAAAGGACATGAACTACCATTTTCCAGTAATTACTATAGATGTTAACAAAATGCATCTGGAACTCACAACACACGATGCAGACAATCAAATTACGGAAAAAGATACAGATTTCATCAAAAAACTTGATCAAATAATCAATGAATTGAAACTAAACACAAAAATTTAGGCAATTTCTCAAAGTAAATAATAGCTATATATTTGTTGATAAATCTAACCAATAGACCAAATTTCCTTTTCATCTTCAATTTCATCACTCAGTATGCTTTCCATATCAACACCAGATGATAATCTTTCTCTTTCACTAGCAGCTAATCTACTACCAACTCTCTTGTTGTATTCAGTGATGGATCTAACTTGTATTTCATCTTCTTTCAAGTTGACTAAAACATCATCGGACAAGCTATTAGCCCATTCATTGAAAGCAATTTGCTCAGTATCCTTGACTAAGTTGAACATTTGCAAATACGCCTTTTCAGCAGCCAACTTTATTGGAATAATTGATGATCTGACTTGGGAGAAAACTTGAGGAACCAATAGACCAATGTATGGCTTGATTAAGTCTTCATAATGAGTTCTACCAACGGTTCTGACAATAATCAAAGCTAATCTACTAGATTCAGCAGAATTGCTGTCAGGAATAACAATGTTCTTAATTAAAGTATTCATTAAGAGAGTTTTGCTATCTTCACTTAGCTCAAATGGTAATAATTCTTCGTCGGATCCTGAGTTGAATACGGTGAACTTGGAATTCTTTAAACCTAACAATAGTAATGATTTACCAATAGCGGACAAAGCATAGTCACAAACTTGAGGATATTTGCTTTGCTGAGTCATCTTAACAACAAACTCAACAAACTTGTCTTCGGAGTCAAACAAATGTCTTGGAGAATTCTTCAAGAAAGCGTTTACAGTCAAAGTAGCAAATTCTAAAGAGTTTTCAGCGTATCTGTATACAGATCCAGCTTCTTCGGCTTCAACGTTGACATCACCAATGTTGCTATACTTGAAAACTTTTTCTTCCAAGATATTTTTAGCTTCCTCAACAGTTAATATATCACTAACGTATCCAATTAACTTGGCGTATGCAATATTTAAGCTCTTGTTGTGTTCTAAATTGTCACTGTTTAATTCATCTTCAACCAAGTTGATAACTTGCTTTTTACTTTGCTCGGACATCTTTATTCCAACCTTGGAAATAACTTCCATCAAAGCCTTCAACATAGCAGTCTTAACACCAGTGTCTTCTGAGTTCTTACTGTTATTAACTAACTCACTGATTAATGGATCAACCTTTGGTTGATATTGAATCAACAAACCTAAACCAGTGGCAGCCTTTTCTCTCAATTCCAAACTTTGCAGATCACCTAAACCTCTAACATATGTTCTTTGCAATTGAGGAACAAATGGTCTTAAGAATAATGGCACCTTAACAAACAATACATTCAAAGCGGATAAAATAGCAGCCTTTATATCAGCATTGAATCTTTCACCAACAACTCTGATTAATGGACCAACAATTTGAGTAACATACATCTTCAAATTAGCAGATGGAGTCTTGGAAATCAAAGAAGTCAATCCAACAGCAGATAGTTGTCTTTGATCATTAGAACCATACATTAAACCTTGCAAGAAAATTGGTAAAATGGCAGCTGGACCTTTTGGTAGCTTGAAACCCTTGATAACCAATTCTTCTTCCTTGGTTTCCAGGGTTAATCCACCAACAGGAGTCTTTGTTATTAAATCCAAAGCCTGCTTGGTTGGCTTTACTAAATGTTCCAAAGAACTCTTGTCTTGTTTCTTAACCAACATAGTCAATGATAACATACTGTCTTTAACAATTTCATCGTCTTCATTGTCCAAAGATAAAATCAAATGCTGTAAGAATTCATCCGTATAAGCTTCATAGTTCAAAACAGTATTCTCAAAGAAGTTAGGTAAAATCTTCAAGACGATCTTCTTTTGCATGATATCTTCTTCATTCTTAACCAATGACAAAATTTGTTGTAGCACTGGATGTAAACCTTCATTATCGGTAACAGACAAGATAATTCTGGTTAAAGATTTCAAAACATCATCGAAATCAGCATTGTTGCTCTTAGATAATTGTCCTAAACTCAAAATAATAGAATTGATAATAACTGACAATCTCTTGTATAGAGCAGTACCTGCAACTTCTGCCAATGAACCTAAAGCATTGGCCTTGAATGCATCAATTGGTTGTTCCATTAATGAAGGAACCAAAATTGGGAAAATGACTTCTGATTTAGTAGCCATAATTTCTTGCAAGGCTTTCAAAGAGTTATCGGAAACTTCGGCGTTTTCAGTATCACCCAAGGTGTTTAATAGTTGAGGAATAATGTCATCAATTGCAGATTTACCAACAGCAGTTTGGAAGGAGTCAAAGGCAAAGGCAGAAGCTTCTCTGACTTGAGCATTACCATCAATAAGAGTTTGTCTGATGATTTTAACAATAATATCATTGTATTCTTGTAATAATTGCAAGCTACAAGATTCAATTAATTCGTATAGAGCAATACAAACACCTTGTCTTGAGTTAGAGTCGGTACTGTCATCCAAGTTTTCTGATAAAGTAGGTAATAATCTGGACATAACATCACCACCAACTCTTCTGACCATGTCACCTAAGGTTTGAGCAACAATTGTTCTCAAAACGCTAGATTCAGATGCCAAATTGTTGACAATGATAGTTGTCAATACAGGCAAGATTTCTTTAACAGTTCTTGGAGTATTTGGAACAAGAGCTTTCCAAACATCAACGGCAGCAGATCTGACTAAACCGGAAGTATCAGATCTCAAAACAAAGATAGAGCTCAAAACAGAGTCTCTCTTATCTTGACCCAATACATTGATAATGGACTTAGAAATTTCATTGTGTTTAGCAGTGAAATCGTCATCATCTTCAACATCATCACCATCTTCACCTTGTAAGTCATTCTTAGCAGATAAACCAGTGACTTCAAACAATAAATCGGCAGTTAATTGTAATGAAGACAATCTAATTCTTTCATTTTCATCGAACATACCTGTTTGTAATTCAGGTAGCAACAATTCAACAGCCTTGTTAGCATAATTGGTAACAATTAATTTACCGGCTTCCATAGAAGTTTCTCTGATGGAGTCATTAAAGTCAGCCAAACCCTTCAAAATAGGTTTAATAATCTTTTGAATGTATGGAGCAAATTGGGAACCAAAACAAACAGGCACGAATAACAGTAATGGAGAGAACCCTTCTCTGGTGTAAGAGTCTGGACTGTTGACACCTTCCAAAATAACTGGTAGTAATTCATCTAATTTACCTAAACCTAAACCACTTAAGATTTCAGCCAAAGCTTGAGCAGAACCTAATCTATCACCTACCTTTTCTTTATCGGACAAAGTAGCCAACAACTTATCAATCAACCCTGGGAACTGTTCCTCACCTAATCTTTCAACTAAGGCACCAAGAGCTCTAGCAGCAGTAGCTCTAGTGTTTGGAACAGGATCAACCATGGCAATTTCAACTTCTTCAATTAAACTAGATAAGTAAGGAACTAAATCTCTAGAATCAACCAAGATGGCCATGTTACCGACGATCTTACAAGCCAATCTCTTGGTGTTTGCACTTCTTTCTCTCATACCTCTGTGAATAATATGAATGATCAAAGCCAAAGAAGGACCATCAATGTAGTGAACAAACTGTGTTTTGATTAATGCATCCAAAGCAGATTCAGTGTATTTAGTAGGCTCACCAATAGCTTGCAGAAGAACAGGGACAATAGTTTGGACTTCTGGATTTCTGATGACTTCACCAAACTTCTCCAAAGCTTCATCACCGGACTTTCTGACTTCTTTGTGAGAGTCACCCAAGACACCGACAATTTCAGGAACAATGGTTGATAAGGAAGAAGATAATTGTACTGGGTTTAAGTAAGCCATGGAACCCAATAATTCCACAGAACCTTTCTTAACTCTCCAAGAGTATTCATTCAAGTTACCAATAGCAACTGGAATCATTTTGTGTAGACCATAAGAAGTGGTATGTTTCATGATAGTGTCAGCAGCCAAGATGTATTGTTTTCTAACATCAATGTCTTGGTCACCCAAATTCTTTAATAAGTATGGCAACAATTCAATAACGTAAGGTTCAAACAGTCTGCCTAAAACGGAAGAGAAAGTCATGATACAGTAAGCAACGGATGCTCTGCCCACTGGGTTACTCTTTGATTCAGCAGCATCAATCAAAACTCTCATGATATCGAATTCTAAAATACTTCTGATACCGTAACCAGAAATAATACCGGCCAAACCCCAACTTGCACCCTTTCTGACAAATGCAGGAGGCATTGGGTCAAATAATTGAACAAACAAGTTTGAAATAAATTGACCAACTTCATCAGAGAACTTTGGAACCAATGGAGCAATAATTTTAGCGACAGCCTTGTGAACATTTTCAGATGGAGAAGTCAAAGCATCTAATAATCTAGCAACAATAGAAGCAATTCTGTGATCATCGCTATCCAAATGTTGAGCTAAAGAACCATACAGTACAATGATATTTTCTTGAATGATCAAGCCGTTTTCAAGAGGGGAAGTAGCCTTTTTACCAGCTGGTAAAGTAGTAATTTCTCTGGTTAAAGCATCTTCAAAGATAGGAATGATATCTTCAACGTAATCCTTACCTAATACAGTCAGTAACTTGACACCGGCATCTTTGTATTCATCTCTAACTAAGTCATTGATATCACCCAAACAACCAGAATTAGTGAAAAAGACAATTAAATCAATCAAGTTTTCTTTTGGATCGAAATTTTCCAAGGAAGTTAGGATATCGACTAATTCAAATAGGGCAATGGCAATAGTAGATCTAATTTCCCATGGGTCTTTTCTCTTAGAAGCTGGAGTAATAACAAAGCCATTTTTGTCTACGATATCAGTCAAAGCAACAGACTTGTCTTCATAAGCTAATATCAACTTGTTAATAGCCAAAGATACAATGTCTTCTTGGGAAACTGAAGTTTCGGATTCACCATCAGCTATGTTAGAAGCTAACAAAAAGACTGCAGAGGCATAAGACTTACCAGCAAATGTTCTTAAACCAGCATCAGTCAAACCAAAGTGAGCTTCATTGACCAAAATGTCAAATATTTGGGGAGTAATGCTTAGTTGGTTACTCTCCCAGACTTGTCTAGCCAAATCACTGATTTGCTGTTCAGCATCAAATAATAGGATATAGACTTCAGGGACAATATCGAAGAATTGTCCTAAATCAAATTCTTCTTCCAAAGTTTCTAAGATGGTTGTTTTAACAAATGGAGAACTAGACAACAGGTTCTTACAAATTAACTTTAGGTCACTTTCCAATGGAGTGATGGATATGTTTTGACATAAAGTATTAAAGACTTCTTTACTGATCTTACTCTTTGAAGGCAAACTCAACAATGATAACAAGTTTTCAAGAATAGACTTTCTTGGAATGGTTTCATCTTGGAACTGCTCAGCATGGGTGGAAATAATTTCCAAACTTAGCAGTAAGTGTTCTTCTTCTTTGTCTTCGGAAACAAAATCTTCGGCTGAGTTACCAACAGAAACTGAATGGTGATTCAACTTAGAGTTCTTGATAGCATTTTCTTTACCTTCAACTAAAACATATGTTAATAAGGGTAATGCAAAGGTTAGTCCGGTAGAGTTTAATGGGAATCTGTTAGTCAAAAACTTGATTTTGTAAAGAACTCTTGATAGTAGATCTAGCAGTGGCTCTTCAGTCAAGTTGCTAGGGATATTCTTGATCTTTAAACTTCTTAAAGTGGCAACGGCAACAAACAACTTAACATGGTCTTCTAATTGGGATGGTAAAGAATTGGATAATTCAAAGAATACCGTTAATGGTTCTTCACCAAAGATCAAATAGTAATTGTCATTTTTCAGTAAAGTTATCAATTTATCAATGGCCAATGAGAACCATTGATCCATACCAGTATCAGCTAAGGTGACATAAGCAGATAAGGCATTAATCAATCTTAGAGAAGGAGTGATTTTTTTGGTTCTCATGAAAGTTATGTCCTTAAAGATCAAATCTTCCTTGGCAACTTGTTCATCAATTTTGGTTTGTTCATCTTTGGTTAATTGTTTTTTATTAGAGTTTTTACCTTGTTCTTTCAACTTTTGTCTTTGTTCAACATCCAATTTGAAAGACTCGTAATCCTTGGAGTTTTTATTCATTTGTTCTAATTTTTTCATATCGTTTTTCAAGATGACGTCTATGACTGCTTTACCATCGCCCTTATATGATTCAAAGACTTCCAAACTTTCTTCATCAAATTGTTCCAATCTGCTATAATCAATATCAAAACCATTACTCAAAATGTCAACAACCTTGCTACCCATTTTATCTGGGTTAATAAAGGTAAGGTAGGCAAAAGACTTGAAAATGGCATTGTAATAATCAGAAGTCATATCCAAAGTAGAATCGGCCAAGATGGTTTTGTAAATATCGATGATGAAATCGCTGTTTTCAGTTATTACCTTGAATGGATCTTGGTTGACTAAAAGACAAAGACCAGCCCAACCGTTCATCTTGTTCAAGTTCTTTTCTATGAATGGATGCTTGCAGAATAAAGCAACCTTTGACAACTGCTTTGAAGATCTGTATGCATCTTCTGGTAAAATTGTTGTTATGATTTTCATAGAAGTGATTAAGTTTTCAGGAATGATTTTCCAATCTTCAGTAGCTTCTGTGAATGTTAGTTTGAAAATACCACTTAGACCCAGGAAAACGGCATCAGTCAATAAATCTAAATTCAAAACATAAAAGCTAGAAAGCTCTTCAAAGGTGTCCTTAATGATGCTATGTTTTATTTGCTTAGAAGCCAGGGCCTTACAGATGTTGAAGCCAAATAATTTCTTTTCTTCTTCGGATAGATCCAATATGTGGGTTGATGAGTTAACAACAAAGTTCAAACAAGCAGCAGACAGCAAATGATCAGTTAGAGAGTTCGACTTAAATATTTGTGCTTCACAGAATTCCAATAAATCTTTATGAATGTCTGAGTTATCTATAAATTGTTGGAAATCGTTGGTGTTTGTGTTGGACTTGGTATATCCAGAAAGAACATTAGCTACCCAGATTTTCTTGAATGGCAATTTCTTTTCACTTAGCCCTTTAAAAACGGTATCTGAATGTTTACTTAAAACATCAGCGGTCAAGTATTTTAAGTTTTGGGAGTAGACACTTAGGAACAATGACAAAATATTTTCGTTTGTTTCCTTCGTCAAGTATTTTTCCAAGTGTTCACATAACAATGTGTTGACAGGTAAATTGTGGCTAACCTCCAATTTGTTCAACAAAGTACCAATGTAGGTCTTGTAGTCGGCGTTCAAATTCAATTTTAGATTTTTAAAGATGTCGTTTATTATTTTTTCTAAACTTGCAGTGGTAAAAGAACCTTTGTTTAAAAGAGTTTCAAATACATCTTTTGAAAGTAACTTGGTGGACTCTTTGGCACTTTTGATAGCAGTGAATAAGTTTGTTCCAAATATTTTAGATTGAACCAATAAATCCCAGCCGTTTTCAGAGGATTCTTTATCACCCGTTACATTGAAAGCATTGTTTTGAATCAAGTACAGTAAAATGGAATAACCTAACTCCGAAGATCTCATAATGGTTCTTTCCAGAGCAGGGATGACTTCTTTTTTCCATAGTTCAATGCTGACGTGTCTGGACAAAAATATAGACCAGTGTTGAATAGAGTTTTCTATAGTGTGAACAACTTTGTTTTGTAAAACAACAGTGGCAAAATATTTCAAGGCTTCAGTGACATCAACTTTGTTCAGTCTAGAAGCTATGTCAACGACAACAGAGTTGTAAGCAATAGATTTTGTGGTATCAATCTTAAAGCTTTCATTTTCATCTTTTAATTGGCTTATTATTTTTTTGATAAAACAAGATTTGGTTTTGTAGTTATGTAGGTTAAAAACCTTGTCACACAACTTAGCAGATACCATCTTTTTTTTTTCAAATCACTTTTAAAATTCTTTATTGATATGAGGAAATGGAAGACAATATAATATTAATTAATTCAATGTTGGCAATGCAAATAAAATTATAAAATCAAATAAAGTCAAGTAAGGTGGTTAATCAAAAGTGAGTATGTGTATGGTTACTTGTCAAGTATTTATGTTGAATTTGAAAATACGATGAAGAATAGCTTAATATTTTTTATTTTCTTTCTTTTTTTTTTTTTTCTTTGGTGGTGAAAAATGTTTAAAAAATTTTTTTGGTATAGAATTTTTTCTTCGAAGATGATGTTAGCGAACTTAAAGGCGATATCGAACAGCTTGAACACATAGTATGCCTTTTTTTATTTTTTCTTCGTAGGAAGTTATATCCGATTCATGGGAAGGTTTTTTACTTGACAACACCTATATCGGATATAAGTTTACACGTGCAGCAGTCAAGAAACACCAATTTACATGTTATGGTAGTTTAATGAATAGCACAGATCTGTAGCAATATGCTATTACACAGTATGTACACTAATTGTAACATTTATTAATTTGTGTTTTTTTTTAAACAAAGATAACAGTTGTATATAACTAAAGCACATCAACTGCTACAGTCTATGATGCAGAAATCATCAGGACTTGGATTAAGTGGAATTTGCTTTCCAACAAAAGAACATAATACCCTCAAAGACTGACTTGCTTCTTTTTTTGGTTGTATAAAACTAATATTAATACCACCAGGATTGATCGTTTAATAAGCCTTTATGCTCCACTTAAAAGGTATTAGTTTTAAAAGTAAAACTTTTTGAGATAGGGTTATATATTTCATTATATTTACCATCCTCTACAAGGCACCCATATGTCAATAACTGTATGGCTATCATTGGTAATTACAAAGAATGGATAGCATGCACATGTTATGCAAGCGTGCTGCGGAATTACGGCTATAGTTTGCCCCAAAGGCATCATTTTGTTTTTAATGATGCCGTGTTCTTGACTTAGTCTGTCAATAAAGCATTGATCTTCTTTAATTTTCAAATCTTGAGAAGCTACAAATTCTTCTATTTCAAAAACAGTACCATACCCTTTATATGATGATGTTTCTCTTGTCAAAGCCAAAACACCTGCATTGCACAAACTTTCATTTCTCAAAGGATAGTTGCTTACTATTGAGCTTAAAACGTAGCCTGCTATGTCAGATACTTTAGACACCTTAGTCGACGCTTGTTGCAAATCCAGCATGCAGTAGTTTCCACAATGTAGTTCTAATTCAAATTTTTCTTTGTCTACTGCTGATAATAAGTTGACAAAGTCGGCATGACCATCTTCAATGGCTTTGATTGTTGGTGTTCCACCAATAGACAAAACAAGTTTGTTTTTATACAGCTTTTTCTTTAGTTGAAATTCAGCTACCTCAATCACAAATTTCAGTTCATCAATCAAAACAGCATTGACACTTTCTACGTTGGTGCATCCGTAAGAATGACCTGCGTGTGCGTAAATTCCAAACAACTCAAGCATGTTTTCGGCTGCCAAAGTTTCAAATACCTCATTCAAGGATTTCAGATTACCATGATGGATACCTGCTCTTTGCGTGCCAACGTCAATCTTCAAAAACACATTCCACTTTTTCCCTTCAGGAAGCTGTATTTTCTTCAAGTAAGACAATTGTTCAAGATGATCAACAAACAAAATCAACTTCACTTGTTCGCCAATTTTTTTCAATCTTTCAATGAACATTTCGTTTTGAGTGACAGGGAGTGTATAGCAAATTTCTTCAACAATGGATTTGCTTCGAGAATCTGACAAAATGTACTCAGCTTCGGCCAAAGTTGATACCAAAACCGACTTGGAAGCTTTTCCGTTGTCAAGTTGGAGTAACAACCCTTCAATTGTTTTGTGTGTTTTCATGTGAGGTCTAAATTTCAATTTGATGTTTGCTTTTTTTTCAAGGGAACTCATGTTCTCTCTCAGAGATTCACAGTTCTTGGAGAACCTTGATTTGTTTATTACAAAGTTAGGGGATGGCAGATCAGTAACCGATTTGCCAATGTATGCGCTTCTTATTTCTTCAATGTAAGCCATTGTTCGTTCACTGCTTGGTTTTATCAATTTTCTGCTGTTGTTATTTTACTAAAAAAGCTGCCAATTCTTATAACAGTAACGCGTAGCTCTTAATGACTGTAAAATAATCAGCTCCCCTTTATTCATAAATCTAAACAAATCAAATCTAACATTTTTGAGTCGGGTTTTTTTCTATACATCTATTTTTTTTTTTTGGAGAAATAAAAAGTGGTCTTAAAAGTTTGACTTACATACTGCATAGCATATATTATTTATGATTTCTTCTTAAAGATATTTAGCATAGAAAGCGATCTTTTAGGCTTCAATGGCTTGGCGTTGGTCAATACAATTTTCTTTAGATTTTGAGAAGAATCCGTTTCACGGGTAATGCTATGGCTTCCTTCTTGGGCATTGATGTTGCTATTTTTGTTTCTGTTGAATAATCTTCCACGTTTGGATTTGGCACTGCTTGCTGATGATGAAAGAGACGTGTTATCGGTGTTGTTGTCCTTGTTTGATATAATATCAAAAACAGCTTTACCATTTTGATGAAGATTGTTCATACTCTTTTTGCCATTAAGCTCACCACTATTATGGGAATTGGCGGCATTAACCTTTGAAGGGTTGATCGTATTAGTGGCTGAACTTCTTGGTGCTATGTTAGGAGACCCATGGGACAAGTTGGTAAAGGTCTGCGCAACTTGGGCCTTTTGGGCTTCATTTCTATTGTGTCTAATTTCGCTCATTTTTCTCTCCATCATCGACATCTCAATGTTGATATCCTTAATCACCTTCTTGTACATTTTGCACAACTCCAAGCAATTTCTAGATCTTATAGACAACATTAAATCGTAACAGTGGGTAGAAACTTCATAGATCATTTGAATAATAAACTCGAGGGTACTCTTGAACTCGTATAAAGATAGTTTTTCCAAAGTAATGGAGCCAGAAGTCGAACCCTTCCCTTTGTTATTCATATATTCATCACTCTTTGGATCAGAAGGTTTCTTGTTAGTACCAGTATCATCACCGGTATTTGAGTTGACAAATTCATTGACGGTGCTGTCAACGCTAAATTGATGATCCTTCTTCATGTGAATATCAATACCAACATTTAGCTCCAGATCGTCATTCTGGATTTTTTCATCCACTCTTGCAGGAGAAATCAATCCAAACCCATAATTAGAAGCTGAAGCTTTTTTGAATGTTGTATTGTCACACTTGGCTGTTCCACTTGCAGCAAATTCAGATTTTGTGTCATCAACGCTAGCCTTTTTGATGTTTTGGATAGAGTCAATAGAGCCGGAAGGTCTGTTAACGCTCTCAAAGTCATATCCAGAGGAGTCAGATGAAGAAGATGTTGTCACGTCGTAGTCATCTGTCAGCAAATCATCTAATCCAGTGAACAGCAGTTCATTGTTCAAAGAACCGGTAGAATCATTGTCTCTTATTGGATCAGTCGTGTGGAAGCTGTTGAATAGCTGCGGGTAAGAATTAGAATTTGGGTTGTTTCTAAATATAGAAGACTCCAAATTAGAAGAATCTTTCAAATCAGATAACTTGACATAATTGTCAGCATTGTCAGAAGTTATGCTATTCTTATTGGCATCAGAATTGTAAAGTTGGAACTTATTCAATGAATTTTTCTTCAAAGCGGTTATTTTCAAATCTAATCCATTGTTAGAGCTATTGTGATTGATGTTTTTAGAAATACTAGACTTTGGTGATACTCCAGAGTATTCTGAATTGGTATACAAGTCTCTTTTACTTTGATAATTGTAATCTGAATTGTGAGGCGGAGTCACAGGATAATTGAAAGAGCTGTTTCTGTTAGAGGAGTTCTCTGGCAAAAAGTATTTGTAATTCAATGAAGAGCCAATTTCATACAATTCTTCTTCTTTTAAATCTAAAACGGTACTAGCATTTTTCAATAATGAGTAGTCACAGTAACCGTAGTCAATGTTTTGCAAAGGTTCATCAAGATTTTTGAACTTTTGGTATTTGTTGCTTCTCATTAAATATGATTCAATGCTTTCCTCAGAATTGGTAGCCTTCAGAAATTTTTTCACACAGTTTATAAACTTTTGATCAACCTTATCCTTGAAAATATAGATGTACTCTTCTTTTCTTCCAATCAAAGAGAAAAAGACTTCTGACATGGCATCGTAAAGTAAAGGTACTTCATAAAGTTTAGCCATCAAAAAAATGTCCAAGGCAACTGGTTGGAAAGACCATTTTGGATTGATTTGACCAGTGTAGAAAAATTCGGTAAATGCAGAAACAGACTCATAGGACCATGGCATGTACAATGATCTAGGAATCATCAAAGGTTCCAATTCAGCATGGACTAGAGACTCGTTGGATTCTTCAGTAGCTACACTGTGGGATCTTTGGGATGACGAAACAGAGCCCTTTTTAGAAGAGAAGTCATTTATAGTTGAAAAACTTGCTTTGTTGTTGTTAACCGTTAGGTTGCCATCTTCATCGTTGTAAAACTCCAGAGAACCATCAAGACTAAAACTGTTGTTGTTGGAATTGGTATTGGCACTGGAAATTGATCCTAAACTTTGAATCAACTTTTCATTGAGAGATGTGATTGGTCTGTCAGTATCAGAGCAGTTACTCAATAATGAAGATCTTCTTCTTCCATAGTTACCTTTATGAAGACTATTCATATGCAAAGGCGAGTTTGACTCATCTGGAGTCATACCTCTCCTAAAACTGTCGTTCTTTGATGAAGATAATCTTCTTTTATTTACCATGCTAGAACTATGATTGTCATTAAAACCCAAGTTGTTGTAAACATTATTTCCTGCTGACCCTATGTTACTATTAACTGCTGCTGGAGCTGTCGGCGGTTTTGAATCAGGTTTCTTTGTCATCTTAGGCAAGTTTTCCACATCAATGTCAGGTAAAATATTAGACATTGGTTTATTGTAATCAGATATGATAGAGTGTGTTCTTGAATTGCGAGGGCTATCACCTAAATGAGAAGATGTGGTTAATGATTTTTTTCTGGATTCACTTAATCTCTTGACTTGACTACTAATAGATTCGTGTCTGCTTTGACTTATCAGCATATTGGAATTCTTAGAGCCTAATTTATTTGCTGACTCAGTTGAATTTGAGTGGAAAGGCACTCTAAATACCATACCACCACTACTGCTGGTCAAAGTGTGTGGCTTAGAGGTTTGAGAATTAAAGGTATCGCTAGACAAGATGCTTCCTCTTCTAGAAGCTGTGTGAACATCGTCAGCTGTTCTTGATCTTGATAGGGGATCGCCTTCAACATCTATGTTTGAATTTTCTTCTAGAATTGTATCAGCGGCATTGTCTTTTTTGTCTTCTCCATTGGTAGCTGGCTTTTTCAAAGTTTTGCTTAGATTATTCAATGAATTAGATAAAAACTCGTTTTTAAAAATACTTTGACTTTTGGGCTTTTTGCCAAATGCGTCTGAGTCAATATTCAGGTTTGAAATATTCAGCTTGGACGTGTGAGGAGAAACATTTTGACTTAGAGGCTGTTCAGGATTTTTCTCAGAATAATTATAGCTAAACTGAGATGGTATTTGACTGCTTTTTACTTCTCCTTGATCAGCAAAAACGTTCAACGAAAATGAATTTTTCAAAGAGCTGGATGTGGAGCCTTTCGATTTCTCTCTCTGCAAATAAGGCAATAAACTGTTTTTCTTATTCTTACCGACTGAGGAAATGCTTGAGAACTTTGAACCATCATTTGTGGGAGTATTTTCTTCTAGATTGTTAACAGATTCAATGTATCCATGAGCTAACAGTAAATCGAAATATCTTCCCCAACGTTTTCTCAAAACAGCTAAACAACATGGAACAGGATCACCATCAGCAGGGATAATCTCAAAATCAGATATTTGCACGCCATAGCTTGAGAATAATGTCTTACCCAATAACATCGAGTGAGGTGGCATTATTGATTGGTTGGCAGTTAAGTCGGAAACTGGTGTTGAGTACTCTGCAAATTCTTTGAACCTCTTGATGTCATGATTACTAATCAATCCAATAGCATGACTAGTGGAAAAGGTCAAGTAGTTCAAAAGAGTATAATTATGATCTTGTGAAGAAAAGAACAGCCTTTGGGCTCTTTTAAAGTGTTTATCTTCATTTGTAATAACAGATATCTTATGAAACAGAGAAGTTACATTTAAACTTGACACCACAATCAAATCAAACTTCTGCAGTATTGGCGATGGTCTATTCAGACCAATTGTACTGGTCTTTGGGTGTTTTTGATAATCGGAAGATCCTATGAATAAAAGTTTGTGATGCGATGACCATACAAATACCTCAGAGAGCATATGGTGTTGGCATTTTGTATTATCCAAGCACTTACAGTTTAGTTCAATCCATTTTCCGTTGACTAAAGAGAAGCAAAAAGTTTTAAAAACCAACTTCTTTTCAGTATGTTTATCTAATATAGCCAATCTCTTTTTGCAAAGAGCTTCATCCAGAATCCCTTCAAATGGAACCATTTCGTTATCTGGATTGTCTTTCAAAACCATATCCTTGTTGTCTGCAGAGCAGTATCCTGAAATTAAAAGATTAGGACCGAATATTCTCATTTTAGGATGAATAATTCTTCTATTCAAAAGCTTTAGGTTTTCGTCAAACTTTTGAGTATTTATTGTTATAGCATCATCGTTTGTATATTCGTCTAATTTGTCTTCATAATAATTACTCAACTCGGGGATTATATGGCCGTCTATATCATAAGTGTTTCTTTGCCTTAGAGGAATGACCTGGAGAGGATTCAAAGCATCTTTCTTGTAAATTATTATATTGGATTCACCTGTCAAAGGGTTGTCCAAAACAACCGATGTTTCAAATTCTGTAGAAAAGGGAATATCCAAAGCTAGATCCCTGTAAGGCCCATGGAAACCCGATTCCCAATGTTGGGTTTCTAGGTTGAAAACGTCTATTTTCATTATTTCTTGATCATCCATGCCCAAACCACCTACTAAAATCAGCTTTTGAACCATTTTCTCAATGTATCTTTTGCCATTGATGGTGATTACCTTACCGTTATTTTTTAAATGACGCTTTTCATCTTTGCTATGTTTTTTCTCATATTTATCATCAACTTCAAATCTTTCTATAAATGTGGCTGCATGCATTTGATGGTTATATCTTTCAGGTATATTTGAGTTATCGATTCCATCGTTTATACATAAGAAAATCTTAGATGTGATATCTAGTCTCCAAAGCTCATTTGTAGCCAACAGTAGTTGATCTTCGTTAATATTACTTGAGTGTGAAGAGCCAGTTATTTCTGAAGCTGATGTATGGGTTGACAATACTGATTTTATAGGGGTTAAGTTTTTTAGTTCACTTTTATTAACAGGAATTAAACCACCAGACATGTAAACAAATTCATTATCACAAACAATAGATTGACACATCCTTGGCTTTAACAAAGGTCCAAAATCCTCGAGGAATGTAGGAACGTGATGCCATTTTCTTGTGATCAAATCAAGCTGAAACAGTTGATTTGACAGGCAATCTGAGATAGCATGATTGTGGTTCTCGTAGTGCTCTTTTTCCATCAACATCTCGTCATGCTGGGCATCTTCGATATTGTCTAAAGTCTTTCTCAGCCAAGCGTTATGGATATTAGCTGACGTCAAAACATTTCTTCTGTTGGAGAAGCTTTCAGCTTTGAACAAAGGATCCTCTGTGTCAACATCTGAAAGTTTTTGCATATCTTCTTCGTTTTCTAGTTTTCTGGCGTATTCATTCATCAGTTCATCAACAATGTCTAACACCAAACCACCATGCACCACAACACTAGATCTGCTGATTCCAGTGGCAGCACCGATTCTTTCGTCTAAGAAATACTTTTTTCTGTAGAACTCCTGTTGAAAAGTGCATGGTTTTGAATTGGGGTCATAGTATGAGAAAAACCCATACTCATCCAAATTTGTAGCTGGTGCTTCTAAAGAAAAGCACTCAGTATTGCCAGGTAATAATGTATCAGGCATTTATTGTAGAATTGTCTTTATTGTTGTACTTATACTAAAAAATCTTTTGATCTTCTATATGCTCTGTTAGTGAGTACAATTAATATATGAATCAACAAAATAAACAGACTAGATGAGTACTCTATAGAATGTTCTTTCTTTTGGTTGTGTTTAGAGATATGGTTGTAATACGAATTAAAACAAAAACTGATTTACGCCGTAAAAAAAAAAAAAGAAAAAAAAATAAAAATTTATTTTAAAACAAGGCTACTACTTGTCTGTTGTTAGCTATACGCCCTTAAACCCCCCCCCCAAAAAAAAAGCAAAAAACAAAGGGTTAAAAAAATAGGAAATGTAAATTATTCATTCAAATATGAACGTGATGTAGTAGCCTCTATGAGAATCACTGCAAACTTTTGTGATCAGCATATAAGTGTGTTCTTAGGTTTCAGAAAAGGAAAAAACAACAGAGCTCTTAGCTATAATTGTTGTATATATATCAGCTGTGAAATCGCTATAGAACGTTAAACCAGTTTAAAAACAAGTACACCATGAAAACTGGGATGTTTTGCACTGACATCTTGTTTCCCCAGCCAGATTCTCCAAATTCTCTTGAAAGCTGTAGCATACATGTATAAAATGCCCATAAACATGTCAAAACAGCTAGGAAGCTTTTAATAATAAGCCCCAAAACCTTCATTCCGAGGAATTCGGAGTTAATGAAATATCTGTTCAGAAGAAGTGGATTGAGTATGGTCTTTATCAATATACAGTTGAGAACTACAGGAAAAAAGCAGTACATTTGAATAGAAATCTTGCCTACTATTGAAACCTTTTGGTATATTTTAAGATGGTAAGATAAAATGACCATCAAGAACCACGTCATTAAAAAGAAAAAGGCAAAAGAATTGTGACTACCTGATAGAATTTTGCTATAGACCAAGTTAAAGATCAAAGGAGCCCATAGCTCCGGTGATTCAACAACAGATGCGCTGTCATTCTTTGTGTATTCTTCCTGTATGTTCGCATCAAATTGGTCTAAGTCTTCTTCGTTTATATCTGACATTGTCATTGGTAAGAACATCTTCTTTAAGGATGCTGGATATAAAACTATCCACAGTCTATTTTTAATATGTGTTAAGTCACGTAAGATGGTGGTAGAAACAGGTTCATCCAAGGTCCCCAAGTTTTCTGGTTTGTTGTCACTGTTGTTTTCCGCATAGTGTTGGCCTTTGTTTTGGTTGTCTATAATGTTTTCCGCTGGAGGTGTGGCAGCTGTCTCATCAGCAACAATAAATTCGTCATCATCTAAATCAAATAATCTTTCTGACATATTCTTCGAAATTAATAAGTTCGGGGTCTTATCTAGTGTAAATGTTTGTAAAAAGTTCTGTTTGATATAAACAAAATTAGAAAAAAATTGGCATATGAAAAAAAAAAATAAGGCTTAGGGAATTTGTGCGTGCAAATGATAACCTTGTAGTTTTTAATGCTCGGAATGCTGCAGACTTCAACAACAGCTTATCAGCGATAATATCAAGTACTGGTGTCAGTTGGTAACAAAGATGTATAGACTGAAATCAAAAAAAAAAAAAAATAGTTTAAGATCAGTCGGAAAGCAGCAGATGTTTGTTAATCATTTAATTAACATCAGAGATTGTTCACGCAAATATCGCTGTTCATCATATAAAAACAATTTTTTTTATTCTTTTCTTCTCAGAGAGAGTCTCGAACCCAATGGGCACGTGACAGGTCACTCCAAATTTACCTTTGATTGAAAAATTCTCATCTTTCACCTGAAAGACAAATGCTTTCAACAAAAGTAATAATCAGAAAAAAAACGCTGTTTTTGTATAAACCTCATAATACATCTTATCAGCAGTACTTAATAAGTTTTAAAGTGAAATGGTGCTGCAAAGATACTATAGTGCATTTGTTTTAGTGATAAATTGCTGTAAAATATGCAAGTGTCTGAATAAATTAGCAGGGTTCTATTCTTCATAGCATTCTGGTGGGGCTTGAAGATATTAGCCTGCTTTTGAAAATAAATGCTCTGTTTAATCAATTGATTAAAACTTTGTTTTTTGCTTTATCAACAATTAATTATTTTTTCTGATTTTGAAAAACACCAACGTTGTACTCTTACGAAGAAGTTTCTTTCTCATATACCACAACTTTAATGTCTTTTGAAAAGAATTATTTGCTGCTCAATCGAAACATGTGCAATAAATCTTTCATCTTAAGAGTTGTTTTTCTAAAGTTTTTATCAATTATCTATACTGGTGAAAATTACGTAGAACCCAAGAGGCTCAATTTTACTAGGCGCATTTAAGCCAGTTTGCATAGAAGCTGGACGTGTACAAAAAAACCAAGTAGCTGCTGTGCGGGGAAAATACGCCAGCGACACCTTCGACAGTGTAGCGCTATCGCTCGAAAGGAAATTGCTTTTTCTGGGGGGAAACACGAAAAGGGTGGGTACACCCCTGGTACAGTCTCTTTTTTTGCCTTTTTTATTTCCACAAAAGGTGTAGCTTGGCTGAGAAAAAAAAAAAAAGAAAAAAAAAATTTTTTTACCTGAACTTGTTTAACACACTGTTGTTTAAACATTGTGTTGTTTTGGGCAAAGCGCACTTTAAGATATTTGCAATTTTCTACATAATTTTACTGACCCTTAATCAAATACAATTTTAACTAATATCTTCCTTGCAAAACTCCTTCATTATAAGTTTCAAATCTATTAAAAGGAAATTAAAAGGAAACAACCAACCATTATTTTATTATACATATTGCACAGAAATCAAATTATACCAAAGGATTACTACACAAGATATATTATACTAAAATAAACAAAAAAAATCCCCCAAAGATAAACTAAAAAAATTCACCATTAAACACATTTATATGTTCTCTTGCAAATATTAAATTCATTTGCTCATTAAATTAAATAATAATAATCAAACACACCTTTAGTCAAATATAAACTAAAGAACACACAAACACATGCCAGAAAACGAAGAAATAAAGGCCAACGTCGCCGTAGACGTTGACAACATCATTGAAAGACTGTTGGAAGTCAGAGGTACTAAACCAGGACAACAAGTCCAACTAGCTGAGCACGAAATTAGATTTTTGTGTTCTGAAGCCAGAGCTATTTTCATTAAGCAACCAATCCTATTGGAATTGGAAGCTCCTATTAAAGTATGTAACACAAGACATTTGGAAAGAAAGTATAGGCCTTGATGGACCAAGTTTAGAAGACGAATAACGTGGCAGTTCAAAGTACACATGCAAGACAAGAGAGGTGCAGCTCCATTACTGTTTCAGTCAACCCATATTGGAGGGGCTGGTGACGGAAAAATCCCTCTTATATGCGCTTGAAAAAATAACTAATGGGTCATAGAGTGCACAGAGCTATTAGTGATCACAGCCAGAAAACGAAAATTGAATGTTGATACCGTTAATTATAAGTGGCTTTTATCTCAATAATGAGATATCACATGTGTTATAATATCTAACGAAATAAGAAGAAAATTTGGCCCCATTATAATTCATGTCGACTAATACATGGCCATCATTCCTACCCGCCAATTCAACAAAACAAAAAGCAAGATTTACTAACAATTCTCACTATTATTCATAGCTAAACACCAATTTATAGCATTTAAAAACAGATTTGTGGTGACATTCACGGACAATATTATGATTTATTAAGATTATTTGAATACGGTGGTTTTCCACCAGAAGCTAATTACCTATTCCTAGGTGATTATGTTGATAGAGGGAAACAATCCTTGGAAACAATTTGTTTACTATTGGCCTACAAGATCAAATACCCAGAAAACTTTTTCATTTTGAGAGGTAATCACGAATGTGCCTCCATCAATAGAATCTATGGTTTCTATGATGAATGTAAAAGAAGATACAACATCAAGTTATGGAAGACCTTCACTGATTGCTTCAATTGTTTACCAATTGCTGCTGTCATTGATGAAAAGATTTTCTGTATGCACGGTGGTTTATCTCCAGATCTAAACCAAATGGAACAGATAAGAAAAGTTATGAGACCAACCGATGTCCCAGACGTTGGTTTACTTTGTGATTTATTATGGAGTGATCCAGAAAAGGACATTGTAGGATGGTCAGAAAACGACAGAGGTGTCTCTTTCACATTCGGACCAGATATAGTATCAAGATTCTTACAAAAGCACGACTTGGAACTAATTTGTAGAGCACATCAAGTTGTCGAAGATGGATACGAATTCTTTAGCAAGAGACAACTAGTCACATTATTCAGTGCACCAAACTACTGTGGTGAATTTGACAATGCAGGTGCTATGATGAGTGTTGATCAAAGTCTTTTGTGTTCTTTCCAAATCTTGAAGCCAGCCCCAAAGATGGCCAAGAACGGTGCTCAAAAGAAGAAGAAATAAACTGCCTGATTACTAAAACAATTATGACCTTTTAATTGTTCATAATTTTGTGAGATTTACTGTCTTTTTTTCCTTTTTTTGTTTTCTCTGCATAATTGAAAAGAAAAAAACAATTTACCGTCCAGGCAGAAGGTTACTCAGCAACAGACTAGCAAACAATGTTCTTTTGCTTTAAATGACCCTCCCTATTCTATTGAAATAAGAAAAATAAACTGAAACAGCGTTCAAACTTCTTTTTTTGAAGTACCTGTTTTTCATAATGTAGTTACACAAGGACACAATCATCACTGGACCAACAATACTTTTTCGTCATTAAGTTGAAAGTGATCAATTTAACTAATGATGACAGTGATGGTGGCTGACAAGTGTAATGAAAAAAAAAAATGAACCCACATTTTTATCATATATATGAATATTTATGAGTATATATAGCATTATTTATAACTATAAATTATGTACCAAGAATCCAGATCTTTTTTTCTTGTTATTTTGTTTGTTGAATGTAAATCAGGTATAATTCTACCTTAATTCTTTCTGAATTGTTCAGGCGTTTTTCGAAGAAAAAAAAATCACAGAAGAAAAAAAAAAAAAAAAAATTTTTGTGCGTGTGTTAAGCTTTGGATCAAAACAACTAAACATGTTTAGTTTCTATTTATAATTCAAAAGTGATAAAACACCAAAAACAGAACATCTTCTTCTTGTATTCAAAAAAGGGTATTGTTGATTAAAAGATAATACTGGTATTACAACAAACAAAAATGAAATTAAACATACTTTTTAGTGTCATAATAGCTAGTCTGCTATCTGTAGCAAACGCACACACCGTTCTGTTGCCAGCCCGTGGAAGAAGATGTTTCTTCGAAAACTTGAACAAGGGTGACGAGTTTTCCGTTTCTTTCCAATACGGTGATAGATCTTTAAAGAGCACTGAACAGTTGGACGGTGATTTTATCATTTACGGACCAAGAGATGAAATTGTCAGTGAATTGTATGAAACACAACACGGTGAAATCACTATCACCGCTAAGACATCAGGAAAATACAACTACTGTTTCTTAAACGAAAGAAGCGACATAGATACCAAAGACGTTACTTTCAATATTTACGGTATCATATATGTTGATTTGGACAACCCAGAAACTGATTCTTTAGATGCCTCAGTCAGACAACTAAGTAAGTTAGTGCACGAAGTTAAGAATGAACAAAGCTATCTAGTCATCAGAGAAAAAACACATAGAAACACTGCTGAATCCACTAACAGCAGAGTCAAGTATTGGTCCATCTTCCAATTGGTTGTTGTTGTGTTCAACTCGATTTTCCAAATTTACTACCTAAAGAGATTCTTTGAAGTCACCTCATATGTATAGATTGATTAAATATTTGCCAACATTACTGCTCTAAGCCATTATATCTGCAATATGAGTTTTTGAGTTTGAAAAATTATCCAAAAATCACCTCACAAACTGTCTTTCTTTCTTTTTGTTTGTTAGTTGTTTTTTTTTCTTTTTTTTTTTTTTTTTTTTTGATTTCTTCAGTTATCTATTATTGTTTCCATTTTTTTTTTTTTGGATTGTTAAAAATTACAACAGAGACAAACTCAAAATTTACTTAATCAAAGTCCAACATAACTAGCACCAATAAATATCTAGAAACATGGTTAACTTAGCCTTTTCAAGTAAATTTCTTTCAGATGTGTACTTTTCAGAGAGCTCATCAAACAAGCTGCAGAAGAGACAAACAACCAGCGTTTCATCTTCCTCTTCAGGATCAACTTTGATGTCTTCTGTGAAGGCAACTGCTACTCAATCCAATGGTTGTGTTCAGTGTCCAACTGTTAAGTGTCCTGACTGTGGTGACAACTTTTACTGTGTCATGACTTCTTTGACATGTACTCAATGTCCTATAACATACTGTGCCAGAAAGTCTCTAACGGATTCTTCAAACAGTTCATCTCATAAATCTAATAAAGGTGCCATTGCCGGTGGTGTTGTTGGTGGTGTCGTTGGTGGGATTTGCATTGTTGCCCTAATCATATTCTACTTCCGTAGAAGCAAAAAGAGGAATGCCTATGAAAGAAGTAAAAGCGCAACCACTGCTGGACATAGTGATGCTTACGACGAAGGCAAAACTGGCTCATATTACGAGACTGGAGTCAGTGGATTCACCGATGATGACAACGATATTGATGATTTGTTTGGCATGGATGAATACACTAACAGCAGAAATAAAACCGGAAGCAATTTCCTTGCTACAAGTGGTGGTAACACTTTGAGATCATCCAATATTGAAAATGATGATGTATTAGGTGTTCTTCCTTTGACTAACGATATTCTAGGTAAGGGCAGTAGAAAGAGGAACGATGAGACAAGTTCTGTTTCAACTGGTAACGCCTCAAATGTTATCCCAGTGGGGTACATACCAGGTATCAAGAGTAATGGTTTAAGAGGTTTCAAACAAGGACCTAAGAAGAATATTCCTGATGAGTTGAAGTCTCATTACACATTAGGTAGTAGTATTTTGGGTGATATGAACGAGGACTATGAAGCTCCTAGAAATAAGTTAGACAGTTTAGCCGAAGAAGACGAATCTGCACCACAACCACAATACACTGGCCGTTACCAGAAAACTCCTTCAAGTGTGGGTGATGGATCCGAAAGTGATTATGGTGTACTAATCACTCCGGCCCAAGAGGTACATCAAACTGCACTAAGAGGTAAAGTGAGCTTATTGAAAATCCCGGAAGCAGATGAAGCTCAAAGCCCACATAAGACCACTGAGACTATGAGTCAGGAAGACGAAGATGACGACGAAAGTATAGTTTTAGATATTGATGTGGATGACAATTAAAGAAACTGTAACTCTATAAAAAGGTGGGTTTGTTAGTATGAACCGATTGGTGCTGATAAGAAAAGTTTGATTTTCAAAATCTTTATTTATATATTATATTCAACCAAGTAAGTAATATTGTTCCAAGTAAATTTAAAAATAATTTTGTCTTAAAAAAAACTTAAATATTAAAAAAAAGTTTAGAAGTTTTTTAGTTTTTTATTGTATACAAATTAAAGTTTACATTTTGAGTTATTAAAAATTTAAGTGTAAACATTAGAAATGATGTTTTTAGTGGTTTGTTTGAAGAAATACTCCCATCTCTTAATTATGAACAAAACCGCTCCATATCAATCACGTTTGTTATATATTGAATGGCGAAGTTCTTGTTGTATTGATTAAAACTGTGTAGTTGGTACACATGTGTTTTTTTTTGGTGCTTGAGGAACCCCGTGTCTCTTCATTTTTTTTAAAAATTCTTGTTCTTTTAATCGGCGGAAAACAGTAATCCGACAAAGTGATGACAACAGCCAGAAAAGAGCAGCGGCTAATATATTTCACGCGCAAAATCACACCAAAAATGGTCAAAGTTTCCCAAAGCGGATATATTTCGTCTAGGTGAAATAAAAAAACATAAGGGAAAAATGATAGCGTAATCATTTTTTCTACTCAAAAAAAGTGATACTCAAGTGGCAAATTTTTTCAGTTTCATTTAAATAAGCTTACTCATTTTGTTGATCTGGATTCGTAGATTGGATGTTCTTTTTTCCATAATATTATGTATTCGTAATACACAATCTACTTTGTCTGGGTCTACTTTGTTCATATATAAACAACAATATAGTAAAATTAATATCCAATAGAAAGATATTCGAAAGTATTTCATTCTAAATCACCAAAAAAAACCAAAACCAACATATACACATCAAATATGTCTTTAACTTTTTCCGATATCGACACCAAAGCCATCAACACTATTAGATTATTAGCTGTTGATGCCGTTGCTGCTGCTAACTCTGGTCACCCAGGTGCTCCATTAGGTTTAGCTCCAGCTGCCCACGTCATTTTCAAGGGTATGAACTTTAACCCAAAGAACCCAGACTGGATCAACAGAGATAGATTCGTCTTATCTAACGGTCACGCTTGTGCCTTACTATACTCTGTCTTACATGTCATGGGTTACGAATCCGTTGGTATTGAAGACTTAAAGCAATTCAGACAATTGAACTCCAAGACCCCAGGTCACCCTGAATTCGAATTGCCAGGTGTTGAAGTTACCACTGGTCCATTAGGTCAAGGTGTCTGTAACGCTGTTGGTTTAGCCATTGCCCAAGCTAACTTTGCTGCTACCTACAACAAGCCAGGCTTTGAAATCTCTAACAACTACACTTACACCATGTTAGGTGATGGTTGTTTACAAGAAGGTGTCTCCTCTGAAGCCTCTTCTTTAGCTGGTCACTTACAATTAGGTAACTTAATTGCCCTTTACGATGATAACAAGATCACCATTGATGGTGCTACCGAAGTTTCCTTCACCGAAGATGTTGTCAAGAGATACGAATCTTACGGTTGGGAAGTTATTGTTGTTAAGAACGGTAACACTGACTTAGCTGCTATTGCCGCTGCCATCGAACAAGGTAAGAAGTCCACTGATAAGCCAACCTTAATTAAGTTAGAAACCACCATTGGTTACGGTTCTTTGAACGAAGGTACTTCCGGTGTTCACGGTTCTCCATTAAAGGCTGACGATATTGCTCAAATTAAGGAAAAGTTCGGTTTCAATCCAAAGGAAAACTTTGCTGTTCCTCAAGAAGTTTACGACTTCTACAACAAGGAAGTTATTGTTCCAGGTGCCAAGGCCAACGCCGAATGGGATGCCTTATTTGCCAAATACCAAACCGAATTCGCCACTGAAGGTGCTGAAATCGCCAGAAGATTATCCGGTGAATTACCAGCTGATTGGGAAAAGTTATTGCCAACTTACACCCCAGCTGACTCTGCCGTTGCTTCTAGAAAGTTGTCTGAAATTGCCTTAGATGCCATTTTCGACAAGATTCCAGAATTAATGGGTGGTTCCGCTGATTTAACCCCATCTAACTTAACCAAATCTAAGGGTTCTACTGATTTCCAACCTGAATCCAACGGTTTAGGTGACTACAAGGGTAGATACATCAGATACGGTGTTAGAGAACACGGTATGGGTGCTATCATGAACGGTATTGCTGCCTTCGGTGCTAACTACAAGCCATACGGTGGTACTTTCTTGAACTTCGTTTCATACGCCGCTGGTGCCGTCAGATTATCTGCTTTATCTGGTCACCCAGTCATTTGGGTTGCTACCCACGATTCTATCGGTTTAGGTGAAGATGGTCCAACCCATCAACCTATTGAAACTTTAGCCCACTTTAGAGCTTTACCAAACATCAACGTTTGGAGACCAGCTGATGGTAACGAAGTTGCTGCTGCTTATAAGATTGCCTTAGAAAGTAAGCACACCCCATCTATCATTGCCCTATCCAGACAAAACTTACCCCAATTAGAAGGTTCTACTGTTGAAAAGGCTGCCAAGGGTGGTTACGTTTTATCTGAAAACAAGGATGCCAAGATCACCATTGTTTCCACTGGTTCTGAAGTTGGTATTGTTGTTGATGCTGTCAAGAACTTAGCTGCTGCTGGCATTCAAGCTAGAATTGTTTCTTTACCAGATTTCAACACTTTCGATAAGCAATCCAAGGAATATAAATTACAAGTCTTCCCAGACGGTGCTCCAGTCTTATCCGTTGAAGTCTTATCCACTTTCGGTTGGAACAAATATGCTCATGAATCTTTCGGTATCAACAGATTTGGTGCTTCCGGTAAAGGTCCAGAAGTCTACAAGTACTTCGGTTTCACCCCAGAAGGTATTGCTCAAAAGGCCAAGACTGTTGTTGACTTCTACGAAGGTAGAGAAGTTAAGTCTATGTTGAACAAGGCTTTATAATTGATTTTAAGCTAGAGTATGAACAGTTAATGAATCTATATAAGAAAATATAATGTTTTATGTTTTGAACACATTTTGATTTTGTAATGCAAATAGCGGAACAAATAATAAAAAAAAAAGAAAAAGCGTTTCTAAGAGCACATGATTGATGCGTGTTAAATATATAAAGTTACCGACTTCTTATTCTACTACAGGGCAGTAGTAAAGCTTAGATTTTCAAAGACTGCAGTCTCGCTGTTGAAGCTAGTAGTAGTTTTAATTTTCCAATCATCTTCAAAGTCAAAGTATTCCCAGGTTTCTTGTGTTTTACCATTCATCTCCGTACTGGTTTTGTTTTTATACCATTTGGATTCATTAACTTCGAATTTCCATCCTCTTAAATGCAGTTCTCTTGCACTTACAAATTGTTCAAATCTGTCTTGATAGTGGTAAAATATGAAAAATAAAATTTCCAGTGAGAATTTAGTACTAATTTTACAAGCAGCCAGAGAACTGTATGTGTCCATTTGGTTGAGGTTTCTGTACCAATTGGCAGACATGTCTTCGGTATCTTCCAAAAATGAGTTAGGACCAAGTTTCAGCATTCCGTGTTTGACATTTTCTGGTTCGACTATGATAGGGAAAGCCTCTGGGTTCAAATTTGAAACAAAGATGTTATCAGCAAATTGATGGGATACTTGAGAAAAGAATATGGAAATAGGATGTTGTTTGGACAACTGGTCTTTGTCGCCTACTCTTTTGAAATCAGAATCTAAGCAATCTGGAGTATTTAAAAGAGAAAAGAGCAGCTTTTCTATCAAATCTGCATCCATTGTGTAGTCAAATTTGGTTTGTAATCTTTTGTCCAAAAGCTTTTGGATACCCAGACTCAAATCATTGTCATTGGCAAATTGCGATTCCTGATTTGATTTCAGAGCTTCTTTATCTTCTTTAATTTTGTCCAAAGTTTCATTGTATTGAGATTCACCACTCTCACCACCGACTATAAACTTTGTTCCTGATTCTGAAACTCTTATATTTTTTTCGTCAACTTCAGCAACTGGAACTTTATTCAAAAGAAGCTTATTTTGAGAATCATTGTTGGCTGTGTTGATGGCATCTTTGTTTTGAAGATGATTTTCAGATCTAATGGTTCTGGTGTTTATTTGGATGTTTTCAACAGTTGTTTTGTCTATATTATTAGTAGTTGTTGTATTTACTACTTGAGTTGTTTGAACTGTTGATGGAGTGACTGATTTGGAAATAGTAATTTCCTTTTTAACACTGGAGGATTTCTTTGGAGTTCCTTCGAGACTGACTGATGCTTCTTTTGTTGCAGGCACAGCAGATAAGTTAGCTGTTGTGTCGACATCTCCCACTTCATTGATTTGAACTTCACAACCCAAGTCTTCGTATATGGTATCATACTCAATAAATTCAGGATCATCCATGTTGTTGTCTACATAATATTGAATGTCATCTTTGATTTCTTCAACATCAGCAATATCTAATCCATCAGTATTTACCAATTTCAAAACATTTTCCAGATTAACAATGTTGAACAGATGTCTTTCTAACAAATGTTCTGTATGCATATCATCGTTACCATTTTCAATTTCGCCTTCAAGCATTTCCTTTTGCTTATTCAATTCATCAATGCACTCTTGTAAAAACTCCACAAGTTTGTATTTCTTCAAGTCTTTAGGGTGTATAGCCATGTCAGGATTGGCTAAAGCTTGTGTACTGAACTTCTTGAGTTTTACCATTTTTTCAACACTCTTGGCGATTTCCATTCTAAATTCAATGTTTTTTCTTGCTTCTGCAAGCAAATCTTCTCTGTCCTTTACATCTTCTTTAGACAGCCATGTTTTAATTTGTTCTCTTTGTTTTTGTAGTTTTTTTATTTGCTTGTTGATATCCAACTCAAGTTTCTCTCTATAGGTATGGTTTGTAGGGTCCGTTTGTTCAAATATCTGGTTGACCTGATCAAAGTCTTGAATACCTTCCCTAACCTTTTTCAAAAACTTATCAATTTCTTGATACAATTTCCTTTGTGATGAAGACATTAGTTTGATTGCTGTTGAGATGTTTGGTTACTGTAGATGGCAGTTGCTAGACCAGCTGAAATTAATATAAAAAAAAATTTTTTTTTGTTTTTTTTTTCAAAAAGCAGAAAGAAAAATTCCTTGACGAGTGTTTTTGAACATTACTTATGGGTGTCGGGGAAAAAAACATGTACGGGTTGGGTAAAATGGCTATTTAGACGGGGTAACAATGAGCTGAGAGGAAGTTCATAAGTTGTAGAGCACGAGAAGACAATGACGATGAAATGGTAGCCCCATTCACAAGAGAGTTGGTAAATAAGATGCATTAGAACAGCAGAGAGCAGCATGTTTGATATTCTTTTTTCCATGCTTGGGTTGTGAATACATTATAGTTCTCCTTTTGTTTTTCTTTTTGATACAGCATATACCTAGAAGATTTACAGAGCTTTCTCAACATTGATATACCAAGGATTTCCGTAACATGACAGGTAGGATAGCTCTTTTGTAAAAGACGTTACCTATCCTTACACAATCATTGCACATCGGATATAAGACAAAGTATTTAAAATGCTCGCAAAGAACAACGTAACCAAAAATTTCAAAGGGCCCCTGAACTTTTTGACAAGTTCAAGTTTTTCAAGGACAAAACTTCATAATGAAAAACTGTCTCAGACACATTTGCCAATTCAAAAAATGTCTGTGGTCTCTTAAGAATAAATTTGTTTATCGCTTTATAACGTGCCGTTTTTTGGGATTTGCTAGCAATAATTTTTGGAATAGGTTAGAAATGAGCAAAAATTGCGACGTGATTTTTTCGTTTTTTTTGCTGACTCAGCCAAACTGTCGTGTAATTTTGCCGACAGGTATTTTTGGTGGCCGTAGACTTGATAAATTTATTTAGGGATATTTGCTAAACATTTAAAATGCTCGAGCTTGAGTCATAGAAACCACACATATATAATTCTCTGAAAATTCATTCATTCTAGGCACATATATAAACTAGGTCTTTTAGATTACTAGACGTAACATCTGTGTACTGAGAATATAAAATAAACAGTAATAAAAACAAAATAAAACAAAAGCCCATACTCAAATATTATAAATAATGACTTCTGAAGTTTCCACTTTTAACAAATACATCCAACTTTTAGATAACCCTACTTTATCCGTTCTTCCAAATGATTTTATCAGATCTGAAAAAATTACTTCCAAACAATTGTTGAACCACATCCCTGATTTGAAAATCAAATACAACAATGATTCCAATCAAGTAACAATTGCTTTATTAGCTATATGGTCCACATTAATCTATAGACTTTCCGGTGACGATGATATTTTGATCTACTTAGACCTTGATGATGGTTCAGAAATTCAAGGCGTCTTGAGATTCAACATTGCCCCAGAATGGACTTTTGAACATCTTTGCTCTGTCATATCCGGAAAGCTTCAAGATTTGAAATCAAACAATCTGGATTATTACTCAGGATTTGATGAAATCTCCGAGCATTTACAAAAAGAAAACGATTTAGAAATTGCTCCTCAGCTTTTCAGAATTGCCTTTTCCACCAATTCTGAACCAGTCAGCTTAACAAAATTCAAATATTCTCCATTCGATGTTTGCTTGAATTTTGATATAAAACAGGATTATCTAACTATTGCCTTTAACGGTGAGTTATTCCTAAACTCAAGAATGGTTTCATTGTCTGAACAAATTTATAGATTTATTAGCTCTGTTGAGCCAACCACTGTTATTACACATGTCTCTTTATTGACTGACTCTTCAGAAAATATCATACCAGATCCTAAAATCAACTTAGGCTGGACCAACTTCAGAGGTGCCATCCATGACATTTTCCAAGAAAATGCTGCTAAACATCCTGAAAGAACTTTGGTTGTTGAAACTCCAGTATCTACTGAAGAAAGTAGAGTTTTCACCTATCAAGATATCAACAGGGCCAGTAATATTGTTGCCCACAAGCTTATTGCCGATGGAATTACCAAAGGTGATGTTGTCATGATTTATAGTAGTAGAGGTGTTGACTTGATGATCTCTGTCTTTGGTGTTTTGAAAGCCGGTGCTACTTTCTCTGTTATTGATCCAGCTTATCCTCCACAAAGACAAACTGTTTACTTACAAGTTGCCAAACCAAGAGGTTTAATTGTTATTAAATCTGCTGGTCTACTGGATAGCTACGTTGAAAACTATATTACTGAAAACTTAGATTTGAAAACTAGAGTTGATCAAATAGCTGTTGTATCCGGTCACAATTTGCAAACATCTCCAGACTCTTTATCTGCATTTGAATCCAGCATGGATAAACCAACTGGTGTCGTTGTTGGGCCAGATTCTAACCCTACTTTGGCTTTCACCTCTGGTTCTGAAGGTTTACCAAAGGGTGTTTTGGGTCGTCACTTCTCTTTGGCTTACTACTTTGACTGGATGTCTAAGCAATTCAACTTAACTCAGGATGATAAGTTTACCATGCTTTCTGGTATTGCTCATGATCCAATCCAAAGAGACATGTTTACTCCTGTCTTTTTAGGAGCTCAATTATTGGTCCCTACCGCTGATGATATTGGTACCCCTGGTAGATTAGCTGAGTGGATGTCTAAGTACGGTGCTTCTGTCACTCACTTGACCCCTGCTACTGGTCAGCTATTAGCTGCTGGTGCCATCTCCAAGATCCCATCTTTACACCATGCATTCTTTGTTGGTGACATTTTGACAAAGAGAGATTGTTTAAGATTACAGTCTTTGGCTGAAAATGTTAACATTGTCAATATGTACGGAACTACTGAAACCCAAAGAGCTGTTTCATTCTTTGAAATTCCTTCTAAGAACACTGGAGGTGACTCATTCTTGGAAAAGGCTAAGAACGTTATGCCTGCAGGAAAGGGTATGTTCAATGTCCAACTACTAGTTGTCAACAGAAACGACAGAACTCAAATGTGTGGTATTGGTGAAGTTGGTGAAATCTATGTTAGAGCTGGTGGTTTGGCTGAGTGTTATAGAGGTCTTCCAGAAGCCAACAAAGAAAAGTTTATAAACAATTGGTTTGTTGAAAAGGACCATTGGGATAGCATCGACTACAAGGCCGATGATTGGTTAGGTGTCAGAGACAGAATGTACAGAACTGGTGATTTAGGTCGTTATTTACCTGATGGTAACACTGAATGCTGTGGTAGAGCTGATGATCAAGTCAAGATCAGAGGTTTCAGAATTGAATTGGGTGAAATTGATACCAACATTTCTCAATTCCCTATTGTTAGAGAAAACATTACTTTAGTAAGAAAAAACTTGGCTGGCGAGCCAACTTTGATTACCTTCATGGTCCCAAGATATGATCAAGCCGAAGATTTAAAGCAGTTCCATACTCCATTAAAAGAGGGATCAACCATCGAGGATGTTCACGTCAAAGGTATGATTGAATACTTCAAGTTGGAAAAGGCAATAAAGGAATTCTTGAAAAAGAAATTAGCCAGTTATGCTATTCCATCGATTGTCATTGTTTTGCCAAAGTTACCATTGAATCCAAACGGTAAAGTTGACAAGCCAAAGTTACAATACCCAACCGCCAAGCAATTAGCTTTAGTTTCTGAAAACGTTTCTGTTGAAATCGATGAATCTAAGTTTACTGCTGATGAATTGAAGGTTTTGAATTTGTGGACATCTATCTTGCCTAACAAGCCTGTTGACGTGAGTCCATCTGATACTTTCTTTGACTTGGGTGGTCATTCTATTTTGGCAACAAAGATGATTTTCCAGTTAAGAAAAGAATTTGGCGTTGATGTTCCATTGGGTACAATCTTCAAGCACCCATCTATTTCTGCATTTTCTGCATTTGTTTTCAGTGCTGATAAGGTCTCTGCTAATGCTGCTGCTGACTATGCTGGTGATGCTGTAGCCATTAGCAATGATATGTTAGCAGACTCTTATGTTGCTCCATCCCAACCATTTGTCAAAGGTGCTAAAATTAATGCTTTTGTTACAGGTGTTACAGGTTTCTTAGGTTCTTACATTCTAAGAGATCTATTAGTAAGAAAGGATGTTGATGTCACCGTTTATGCTCATGTTAGAGCCAGCGATGAAGCCTCTGGGTTGGAAAGAATAAAGAAAGCTGGTATTACATATGGTATTTGGTCTGATGAATTTGAATCTAAGATTAAGGTTGTTTTAGGTGACCTATCCAAGCCTCAATTTGGATTGGATGATGCCAAATGGAACCAATTGTCAAGTGAAATTGATACTATTATTCACAATGGTGCTTTGGTTCACTGGATCTTCCCTTACTCCAAGTTAAGAGATGCTAATGTTATTTCTTCCGTCAATGTTCTTAACCTATGTTCCACAGGTAAACCGAAATACTTTAACTTTGTATCATCAACTTCCACTGTTGATACTGAACACTTCTTCGACTTAACTGAAGCCATTTCTGAAGATGACAACCTTGAAGGTTCAAAGAATGGATTAACAGGTGGCTATGGTCAATCCAAGTGGGCTGCTGAATACATCATCAGACAAGCTGGTTTAAGAGGTCTAAGAGGTAGCATCATCAGACCTGGTTATGTGACTGGTGCTTCTTGGAATGGTTCTTCCAACACAGATGACTTCTTATTAAGATTCATGAAGGGTTGTGTCCAATTGAAATCCATCCCTGATATCTCCAATGAAGTTAATATGGTACCTGTTGATCATGTTGCCAGAGTTTGTGTTGCTTCTTCTATTCATCCATTTGCCGATGCTTACAAGGTTGTTCACGTTACTGCTCATCCAAGAATTGAGTTTAAAGCCTATTTGAATGAATTGAGCAAGTTCAAGTACGATGTTAAGATAGACTCCTATGAACAATGGAAGAAGAACTTGGAAGAAAGTGTTGTCATCAAAGGTGAAGACAATGCCTTATACCCATTATTGGCCATGTGTTTGGACGGTTTACCTGAAAACACAAGGGCTCCAAACTTAGATGATTCTAATGCTCTTGAGATTTTGAAGAAAGATGCCGAATGGAATGGATATGACTTATCCAGTTTGAAGATGGGTGCTACTTCTGAACAGATTGATATCTACATTGCTTTCTTAGTAAAAGTAGGCTTTTTACCTGCTGTTGATGAATCTGTTGAACTGCCAAGTATTGAATTGACTCAAGAACAAATTGATTTGGTTGCTTCTGGTGCTGGTGCCAGAGGATCAAGTGCAAAGTAATTTCTGTACTAAGCTCTTTTTGTAACTTTTGTTTCATATATGTCACTTTATTTTTAGAATAAATAATTTCAAAGTTTTTCTATAAACATGTTTAATGCCAATGCTAACGTTATATATAAAAACAATTTTCAAAACGAATGCAAAAAGCTTTCCAAATCTTGTAAGGTTCTCACTATAAATGTTCTTAATGGAATCAGTACTAACTGCAACCCTGTTTTCAAATAATGGGTGATGATATTGTCTATAATCTTTCTGTGCTCATCGGACAAAGCAGCTAGGAAGTACTTGTTGTACATGCGCTTTATGGTTATCTCAATAGCTCCGTGTTTGTTCATATATTCATAGAGAAGTGGAATGTCCTCGTTAATTAATTTCACCACAGTTCTATTGTATACGTATATTGATATGATTATTAAGTGAAATGTTATGTACATTCTCCAAAATGTTTTTATTTTTTTCATGTTAAAATAAACTAGAATTAAGCTGGTCAAAATTCTAAAGTTCATAACATTTTGAGCAATGTACTTTATAATAGGCAGTACAACAGGCATGTGGGCACCTACCTGGGCGTAAATTTGACTCAGAAACTGCTTAGTTTCATTGTTGAATTGTTGATTATAAAAATCCGAATCGTTTGTGAATGGTTTTTGAGAATACTGTCCGTAATCCATAAATGTGATGTATATGTTGGTTGCTTGGTAGAGTATTAGTTAACCTCAATATTCATATCCATAGAGTGAAGTGTTTAACGTTTTGGTTGAAAAAAAAAATTAATAGATGTTTTAAAAAATGTATGAAATAAAAATCATGTGGCGCACAAAAAAATCTCAAATTGATTTTAACTTCTGAAAAAGACTAAACTTTTGAATGAATACAAAATATATGTATATCTTTAAAGGAGCACTCTGCGTTTTGACATGTCTACGGGGCAGATCAGAGCAAAACTTAAAATTTTTGAAATCACAAATGGAAATAGTATCATTGTATAAGCTCAATTAGTAACCTATTTTTTATGTTCCAACATAGAGCCATGTATGGTCAACAACATTGATTATCCACTTTGCTATTGTGACGACATATTTTTAGCCAATTTGCCTACGTTTCCCCCCTTTTTTAGAACAGATGATGCAATACATGGCCGTGTGTTCAAACACTTACCTTTTTTTTTTTTAGTGCGCGTAGTACTCATTAACCGTTCGCGTGAATACGCTTGAAATACTCATTTTGTCTTCAAAATTACAGTTTTGAAATCATATGAAATGGAACCAAAGACATTTATCTGCCATTGAGGTGATACCCAAAAATCATCTAGAACAACAATTGTAAATGCCAGGTGGAAGAAACAGATCAGCAAGAGCTGCTGCTAATAAAGTGGTTTCATACACTGTGCTATCATCCAGTGATGATGAAAGCTCTCAACTAGAACCTCAAACCAAGAAGAGAAATACCAGGCAGAGCTCAAGGTTGAGTGCTAAGAAACAGGCCAAAGAAGATTCAGAAGACGATGATTTTGTGATCACAAAAGAAGACTTGAAAATTCTGAATGAAGACGATGAAGACGATTTCATTGTCTTGTCTGAACTAGTCAAAAAGGAAGACGCCAAAAATTTAGTTGAAATATCTAGCGACATTGACAACCTTGGAGGTGGATTTTTAGAAGAAGACAAAAAGAAGAAAAAACCAGCTAAAAAGCCAGCTGCAAAGAAAACAAGAAAGAAAGGCGCAGCCAAGAAGGAAATGGAGGAGTACGATGACGAACAAAAAACTAAAAAACCGAAGAAGCCTAGAAAAGAAATCGATTATCATTTAAGAACAACAACAAAATTGTTTGAGCATCATCCTCAATTAATTCCCATTTTTGATGACCTAAAAAATAAACCAAAGCCAACGCCAACAGAAGCCTTGCAACCAAAGCTGATGCCAACCCAGCTACTTCCTTTCCAATTGGAAGGTCTTCACTGGATGAAGTCTAGAACTTGTGGTATTTTGGCTGATGAAATGGGGTTGGGTAAGACTATCCAGTCCATTGGTCTGATCATCAGTGACCAAGATGAAGTAGCTGACCCAGACAATATTAGCGACGAGGAAAGAAAAACCACATTAGTGGTTGCACCTACAGTTGCCTTAATGCAGTGGAAGGACGAAATTGAAAAGCATACCAATAACCATTTGAAGACTTTTCTGTTTTATGGGCCTCAAAGAAATAAAATTGCAGACAATTTGACAAATGATGAACTGCATACTGTATTCAACAAGTATGATGTTGTATTGACTACATATGCTGTTTTAGAAAGTTGTTACCGTCGTGAAAAGTACGGTATACAGAGAAAAAAGGGGAAATACTTTGAAAAGTCGTTACTGCACAACGTCAGATGGCATAGAGTCATTTTAGATGAAGCTCATAACATCAAAGACAGAAATAGCAATACATCCAAGTCAGCTGCTGCTCTTAACACATATGAAAGATGGTGCTTAACGGGTACAGCCATTCAAAACAGAATTGGTGAATTGTATTCTTTGATTAGATTCTTAGGTATAGAGCCTTTCCAAACTTATTACTGCACGAAATGTGATTGCAACTCCCCTCATTGGCAGTTTTCAGATAACATGCACTGTGACAAGTGTACACATGTTATTATGCAACACACAAACTTCTTTAATCATTTCATGCTCAAGAACATTTTGAAGTTCGGTATAGAAGGCAAAGGCCAAGAATCTTTTGACAACATGCAAGCCTTGCTGAAGCATATCATGCTTAGAAGAACACAAGTTGAAAGAGCCGATGACTTGGGTTTACCTCCAAAGATTGTCACAATCAGGAGAGACTTCTTCAATCCTGAAGAGAAAGATTTGTATAGTAGTTTGTATTCTGATATCAAAAGAACGTTTTCTACATATGTGGAAGAAGGTGTTGTATTGAATAACTATGCTAACATTTTTACTCTGCTTACTAGAATGAGACAACTAGCTGATCATCCAGATTTGGTTTTGCATAAGCTCAGAAAGGTGAATGACGCTAATGTCTTAGTTTGCCAGCTCTGTGATGATAAAGCCGAAGACCCTATAGAGTCCAGATGCCACCACAAATTTTGTAGACTATGTGTTAAAGAGTACATTGAAAGTAGTTTGGACAATGTGCAACCATCTTGTCCAGTTTGCCACATTGACTTGTCTATCGATTTACAGCAACCTTCAATAGTGGTTGATGATGAAGAAAATGAACAAGAAATGATGAACCAAATGATTTCATACAAGAAGAAAAAGAGTATAGTTAATAATATCAAGCTAGATGGTACATGGAAGTCGTCAACCAAGATTGAAGCGTTGGTAGAGGAGCTTTACAAACAAAGGGCAGAAGACTCTTCTCAAAAATCCATTGTGTTCTCTCAATTTACAAATATGTTGGATTTAGTAGAATGGAGATTGAAGAAAGCTGGATTTAAAACAGCCAAGTTATCAGGGAACATGACGCCAATGCAAAGAGACCAAACAATTAAGTACTTTATGGAAAACGCAAACGTTGAGGTGTTCCTGGTATCTTTGAAAGCAGGTGGTGTTGGTATCAATTTAACCGCAGCTTCTACAGTATTTTTATTAGATCCATGGTGGAATCCTTCCCTGGCTGCTCAGTCAGGGGGTAGAATTTTGAGAATTGGGCAAAAAAGACCAGTTAAGATTATACACATGTGTATAGAAGACAGTATTGAGTCGAAAATCATTGAATTGCAAGAGAAAAAGGCAAACATGATAAACGCTGTTATCAACCAAGATCAAGCCTCCATTAACAGACTGACACCTGCTGATCTACAGTTCTTGTTTAGTAATTAAGCATGTTTGTATCCTGTATATATATTTCACGTAATCCATGGATTTTTCGGATTTAAAGTAATTGATTTTACTATAAAAAAAACAAACAGTCCCCTTCAAAAATTTTGAACTTTCTAGAGTTACAAAGGTTTTGTGAGCACACTTTCATGCTATTCTCGGAAGAATCGCATTTATGTTTTGAAAATCACAGTTCAAAAACTCTTCTTTATTTTAAACAAAGTAGTGTCCTTGCTTCACTCACCAAAAAATAATTAAATTCATTGCTGAAAAGATTAAATATTGGTTTTTGCACTTTTTTTTTTACATAATTTAGCTGAGTTTTTATTGATTTGAGATATGGTTAAAGAAACTGAATATTATGATCTTCTATGCGTAGAAGTTACTGCCACTGATGAAGAGATCAAAAAAGCCTATAGAAAACAGGCCTTAAAGTATCATCCAGATAGACCAACCGGTGATACTGAAAAGTTCAAAGAATTATCCAAAGCGTTCCAAATATTATCCGATTCTAACACCAGGTACATTTATGATACATATGGTAAGGAGGGAAACCCACCTGAAAAAGAAACTGTTGATGCCACTGAGTTCTTTGACTCTATATTTGGTGGTGGAGCTTTCAAGAACTTCTTGGGTGATATCAACTTCTTTGGGGACATGCCTGATGAAATGGCCATGGATGGAACCATGAAATCTACTGACTCCACTGATATTTCTCACCAAAATGGAAGTAGTGACAATGCCGATGACATAAACAATGATATAGCTGCAGGTGGTGACATGTCTCATTTAACCCACCAAGAAATAAAAAAAATGAAAAGAGAACACAAGGAGAAGATGAGACAACAAATGAGGGAAATGCAGGAAAAGAAGGATGAAGCCACCAAGAAACAGATTTTGGAAATGACCACATACCTAAATACTTTGATTGACGACTACTTTTTGTATCAAAGACAAAACCGTATGGATGATTACACTAAAAAGATTCAAAAAGAGGCTAACATGCTTAAGGTTGAATCGTTTGGATTGGAGTTGGTCCATTTGATCGGTTCTATTTATACCACCAAGGCTGAAAGTTTCATTAAAGCTAACAAGACTTTTGGGTTATCCAAGGTAGTTACTGGATTTAAAGATAAAAAAGAAACAACCAAAAGTGCTTACGGTATATTGTCATCTGCTTTAGAGCTTAATAAATTGGCTAATTCTTCAATGAGTGACATGGGGTCTGAAGAAGAGATGACTCCAGAACAACAAGCTGAAATGGAAGAAAAATTGATGCCTAAGGTTTTGAAGACCATGTGGCTAATGACCAAGTTTGAAAGTAGTAGAAAGGTCAAAAAGACATGTGAAAATGTTTTAAAGGATTCAGAAAAGCATAAAAAAGAGAGAATCGAAAGAGCCAAGGTTATGGTGTTGATAGGAAAAATATTCAAAGAGACCACTAGAACTAAGGAAGAGCAAGAAGAATCTCAAATGTTTGAAGATATGATTGCCAAATCAAAAGTCAAATAGTTCTTGAATTATACGTTTATACATGGTTTTATTTGATCTTTATAATGCCATGCATTTTATATTTTAATAAACACCTACTATCGGATTTAATAATTTGCTTACTCCTTGCAGAAGTGATCTAGATTCGCCAAAATCTTTTTGTCAATGCATATTTTTTTTTTTTCAAAAGGTTTGTTTAATTAGCAAAAAGTATAACGAACAAAAAAAGAGCAGATTTTGTTCATGAACCCCACAATTGAATAAACAGATTAACTGAGCTTTTTTTTTTACTTTTTGATATTAGAAATTACAAGTATTCAGCTTTGGGGTTTTTTAAGCTAATTGAGGTTTAGAAAATTTACATATATACAAAAGTTTGTTTATCAATAGACACCACGAAAAACAAGCACAATACAACATGACTGCTTTCAAGACAGTTTTCAAAAAATTCACGTCTACGCTGTTAGTAGTAGCTATTTTATTAAGAATTTACATACATACATATCCTTCGTTAACACCTGAATTATGTTCTTGGGATGATAAACAACAAAGTCAAATCAGTGAAAAGATAACCGACATTTTCCGTGTTCAAAAAACACCAAATGTTAATAACATTATGGGAATGATGAACCTTGAGTACTGGCAGACGTACTTTGCCGATGTTTATCAAACTGTTTTTGACAAAAAGGCTGCGGAATCCAAAAAGAGTCATAACAAATACACCAATCCAAGATTCTTATTGTTTGGGGATCCACAAATTAAAGGTAATTTTAAGAATACTCCGATACTAAAAAAGCTAGACACATTTGGGAATGACTACTATTTGGGGCATATATTCAAAACCATGTTCAAAAGACTTCAACCTGACTTTTCCATCGTCATGGGAGATTTGTTTTCCTCTCAATGGATAGGAGATGACGAATTTTATAATAGAACAGCAAGATACAGCAAAAGAGTCTTTCCAGGTGCCATGCCCTTAAACGTTGAACGAATCGAAGAGTTAAAGAAAAACTTTCATGAAGAAGACGGAATTGGTTACAAAACTGATTGGGTCAAATTTGCCGATAAGACTATCCATGCAATCAATAACGATAAAGAAAGCTTGAATTTCGATATGGGGAATGACGTCTACAAGTGGACTGATGAAGACTCATGTATGTTTATTAACATGACTGGTAATCACGACATTGGCTACTCAGGAGATATCACATACCAACACATGTCAAGATTTGCTGATATGTTTGGAAAGGATAACTTCGTTTTACATTACAATCAAGGCAAACCTAACAGCTACAGAATTGTCAATTTGAACAGCATGTTGCTTGAAGGGCCAGCTTTAGAAACAGAACTAATGGCGACAACATGGGAATTTTTATACAGATTATTTGAAGAAAATTTTGAAGGGACCACTATTTTGTTGCAGCATATTCCAATGTATAAGCCAAATGGGCTTTGCGCAGACGGCCCTGATACTAAATTTTATCCTCTCGATTACGACAAAGAAACATACAAGCAAGGATTGATGAGATCTCAAAACCACTTGTCAGTCGAGACTACAGACAAAGTCATGAATTTGCTGTTCCATAACGGAAAGCCTGGCATTATTCTAACAGGACATGATCATCATGGGTGTGATGTCATTTACAACAGATATTTATCGAAAATGAAGGATAACCCTGAAGGCTTGGCTATTTCCCATTGGAAAGCATCATCCAAGGTGGACAGTAAAAGCAAAAACAAGCAGTTCGCAGGTGAGGTTGTTCAAGAAATAACAGTCAAATCAATGATGGGTGACTTCTCTGGAGCCACTGGCCTGCTTGAGATGAAGTTCAACGACAAATACGACAGCTTTGACTTTGTATACAAAGAGTGTGTTTTTGCTGTTCAACATGTTTGGTGGGTTACCATGATTACTAACATAGTAGTCATATTACTATTGAGTATCAGACTTCTATTTTTATAACAAGCCAACCCCTGTAAATTTTTAAACTTGAAATATTTTACCAAACGTTTATGTTTTTTAAAATGATCGTATAATTTATTTATAAAACGTGTTTAAGGATGGACATTTGTATTTTTTTTTTTTTTTCTTTAAAAAAGATGATTTTTCTTGGAAGTATCCCTAAAACAAAGGGAGCGTAAAAAAAAAAAATGAATTTATACTAACTTTTCCCCCCTTTTGTATCTTTCTAAAGGTAACATCAACAATTACACCAAAAGAAACTGTTAGCATCTCCATTCTATGTCAGGAAACAAACCCAATCCATCTGGATTCTTGAATAAGTTTTTCAATAAACACAAAAGTCAACATAATCCTAAAGAAAACACTGATACAAATGTTGACAATAAACCACAATCACAATTGCTCTTTCAACTACTTGAATTATATGAAAGCTACAGCAACAATTACTCCTACTTTAAGTCAGTTTGTTTGGAGCAAGATGGTTACAATGATAAACCCGTAAATCAAGGTGTTCAAGGCTTAAAAAGCTTGATTACTGAGTTGCGTTTTGAACTTCACCAGCTGAGCAACAAATACCCTTTTTTGGTTGTAGTCAAAGATCCGGAAAATATTAAAAAAGATGAGGTTAAAGTATTCAATTCATTGTATATTATTATCAAAAAAGCTGAAAATGTTTTGCAATATATTAAAGAGCAAAATATAGACAGTAATGGTGTTATTCCAGACAAATCAAGAACATCGCTATCTGAAAATCCTTCAGATAAAAGCCCCTCTTTATCTAGAAGAAAAAGCAGCTCAAACATGCTGGCCCAAAGTGGTAGTTCGCCATCAGTTCAACAAAATAAAATGTTTAAAAAACGTGTAATGAGAACCATGAGAGATCACAACCACGAACCTAGATCTAATTCTGGGTTGAACACGAATGATATGACTGATTCCAAAGTGCCTAGTTACAAGGAGCAAAAGAAGCTTGAACGTCAAAGAGACGAACAAAGGGCACAAAAAGCAAGTAGCAACATAAATAAAAGCTACAGTAATACCAGTAGAGGATCCAATACAAGTGGTAAACATAGAAAACAATCAGTAGATATGCCAACAAAGCTGAGAAGTACAAGCGGCGAGGATGGTCATCTGGTAGATTTAACAGATAACACAAGCAAAATGGATTTGGTTGATGATAATGAACAAAAAAACAGAGATGATCCGTTTGCAGACTTTGATGCTGATTTTGGACAAACAAAGGTCGTAAAACCTGCAACGATTACAACTCCTCCACTAAGAAGAAGTCTTGAAGGCAAGCCAGTAAATGTTTCTTTGCATGCAGCTACATTGGCCGCAGGAAGCAGCACTCAAAAACCAAGACAAAGCGGAAGTGTACCAACAATCCAAACAACAAGAACTAAGCAACCAACAAAGCCAGCGAACACTACTAAAAAGATACCGATTCTAGAAAACTCGGGACAGATCAATACCAAAGCCAATGCATCCAGCAGCAATGTCTCCAAGAAATCAGAAAAAGATTTGCTTGAAGACGAAATATTAAGACAGACACCAGAGGTTGATTATAAAGTAGGGAAGCAAATTTTCCAGGAAATTTTAGTTGCCAGATCCAACCAAAGACCTTTGGAATGGGATGATATTATTGGCTTGGGCAACTGTAAAACACAGTTGAAGGAAACCATTGTGTTTCCGTTCCTCAGACCTGATTTATTCTCAGGATTGAGGGAGCCTATCAATGGATTGCTTCTATATGGGCCACCGGGAACAGGTAAAACTATGTTGGCCAAGTGTGTTGCTTACCAAACAGACTCTACTTTCTTTAATGTCAGTGTGAGCTCTATAACATCGAAGTTCTTGGGTGAAAGTGAAAAATTGGTTAGATCTGTTTTCACTTTAGCGTCGAAGTTGTCACCCAGCATTATTTTTATAGATGAGATAGATTCTTTGTTAGGATCTCGTGGAGGGGATGACGACAGCGGTGGTGATGATGGTGGTGCCGCAGGAGAAAGCTCAAGAAGATTTAAAAATGAGTTTTTGACGCAATGGTCTAACATTAACTATACCATGAAGGAAGATGGAACTTACAACAGAGTATTGGTTTTGGGATGCACGAATCTTCCATGGGTTATTGATGATGCTGCTAGAAGAAGATTCCAAAAGAGAATATACTGTCCATTGCCCAATGAGGCGGATAGAATCAAGTTGATAGAGATGTTGTTGAGCAAGAATGAAATCAAGAAAGACGAAGGCAACATAGAGAAGAACTTCAGCCTTGAGGAAATGGCCGAGTTGTCAAACTTAACAGACGGTTTCTCCAATTCTGACTTGCTTACTCTATGTAAAGATGCATCGATGGAACCAATAAGAGAGTTAATCAGAAAAGGCGATAATTCCATACTAAATGTTGACAAAAACACGATTAGAAACATAACCATTGATGATTTCAAGAGGTCATTGCATGACAACAAGGTTAAAGGCTCCGTGAACTTGGAAACATTGCGCTCATATGACAAATGGACAAACCAATTTGGTTCATAGTACATCTAATTAATATTCTTTGATCTTTAAAGTTGAACAAATGCTTCTTCAATCGGAAATTAGCGATTGTTTTTTTTTTTTCTCCCATTCTAAGTTTTGCTTTTGACGCATGCCGGAACGACCGGCTGGCACTCACTCCAAACAGAAAAATAAAGAAATCTTTAATATCAGTTTCGGAGATTCCGAAAATGGCACGCGCACAAACAAATGGCGGTAAGGGACTTCCTAGCCCCTCCATGATGATTGCCCATTTGAGATAAGAGCAAAAAAACACACAAACACGTAACTGAGATGGATCGTGTACTGATAAGCGCTTAAATCAGTCGAATGATTCTGAGGTTGTTTTGAAGATGGTTCCAATAACATTTGTATATAAATGAGCAAAGAATTACAATTAATGGTTTTACTTTTGAATTTGAATGAAAGGAATCTATTACAATTAAAACCAGAAAAAAAAAAGAAATATATATTCACACCAATCCAAGAAACTACAATAAAAATGACAACTTCTCAAGTCAAATCCGATACAATCACCGTTACTCCATTAGTTGATAAGCCATTAGGTTGCCAGGTTACATTGCCAGCATACTGCAACAACGACCCGTCATTGTTGAATGAAACAGACCATAAAAAGCTTTATGAAGCCGTTTTAACCTATTTGGTTGTTGTGATACCAGGTCAAGGAAACTTTTCCCCAAAATCTCAATACAACCTAACAAAATCTTTTGACTCTTCTTTAACTAACGAGATCAGCTACGGTCATGAAGACAAGATCTTGGCAAACGACAAAAGCATTTTGAAGAGAGACTTGATCACTATCAAGGAACAGCCAGAAGTCCATGTTTTGGGTAATGGTGTATGGAATGATCCTAAGTACGGCAAGGATGACATTAACTTGAAGCATCCAACCCATTTCACCTTCCACAAGGAGCACTTGCCTAAGGAAAAGTGCTTCGACGTCCCTGAAGGGGAAACTGCATGGACCAGATTCTACAGATGGCACATTGATTCAGCTCTTTACAAGTTGTACCCACCAAAGATCACCACACTATTAGGTTTGAAAGTTCCATCAAAGGATAAAAAGCAGTTGGTGAAGTATGACGATGCTGAAAACAATGAGTTGTTGGTCCAGCAAGCTGCTACATGCTTTGTCTCAGGGGCCAATGCCTTTGATTTATTGTCCGAAGAAGACAAGGATATTGTTTTGAACAGTAAAATTATGTATGCACCACATCCTTACATTTACATTAGTCAATGTGCAGCAACCAACGATGGGTTGACTATTTGCAATGAAGGCAAAGAATTGGAATTGGATGAGCTTCCAGCTTGGGAGGAAAAGCACATTATGAAGCTGCCTTTGGTTTGGACAAACCCTGTCACTGGCAAGCACCACTTGCAAGTTCATGGGTGCTGTGTATACAAGCTATACTTGCCAAATGGGGAAGTTTTGGGATTGGAGAAATCTAGAGAACTCATCTACAAATGGATGAAGCCTGCCATCAACCCTGAAAATGTATATGCTCATGAATGGTCCAATGGTGAACTATGTATTTTCTACAACAGAGGTGTTTGGCATTCCGTTTCTGGTCAATTTGACGAAGGCGAAACCAGATTGTGCCATCAATGTAACATTGCCAGTAACGAAGTTCCAACTGTTCAAAACTAAGTATATATTCATTTTTTAACTTATTGATTTACAACAAATAATAGTAATAAGAACATCAGTGTATATAGTGACAAAACATTTTCATTAGCTAAACACACTGTTCAAAGATGTTTGATATAAGACCATGTGTAAAAGAAAATTTGAATTCAAAGTTATTACCCGTTTGTTCTTTAGTCTTCTCTTTTTCGTCTGTTCCGGTGTCTTTATCTTGACGTCTTCCTGTGATGACTATACCTTGTGAGCTAGTGTTGTTGTTATTGCTGTTGTTGGTGGTTTCATTGGCAGCTTGTGTATCCACAAACTCTTGGGATTCCATAAAATTAAACCAAGTAGGTTTGGCCTCATTGTTACCAATGTTCTGATAAGCAGAATTTCTAACTATGTATGAATCTGAGAACATTTGCTTCAGAGATTCAGGCAGCTCAGGATGTGTTTGGTTTATTTGACTTTTGAATCCACTTATTAGTGCATGCTGTTGTGGCAGGATTTCGTTATCGTATTTCATTTCCAAGGTGTCCTTTCCAACAGTATAGTGAATGGATGTATTTTCAACACTGCTATCAATAGGTTCAAAGGTCTTTGTGGTATTTTGAGGCTTTTCCAACTTCATGAACACAGAAGGAACAGTAAACTTGTCTTTCAAGTATTTCTCTCTATCTTCTTTTTGTCTCTTAGCCTTTTCCTGTTCAAACTTCAAACGTTCTTCTTTTTGTTTTTCTTCTTGTTCTTTCAGCTTTCTTTGTGTGGCTAATTCACTCCATTCAACAGTCTTTGGGGGCAGTGGTGAGCTAGCAGTATTGTTTGCTAAACTTCCAGCAGATGAAGATGGTGTAGTTGGAACCAAAGGTTTTGAAGGAAGATTGCCGTATAAACCTAGGCTGTTAGCAGCTGGTTTACTGACTGGAACATTAATAGATCCCAGTGTTGTGTTAGGAGTAGATATGTTCTTTTCATTAACAACAGAGCCACTGGTATGCTTTTCCTTTTCCTTTTTCTTTTTCTTCTCTTCAGTTTTTTTAATTTTGGCAACTGCTTCAACTCTGAGACTCTCAATTTCAGGTTCTTCAGAAGACTTTGTAGGTGTTGATGGCTCTGTTGGAATTTCTATAACAATGTCTTTAGCAGACTTTTCGGTGATCATAATTTGTTTATTGTTGAATGCTTCTTGTTGGGCTAGTTTGGCCTGGAGTTTCATCTTGTTTTTCTTTTCTTTCATCAGACGCCTCTGTTCTTTTTTGCTAGCTCTTGTTGCTTCTGCATCATTTAAAGCGGGTTGAGTAGAAGATGCTGCCGGAGTTTCTGCATCTTTGTTAGAAGACGAGTTAGGTTGTTCCATAATGGGCTCTCCATTTTCTACCAAAACTTCCTCATATTTTTGAATTGTTTCATGCATCAGTGGTGCTGACAAATTAATATATACCAATCTGGCATCATTAGCATCATTTTCAACCATATCGTTGATGTCCTTCCTCAACTTGGTTAGCTTTTTATATTCCTTTTTTAGGTCATTACTGGAAGCATTGAATTTGTTGGGTTTGTTGCTTAATTTGTATTTGAAGATATTATTAGCATACAACTCGAGAGTATCTTTGAACTTCTTCTTATTATCTAAAATATTCATCTTATTTAACGATGGTAACAGTTATGTGAGGTTTATTTTGAAGTCTCCTTCTATATTATATGTTTAAATGTAGAGGTTTAACTAAAGATATTGAAGTTGTAGGAATAATAAAAAATTTTACGGTATGTATTTTTGAACGCAAGAAGAGGGAAGGCATTAACAAAAAAAAAAGTAGTGTAAACGCTAGATGGAAGATTAATTCTCAATTAGGAAGCAAACTAGTAAAAGTCGGGCAAGTATTTTAAATTTGTCAAAAAAGGGCCAATTTTGCATGTTATGCTTTAGATTTATTCTTTGAAGTGTTCTTGCACGTGTTACGGATATAACCGATAATAACAAAGAGAAAGAATAATAATTATAGCAATTATTTGGCCATTTACCCTTGCATTTTTTTTTTTTTTAAAAATCCAATCTTTACGTGGTAAAGGCAAATCTTACATTAGAGGGGCAAGAAAAAAAAGGTAGAAAGTTTTTCTTTTTTTTTTTTAATACTTTTTTAATTATGGAAATTTCCATTATTTACCAAGATACACAGTTTCCAAAATTTTGAACAATTGACAACACTGTTTCCTCTGAACTTCATTGTTTAAACAACCAGATCTCTTAATTATATTGGTGACATCATTACATCTTGTTTTTAATATCTTTTTAAATCATTCAGATCAATTAGTCAGTGTCTAATAATAAAAAAACTATACCAATTAATAACAAATTTAATTATATAATACAATGGACAATAATCAACCAAGTGGCAACTCCCAACAACGCTTGAACAATATAAATGCCACAAACACTACCTCTGCTAATCATATCAAGCCCTTGAATCAAGGACATCATCTGAATCATTTGCAATTCAGACAATTAAGTAACAACACAAATGACAGAGCCAACAGCTACATGAACTTCTTTCAAAATATAAATGTTCCACATAAATTCAATAATACTAACTTGATTGGTGAAGACTCGGATATAACTAACAACCTAAAGCCGCTGTATAAAAACTACAACATTGATGTGAGCCAGTGGCCGTTGACAAACCCACCCATCTTTGAAAACTTCATAAACCCATACGATGATTCTGATGTTAATGGCAACTTCCAACCACAAATGATGATGGCCCAAATGTCACAAAAAGGACAAACGATCGACGATGGCTTTGTTCCAAACAATTATATTTCTGATAAAGATAGAAGAAGAAGAAGAGTGTCCATATCCAATGGTCAAATAGACCAGTTAAACAATGACATTTTACAAGTCGACCAGCTATACTACTCACAACCACCTGTTTACCCAAAGCTGCTGCTGAATCAGGTACCTAACCTTCCCGAACTGGGGAAAATGGTAAAAATGGAACCCGCTGATGACAAGCTGCTCAATAATAACGTTCTACAGCCAGGTAATCAAGACTTCAATTCACAACAGGATCAGCTTATTTCACAGGAAACAGGTGTATTTGGCGATGACAACAAAAACAGCAAATCTAGTTCGAATTTCAAAAAAGGTGGTGCAAAGAGAATACTACCTCCAAGCAACACATTGATTCCAGGTACTGCAGAGTACAAAAAAGCTAGGCTTTTGGAAAGAAACAGAATAGCAGCAATGAAATGTAGGCAAAGAAAGAAATTGGAAAGAGATCTTATGGAAAGAGACTATGATAGAATTGTTGCTGAAAACAGGGATTTGAAGAAAAGGGTAGAGGAGCTAGAAGCATTATTGATAAGCAATAAAAACAGATAAAAAATAAAAATAATCGTTGTATATATAATTATGAAGTTGTTACATGGTTTTATTCTCTTACTGCGTCTAACCAAGGCATCATCATTGCTTCTCTGGCTGTCAGTCTATACTGGTGATCATAGCATAGCAATCCATCAATGAAGTCTACAAAGTCAGAATCAAATAGGTCTTTATTACATTTTTCAACAGCCAACTTTCTCCATGATTTTTTAGGGTAGTAAGGGAAGTCTTGAACCATTTGCTTGATTTCTCCTTGGAGCTTAACCCCATACTTTTCCATGTAGCTAAATAAGTCATCGGTACCCAGGATCTTGATTATCTTCAATAGCTGGTCATTGTTATCTTTTCCGTGGAAGAATGGATCTTTTTGGAATACCAGGGCTGCTAGAATGCACCCCAAAGACCACAGATCCAAAGAATAATCATATTTTTTATAGTTAACCAATAGCTCAGGTGATTTGTATACTCTGGAGGCCACTCTTACATTATGTTCTGCTAATGGATAATAGAACTCAGCAAGTCCAAAATCAATAATCTTGACTACATCATTATCATAGTCATAACAAACATTGTACGGTTTAATATCTCTGTGCATAATACCCATTGAGTGAATGTAATCCAATCCTTTCAACAGTTCCCATGTATATTTTTTCAACTTGATCTTTGTGAAGTTCAAGTTTTTGAAATCACTATTGACAGCGTTTTCAAATATTAATTTATATTGGTCGGAGTTGGATATTTCATGGTGATCAAGCAGAATCACATTTTTTATACCATTGTGATCTTTCATGTAATACTTCCGTACCAGTGTATTGTCATGGTTGTAGTAGTTGAAGTTCACGTCTATAAATTTGGTAACTTTTACATATTCATTTTTCAGGTTCAAGTTATTCAAAATTAACAGTTCTCTAAAGATTCTCTTTCTTTTGATAGGCTTTAAAAACTTGATAACATAGTATTTGTCTGTTGAATTATCAATGGCCTTGTAAACATCTGAGTATCTTCCCTTACCTATTTTGCTTAAAACCTCTAACTTCATATTTGAAATTGACGTGTCTTCATGCTCTTTTTTCAAATCCTTTAATTTTACAAATGTGTTTGTATTGTTGACGTATGTTGTTGTTCTAATAGGACTAATCTCATCCATTGATTGGAATGAGCATTGATTATCTCTACAATAAATCCATTCAAATATTTCATAGTTGCTGTATAAATCACCTTGTGGGTAGCTTGGAGATTTCTCCAAATCGCCTAAAGCATCAGCATATACCCTGGATTTATGTTGCGATTCTTCTACAACATTCCAAGAGTTAGACATCTTTCAGTTTGGTTTTTTTTTTTTTGTATATTAATTATTATTGCGTCCTGAAAGATATATATATATATAAAGTTTACTTCTTAGCGTGTAAAGATCAGTTTCAATTCAATAAAAGTACTTTTAAATGTGCTAGCAAAGATCGTACAGGATGGAGCAATAAAATTATGTTATTAAATATCAATTATTTTTTGGTGGCATCTTTTTTTGTTTTCAAAACCCTTAAAAATGATGGCATATTGATACATGCATATTTAGAAAACAAATCTACCACATTCACGTCACCAAAATAATCAGAAGAAATATATTAAAAAAAAAACATATAAAAAATTTTCTCTCCACGAGTTAAAATCTGCTTTTTCTGAAAACGGCAAATCAACATTATCAGGGTAAGTTCACACAATAAGTTATAGCCCTGTATGATTGCGACATTGTCCATTTCATCCCTGGTTAAGCAAACGATTCATATATATCCTCATCTGTATAACCTATCATCTTTAGCAATCCAATGCTTTTCTTAATACTATCATCGACATTGTCATTAGTTTCACTTTCCTTGGGGAGCTTCTCGTCTGCACTTACCGGTTTGGCCTCGTTGATTAGGTTTAATATATCTTCTTTTGTGCTGACTTGTACATCCAAAGCAGCTTTATTTTCTGTATCTTTTTTTCCGTCATTTGTGTACGAAGATACTAAAATCTTTTCATGTTTCTGTTTCTCTGCCTTGTCATTCTTATTTTGATTCTGAAACAGGTTGCTGTTTTTCTTGGCATCTTTCTTAGTGGGAACATTTTTCTTGCCCTTTCCTTTAATGTTGATTTTTATAGCCATTGGTCTATTGGCAATTACAGGTGTTTATGGTTGAGGAATATACTTGAGTTAAAGCTAACATTTTTTTAAAAAGAAATATCTAAACATGTTTTTCGGATTTGAGATGATTATACTGGAAATTCAAGATACTTTTTTTTTTTTTATTCAAGAAACAATCTCCAAAAGAAAGCTCTAAAGTCCCACCAAAGCAAATATCCTTGTAAATACTCATAACACTTGCAAATGCTGGTCATCACAAAGTTTAGGTATCAACATGTTAACTTTTTATATACAAAAAGATTTATGTTTCTTACAAGTAACAAGCTAAAGGACACAAACACAAACAGAGATGACAACAAAGATAGAGAACCTAAACTTTATCCAAGTTCTTACTTTAAAAAATTCTCAGAGAGTATACAGGAATCGAAGAATACCTACTGTGCTCAGGTAGCTGTGCTCAAGAAAAAACTAGAAAATATACCGGTATTGTTATCAAATGCAAACAAGTCAATAAATAAAGTTACAGGATATGAAACAATTCAGAGCCTGAAATCAGGTATTAAATCAATAGAAATAGAATTGTACCAGGATAGAATCAGCCTAGAGCGAGAATCAAAAAAGCTCAAATTAATTAATGTCAGACAAAATGATACGCAAAATCTGATTAATGATTTGCTCTCAAGAAAGTCAACATGGTCTCCGAAAGATTTAAAGTCATTCACGGAAACATACAACGAAAACCAGCAAAACATTCAAGACCTTGAGAATCAAAAACTTAAAGTAGAAAAACTGGAAAGAAATGTCAAAGTTATGGAGCAAGACGTGCACAACTTGATTTTGAAGAGATATCACGAAGAACAAATTTGGTCAGATAAAATTCGAAAATTATCGACATACGGAACACTACTGCTATTGGTAATCAATTTACTTTCATTCTTTGCTTTGCACTTATTGTTTGAGCCGAGAAAAAGAAGGAAACTTGTAGCAGCTTTTGAAAAGGAAACGGTGTTATTTATAGAAGATATAAAAAAGCAGCAATTTGAACAGATCAGGTTACTTGAAAATGGAATATCCCAGAAATTGGATGTTCTATTGGAAGAAAGAGATATGCATAAAAGAGTAATAGAAGAGTTTGAAAGAAGGCAAAGAACAGGCATTTGGTTTTACGTGAAAGTGTTCTTCAAATCAATTAATCATAATTTTATGGCACTTATGAAATCTATAAAATTTTTGAATACCTAGGAATCGATGAAACATCTATATACGTACCACTTTTAAAAAAATGAGAATTGTAATTAATTAATAATACTTGTTATTTGTTCTTTTATTGGTCACGTGTATTGCATTCTTATGTTATCCAATTCTTTGGTACAGGGGTAAGTTATTTTTTTTTTGTTTTCAGGTGTTTTTTTTTTTTTTGGTGTGCTATTTCGGTGGCAAAAAAATGTATGCATTAAATCTTACCAATTTCTAATATCCTTCTAAAAAACTACAAAATCACCAAAAATAAACTCCTAAAGGAATACCAAACTCAAAATGACTACAGTGGCACCATCATTGAACAAATCAACAGCTATTGAAGCTAACATCACTGGCTCTGCTAGCCAATCATTGTTTGAAAGGTTACATGCTAGATTACAGCAAAATAATGATACCAATATCACCAAAGGCCAAGATAATGAAGATTTTCTAAAGCTTAAGAAGTTACAAAGAGAAATGGAACTCTTAGAAATTCAGGAAACATACATAAAAAAGGAAATGATTCATTTGGAAAATGAGTTGATCAAGTCTAAAGAAGAAATTCTAAGAATTCAATCTGTGCCTTTAGTCATAGGTCAATTCTTAGAAATTATCGATAATGATACAGCCATAGTCACCTCAACCACAGGTATGAATTATGTTGTAAAAATTTTATCGACTCTAGATAAAGAACTACTAAAGCCTTCAACCACAGTAGCTTTGCATAGACACTCAAATGCCATTGTAAAGATCTTACCACCTGATTCTGATTCCTCTATCAGCATTATGTCAGCTGATGACAAACCGGATGTTACTTTTGCTGATGTTGGTGGTTTAGATGTTCAAAAGCAAGAAATCAGAGAAGCTATAGAGTTGCCATTATTGCAAAAAGACTTGTATGAGCAAATCGGTATTGATCCACCAAGAGGTGTTTTGTTATATGGACCACCAGGTACAGGTAAGACAATGTTAGTTAAGGCAGTAGCCAACGCCACAAATGCAAGCTTTATTAAAGTCAATGGTTCTGAATTTGTACACAAATACCTAGGTGAAGGTCCAAGAATGGTAAGAGATGTCTTCAGACTTGCCAGAGAAAATGCTCCAAGTATAATCTTTATTGATGAAGTCGATTCCATTGCTACCAAGAGATTTGATGCCCAAACCGGCTCTGATAGAGAAGTCCAAAGAATTTTAATTGAATTACTAACACAAATGGATGGATTCGACCAACAAACAGACGTTAAAGTCATTATGGCCACCAATAGACAAGATACTTTAGATCCGGCTTTGCTAAGACCTGGTAGATTGGATAGAAAGATTGAGTTCCCTTCATTGAAAGATAGAAGAGAAAGAAGACTAATATTTAATACCGTTGCTGAAAAAATGAATTTGTCTCCTGAATGTGACCTAGATACATTGATTTCAAGAAACGATCCTTTGAGTGGTGCTATCATCACTGCTATTATGCAAGAAGCTGGTTTGAGAGCTATAAGAAAAAACAGATACGTCATATTGCAATCAGATTTGGAAGAAGCTTATGCTGCCCAAGTCAAGACAGCTGACGACAATGGTAAATATGAGTTCTATAAGTAAAATTTGATAGTATATAAAAGTTTTAATTGTTTTGTTGCAAGTTGATACAGTAATTTTTTGCATGTTCTTTGCTGACAGATTATCAAAATACAACCTTTATGATATCCAAACCTAATGGAGACTTGTCGAATCCATCGTTTAGGTTTAAATGATAAGGAATATGATCAATTACTTCATACTTATATCCCAATGAGTCCAAATCATCTTTGAATCTCGTTGGCATTACCAGGTTTACCATCATTGAAGTCTGCTGTTTTTTGAGTTTAAGATCTTTTATCAAGTAATCAAAGTTCCCGGTATCCACACCCATCAAGTCGTAAATGTTTTGGCTAACTTTCAGATCATGGTGTATTTTTAATTGTCTATATCCACTGCTATCAGCTTCAGCATCCACAAAGTTTATGAACAAGTTGGATTTATCTTCTGCTGCAAGGTAAAACGGCCAATGCAAAGGCATCAACGTATGCCAGAAAATTATATCGTTTTTAGTGACTGAGTTCAAGAATGAAAGGTTTTTTGTCATAGTTATGAGCCCAGATTGGTGCCAAGACCCCATAACCAATAACATCACAAGGTTGAATGCTATATGACCAATAAAACAAATTTGTAGTATTCTTTTTTTGAGTGGCAATTTTAGTTTCATGTATTGTGCATTCATGTTGCTGAAGTCAATTGAAGAATAAAACAGAGGAATAAAGGGAATCAAAAATCTAGCTTCTTGATGAGGGAATATTGAAAGGAAAAATAACCCTGATATGCATGTCAACAGTGGTATTTTATTTTGTATGAAGATATTGCTTTTGAAAGTTACCGCTATCAAGATTAGCACAAATGGAGAAACCAAAAGAGGGAAGTTGATCAACAAATGATTAAACCTAGAGTGAATACCGTGTTTCTCCAAATTTGCATTGTTATTGTTGTATTTCCAATTCTCATAAGGTGTTAATATAAGTTTTTTGTTATTGAAGTAAATTTCTGAATCCATCTTTGTTATACCTAAAATGCTTACAGCCAATGATATTGATAGACATGTAGTATAAAACACAATCTTTTTTAAAGAATCATTCATTAGGATTTTATATGCTTTGTAGCCACATGGTAGTATCAGCCATAAACCAAATGTAATTCTGTTGTGGATTCCTATAGCAAAAATCAAGCCCAATGATATAAAGGAGTTTGAGTTTAAAAGAATTAAGAACAGCATCAGCAAAACAGTCTCTATAGAATTTGAAAATGACCTAACTTGGTAAGTGAGTAATGTGTATGAACTCATCATCAGAAGTTTAGAAACCCTGTAATTGAACTTATTTTTGGTAAACATTTTGAGGTATAACAAATAGGATATAGTAAATATAGCCAAGTTGTAATACTTTAGAGTCAAAAGTATTTCATAAGGATTAAGTGTCAAAATATTTCTTACTAACAACTCGTAGTAGAACCTTAAAATTGCAATGCTTCGGATAGGTAAATTGCTGATAGTTGAGTACTCCCAAGTTATGGATCCGTTATTTAAATGTTTGTCAAACCCATTAAAAATATACTTCAGCAATGGCTCAAGCGATTGATAATGCTCATCCGGGTGGATATAAGAGTTTGTAAAAGGAATTAAAATGATATTTACAGATATCAAAAACCAAGTGCTGTATATAAAATTGTACATTTTATCTTGGTGATTAGATTAGAAATTTGTGTATCTGCAAAAATGAGAATGATACACGTGAACAAAAAGCTTTAACAAACGAAAAAAAAGCAAAATATGAATTATCAAATAAAAGATGAGATAGAGAGAATTAAGTAGATATTTATGGTCCTATATAGTTATTTTTATAAAATATTATCTGCTTTTAAATTGCTGATATGAATAATATCATATTAAAACCCTGCCCTACTAGCAACTACTACTTGCCTATTACGGACACTGTAAATCATAAATTTAAAAAAAAAAAAAAAAATTGAGCGTCATCTCAAACATCCTACATTTCTTTTTTCTTTCGTTTTTTTTTTTCTTTTTTTTTGTTCAACCTTAACCCAAACACCTTGATTTTACAAATTCAAACCAACAACAACCCAACCAACAACACCAATATGGAAGCACAAATAGACACTAACGAGGTTAATGCCATAGCTACCTGTTTTTATAACATTAATATTAACAACAATATCAAAGAAAATGAGGAAGTTTTAAACAATTACAAATCTCAAAACTTTAACAAAATGATCATTATTTTATTTCAATTGATCAACAGCGCTAGCGAAAATGATGTATCCATCACCACCCTTTCATCTATTTACTTGAAGAATACTATACAATTGAATTTTAAAAGAAATGTCATGAGTAACCCAGAGTTGTCAAGTTTTGTCAATGAACAGATTATTTTAAGTTTGATAAAGTCGGTAAATGTAGGTATAATCAGAAAGCAACTATTGCAAATTGTGTCTACTATTTTAAGTTATTCCAACTCTGAGAGTGATCCCTATGTGTTTGGTAAAGATTTGATAAACAAGATCAAGTTATTATTCCAATCATCTGACCATAACGAAAACTTAAGTGGTATATACTTAACTTACGAGTTGACTAAGTATTGTAGATACTCCATAATTCAAACTAACACTAATAAAGAGTTTGAAATGATTTACCACGAATTCAGTGAAGCCCTGATTCCTCAAATATACGGTATCCTAAATACCAACTTAGTCAAGTTCCAAAGTAAAGAAACTACACCTATATTGATTGACATCACTCATTACTTAATAAAAACCTTTTATTACTTGAGTTGCTTCAATAGACCATGCATGGTTTTGTTCAATGGTGAAGAATACATGAAGAAGTTTGTGGTTTTATTGAATGATTATGTAGTAATCAATGATTTGAATGAAGTCATTGAAAAATGGTGTGTTTCTGTATTGTCGAAGATATTCAACAAATTTAGTAGAACAACCAAATTTGTCAACGAAGATATCATTAACTACAACATTGACAACATTTTCCCAATCATCATTAACAACATTTTTGAATTGATCAACAACATTCTTATGGGTAACAAAAACCAATTGAACAAGAAGACCAATTACTTCATTTTCATGTTGTTTAACAGATCAACAAAAATTGCCAAGATTTATGATAACTTCATCAAAATGAACTTATTGAAAATCTTTGAATTGTATTTAATTCCTTTGCTGAAGCTGAATGACGATATGATTGATGAGTATGAATTTGATCCTCAAAACTATATTAATAATGTTTTCCACAATGAAAGTTACGATCACGAAGTCATATCAGGATTTACTCAATTGATTATGAACTTGAAGTTAAATGACTCTAAATTGTTGAACGAAATAGTTCAATTATCATTAATGAAGGTGCAAGAATTCATTGTTGATAGTAATAAAGACTACATCATGGTGGAATCCTACGGTGCTTGTTTAAGTTTGACTTTGGTTTATTTGGAGAACTTGACTATATTCAACAATTCTTCTGACATTGAAAACGGGTTGATTAAGGAAATTCTATTAACGATTATCAGCAATGATGAAATATTAGCAATCAAGCCTTGGTTTATTGCAAGATTCTTGAACTGTTTATCATACATAACCCATGAATACGAAAATATGGAAATATTGTCTGTTTTATTCCAAAGATGCTATGATCTGTTCATCAACTCCAGCGATATGGTTATCAAAGTCGAATCTTTGTGTGTTTTGAGAACTATTATACTTTACAATACTAAGATACATGGCAACATCAAAGAATTCATACCATTAATTGTTGAAAAGATTTTAGTTTTGCAAAATGACTTAGATTTGGAAATCTTATCCACCATCTTAGAAAAAATTATAGAAGATTTCAACAATGAGATCAAACCATTTGCTAGTGAACTAGCCGTCAATTTAAAGATGAAGTTCATTAAATACTTGGACAACCTTGTTGACAACTCAGAAACTGATAACGAAAACAGCGAATACTATATCATTTCTTTATTGAATACCATGTCCACTTTGGTAAGCTCAATGACTCAAACTGATTTATCAGAAATTTTTGTTGAATGTGTTTTGTATATCATTAACAACAACAAAATTGATTTTATGACCGAAACTCTAGAACTTTACCAATTGATGATCATTACCAGAATGAACATGAAGAACGAATTTGGTGAAGATATGTGGATGATATTGACTGAGATCATGGGCAGCTTTGAGTTGTATGCAATGGACTACTTCCAAGAATACGAAAGCACATTCAAGACCTTACATTCCTATGGTTTCTTGAAGATCTGTAGCAACAACATGGATAGATTCAATTTCATCAACAATTCATATTTGAAGATAATGGAAAACTATTTAATTAATGAAAGTGATGATGACTTTTTGATTGGAACTGTTCTAGATAATTTGGTTTACTACACGTTAGGTAATAGCACTTTGACTTTGAAATACTATTTGGATAACTTATTGAAGCTACTAACCGATGACGAAGAAGGTTATGAAATAAACTTGGAATTGATTACAAAGGGTATTCTTGCCAATATCATAGTTAATCCAGCTGAAAGCATAAACATGATAATGAACTATCAAGTAGAATATAAAATGAACGAGAACATTTTCAAGACTATTTCAAAGGCCAAGTTCTATTCATTATTCTCTTTGAAATTATCATTGCTAGCATTTTTCAAGGTATATGAACTAAAGGCCAACTTCAATCAAATGTACTTGAATGACTTCTTAAAAGAAATGATTGTGCAAAATGTAGCTTATATTTTAGAATTGCCTAAGGCTACCAAAAAAAGAGATGACTTGTTGACCTCTGATTATAACGATGAAGAGTATGATGATGACGACTATGACGATTTCGAAGGAATGGGTAAGAGTTTGGTGGTTCATGAAGAAGATACTACAAGATCCATAATAGACAACATTAATATCTTTGCAAAGGTCAATGAGTTCTTCAACTCTTTGAATGAACAAGATATGAAGATTATCGAGGAATGTTGTGATGCGGGAGTAATAACAAATCTAAAGGGTTTCTTGAAGGTCTTACAAGGATGATTATATATGTCTATTCTTTATTATTCAATCTATTTCTACTTTGTTTGAACAAAAGCTCTTGCTGAGCCAACAGCTCTTCTTGGGACAAAGCAATATTTTTATTCTTAAAGTTCATTACCTTTTCTTGTTTTTTATGTAACAACAGTTGTTTATCTTTTATAATATTTGCTAGAAGAGGTAAATAGTCGTTGAATTCTAAAGTGTCCAAAACTTTCAAAATATGATCATGGGTTATGGTTTTTTTGTTCTCTTTATTAATCAAGTCAATACTTTCACCAATAATCAGTTGCAAAAAAATTATACCATACTCACTTAACTTTGTTTTGAAAGTCTTCTGTACGTTGATTTTAAGATGACTGTATCTAGGTAAGTTTATGATTTCACTAATAAGTTTATTTATAGTGGCTTTAGGAAGAAGATTGGCTAATTCTTCAATACTGACTTCTGATTCTGATGAGTTAAATTCCATAGTTAAAATGTTGAGTGTAGGGATGAGAGTTTGTTTATTTCTTGAAAACCATTAGTCTGATTGACCGATATTGAAGATTTCATAAAGAAAACAACAACATCAAAAAAAACAGTATTTTGTTGGCTTTGGTAAAAAAAAAAAAAAATTAAACAATTGGTAGCGCTGGTGATTTATCATATAAAAGATCAAGATCTAACAAAGGAGCTTCAGTATTTGTAGGCCGTTATTTGGAATCCTATTCTCTAGTTTATAGTTGCTTATTTTTAAAGTAAAGCAAATTTAGGAGTTAATACTTATAGTACACTTTATTACAACACTCTACCCTAGTAAGCTGTGTGTACCATTGTCTGTATTTATTTCAATAAACAACTTGCTGGAATGATGCATCATACACAACAACTAATACCAATTTTAGATTTCTTTTAGAACAATAAATTTAATACTAATAAAAAAAGAGTCAATACATATATTAGCCACAGTAAGATACATAATGCTGTTAAAGCATCTTTTATATTTTTAAAGGTAGTTTCACAGTTTGACTTAACAAAATCGCTACACAAATATTAAAAAACATTTCTTTTTTTTTTTGTGCTTTCGTTTTTTTTTTCCTTTTTTCTTTCTTTTCTTTTTTTTTTTTTCCCTTGCTGCCCACAATTTTCCTCGTTCTCTGTACTTTCTGGCTCTTCTAATTTGTTCAATCTATCGCTTGTTACTAATGCATCTAAAAAATAACTAACAGTTGTGCATACAACCAAAATAATCAATTCCCACATTCAGCCTTTCTTTATTTACCTTTATAAATGTCGATTGATAACAACTTCGTTGATATTTACGATGATATCATTACATACACAGCTTTGGAATTGAACAATGTCAGTATAGTATTCAAAAACATCAACTCTAATCAAATCATAAGTAATATCAAATTAGACTCTAATATACAATATACTCACATAAAGGTTACCACATTTAACAATCAGCTGGTGGCTCTTGTTGGTTTGGATAACGGTAATTTGATCATATTTTCCATCAACGATGGTAAAATGATCAGCAATGTTAAGATTTCCAACAATGCCATTTCTACTTTTTACATCAAGAACGATGTAGTATACATATTAGACAATGAAAACGTACTATTCAAGCTCAACTTATTGAACCATGAAAGTGCTGTTTTTAACAACTTGAGTGAATATATCAATCAACAATCAATCAACAACATAATCAGCCTAAATGATAAGTTTTTGATATCCACTCAATCTGTCAAACTTATAGACATTAACAATAAAGAAACTGTACATGAATATCCTGGTCATTTGAACGCAATTAAGGAAATGAAGGTTATTAAGACTACCCCAACAGAATCTATCTTTTATTCCTTTTCCGAAAGTGATAATATTGTTAACTTTTACAACTCTAATGATAATAATAAGCTAGTCTTAGTACTGTCTTGTAATGAAAACATCAAACAATTAGACTACAAAAATGAAAATAATGAAGAAATTATCACCGTTATTACCCAAAATGGTAACTTAGAAATCTTTATTAACCCATTCTCTGATTCAAGTGCCAATGACAGTAAAAGAAGAAAAAGAAACAAAATCAACAAGAAATCTAATCTACAAATCAAATTTGTGCAATTTGATAATGACTTGAAAATTGCATACTGTCAAAATTTGAAAGAAAATCAATTAAGATTGTTATACCAATCAAACAATACCATTGTCAGCTATGACTTTACATATGATCTAGGTCTAAAAGACCATTACAAAGAAAACAAAATTGAGATCAAAGCAGAGAACAATATCAAAAATACCAACATCATCAACCAAACTGATATGAGCTCCAAAGTTGGTTATAAAGAAGGTAACAACTACATAACTCAAGGTGATAATTTCACCAATTTAGTTGAGCAAATCGATACAATTTTGAAAAATGATAACGACTTGTCTTTCAAAGATTTGAATTTAAACACCTCGAATCATTCCAGTAAAAAGAAGTCTAATATCATTGGTACTTTGACCACCATCTTGAAGCAATCTTTGGTATCAAATGACCACAACCTGCTAGATCAAGTCTTGAACACAAAAGATCCTAAGATTATCAAGCTGACTCTGTGGAAGCTGTCCAGTGACTTGATTATAAACTTTTTGATAAGAATTACTGATAAGATAATTATCTATTATAACTCCAACAATAACAACAACAACATATACGTTTGGTTGTACTACACATTGATCATTCACGGGAACTATCTGATAAAGTTCAACAATAACTTACAATTGAAACAAAAGCTGTCTAATTTATACTTCATTATTGCCAAGAAGTCCAGCTATTACCATAAGCTGATTAAATTGAACTCCATAATCAACAGTCAATTAAGCAGAAGTATGTTATACGAAGAAAAGCTGCTATTGAACTACGAAAACGACTTGATTGTCAATGGTGAAGAATATATTGATAGTGATTATGAGTACGATGAAGGTTTGGAAGAAGAAGAGAACTATGAAGACGACTACGAAAGCGGCGATGACTACGAGGACGATGACATCGAATTGGATGATGTCAATGAAAAAGGCTTTGATATTGATCATGACTTGATACCTCTTGAAGTCAATCAACATAGTGATGTAGAAATGGACTAGTTCTTTTGAAATCAAAAAAAGGAAAGATAATTCTCGCTATAATTACAAGCATTATATAATAAAAAATAATTTTTGTAGATTCTTCTTGTATTTTTTTCACATGAATTGTAAAAAGAAATCCCATTATGTGTACGTATTTAATGAAGAAATATTCCACATTCAAAAATATTATAATATTGTAAATATCTAAAACAATAGAATGGAATCCCACATTTTGAAGAAGTTCTCAAAAAAATCATATCACTAATATTACATTAATATAAATTTTTTCATTAAAAAAATATATTCATCTTTGAACGTTTTCCTTTGTAAAACGTTTCTTTTTTTTTCCGCTTTTTTTTTACTTACAGCGTGGTGGGTATGGGCAAAAAACACATTTACAACTTGTTTTGATGCAGCAACACAAAAGAACTGTTAACATCAAAACATCCACGTCTTAGTCAGCATCATCAATGTCCACTGATAAACAATATATCTCATACAATCACGTACACTTACTGTGTCTAGAAGCCTCCAAAAAGGTCAAAGAATTCAACCCTGACTACATCATCTGTATTGGTGGTGGTGGTTTCATTCCAGCCAGAATGATGAGATCCTGTATAAAAGAAAGTGGTAAGCCAACCACCAGAATATTTGCCATTATATTGTCTTTGTATGAAGATATCAACAACGGTGATGGTACCAGTGCCGAAGACATTGGTACTAAGGTCAACAGAATCCAATGGATAGACTATGAACAATGTAACTTAGAACTGCTAGGAAAGAAGGTCTTGATCATCGATGAAGTTGATGACTCCAGAACTACCTTGCACTATGCTTTAGAGGAACTAAAGAAGGATTGCCAAGAAGAAGCTAACAAAAAGAATATCAACTTGGAAGAACATCCTGAGTTGAGAACCGACTTTGGTATCTTTGTTTTACATAACAAAATCAAGGAAAAGAAGGCTGACTTGCCTGAAGAAATGCTAAACAACCCTATAAAGTACATTGCTGCTAGAACCATCCCAGATGCTTGGATTGTTTACCCATGGGAAAACAACGATGTACACTTCCATCAAGAACAAGCTGAGTTGCAAGGTAATGACTTATACGATCAATCCAAAGAAAACAGCACCACCTTTTAGATAACTATTTTATGTACAATAGTCTTTTTTTTATATCCGAGAATACGCGAATTGTTTTATATACATTTTATAAGCCCTTAGTTTTTCTGTTTTTTTTTTTTTTTTTTTACTCCATACTGCTTTTTTTTTGTTAGAAAGAACAATCTGAAGATCTAAAAAAGAAGAAAAAAAAAAGTGACAGATCAGTAAAATGTTTAACCCAAAAACACTAACTCGAAATAAGATGGAGCAAACACTTAATGTTTTTATAGATTGCTGTGCTGGTGTGGAGGATTCTTTCTTTATTCCCATTCTCATAGACCTTGCAACTCATAGCAAAAACCTGAACATCATTGGTATCTCTGCGAGCTACGGTAAAAGTAGCATAGACAATAGCCAGGCTAATATTTATCATATTGTGCAATCACTTGGGCTCAAAAACCATGTAGACATTTATAAAGGTGCCACGCATGATGTAGCTCCAACTGAAAACGCAGGAATGATAAGCTATGGCAGAAAACTTGGTGATTTCCCAATTGCCGCTAATTATCCTAATATCACCGGAGATATTCTTATGAGTAAAGCAAAGACATTGGCAGGTGAAAAGTTCATATTCATATCACTAAACAATCTAACATGTCTTTCCAACTTAATAATACAAAAGCCACAGTTAAGACATTTTATAGACAAGTTCATTTGTACAGCAGGGACATTTGATAAGGACTTCAATAAGGAAATGAATATTTTCACAGATCCCAACGCAGCTAACCATATTTTCCAGGACCCTATCATGAAGAAGAAGATTGTAATGTTTCCTTTGAACATTTCTTCTACGTTCACTATTGATAAGGACGTTTACAGCAGATTTAAGTACAATGGTTTAAATGAGACTAAAAAAAACGGATATTTGAAAAAATCATTACTAAAAATAGTAGATAATAACTTAGGAACTATTACACTGCACAACATCCCAGTGCTCATAAGCATTTTGGAGTATCTGAAAGATACCAACAGTGAGTACGACTGGAATACAAAACAACACAAAATATTATTTAAAACAGAAGAACCGGAACAAGGTAAAATAGTCAAACTGAAGACCATCGAACATAAACACAAAATAAACAGTATTTTAAAACTGGAGCAGCAAGAATGTCTTGTGGTATATGCAATGGACAATAAAAAGGCTTGGAAACAAGTACATGAACTACTGGATGCTGCTGATAACAATCATACCAAGACTCAGAACAGCTATACACTAGCCAATTTTAAATTACTCAGTTTACTGGTTTTGTCACTATCGGTGTTATTCACTTTTGTGAATAGAACATTCTGAAGAAGGAAAAAAAAATGGATATTCTATACGAGAGATGTATATGTGGAGTTTTAATTAACTGTTCCCAAAAGGGTAACAATATACACGTGTAAGTTTTTTTTTTAGTGATTTTTTTTTTTGGTTTTTGTGTAAGGGTTTTAGGCAACTTTTCAATCTGTATTTGGAATTCACTTTACCACTGGGCTATAAAAGAGATTTAGATAAACCACACAAAAAAAAGTTATCAGATTATTTGATGAGTATGTGTTATTAATACGATTTCAACTAGTTTAAGATATTACTACTAAGTATTCTTTTAACAAATATGATACAAAACCATCAAGAAGTTTATCACATTATAAAACAACTGTAATTGCACAATATAAACTTTTTTTTTAAATAACAGAATTAATTATCAAAAGGAAACAAACAAAGAATATTTTAAGTCCTATTAACTTCATTAATCTAAACTATGGCAGAAGGAGTAACCAAAATTACAGAATTCCGCGAGAAAATTAGTAATGATTATGATATTAAGCATGATTTAGGTGGAAAATTGTCAAGCTATGAAAAGATTTTGTGTTTGTACACAATTCCTCTTGACATAGCTACCGAAGACATTGTTAAACCTTTATCTTATGTTGACAAGCAAACATCCACTATAGGAAAAGAATTTAGCGATTTCTATATGAATTGTTTCCAACAGAACGCTGTACAAATAGCAAATAAGTTTACTGATTTTGAACCAAATTTAAAAATTTGGGTACTTAATGGTGACAAGGCTACCCCATTTACACACTTAGACCCTGATATTGATGTTATGGTTTTGGAATTAAAAAAGCCAAATGAACATCAAATCAGAGGTATGGTTTGTACTATTGAAGACGACAACGTTAAAGACCACGATTTTTTTGATTGGTTTTGTTATCATCTTCTTGAAGTATCAAAACTAGATGCCCATGATTACAGGGACAAAAACTTTGAGCCCACTCCAAATAACTATCATCTTCAAATAGCAGACTACTTCAATGAAAACTTGAAATGCTTGCACAAAGACGATATGTGGAATGAGGAAGGTTCGTTCCACTTTGTTAATAAATTAAAATATTTTACAAAAAGGGGACTACCTGTACACGCAATTTTGCCTGCATTCCCATGTAAATCTACCAACAAACAAAAAGTTGTTGGGACTACTCCAGATAGAGGTGAGGTATTGGCATTGAGAACTTTGATTCAATTCTGTAAGGATGTTAAAGCCAAAATTTATCCACCAGGCTTCAAAATTTGGATTGTGTCCGACGGACATGTTTTTTCAGATTGCATTGGTGCAGATGATAACATTATTGACGAGTATGGTCAACAATTAAGACAACTGTATGAAACAATAAGAGAGGAAACACAAGACGAAGAAGACTGTATTGGCTTCTTTGGGTTGAAAGAGGTATTTTATTCCGAAAAATCTAGAGAACTATTTAATGAAAAATGGTTAGATGATATGAGATTACTACACTACACCAACAGTCACATTGATTTATTTAGCGAAACATGCAGAAAAATTATGATGGCTGCTTGTGATACCGACAACGGTAGATTGCGTCAGCAAGTAAATATTCCTGATCATCCAAGATTGTTGCTTTACAGAGGCTTTACCAGATTTATGGAAGAGGACATTTGCAAACTTGAAGTAATTAAAGAATTGTCAAGAAAACAACAGAAAAAAGTTGCCGCCAAAATAGCCTTTGAAATGATCAAAAGAAATGATGCATATTCAAATCTAGTTGATTTGGTATTCCCACATCATATGAGATTTTCAATACATGCCCACATTAATTCTGGACCAAAATATGGTATTAAGCTAGTTCCTGCTGAGATTTGCAAATCCATCAAGAGCATGAATGAGTTGATATCTCCTGACTTTGAGGATTTCTTACACATCCCAACTCCATGGCACAATTGTGTTATCAGATATGCCGACCAAAAGAAGTTATTCTTTGGAAGATCATCCATAGTAGCAGAAGCTGTTATGAGCAAGGCTTATATTGCCAAGATGGTTGAAGACAAATACGGAAGTATCTTGTATGAGTTGAGAGACAGAGGTATTTATGAGGAATGCAAGTATGATGATGTTTGTGGAGTTGACGATATTTTGCAAGGTTTGCAGACAGAGTATTTGGAGAAAAAGAAATCAGGAAATATGAAGGACCATATTTATGTCAGTGACATGGATGCGGACAGTGCTGAAAACTTAGTTGAAGCTGATGACGTTGTCATGACCTCTAGAAGCTCTTTGGAGAAATCAACCACTGCAATAACAGGAGGAGAACGTAGTCAAAGCAATAAGAATATGGACAGTATTACTCCCTTAACTAACAAAACCACTGATGTTCTCGATTTGAAAACACAGGTACATGATATGTCCTTGGAGGAGCCTGAAAACAATTTGTTGGATTAATTCCCAATGTTAACAGCGATTTGCATCAGTAAATGACAATTTTAAGAGTGGTAAAAACAAAAAAAGGCACTTGTTGATAAACGTAATCAAACTTTATCATTTGATCTTTGAGCGGCTTAACACTTATGTTAGCAGCTGGTTTTCCATCTCATGTTTTATATCGTATGAATTATATACTTGAATTATTTTTTATTACATAACAAACATTAAAAGAGTGCAATGCTTTGTTGATAAGCATTACGGAACATAGTTTACTTCTTTTATTTGTCATAAAACATATCTAAACAAAACCGAGCTTGCTTGATTTATTTTTTCTTTATAAAACACCAAAAAATATGACGTTTAAATGACACCAAGGTAATCTTCTTTAATAGATCCAATGGCGTGGATAGAGTTGACACCACTCTTGGTACCGACTATTTTCAATCTAATTCTGGACCCTTTACTTATGATTTGGTCAGCTGACTGGTATGATGGAGGATTGGAGGCGCTATTGAAGAAAAGATCATCTGGCATCAGGTATTTGGATATGAAAACAGTCAATGGGCCGACGTTAACTTCGAACCCTAGTTCTGTGCATGAAGTAACAATCCCGTCAACGACTTCACCCTTGAATGGCTTCCAGATGATGGCTCTATATTTCATTGTGAATTCCGCATTCCCGGAATTGGACAGGATGGTCCCTCTCTCTATGGATATGTTGTTACAGTCTACGACACACAGGATGTAGCCGAATTTACCGGTGCAAGTACCCTCGACATCTTGGAGAAGTTTTGTCTTCAAGTATTGCTTCATGTTCGGACCAAAGTATGACGGGTGCAGAGTAATTTTGAGTGATAGATCTTTGAAGAAGAACATTATGATTGTAATAGATGTTTGGTTTATGAATGGAGGGTTGTTCAAGGTTTGATATTGTCAGCGACTTTTCGTAAAAATTGCATTATAAAAAAAAACAACAACAATTTGAAAATAAGTTGAAATTTCGCACACTTGGAGTTTAATTTGGAAAATTTTTTTTTCTTCGGGTGAATAGTAGCAAATGCGCTACACGTTAAGGAGATAGTATTTCTTTCAAATTTCAGCTGTCTTATGAATGCTATCCAAATGGTGTGCCTGTGCTTTATAGAGAGGTTAATGTATTTTTAATGTTTTAGTTCAATGTTTTAGTTTACATTGTAATATGTTTGACATTTACTAAAAAGTTTAATATTTTTTTTGTTAAGTTTTAATTTATTTCAAATGTAAACTTAAATTAAACAAAAAAGTAAGATATAATTTGTTTTTATATTATGTTAATATTTTTATATCCATACATTCATTATGGCCCATGCTTATTAATCTCTTATTTTTGTTGATTGTATTATGTAAATATACAAAAGTATTGGTTCACAATTCAGTATCCCCAGTTGCCAGTCTTCGGGTAAACTTTTTGCATTTCTTCCCCAGTAGGCTATTCAGCAAACGCACTAAAAAAAATTTTCATCTTTTTCCCATCAGAAAAACTATGAAAAAAAAGAAATATCATAACAGATTATTTGTTTAAAGAATACAACATCTATAATTGACCAATACAAAAACCAACCATAATATAATCAAACTCCCCCATAATGTCCCAGAAATTAGGATTTACAAATTTAGCCAACCAGAGAGTATGGCATCTTATTGACTGTATGAAAGATACAAGAAGTGTTGGTAGAATAGCCCAAGACGTTGTTAATAGAGCAATGGGTAAAAACAAACCTACTTACTACTCTACCATAGACTCAGGTGACTATGTGGTCATTATCAATTGCAATAACCTTGAATTTTCCAATGCCCAACTAAGAGGCAAATTCTTCTACAGACCTTCCACTTTCCCAGGTAACTTGAAGAAGACTCCTCTGAAAGAAAAGCTATATGAAAAAGGTCCAAAGTGGGTCATGTATAGATCCATCTACAGAATGTTCCCCAAAAATAAATTGAAACACGTCAGAGCCAAAAGAGTCTTTTGCTTCGATGGTGATGAATACCCATATAAAGATAACATCTTAGCATTCGCCAAAGAACAAGGTATAGTTGAAGAAGAAAAGAAGAAGTGCGAAGAAATCACTGCCAAGATCATTGAGTCTAGAAAGAAGTACAACAAAATTCCTCAATTAATGAAAGATTTGAAATTATAAGGTATATTACCACCTATTATTGGGTTTTAATTTTTTTTATTTGACATTTTATTATATATTTACTCTTCATCATTTCATGTACATAATTTTATCATATTAATAAAAAAAAAAAACCAGAAGCAGAATTAATGTAATTTTTTTTTCTTCATTACTCTTATAATTTATTGTATATACAAAGCCAGTTCACCTAGAAGTCAGTAGCACGTTCAGTATACATTCTTGGCGCAATGTTCATTGCCATCAATTCTTGGAACAATAACTTGGCAGCATATGGAATATAGACTTGGTAAATGTCAATCTTATTTTTACATCCTCTACATTCGTATTGATTATGTTTTAATTTGGCGATAACAGACATCAAACCACAAATACCACAGATGTGTACTCTGAAGGAGTCTGATGCTTCCATTAATCTTTCCTTTAAGAAAGCTGCGGCACCATGTGCAATCATACAATCTCTCTCCATTTCTCCGAATCTTAAACCACCATCTCTGGATCTACCTTCAACAGGTTGTCTAGTCAATACCTGCACTGGACCTCTTGCTCTTGCATGAATTTTATCATCTACCATATGTCTCAGTCTTTGGTAGTAAGTAGGACCAAAGAAGATTTGTGCCATCAACTTCTTACCTGTGTGACCGTTATACATCACTTCGAAACCTCTACTTTGGTAACCAGCTTGTCTCAATAAGTCAGAAATACTATCAACAGTAACATCAACGAATGGAGAGGCATCACCTTCTTGACCATTGATGGCAGCAACTTTCGATAGCAAACATTCAATCAAATGCGCAACAGTCATTCTTGAAGGAATAGCATGGGGGTTGATGATCAAATCAGGCACAATACCTTCGGCTGTAAATGGCATATCTTCTCTTCTGTAAGTAATACCAATAGTACCCTTTTGACCGTGTCTAGAGGCAAATTTATCACCAATTTGAGGTACTTTAGTTGTTCTTACTCTTACCTTCACAAATCTCAAACCTTCTTCATTGGTGGTTATCAAAACTTGATCTATAATACCGGATTCAGTTGATCTCAGTGGTGTAGAAGCATCACGCTTGGTATGGAAAGCTGTTCTCAGACCTAATTCTTCATTATCTGGCTTGATTGGAGTGGTTTTACCAATAATAACATCATCTCCGGAAACTCTTACACCAGGGGCAATCAAACCATCATCATCCAACTTATCATAAGTACCGTGCTTCATTCTCAAAGTATCAGATCTGGTAGGCTTTTCAAATGTTTCGGAAACAGTCATACCAACCTTCTTTTCTTGATCCATGTATGCTCTGAAGAACAATGATCTGAACAAACCTCTATCAATAGATGATTGATTCATAATCATGGAATCTTCTTGATTATAACCAGAGTAACATGCAATCGCAACAATAGCGTTCTGACCAGCAGGTAGATCTCTGAACTTCAAATGTTCCATTGCTCTGGTAGTACCTAAAGGCTTTTGTGGGTAATATAAGATATTGGCCATGGTATCCATTCTGAAGTTGTAGTTAGTCAAGAAGACACCCATGGCTTGCTTACCCATGGCAGATTGATAGGTATTTCTAGGAGATTGATTATGATCAGGGAAAGGAATGATAGAAGCAGCAACACCTAAAATCATTGAAGGGTGAATTTCACAATGTGTGAAGGTATTAGAATGTAGTTTTCTCTTCATTTTGTTATCTTGAGCTATTTTGGCAGTGGCTTCTCCAACTTCTTCAATAGAGTGTTCTTCAGAAACATCCATCTTTTCGACTTCTTCCTCATCAATGTATTCATCTTCGTCTTCTTCATCAACCTTCAAATCGTCTTGTTGCATAGCAATCAAAACGGTTTCTTCTTCTTCGGCATCTAAGTATTCAACCATACCCTTGCTGATTAGAGTAGACCAGGACCAAGGTTGACCATTATCACCATCATCATCAGAATCGGACATATCATCATCAGAATCATCAACAGTATATTCGGAGGATTGAGCTTGTACCAATTTCAAAATGTGTCTCTTCTTGATAACCAATTCTTTATTACCAGTTTCTGGATTGGTATCAACAACATACAATGGTCTGTAAACTCTACCAGCATCGGTCAAGAATCTAATTTCCTTTTCTCTAATATCTCTGACAATAGCAATTTCACTGGACAAAACACCTGATCTTCTCAAGTTGATGAAATCAGTAATTAATCTTTCAGGGTTTCTGTGAATACCATGCCAAACACCATTAACAAAGACTCTGGAAACATCTGGCAACTTATAAGGAACGTAATCTTCTAGAGGTTCTAGACCAAATTCCTTCAAGTAAGCAATGATAGGTTCAGGATCCGAACCAACAGAAATACCAGACATCAAAGACAAATTCTTGACTAAACCACAAGCTTGACCTTCAGGAGTTTCAGCAGGACAGACAAGACCCCAATGGGTGTTATGTAGTTGTCTAGGCTTGGCCAACTTACCATCTCTACCAATAGGGGTATTGGTTCTTCTTAAATGCGATAGAGTGGAGGAGTAGGTATATCTGTTTAAGACTTGGGAAACACCGGCTCTGGAAGACATAGCCTTCTTTTGCTCACCCCAATTACCAGTGGCCAAAGCGTATTTCAAACCAGCAGTAATGGTTTGATGTTTGATGGCAGTTTTCAAAATGAAATCCTTACCGTCTTCAACGGATCTTTGCATGACTCTGAAGATATCCTTGGTGACTTTTTTGAATAGAGTTCTAAACAATTGGGCTAATAATGGACCACCTAAGTCTAATCTCTTCTTACCAAAGTGATCTCTGTCATCCTGGTCTTTTCTATCTAAAGCACAAAGTAATAGTCTATTAACCATGTAACCCAAGAAAAAGGCCTTTCTATTTTCAAAACCTTCTTTTCTGGTAATATGAGGAATGAATTCCTTTTGCAAAATATCCTTAACATACTGGATTCTCTTTTCTTTTTTGATACCCAAAGCAGCACCTCTTCTACCAATGAAATCTAAAGCAGTTTCTCTATCTTGTATAACGAAACCTTCTTCAACACAAGGCTTTAACATTTCTAACATTTGCCAATCATTGGTATCATAACAGATGTGTTGTAAAATTTCACCATCAGGAACAATACCCAAAGCTCTGAAAATAATAACAATTGGGATATCTTGTTTAATGTAAGGAATGACGGCTTTAATGGTTCTGTTGGAAGATTCTTCTCTACCGTACATCTTAACCTGGACATTAGAAATGAATCTGGAACCTCTTTCAATAACAGATTTAATTTCAGCAATGTGGGAAATAGGAGAAGGAGCAGATTTTCTAAAGACTTGAACAATGTTACCAGCACTTCTTTCTTGAGCAATAAGAACCTTTTCAGAACCATTGATGATAAAGTAACCACCCATATCAAAGGGACATTCTTTCATCTTGTACATATCAGATTCAGATTGATCAGCTAAGATACAGAACTTGGATCTCAGCATAATAGGAATTCTACCCAATAAAGTCTTTCTGACATCACCACCATCGTCCATGACTTCTTCGGATTCAACAAGGTTGTATTCTAAGTCCTTACCGGGAACATCTTCGGCTTCGTAAGTATTCATTTTAAGAGCAACCAACAAAGATGCACTATAAGTCAAGTTTCTCAATCTAGCTTCTTGAGGGGTCAGAGCGTGGGTAACACCATCAGATTCTGTCATAGAAGGCTTACCCAAGAAAGTCTTACCAAATAAGATTTCGTATTTTCTAGAGATGTTATCTTCAACAGAAGTGTGTTGTGCAGGTTGTTCCAAAATCAATGAGGTATCTTCAGTGATCAAATCTTCAAGGGTAGTTTGGATGAATTGGTTGAAGGAGTCCAATTGTTGGGATACTAAACCTCTTTCTTTGAAGAAAGAAGATATTACGACCCAAGAATCCTCGGAGGATATATCATCATCCTCAAATCCATATTCATCATCGTCATCTTCCTCTAAGTCCATATCATTTTTGTAATTGTGTTCATTGCTTTGAGTATGGATATGTTCTTGTTTGTTTATATTGTTATAAATAGCTGCAGACATATTGTTATAATGTTGTTTATTTCTAATCAAATAATAATAAAAAAAGTTTATCAGTTGACTGTAGCCAGAATGTAGTTTCTTTTTTGTTTTATTTTATAAACAGGGTGGTATAGGAAGAAATAATATACTAATGTAATTATTATTTGTTTGTTTTGTTATGTTATTATTTGACTGTGTGCTTTTTTTTTTTTCTATATAGCTTGTTCAAATAAAGATTAATTCAATTAGATGTGTATATGCACAGATATTATTCCAAACCTTGTGGTGTTTAGTATATGTTGTGAATAATTTGACAATTATGTTTAGTTGTGTTTTATTTTCTTCTAAACCCACCTTGTGTATGTTTTTTTTTTCTGTGGGTTTTCCGTTTTGTCGATTTTTCACGAAAGAAAATTTTTTTTATGTTATTTTTCTTTTGCTTGTCCAAAAAGAGCCTATGTTTCAGAATAGGAAGTTTTAGATTACTTGGGGTAACACTTTGCATTTCTTTCTTTTTTTTTTTGCTCTTTTCCGAAACATTCATTTCGCCTTTGGAAGTGCTCATATTCTTATTTTTTTTTTTTTTTGGTATTCTCCGCCAATTTGAAAAATTTTTTCACTTAGAATGTTCTAATACACTAATAAAGAATAATCATCTATCTTGACAGGATTAACAGCACCAAAAAAAGCATAGTCAAGCACGTTGCTATATATACTTAATCATGCTCTCTAAGTACAGTACTGTCAAAAGATCTTTGTCTACAGCCCCTGTCCTAAACAAAAGACAACCTATCCACCGTAGACCTAGATTTGTTTTTGATTACAATAACACTAAAATTGCCAATGCTATTGACTACAATAAAGAAATTAAAGGTGACACAATAGAAAACGATTCTACTCAGAACACAGAGTCGTCTTTCTTCAAGGCTATTGAAAAGAGGAAACAAATGTTTGATGGGGAATTACAACCTAAGGATTACTATACTTACCGTACACTTTTTAATCATAAAGAATATCAACATTTTGAAAACCAGGATCACGATACACCTCACTTTAATTTGGGTGACAAGAAAGTCTACTTGCCTGAAGGAGCCATCACTCTTTTGCCAAACTTACCCAACATGTCCCCATACTTTGCTAGATTTAAGGTTCCTAAGACATACAACAAACTAGACATCAGAGACTACTTATTCCACTTGTACGATTTGAAGGTATTTGACATGAGAGTCAGTTTATCCAGAAGAAAGTTCCTCAGCCAAAAGAATAAAAATGGCAACTTCCTATCAAGCCAAGAAAAAATCATTATTGTAAGAATGGAAAAACCATTTGTTTGGCCAACCGAAATCAGTAATGAAGCTGCTGATAACAACAACAGAGAAGCCATGAGAAACTACAGAATGTACGCTGATGAAGTCGTTCACAAATCCGGCTCAGATGTAATGAAACCTTCTGCAAAGCATATCTTCGAAGGTTTTGGTGGTAATCTAGAACCTCTGCCTCAACCATTTATTCCTAAGAGTGTTTATGAACAATGGAGCAAGGAAATCAAGCATAGTAGAGAAGTCACCAAAGACGAAAAGCTTTATGAATCTTTAGAAAAGGCTGTAAAAAAATGACTATAGAAAATGAGAAAGGTGATGCTATTGTTAAGGAAGACTTCAAGCAAATAGAGTAATTTATGTATATATAAATACTATATTAAATTATTATTCATGTAGATAAAGAAAGAAAAATTTAAAACACCTGTACTAATGGATGGTGAAGTGCTGCTTTCAAAATAATTTTTTAGCATAGTATTTTCATCAATGGCTATTGTGATGTTCACAACTAAAATGTTTCGATCATCTTGCTTTTGCTCTAATATATGATATTCTGACGGAGATAACATGAACGCACACGGTTTTTTAAGTAGTACTGCCAAATACATTTTTCTACAAACACGAAATAAAAGATCTTTTTATATATCTTAACAAAACAACAGAGATATGACTTATAGTCTAAAACCAGCATACACTAGCAAGCATTTAAATTTATTGAAGATATGTCTTTATATTTGTTACCAAAGGTAATAAATACACACAACACAGATACAAATGATATACAAACACTTCTTCGACCTTCTGAAAGCATCATTCACAGATATTCACTCTCATCTTTAAAATTTGAAGAATACAAACTGAACTTCATAAGTCTCAATAAATTTGAGCTTCGGAAGACCAAAAAAGACTCTAGTATACAAGACTTTATATTGTTCATCACCAATGAAAGACTAATATTTTATCACATGAACTTACGAATTGGTGTGTATCTCTACATATTATCTATCTTTGAGATTGACAATGATAATAACAAAAAACTTACCAAATTGACTGTCAACGATAAATTCCATGATAGCAAATACACACTAATAAATGGCGAAAAGCGTTTGGTTGAGCTTTGTAAACATGAGTTCTTCTGCGGTGTTTGTTTTTTCAAAATGATAATAAAATCAAAAGCCTCTGATTCACAAACAAAGATAGAGGAGATAGATTGTACCAATTGTGGCAGCCATCTTACTCAAGATGATATGTTTTTATACAGCAAGGCTGTGGTCCATGAAACAAATGATAACAAAGACCACATGATTTGCTCAAAATGCACACACGACAACAGTGAGTATTTTGAAGAACAGTTCAATACAAGCACTAACTGTAAATTATGTGAGAATCCCCTACTTTTCATTGATATTCCTATAATCTCAGAGCAGATATGCATACTCTTGAAAACTGAGGAGTTTGTTGACAATGTCATTTCTCAAATGGTACAGGAAACTAAAAAGATTGCCAACTTATCAAAGATGAATGCAAATTCTATGAACTTGTTGAAGCTGCTCAACAGCACACCTACAAACCGTCTGGAAATGGGGATCAAAAGTATAATAAACAATTACGATGAAGACATTAAGAAACTGGATTTCTTAAATGATGTGACCTTATCCACAATGTCGAATTTTTTGGAGAGCACTAGTGATATAGATGAATACCTACATCTTCAAAAAAACTCTACCAGGCCGCATGTTACATTATCTGATTTTTTCATCAAAAACGAGTATAAAGTTATGAAAGTGAATGAACTCTTTTATCTTTACAACTTCGAGGTATTCCAGTACAAATATCTAAATTGTCAAGATTTCATAGATATGATCAATGTGAATGACTTATTGCAAATATACGACTATAACAATGTGAGCTATGTTATCAACAAAGATTTTGAGGGTGAGTATACCACAAAGGACTACGCTTGTGGAAATGCGGAGTTTGATGATATAATCAAGGATAAATTGAGCTATGAAGGCTACTACCTGATAGATTTAGACAGTCTCAACAAAACAAAATACTACTTTAACAATGGGCCATTAATGACGCATAATTAAAAATGAAAAGAAAAGATTCAGTATTTTTTTACCCTTAAAAAAAAATCATACAAGCGAAAGGAAAAAAAATCCTTTTTAGCCCATCTTGTGTTTTATTATTTAAGTTCAATGCCTTTGTTATTTTGTAAATGATGTTATTTGAAACATAGAAAATCATTTGATATATTGCTCCCAGAAACAGCTCTTATTTACAGGTAAGACATACACGTTAAGAACTTTTTTTTTAATAAAAACAAAAAAACAAAAACATGTCTGACAGTGGATACAAGGAACATACAGAACAAAATACTTCTAACAACGAGTATCAATTCAGACAAGACCCTCAATACGACTTATCAGGGAAAGGAGAAAATGATGTTGATGATTCCAAGTCATCTGCTCACTACAACGATTGGCCATTCACAATTATCTTTATTCTTTCATGCTGTGGGTTCGTTGCCATTTCCGGTATTGTCCTTCATTACTGGAGCTCGAGCTCAAGCATCTATGGGTCCGGTGCAATCTACTCGTCAACTGGTACTTCTACTCTTAACTCCAACACAGCAGTATGCTTTATCTTTGCTTGCATAATAAGTGTCGTTTTGGCTGTTTGTGGATATATTTTGTGTAAAAAGAAACCTCGTTGGTTTATTGTCTGCGGTATTGTCTTCAACATTATTTGTGGGTTGGGTACTGCCATCATGTATTTATCCTTGAGATACTGGTCTGCTGGGATTGTATTCTTGGTGTTTACATTGTTCAGTGCATGGTGCTACTGGACCATGAGATCAAGAATACCATTTTCTTGTGAAATCTTGACCTTTGTCATGAGCGCTATCAATTGGTACCCAAAAATGTTGATTGTCCAAGCATTGGGTACAGTAGTATCATTGGGTTTCAGTATTTGGTTTTCATTGACAATTACAGCTGCCTACATGAGATTTGATCCTAAAGGTACCAATTCTCAAAGCTGTAACAGCTCATCAACCGGTTCATGTAGCTACAGCAAACTAATCGGTTCTTTAGTAGTTATCTTTTTCTGTGGTTTTTACATCACTGAAGTTATTAGAAATGTTATTCATGTAAGTGTATCTGGGGTGTTTGGTAGTTACTACTATCAAAAGAACAGTGACCAAGGTCCTCCAAAGAGCCCAATCTGGAACTCTTTTAAAAGAGCTATCACCTATTGCTTTGGCAGTATCTGCTTTGGTTCTCTGATTGTTTCTATTTTGGAAACCATTAGAGCTTTGTTGAATTTGGTAAAAAACGAATTTATCAGCAACGGCAACGTCGGCGGTCAAATCGGTATGTTCATTGTAAACTTGATAATGGGTTTAGTCAATTGGTTAGCTCAATACTTTAACCATTATGCCTATGCTTTCATTGCGTTATACGGAAAGCCTTACCTTGCCTCAGCCAAGGAAACTTACCACATGTTCAGACAAAAGGGTATGGATGCTCTTATTAATGACAACTTAATCAACGTTGGTATTGGATTTTATGCTACCTTTGCCGCCTACATTTCTACTTTGTTCACATATTTGTTCTTAAGATTTACCAAACCTGATTACAACAGCAACGGCGAGTACACTGCTCCTATCATGGCTTTCTCATTCCTCATTTCCCTTCAAATCGTCAATATCATCAACGAGACCATCAGATCTGGTGCAGCCACATTCTTTATTTGTTTGGGTAACGATCCTGAGGTCTTGATGCATACCGATAAGGAAAAGTTTGACAAAATCTTCCAGGCCTATCCTGATGTTTTGCACAAATTGAACCACCAAGACGCCTAATTTGATAAATGTAAGTTTATTTCCCCTTAGCGTAGTATATATAACAATATTGAAGAATATATATGAATACTGCTAGTTAGTACAAAAAAAATATAATAAAAACATGATTTAATATAAAACTAAACTGTGTATTTCTTTGAATACCAAGTAGTAAATGCAGTTAATGTTCTACCTAATTTTCTGTAGTCCTTGTACTTGCCAGCAATGTAGCAGCCGTGAATGAAAAGCTTTGTTTCTTGGTGATTGACAATTTCCTTGTTCAATTGATTCAAAATGTTGGTAATACCATCTTCGATCAAGTAATCAATTTCTCCATCAAACGATTGTATAGTTTTTATAAAGGAACAGAAACACTCAATAACATCGTAATCGTCATGGTTGTCGTCCTTATTTAGAAGGTTATGGAACAGCGTATTAAATATCTCGACATATTGGTTAGTGATTAATGCTTTGATGTTTGTTTTTATTTCCTTCGGCGTAATCTCAAACATATCACATGTTATTGGTGTGCTGTCTAAACCCCATGTGAACAAATCGTTCATAGTCTTGATAGCAGTGTTGGTCAAGGAAGGGTCTGGATTGTTAACACTAATGAACATTAAAAACTTCAAAACAAAGGTTATCAGCTCAAGATTCGTTAAGAACTCATATGGGAAGTATATCATCGTGTCTGAAATGTACAAAACATAGTCATTAATGGAGTGGTTAAAGTGGTAGTTGACTTCACTAATGTCATTGTGAACATTAAACATGTTCAATATATCCACAAATATAACACTTTTGAATGTTTCGTGCTGATGCAATACAAACTGAATGATGGTGTTGTAGTATTTATCAATAAGCTCTTTAGGATAAATTGTTGTGTCTGTTATTGAGTAAATATCCATAACTTTTGCACTCAAAGATAGTAAAGAAGTATCCTTGGTGTACTTAAAAGAATTGTCAATCAAAGTTAATAAACCTTGAAGAATAGGGTCTAAATGATAACTCATGTTTAAAATCAGTACGTGAAAGACCTCACACCATTTCTCTATAACTTCAGAAGAATTTAAGTTATTTAACAACACAGGTTCCAAGATATTTGGATAAATATCAACGAGCAAGGTAATAAATGGGTCTTGCACATTTTTGAATAAAGAGAGCTCATCTCTTGGCCTGATTTCTTCACAGATAGCAGAGAAAGTTTGCAATTCCAAACTGATTTCTTTAATACTGTTGTTTTCACGCAGTTTGAACAGCTTAGCTTTCAAAAGTTGTTGTAGAGTATTAGAATATTTTGTGTCATCTGGAATTGAAAAAATAACAGAAGTGATACCAGCGTTTAAACTCATCTTTGAATCTATATTTGTCAACAGAGATTCAATATTTGTATAAAATGACAACAATTGATCAATGAATGGCTGCAGCTTATCATTACACCCCATACAAATACTCATGAAAGCATTTGAAGCAGAAACCAAAACGTCATGATCTAAGTTACTATTATCCAGTTGTTTGAAGATAAAATTCAACTGAGCTTCTAAAGTCTTTGTGTAGTTTTTGTTTGTCCATGAGGTTAGTTTTGAGAGCAAGTTGTTGATTGCTATCAATAGGTGAATACTCTCAATAGGTGAAAATAAAACATGGGATAATATTTCAAGCATCGAATCATTGTTGAAAGACTTGATGTCAGAAGAAACTTGCTGTAATATAAACATGCTTGATTCCGCAGATTGCCAACTGTTATTATTTAGCAAGTTTTGTACAATTACATTCAAAAACGACGTTGAACTTATGATTTTGAATATGGAATTAATAAATTCATGAGAGCTATTTCTGTAGCTTATGAACCCAGCATCATTTATATTACTATCGTTGAATTTCAAAAACTCATGGGATCTGTTGAACAACTCTAGATAGATAGGTACAATGACATGTTGGTTAGGCTGGAACAGCTTCATAAACGACAAAGTTTGCAAATCGATCCAAAACTTGAATAAGTAAGATCTAAATTCTAATTCATCAATGCTCTTTAGATCACTTGGGAAAGTCAATTCTATAGCTAAGTTGATGTATGGAGCAAACTTCGATGGATCTATAATAATTAATCTTTCCCAAGATTCTAAGCACTCACAAATAAACTTGATGACAAATTGTAAAATTTCCAAGTCTTCCGAGTCATTATACTCTTTTAATAAGAAAGGAATGGTTGAATTATAGATTGGGGTAATGATATTAATCAACTCCCAAACAGATTGATTATCAGCAAATGTAAATTCTTTTGATTCTATAATAATTAGACCTAGTAAATCTAAACAGTGTTCCAATAGCTCGACACTATTGCTAACGTCGGATGATTCTTTTATCACAAAATTAATAATGTTGTGGTTATCAAAAGATATCAATTCTTCAAATGTGAACTCTAAAACCCAGTTTTTTAATACATCGATCATGCTCAAACTGCTATTGCTGTTGTTTGTAATTAACTGAGATATGTACTTAAGAACAGGCTCTCTTAAGTCTTCAATGTCGAAGCTAGAGTCATTGTTTAGCAATTCGTTGATATTATTAATTTGGTTAATTTCTTCAGGTAAAACTTTCAAGAATATTAATAAAACATTAGTCTTGGTGTTTTCAATACCCAACAGCTCTTGCATGCAGTTATTTATACAATTGCCATCGTTTAACAAAGGCAAAGTATAGGATAAAGCAATGACCAATTGAACAATTACATTTTCATTGCATTTTTCATTGATGGTCTTTTTGATGATTTTGATTATACTGTGGTACAAATCAATGCTGTTGTATTGGATTATATCATACTTACACTTGTGTTTCAGAGAAGAAGACAAGAATAAAATGACATTTTGGTCCGATGTATTCAACAATATGTTTATTATAATATTCCAGGAAGTGCTAGATTTTTGGAACTGCAACAAATAATCATTTATGCTGCTAACAGATGAAGATCTGTTGTTGTTGTATAGCTCATTTATATTATAAATGATGTTTTGCTCTGTGTACTCCAAGCTATTCATTATTGTTCTATGGTATCGCCAGTTGCAGAACTTGTAATTTTGGTTGGTTTTATAAAAAAAAAAAAAAGGAAAAAAAAGCAATGGTGAGCGCATTATAAGACTTGTTTGCTAGTTTCCTTGTGTATATCCGAAATAACTCGGACATAAAAAGAATCAATCTTTTTATTTTAATAAACAAAAAAAAAAAAAGAAAAAGCAAAAAGAAATCTGCACAACTCAGCTTTTCTACGTAATGGCATTCAATAAAATCATTTTAGTAATTCTTGTGTAAACCCAGAACAACAAACATAATGTCTAATCTTTCTCTTAATTTACTCCATAATATAATAAACAACGAAAGAAATCTTATAGAAATACAGCTATCAGATAACACCAAATTCAACAGCTACTACCTCAAGGGTAATCTTAAAGGTGTGGATCATCACATGAACATTACCATATACAACTGCATAAAAATAAACAAACACGATAAGACTACTACAGATCTAGGCAGCGTTTTGCTGAAAGGAGACAACATACTACTAATAAAACATATTAAAGCTTGATATATACAAAGTGTGATTATTTTTAAATTTTTCTTTTTTTTAAAAAAAAACTATTTTTTATTTTTCTTCAAGTAGTTGACCAAATGTTCAAACTTAACAGTGCTTTCATCCTTGTCGTAATCAAATAAGTTGTCGTCCAATTCACTCAACAATTTATTTTCCTTAATGGCACTGAAGTTCTTCAGTATATCGGCGTGCTTCATGTTTCCGTCTTCATCAACATATAGAGTTTCTTCATTTGACTCAAATTCTTGTTCTATCTTCAAACTCAATTGGTGTTCATTCAAAATAAAGCCATCAACTTGCTTTATCAAGTTTTGCAGCAAGTTCATTTTGTTGATTTCTTTGGCTTTTTTGGTTTTCAATAATTCAACATCTTCCTTAGTTTCTTCAAACTCTAATTCTCTGGGAGTCAATGGTCTGACCATTGGGTATGCTTTGTTATCTTCATCTGGTAGATATTTTTTGATGTTTTCAATGGTAGGTAAAACAGTGGTGCTTTTGGTTTTTAAAGTGTCCTTGAACTTACTAACAGATATCAAATCGCTTCTTTTTTCTTCTCTATCTAACTTTTGAATGTATTCATAATCTTGAACTATTTTTTCTTCCTCCTTCTTCAGGATTTCTCTGTAATATTTCTTTTTCAATTCAGCTTCTTTCAATCTTAGTTGATTTAAAAAAGCGTTATCGCTTGTAACTGGGGCTTCATTAGGTATCATTTGGGCCAATTTATCGTTAATATATTCATCCAAATCAACAGCTTTTTTAGGCTTGGTCAATTCTTCAATAGATGGATAGCTCTTAGGCAATTCTATAGATTTGTCAAAACCGTAAGGATGAGGAGAGACTATTTGTTGTTTCAAGGCATTTTGCTCTTTTTGAATGTATGGGTAGATCTTAGAAGTTATAGGTTGCAAGATCTTGACTGTTTTTGGAAGTCTACCTGAAAGACCATTATGTTTCAAGGTTTGTTTGTAACCCATTATGTCAAAATAATTGCTGGTTGTTTCGTTTTGGTTTGTATAAAAGCAACTTTCCAGAGATCTCTGTTGAAGAAAAGAAAAAAAAAAATTATTAAAAAAAAAAAAAATGAAAAAAGAAAATTTTTCACATCATCCAAACAAAACTTGAGCGTTAGGCTTCACTACTAGCAAATGCTTATATCCGAATAAACCAAAGTAAAATCTCATTCAACTACTCTAATTGTCAAAGCTCTTGTGCCAAAGTACTTCTGAACACTTGAAGGGTCGTCCCCTGTTTCACACAAGCAGTTGATCTCATAGCTGCCTGGTACTGTAAATGCTAACTCTATACACACCTTCTTTTCCTCATCCAATCTGTCGATGTTAAAAGTTCTCATTCCGTTTATTAGTACCGTATTTTCCTTTTCTAAAACATCTTCTGAAGTGATAATATCAAGAACTAATAAAGAAATAAGCATGTTGTCACTTCTTTTGGAAGCTTTTTGTTTGTCGTTTTTGCTCAATAGCTTTGGCTCAAGTCTAATTTTTTTTGATTCTCCAACTCTGAAAGTGTTGACTCCATCATCCATTGAGATTAAAATGTCTTGCCTATTAACTAACTTTTGGGAATTGTAACAATCTTCCAGCTTCAAGTTACTCAACATGTTCAAAGAATATGGCTTTCCATTCAACGCGTAGTCTAACTTTAAGTACTTATTGAAGTTCATGATGATATTGTAGCCAACGCTTTTTTGGTGCCACAAAATGTTGTTGAACAAAGAGCCTTCAATAGGGACCATTACTTTTCTATTGGTACCTTCATTTATAACAACGGTTTCGTTTTGGAAAATTTCTTCTTTATTACCTTCGCTTTCCTTTTTATAAACGCTTTTCAAGGTTATGGGAGAAGTGCTGACATTTCTCAAGTTCAACAGCAAAATCCATTTATATTCTTTGTTTTTCTCCAAAAAATTAATCCATTTCTCAGCTTTGCTGTTGTCAACATTATTCATGCCAGCCTCCGTAACCAGATCTGAAGAAGCGAGCTTTCCTTGCTCTTCAGCTCCTGCAACAACTGGAAGTGAGATTTGTTCCGATGGTATCAAGTTAAATGGTAGAATTTCAAAATTTGGTATGATCAAAGAATTTTTGTAATCAACTTCTATGGATGTTATCAATTCACTAATGTACTTTGTATTTTCTATAATCATTCCGTACTTAATCAATACATCAAATTTAGAAGCTTGGCAAACTTTGAAATCTTTAAAGTTGAAATTCAAAAAAATGTTCAAAACTTGGGGATTTATCTCTCGGTTAACTGTAATGCTTTCGTAAAACTGAGATAACAAGTATTCATACAATTCGTGTTCACTTTTGCTCAATTTCTTTTTGTTAAAAAAATTGTGAATAGTGTATTCATTTACTAGTATCTCAATGTCAAATATCTCCAATGGGACAGCATTTGTTCTACTGACTGCCAATTTGCAATCATTTTCACTGTCATTGTACAATATCAAATTAGTGTTGTTCTTCATATTCAGTATTGGTATTTCAGGAATTATTAAAACGCTGTTTTTTGAGTGGTTTTTCTCATATGGCTGGATATTTTTCATAACAACACTTTCCAACTCTTTGAACTTGAACTCAAATTGGTTTATATTGATATAGGTGTCATGTAAATTGTTTAAGCATCTGAACTTTATTACAACATTTGATTCTGCCTGACCGCTTAATTTGTTGAGTACAGCATCAACCATTTCAAAATGCTTACTATTAGCACCAGATTCATCATTGATAATGACACCTACCAAACTTAGATCAATTTTTAAAAAGTTGTTGAAAGTAAACTCAATGCTTATAATCTCGTTCTCTATGTAACAATGTTTATAGCTAGCTACTTCGTTTTTTACAAAAGTTCTGTTTCTAAAAGGATTATAAACTTCATCGACAACATCGTCCTCTTCCATTACAACCAAGTTTTCTATTTTTGGCAATGACAATAGACTTTGAGATCTTTCAAGTATCTTAAAGTTTTTCAGTAAACAAGTATTTCTGCTTGGCAACCAATGGTCTAAGCTAGAGATAAACAATCTTTGTTCATTAGTGTTAAATAAAGAATGATTTTCCAATGAAAGACCAGCTAACTTGGCTTTTGTATCTTCATTATCTGAATATTTCAAAATTACAACAATTAACTTTTTTAGTAACAACTTGTTGTCAACTAACTTATCATTGATCAAATTAAACAATTTTTCAAAAACAAGGTTTTTCAAGCAACTGTCATTTATGAATTCATTATCATGTTTAAATTTATCTACAAAATAAAAAAACTTCAAAATCAAAGTTTTTTCGTTTTTCAATTGATCTAACAATTTTAAATGCAAGTTTATAAACCGTAGACTATCCCTAATATTCAAACTCTTAAAAATATTGTACATTTCGTATTTTTTGTACTGATAAGCTAGATCTTCGTTAACAGGCTGCAAATACTGTTCATCAAATGAATTCGTCTTAATTTTGGTGACATTGTTTAAAAACTCATTCATGTTGCTGTTTGTTATAGATTGGTGTAAAAACCACAAATAATTTATGACAAAGTTGTTGAGAATACTCGGAGTAGAATAGTTGTCCACTTCATCGTATGTGTACTCCAAATAATGTATGAGTTTTTCATATATTAGTACAATCAAAAACATAAAACTTTGTATATTCAAAACATTTTTGTGATTTTTGTCATGTATTTCAGCTGTTTTGGAATCATGATCCACACTTAACCTTGAGGCAGACCCATTTGTATCAACTTGGGTCAAAACATTTTTCATTATTTTGTTTTTAATTAAAATATGTTTATCATAGGCAATCAAATAATCTACACACTTAGGAATATTAATATCAACGTTTTTGTCATTGCTTATGCTGATTATGTTCAATAAGCAGAATACTACCATTTCTAAAGCATTTGAAAGCCATAGAAAGTCTCCATTTTTGTAAAGTTCCAAAACACAATCATCCAATACTTCTAGAGCTTTTTTGTATTGCCCGGCAAGGATAAGGATGTTAGAAATATACTTCAGTTGCCTAGAATGAAGTTGTATGTTTAGATCCATATTGTTTATTTTGTATTTAGCTTTTGTGTTTTGATAATAAGTGTTAGTGTTGTCTGTATTTTTTGAATCGTTCAGATATGTTATTTTATTGGTGTCGTTAATCATGAAGTTGTTTGGAGACTTTAGCTTCATGTAAGACGAAGATTTAATGTAATTCTTTAAAATATGGAATACGTTTTCGCAGATTGTGTAATAATTATTGACATCGGAAAGATCCTTAATTTGCATGGTTTTATGATATACATTGTCTATAATTGAATCTTCTGAAGTAGTTGATGAAATGTTATCTTCAACGGTTATTACAACTAACTGATTTCTCCAAGGTTCCAAATCATGGTAAATTAATAATTCTTCTATGTCCTGAGTATCGCTTATGTATTCAAACTTTAAAACACTTTCTGGGTAGTAAGAGGGGTTTAAAAACGTTGTGTATTCATCTTTATTTTCTATCTCGTTGTTATTTTTAAAATATGGAATAAGTTTTTTCAGCTGGATTTGCCTAATCAACAGTTGGTTAATATTTTCAGTGGAGGAATTGTTGATAATCAGCACCTTTATGGAAGTGATGTCGTTATAAACAGTATCTACGATCATATATGAAAATGCTCGGTGTTTGTATATTGTTGGTTGTATTAAGTGTTATTTCACTATTTTTTTTTTTTCATGATTATCATCTAGTTGTAGCGTTGTTTACACGTTTTTTTTTTTTTCAAAAATTGTGTTTAGACGTGTTTTTTTTATTATTTTGATCAATTAGAATCATAGTCATATTGGTAAGTTGAAGCAGGGCTTATTAGCTTCTTAAAAAAAGAACCCAAAATAAATATTTTTACAGTAAAACATATTAAATAAGTAATGCTGTATAATTGTTTACATAACTAGTGCAATAATGCTTTATTGCAAGTGAATTAGTTTCATTTTTGTGGTAAGCGATGACCGTGTTTTACCCGACAGTATTATATATATTTATTTTTCTTTTTTGGAACGTTTCCACGACAGGTTCAGGGTGTGTGTGTGTTTTTTTTGGTGAGATGAGAAACAATCACCAAATCATGCACACGCATATCACAGGATTAACTGTTTTTTTTTGCCACCGTAAAGCACTCCAAACTATACACCAAAACCAATATACACAACATGGCTGGTCTATCGTTCGATAATCACAAAAGAAACGAATTCTTACAATCTCAACACAACGTCTCATTCAAAACAACATCTACTGGTACCACTATTGTTGGTATCAAGTTCAAAAACGGTGTAGTTATCGCTGCTGATACAAGATCTACACAAGGACCTATTGTCGCCGATAAGAACTGTGAAAAATTACATAGAATGGCACCAAAGATTTGGTGTGCCGGTGCCGGTACTGCAGCTGATACCGAGGCAGTCACCAAGTTGATCGGTAATAATATGGAGCTACAAAGCCTGTACTCCAAAAGAGAACCAAGAGTTGTCAGTGCCTTGCAAAACCTAAAGCAACATCTTTTCAAATATCAAGGCCACTTGGGTGCATATCTTATTGTTGCTGGTGTTGATCCAACCGGGGCTCATCTATTCTCAGTACAAGCTCATGGTTCTACTGATGTTGGATACTACCAAAGTTTAGGTTCTGGTTCTTTGGCAGCAATGGCTGTTTTAGAATCCGAGTTCAAGATGGATATGACCAAAGAAGAAGCCATAAAACTAGCCTCAGATGCTATTGAGGCTGGTATTTGGAATGATTTGGGTTCTGGTTCCAATGTCGATGTCTGTGTTATGGAAATTGGTAAAGATGCCCAACTACTAAGAAACCTAAGAACTCCTAATGTTAGAGAAGTCAAAGAAAAGTCATATAGATTTGCCAGAGGTACCACTGGTATTTTAAGAACCGAAGTAGTAGCTCAATATGAAGTAGATACCAGTATTTAACTATTATAAATAACGCATGATGTATATAAGGAACTAATGATCTTAAAGCGATAATTTTTTCTTTTCTTTTCTTTTGTATCTATTTACTATTTTTGCAATATTTTGTTGGTGGCTTCAACAATGGCAATATGCTCAGTCTTATGCAATCTTTCCTCATACTGCTCTAAAGTTTCTTTGTCGGTATCAATAACCAATTCCTTGACGACTATTGGTTCACCCTTATCGACATCTTCAATAACATAGTGGCACATACAACCTGCAGTAAAGGTTTCATTTTTTTCCTTTTTAACTTTAAGAGCTGTTTCATAGGCCATGTCTATGGCATGGACGGTACCATCAAAGGCACCAGGTAATGCTGGGTGTAAATTGATAATAGGAATATTTTTATTGATCTTTTTCAAGCAATCTGACCCTAAAATTAACAACCAACCGGCGCATACGACTATATCAGGATTAGTTTTGTTGATTATTTCAGCCAGTTTGACTTCGAACTCAACTCTCTTCTGTTTTCTTTGTTCTTTATCTTCTTTAGGAACGCCCTTGTAGTATGGGTATAGTGAATGAACTTGTGTTGGAATAGATTTGTTTGATGCTCTGGTTAAACCATATGCATTTTTGGAAGAAGAAATTACAGATACAATTTCAGCATTAGAAATTACTCCATTATCTATACTGTCAATAATGGCTTGTAGGTTTGATCCAGAGCCCGAGATCAAAACAGTTATTCTCTTTTTAGGACTTTGGGGTTTCTTGAATGGATGGATAGATTTAAAGAAGCCTATGTTGTCATTAATTACAATCCCAGCAATTAAACAAACACCAACGGCTAAGGCATATCCAGCTTTCTTAGAAGTATGACACGACATGGTATGATGAGGTTATCTGATGGTTTAGGTTTAGTTTGTTATTTCATTAATATTTCCTGTTTTTTTTTTTTAAACTTCTGATAAAGTCAGGATGATTATGAAGAAGTCATGGTGAAAATGAAATTTCACGTGATTACTTAAAAAATAAAAATTTTAGTTGAATATTGCCTATATATACAATCATTGTTTAATGAACACATTTCTCATTGTGAATATGACCTGATTCGGTAACACTAGTTTCAAATATATCTTTCAGCTCTTTAATCATTAGATCCTTGTTCAGGTTTTCACCAATCAACACTAGCTTACCCGAGGTAGTATTTTTAAAAGGTTCGTGAGATGTGTCTATGATTTCAAATGTATCCCTTACACCTTGAATTACTTTAAACTCTTTATTTTTAATACACAGCATTATAAGACCTTTAGTTCTTAGGATGTCACCGTATGTATTGGATATCTCCCCTTCGTAGTTGTATCCAAATTTTTGCCAATGTAATTTTTGTAAGTACTCTTTGAGTTTGTTGTATACTTCTTTCGTTCTAACAGCAGGAATGTCAATCTTGATTGTTTTGACAGCTGATCCTTCATGTTTGTTTCTGTCGTTGTTCAAAAACTCTGGAATACTCTCAAACGATGAATATCCATTCAAAAATAATATGTCTTTTAGTTTGTCTATTTTACCATATGTCGTTGTTAATACTTTACAGTTACTATTAATTTCGTTAACATAATTCTTAACCATGAACATTTGATTTCCATTTAGTTGATCAACTTTATTCAGTATAATTTTATCTGCAATGGCAATTTGTTTAGAAATAATCCCATAACTGTCTTTATTAACGGTTTCACCTTCCACTATCTTGCTCATGTTCACACTATCAAGAACGGTAATTATACCATCTAGGCGAATATTGGACATCAAACTGTCATCCAACCAGAACATTTTCGCCAAGTTGGTTGGGTCAGCCATACCTGAAGTTTCAACAATGATATAGTCAATAAACCCGCTCTGTCTTTTTACCAAATCTTCGATTGCTTTTACTCCGGCATCCTTAACTGAACAGCAAATACAGCCGTTTCCTAGATCCAACCACTCTACAGTATTATCTTTGCTTTGTTGGTCATGTATGGTTATTGACTTTTCTATATCCATCGTATCACCAAATTCATTCATAATAACAGCTATTTTAAGATCTTGTTTGTTTTGTACCAGGTGGTTAGTCAAATAGTTAAGCATGGTGCTTTTTCCAGACCCTAAAAACCCTGTAATGATGGTTATAGGAATTTTTTTGTTGGCCTCTACATTCAAAAGCTCTGTGGATAGTTGTGTATTGCATGACTGTATTTTTTCGCTGCTTACGATATCAACATTGTCGTTGATATCTTCTTTAATTTCGTCTAAAGAAGAAACGAGTTTGGGAATAACATCTCCCTTTTGAATGCTAAAGTCTTTGAGTTTATTTTTCAAACTAGACATTTGTTTCTGTATACGTTTTTTTGGTTTAATTTGTTTAATCATAAAAGATACTCATAGCATGTTTGATGAAAAAGAGAAATATGAACTAAAGGAATTGATATTTCTGATTTTACATGTGATGAAACTTTTACCCTGATAGGTAAAAAATGCCAAAAACAGAAATAGGTCAACAGTCGCGCAATTGCAGCCATTGGAGATTTCGTTTTTCTCTGCTTTATTTTTTTTTTTTTTCTGATGCCGCACTTTGACATTGTTTTTCATCCAAAGTAAAGCTAAATGGCAGGTTAATTATTTTAAATATATTACTGTACCTATAAGAACCCTAAAACCAAAGCAACTTTGAGGTCTTTCTGTACTGTTTTGAACTATTTCTGATGAACGCATTCCAGGAAGAAAATTGTTTTGATGTTGTTTTTAATATAAAAATCAATGAAGATGGCAGTTACATTATTCCTCCTTCTGATGAATACATAGAGACATTGAGAAAATGTAGGTTGGTTGATTTGAACAAGGTTTGTGTTGCATTGGGAACAAAAGCAAAGGGCAGAAAAGAGGAGATTGTGAAGAGAATAGACTTTATTATACAAAAATCTGAATCCAATATTCTAGATTCGGGCATCTTCTCTTTATGTTTTGTCATACGTGCATTAATGACTGCTGTTTTAAGTGAGAAAAGACATGATACAGCTACTTTTGAAACTCTTATTCCTTTCTTTAAAGATCTTAGATTTTTGATAGGCGCTTTTCGGCATACAACCTCCATGAAGGTGATTTTATTTTTGGCGACAGTTTATTCAAACATGAATGAACGAGTGTTCAAAATTGAGAATATAAGAATGTATAACAAACTCAGTTTTCTGGAAGAGGCCAAAGTTCAACATTTGAGAATTATACAAAATAATTATTTTTATAACCATGCTAAGGATATACCAAAGTATCTCAACATCAAAGACGACAACGAGGCTTTTGATTTTACGATGATTAATTCACTAAAACATATCTATACCAACACATCTGTTCCTCCTTCGAATTATCGAGAGCCTCTTCCTAAGCTTCAAATAGACCCTTACATCAATGTATTTACGTATCGGGATACGCTTGCCGAAATGACTGACGAAGACAAGCAGTTTATGAGACAGCATAGGTCTGGTACTTATGATCAGGATAGAGTTGCGTTAGCAACTCTAGCAACACAAGCAGCAACACAGGCAGCTCCACAAGCAAGACCAAACGCATCATTGGGGCCAAGCCCTGACACAAAGAAAATGATGGATGAATATAAGTTTATTCAATCATTTTTCTTTGTCAATACAAGATTACTGAAACAAGGAATTTTACCTAAAACTGGATATAAAACTACAACACTTATCAAATTCCACTTGACAGAATCAGATATACAGAGACTGCATAATGTAACTCCGGGAAAGGGCTACAGTTACAATGTTTTATTGTATTGTGGAAGTTTTACCAACACAATCCAGCCTAGAGAATTCATTAAATTCCCATCCCCTATAGAATTAAAAATTAATAATGTTCACATAACTGATTACATAAGAGGTATTAAAGACAAACCTGCTACAGCTCAAGCCGCTAGACTCACCGAACATTTGATACTAGATCCAACCAAAGAAAACGTAGTGCAGATCACCTTCATAAGAACATTAACTCCTTACATATGCAAGGTTTATTTGGCGAAGTCATTTGACGGTTTACAATTATTCAAGAAATCTATTGCTATCAAAGAACACATACCAAAAAATGTAACAATAAGTAAAGTCAAAGAAATTTTGCAAGAAGACGACGATGAATTGCAAATGGAAACAATGAAGATGTCGCTGCAATGTCCTATTTCTTACATGAGAATGAAAAACCCAGTAAGGTCAATAACGTGTCATCACATTCAATGTTTTGATGCTCAATGGTTCTTAGAAGCTCAGAAACAAGTTCCACTATGGGAATGTCCAGTTTGTCAAAAGAAGGTAGATATAATGGATTTAAGACTGTGTGACTATACAATGGAGATTCTGGTCAATTGTAAAAATGACTATGACGATCAAGTTGAAATAACAAAAGATGGTAATTATAAATATATCGAAGGTGTCAAAGATGAAAGTGACAGTGATGAGGGAGACATGCCAGGTTCAAGAAGCAACACTTCTGAAAACTATAAATTTCAAGCAGCCAGAAACAACGAATTAGAACCAGAAGTTATTAATCTGATAAGCGATGATGAGGTAGAAGAAAATAATGCTCCGATTCTACCACAGTTGACAGTGCCTCCTGTTAGCATGCCAGTTTTAGCTACTGCCGAATCTGAAGAACATGTAGGCAATGTAGTAGACGATGATGAAGAAGAGATGCCTTCCCTCCGAAATGATGGAAGAGATCTAACGATGACACTAGCAAGATATCATATACCTCCTGACTCTACTTCCCAAGCCACAAAAGCAGCAACATCGAATGAATCTAGCGACCCAAAAAACGGTTCATTGCCACAGAAAAGAAGAGCCAGTGTTCAGCAAGAGCCTAACGACTTTGTTGACTTGACAAGTGATTGAGTCTCAAGTATATAAGATCTGCAGTTATTTTATAAAAGGAATACCAACACCGACATTTTTTCTAAAATTTTTATAGTCTTGGCCAAAAAATTTAACCAAGTAATCTTCCTCCAAGGTGATTCTTCTATTGAAAAAGTTCCACAAGATAAATGTGAACAGAGCAAAGCTGACAAAGTTTAGACACATTAATTGGCAACCGATGCTCCAATAAAAGAAGCCAAAGTATGATGGGTGTCGAGAAATTTTATAAACACCATTGGTTATTAGAACATGATTATCTTTTTTTTCGTGCTGCACTGTATGGTTAAATGAGCTTCCACAAGTGATCATCGCTTTGCTTCTGAAGTACTGGCCAACAAGAACAAATGCTGCACCAATAAACATAATTAAACGTAACTTAAATCCCACTTTTGCGCTGATGTTGATGATATATGTATTAATTAAAGATTCAGTGATGGAAATTCCTGTAGCTATGGTATATTCCGATCCGTTTCTCAAAATATACGAATTTGTTGTGACTTGAAGGGGATTGTGTTTGGCAGTGATATAAAACTCTAAGAAATGAAAAGTACAGAGCGCGATTATGTTAAGCGGTAATCCAATGAACTTGAATCTATGTATGTTTGATAGGCACATGCCGGCAACCAAGCCGAGAATCAATGCTGTTAGTGAAATTTCAGGCAAATCATTTTGGGTAATATCCGGTTGTGGACGCTCTTCAACCTTTCCCATGGTATCCGTTAACTTTTTATGTGTGGTTTCTTCAAACGTAGCTTCCAAACTCATTTCAAATTAATAACAATCGGACGGATCATGTTTAAATATAGTTTAGAACTTGACAAAAAAAAAATAAAAATTAAGTTAAAAATATAAAAAATAAAAAAAAAGATAATGCAGATTACGCGAAAGTAGCAAAAATTCCCTATTATGGACACATCAGTTGATGGCTACAGTCACTATGCCTTTTTAATCAAACTCTTGGACTTTGTGTGCCTTAGTTTATCACTGGCCTTATCATAGACCATGTAATAATCTTCTTCATCTAAACTTTCTATGTATGGAATGATGTTTCTTTTACTTGTCAGCACTTTTTTCAAATTAATTGCTCTGGTCTTCATAAAGTTATCGCTTTTATCAAGCTTTTTCCATATACTCTTTTTGGGAAGTGAGTTTTCTATAGGTTTCGTAGAGTTGTATGTTAACTTGAGATTGTTTGGTAAAACAAACTTGGTTTCTGTAGTTTTCTTATCGTCTTCTGCTCTCTTTTCTTCACTTGAAGTTATGTTCTGAATTGTGTCTTTGTTAACCTTCATTGCACTCATGAGATAATTATTTATGTACCTGGAAGAGTTGCTGTTTTCGTCAGACATATTAAGAAATTTTTTGTAATACTTAACAACGTCAATATCACTTAAAGCATTGGCTTTCTTATCTGTTGTGTAGTAGCTATCAACAGCTTTTTTCAGTCTTTTGTTGCCTCTTTCATCTAGATTAGAAGAGTAGTAAATGTCCTTGTTAAAGTGCTTTCGATCGATTTCTTGAATATCGTACATAATCTGGGGGTAAAAGCTTTCTTGTGGTGTGTGTTTCCTTTGATGTGTTTTTAACAAAAATTAAAAAAAAAGCACAGTAACTGTTTTTAAAAATGAAGAAAAAATGTGAAATTGCCGCTACACGGGAAAACTATCTTATTAAAAGCAATAATAATAATAAAAAATAGATGTACGAATCATTGAACAAAAAGTTATATTTACATCATAAAGTTGTCATCAACTAGTATTTATTAGCCCAGTGATTGGCTACTGCTTCTTTAGCGTTGGGTTTTTTGTCCTTGACTGCCTTTTCTTCAAGTTTTATGGAAGATCCTAACTTAACTCCTTGCTCGTTTTTCTTATGCAATTTACTAATCTTAATTTTGTTGTAATCCATGCTGATGAGTCTGTTGAACCAGTTAGGACACAATGGTTTGCCTCCTCCAAAGCCATATTCCCTGACAAGCTTCTGCGCTTTTGCTCCTGCTTTTGGGTTCTTTACTTTTACTACCTTTTTTTCTCCTTTCAAATTATAGCTCACTTCGTTGATGTATTCAGGTTCCTTGATATTCAATATTTTGTGTTTTAAAAACCCGTAGACAGGACCCCAAGATTGAGTTGCTAAGCAATTATAAACATAAGCACTCAAAACACCTATGAAACCAGTGCCTGTTAAAAAGTTTTTGTTTGGACACATCACCAAGTTGAATAGTAATTCTATCACAATGGTATATCTAACCTTCATTGGAATGACTCCATAATATTTAATATCATTGTCCCAGAAGCACATAGCGTATGTGTAACTCAAACATAGGTAAAAGCTTGGTTCCATAAACCAATGAACTTGGTCTTTGATATAGAAAGTAATAAGGATCATGAACGACATGTTAAAAAACAAATAATACAAGTACTCATAGATGTTCATGAAATACGAAATTTCTAATGCTTGAGAGTGGGTGTATAAACCATAGAATCGTTGAATCAAACTAAAAAGGTTGTTTATCGAAGGAATAACAAAAAAAGTTGTTACCATTGTCCAAGGCCTCGATTTTATAATTTCTGGGATATTGAAAAAGATAACATATTCATGGGATGGAATTAAGCCCATCACAGGTGCAATCGAGAGCACAAATGATGTTATTAGGATGGTTCTAGTCACAGGTGATATACTATCCAACATGTTTCTTTATTGTTAGGCTGGAATTTTCACTTTATTTGTGTTGTTTTGGAAAGTTTTTTCTTTGGGGAATCTTATCAAGTAATACATTTAGATAAAGAGTTTTGATAAATTTTATATACATAAAAAAAAGAAGGAAACACGGTGTTAAAATAACAGCACATAGATTGATGTATGTACTGTTATTTTATATCCGCTTGATTGCAGTCCGAGAATACAATGTTTCGGATATAACTGCTTTAAGCTATTCCCGTGATAAAATTGCTTTTTTTTTCCTTCTAGTTTTTCTGTTACTTTCTCTTTATCTCATCTTTTTCAAATATTTTTTTTTTAATATTGAGGAACAGTGAAAATTATTTAATTTAATCTACAATAACTCTTGAGCAATAATACTAAAAATTATCTTATTAAACCAAAAAACACTAAAAACAATTAGCCTTTTTAATAAGAACACAATAGAAGGCAAGTTAAGATACAATGGCTAGAAATAACACCAACAGTAATGTCCTTACTAGAGGCTTGAAATACAAAAATAACAAGAACAAGCATAAAAAAAATGCCAAGGCAGTTGAAGAAGTCACCTTTGACAAATCTGAGAGATTAGAATACTTGACAGGTTTTCACAAAAGAAAGCTTGAAAGACAAAAAAACGCTCAAAATTTCTTGAAGGAACAAGCTAGATTGATGAAGATTGAGGAAAGACGTAAACTGAAGTTTGAAAGAGAAGAAACTGTACAAAAGCAATTAAAAGAAATGAAGGAAAAGATGAAAGAAATGGGTGACTTCAAGGACAGTTCTGATGAAGAACCAATATACAAAGGAGAAGACGATGAATGGAAGGGATTCAGCAAAACTGAGGAAGCCACAGTCGAAGCTCTAGGAAGTAGCTCTGAAGAAGATTATAAACCTATTTTGAAGAAAGAAACAATTTACGAAGACAATACTGAAGTTAAAACGGAATCTATAGAAACTAATGACAATTTTGAATTTTTAGCCAAGATCAATAGAGTTGATATGAAAAAGAACGAAGACATTCTTAACAAGTCTATTAAAAGAGCTGCGGACTATGCTGATTTCATGGGGATGGGATCTAAAGATGATGTTAAGTTGATTGCTAAACAGTCATATGCTGAACAAGCTAGTAAGACCAGTATGAAGAAAAAGAAGTTCAGATACTTGACTAAAAATGAAAGAAAAGATAATCAATATAAAGCCTACAAAAACAAACACAGAAAGTGATTTTAATTTAGAAAAAAAACAGTTATCAATAATAAAAAATCTATATAGCATTTGTTTATAAAGCATCATACTCATGATCTAGTCTTAATAACACCCAAATCAGTCTTCTTGTAATTTCCAAACCCAGTGTAATGAAAACTACACCATTGAAAAGATATGCATAGATGAATAAGAATTTTAGCATTAAGGCCACCATAACTAATGTGTAGGTTGTACTTTTGCTTAGGGCTCTTTGAGAAATACCTAATTGTAGCTTCCAATCCATGAAAACATCCCAATAAGCACCGTAGATAGCTTGAATGATCTTAAAGTAGTACAAAGTACTGTTGTTTACATCGTGGTACATGCAATACAAAACTGGATAATTCAAACTATACTTCAACACATTCAGCCAGTTTTTTTCTCTAATACATTGAATAAATCTGATACTGACAATATAAAAGTTAACGAAGACCAAAAGGCTAATAACTTGGCTGTTTTCAAAGTAAGAACCAAGTAGAGTTTTTATGTTGAACAAAATAACAGCATTGAATGATAAAAGGATATCAGATTGGATGACAATTTTTAATCTGTCTTTTTGAGATATGGAGCACATAAGTATCGTCTTCATCTTATCCCTAGGCACACATTTGAAGAATATAAATACTGTAGAAACAATAGAAACTAGATTTGTTAAAAATACAACTGTGCTAACGTTTTCCGATGTTGACAATGTGACAATCAAGGCTCTTGTCAGGAGCAGTATTGAGAGAGCTTTTATCAGTTTCACTATGTTATTGCTGTGCTTTACATTAGCGTCTATAAGTTTTGTTGCTTTTCTATCTTCATTTTCTTGCAATTTAGATTTATTAGAAAGTACTTTTTTGAAGAAAGGATATGAAATAAAGAACTGTTGGTAGCAGTAATCAAAGAGCAGGATAAACACAGATAAATAAAAAGACTGTGGAATTATAAGATCAAAGAGTGATTCATTTTCAAGCATACTGTTGTTTGGTGCTGATATGAATATTTTACATCTCAAATTCACGAAAAAATAAATTGCAGTAAAAAAAAAAACTAAACTTTGATCTTTAATTATATTTAGAAGGGTAAACAAAAACTTCCAAGAATAAAAAGAAGCAAACGCTACACGGCGAGGGAGTACGGCCAAAAAAGAAAATCAAAAAAGATTATTGTATGAAACATTTCTTTAATTATTGTATTTTGTTGTTTTAATTCAGATATAGTTTTGAATAATTGTTATAATCCTCGCTAGGTAGTTGAACATAGCATATCATGATTAGCATGAAAATTATTTATAACATCATTATTATAGCAATAAAATATTAATAAAAAAACAAGTGTAATTTCAAGACAGTATTCTTATTTTTAAAAAGAAATCTCTACTTGTAAATGCATTGAAACAGATAATATACATTATACTGAATATTGGAAAACATCAAACTAAAAATAGTTAAAAAATCAGAATTTTCAGTGTTTGGCTAAGTCAATAGTTCGTTCATTTGGCGAATCCGTTTGGGGCGACAACAAGTCATCATATTTAATTACTTAGTAGCTGATGTTCCAATAATCAATCAAAATGTATTTTAATTGCTTAATATCATTACTGGTAAAGTTATTTGTTTGGTCTTCTACATCTTTTTTTATTGATGTTTAATAAAAAAAACATTATTTTGATGCTTACAAATATACTGTTAGCAGCGGGTAGTTTATATAGCTTTCATTTCGAGCAAATTCTTAACAGCAAAAAAAATCAACAGATAAAATTTTTTTTGCACTTTCTTAAAAGGGTAATTTTTTTTGAAAGCCATTTTATAGAATCTCCTAAAACAGTAATTATTGATACCCTGCATTAAAAAAAGCAACCATTTGGTCATGTCGATGTGCCTGGTTTCTGAAAAAGAACATGTATGCCACCAAGCACTTATTCATTCAACATAAAACTTGAATTTTATTGTCGTAGTATTACTGCTTAAACAGTAAAAAAATAGTTATAACGGTTTGATGTTATTCTGATCAGTTATAATGCAGCTTGTAGGCTTTGTAGCAGAATAAGTGTTTGCGTTCATTGATTTTTATTGAAACATGTTATATCCGCATACTCGGAGATATCCCTATGAGCAATAAATAAAAAACACCATCTTGTTTTTTAATAGCAACACCAAACAGCATACATAAACAAAACCGTACACATACCTATTGATTACTACTTGACAATGGCTGTTAAGAGGGCTGCTAATAACAACATTAAATCTAATAACAAAAAACAAAAAACTGATGTGTCTAGTCATTTAATAAACAAATTACCAATTTTTACCGGTGAAGCGGCAACAACATCTGATCAAACTTTTAATATTCCACAATCTGGTGTGTTTGAGGCTTCACTTATAAAATCGATAAAGTCGATGTTATACAATCCTGTCATCTTTAAAAAGTACTTTCACAAGGTCAAAGATAATTCCAACAGAAATGTATCCATCAGAATATTCTTTTTGAAAATATCTCATCTGAAGAATAAACAAGAGCAGGTTTATAATTACTTCAAGCCATTTTTAGATTATTACTACTTGACTCTAGAATATCCAGATGACGACATAATTATAGACAATTTACCAAAAGAAACACTTCAGCAATCAATGAACGGATCAATGCATAGATTGGTAGACTCTGTTATCAAGATAAACAACTTTCATCAGTTCAAAGTGAGGCTGTACATAATCAAGAACCAACAAATTGAGACTGATTTTGTTGAAGATCAGCAAAGAAACAAGCAAATGATTCAAGAGCTCAAAGAAAAAGAAAGGGAAATGAAACAACGAATTATGAATGAAAAACATGAGAAAATGCAAATGGCCAAAGAACAAAAAGAACAGGAGAAACTTTTGGAGAAACAAGAAAAAGAAAAGCTCCAAAGAGACAAGTTGCTTGAAAAAGAAAAAGAAAAGCTACATAAGCAGGAACTAATGAACGAAAAACTGAAGATCAAGGAACAACTGCAATCTGTTAATAATCAAAAAACTGTAATAAAATCTGAAAAGCAAATACGTCTTGATGAGTTCAAAGAAAAGATCAATGCAATTGATAAAAACAAATCTGAACTGAGGAAACAAGAAAACAACATAAGAAGAGAGTATGAAAAGCTATTTGTCACTTATTCCAAAAAAATTTCTGAGTATATTGCTTTAAGAAAAGAGCATAATGAAAAGGTAACCAAGGAAGACAAAGAAATGAAGAACAAGGCTGAAACCTGGGAAAAGCTTTATCAAAACAAGAAGATGGTATACCACTTGGACAAAATGGCCAAAAATAACACAGACCTGAATCTGCTGATGACAACCTTGGCTGCTGGTAAAGGTAGTCAAGAACAAGTGCTGAATTTCAGGGAGTACATGAATAAAGCCAAAGCCATGGATGCAGTGGAGGAATGGCAGCCAGCAAACAACTATCTTCAAGTACTGAAATTTAAAGAGCTTGTGTTTAATATGAAAGAGCTAAAAAGAAAGAAAAACGATGAGTTCATTGACCTGATCAACAAAAATAAAGAAGCAAGAAAAGCTGCGACTGATGAGAGAGCTGGTGTCCAAAAGCAAAGAGAAGAGTACCTCAAAGAGTACTATGAGATACAGAAACAAAAAAATGATGAGAAGAAGGCAACTTTGCAAAAACAAGCCGAGACCAAGCAACTGCAAACCCCGCCTGAGAATAAGATTGTTAAGGCTGAAAAGGTGGAAAAGGTTGAGGAAGTCAAAAAAGAAGACGAACAAGAAACAGTTGTTCTGGCTGAAAAACCTAAGGTCAAGCCCCCAAAAAAGAAGACACCTAAATCTGATTTGGCCTTAACATCCTTTCAGAATAAGTACACCAAAAAGTCGGATATTATTTTTGAGTTTTCGGACAACTTGAATGATAGATACTTGTTGCCAAAGGATTCTATTCTGGAATACGACGAAGACACGCAGCTTTTGAAGCTTTCGTGGATAAGCATTTTGAATCCTGAGGATATTGAAGGGAACTTAGGCCGGGCCAAAAAACTTGCTACAGAATTTGATTACGAAACAAATATGAGGCAATTGTATCCAATGGAGATACTGGAGGCTTCATCTGTGAAGCCAATCTACTGCAGCAATACCCTTGAGTTGGCAGAAATACCACTAAAGTACTTATCCATTATCAAAGCCAATCTGTCCGATCATGATACCGTATACGAAACTATGTCTTGGATAATAAAACATGGTACTAGGGTAGAAATGCATGATATCAAGTATACGCTGAGCAAAGAGGACGAGGCAGAACAGGAGATGGCTGAAAATTTTAGAGAGGAGGTTTATAAGTATGAGCTGTCAAAATCAAAAGTCAAGAAGTAAAGGCTAATATCAAGATATATATTTCAGTTCAAACCCGTACTGCAGAAGACTATCAAATACACTGCTTTGATTTATCATGTCGTCATTAAATACCAATATCCCACCCAAAGAAAGCGTGAAATTGTCTGTAAGCTTTATTCCGTGTTTCAGTCTCAGCAGTCTATCGTTGAAGTTGCAAGCAACTTTCATTGTCTTGTACTGGTATCCAATGTTCAAGTTTGATTTCAGTGAGTACAGATTAAAAAACAGGTGTGAAAACATCCCTGATCTTTTTCTGTTTATTGGGTCATAGTAATGCAAGTTCTCCCACATCCCAAACGTTAATACTACGTGCCCCAGCAGAGGGTTGATGTTCATGGTGAAGTTCAATGGTTTCAAATGCTGTGTTGATACAGTGTCGTATTGAAACGTTATTGATGAGTGGGGCGTAAAGTTTTTAAAGCCGTGCCATACCTCAAATCCCACTTTGAAGCTGGACCTGTCGGCCCCATTACTCAAAAACCTCTTCATAGCACGCACACCAAGAAGGGTTTCGTTTGTGTTGTATACAAATTCCATGAAAGTCTTATTGCTCTGATACTGGAAATAGCTTGTTGAGTTCAAAGTCTTGAACTTCGAGTCTGAGTGGAACTTCATCAAAAATCGGCTGTTCAAAGACAACTGTCTGATTAACATTCCGGATGTTATTGTTCTGTTATCAGTGTCTCCGGTAAACAGCATCTTCGCATAAGCAAACTGACTGTTTTTGTAGTTTTTGATGGGTATTATATCGTACTGGTCAGTGTTGGTCGTTGGAGTGATTGCAGAGGATATCACATGGTTGAAGTTTGTGGCGTTGTGGCCATTGACAAAGTCTTTGTAGTACCTAGAAAAGTTTTTAATGTATTCGTTTATATCTATAGATTTTCGGATATCCTTGTTGACCTTGACGATATTGGATACCAAGTCACCTTTGTTTATTTGCTTTTTTAAGTATCTAAAATCGTAGTTATCCACAATAGTGTAGTTGCCGTATGAGATATGGCCTTGAATTCTATTTTTGTTATACAGGGACTTAGTGAAATCAAAGTTACAGAAGTTGTTTTTGGCGTTCTCTGCAGAGATGCTTAATTTGAAAAAAGAAGTTGGTATGTTGAATCTAAGAAGATCATCTGTAGTTTTTATGATGTAATTGTAAGTGAATGATTCATCCCACTTTGTGTCTCTGCCGTATAAGTAGAGAATATCTTCTAGATAAGAATCCATATTTGAATGGAGTATCTATATATGATACTATTGTTTTTGGTTTACTCAATAAGATAAACACGAACTTTGTAAGTCATCAAATCACGATATTTACAGAGTGTGTTATAAGTTTTTTTTTTTTTTGATTGTTGTGCAACACACATTGTGCTTGCTCAAACATTTTGTATGCGTTTCTTGTAAAAATATAGCAATTGTCGGATATAAGTTTTAATACAGAAAATATGCATTTTCACGTGCTTTAACTCCGACGGGTATTAATTTGAATACTCTATAAATATCTTCTATCAAGGTCTAGATTGATTTGTGTGTGTGTGTCTTTTTTTTCTCCAAAATGTCAAAATATTCTTTTTTCATAAAAAAAGGATATATAAATTTTTACGTATCCAATGGAAATAAAAAGCCACATTACCCCTCTTTTTTTGAAAACCTTTATTAGGCCCATTTGAAAGAAAAAACCAACCTAGGGCAGATGCAAAAAAAAAAAGCAAACGTCGCAGGCATTTTTTAAGGAGACTTAGTCATGTGCCGTTGTTAAAAAAAGCACCCAGATGACTACAAAAGTATAAGTCTGCTGCAATTGTTATCAACAATCAAATTTAATATCGATCAAAATGAATTGTATTGACTACAAAAAACCCCAGCAATTAGTTAATGTAGATATATTTAACATTTATTAAATATTGATAAAATCATTCCAAAGTCTTTTGAACCATATATTTTGGCTGTGATACAAAAAACAACTCTATCTCCCCTATATTCCTATTTTTCTATTCACCCTTTAATTAAAAGAATTTATTTTTTTTCTGAAAATTTAATAAAGCTTTTCGTAAAGAACAAATTTTAGGGAAAAAAACAGCAATTGTTGAAGGATATGCAGGTAATGTTCTATGAAGATTTCATTAGAAATTTTTCCAGTTCCCATGTTTTATTTTTTCTCTAGTTCACTTTGCCCTTAATATAAATAGTATCTTTATCTCCAATTCTAACCTTTTTTTCTTTTTATATATTTTTTTTGTCCAGAAACTCATTACCTATAATTTTTTTTTTTTTCATTCAGGAATTTTCACCTTTTTTTCCTTAAAAAACATTAAATAGTGTTGAAGTTAGTTATCTCAATATTACATTGGAATTGTTCACAATATCAACCCAAGAAATACTAAAATTATATACATTATCTTTTGTGAGTTAGTCAATACATAATCCTCACCCAATATACATTATTGTAAAGTTCAAATATTTCCGCCTAGATATAATTAACTTTTTTTCTCCATATCACTAGGAAAAGCAAATTCAAACTTTTCCAAAGAAGCAGAAAGGCTAATTAAAAAACAACAGAAAAACTCTCTAGGATTAAACATAACCTGATGGCAGGCAGTAACACTAAAAAACACCGCACTTCAAACAGTGAAGGTCTAAAGCAAAAGTCTCCGTTCAGCAATCAAACTGAACACAAGTTTGTCTACAACCATGAGACACCCTCTCCAATGAGCGACTTCCACACCCCAATTCCAACAATCATGTTCATGCACCCATCCCAAGTTCCAAAGAGCTCGTCAAGAGGCTTCTCAATGACCAATGTTGGATCCAGAAGTGATGGTTCTGAAGAAGGCGAGTTACCTGCTTCAGACGATATGGATATCTCACCAAACGAGCACTTCACCCAAATGATGCCTGGCTACCCAATGCAACCATGGCCACACCCTCTGCAGATGCCTATGCAGATGGTGTCTATAATCCCACCAAACCATAAAGGCGCCAAAATGATGCCGCCTCCAATGTTCAACTTTGCACCACCGATGATGCAAGATGGGTCCTACAATTTCATGTTCAACCCACCAGCAAACAATTTTACCTACAAAGGCGTTAACAACGGCATATATACGCCAGCTGAAAGCACCACGGTGGAGAAAGTCGATGACTTTGAGGGTGAGTTGTACGAGATGTGCAAGGACCACCACGGATCTAGGCTTTTACAAGATATAGCCACTGTGGACGACTTGCCTTTGATCAAACACGAATTGCTGAGCAGCGTTAGGGAATTAAGCATTGATCCTTTTGGCAACTACTTCATTCAAAGATGGATTGAGTTGATTCCTGACATTGACCAGAAAATCGAATTGGTTGGAGCTATAGTTGGATTTAATGACTCCCATGACTCGATGCCATCTTCTAACGGCGAACAAGATGGTTTGTTAAGCATAGCATACAACTCCCACGGTACAAGAACATTGCAGATGGCTGTTTCTGAATTACGGAATGATCCAATGGGAATTGATTTTCTCAAGTCCATTTTTGAAGATAGAATCACATTGCTAAGTGTCAATTTAAACGGAAATCACGTCGTACAGGAGCTTTTGTCTTCTTTGAAAAGTGAAAATCTAGATTTTGTCATCAATCAAATTGAAATCAATATTGTGGGCATTGTCACTGAGAAACATGGTTGTTGTGTTGTGCAACGAGCTATTGACAACGGAAACGCAAGACAGAAAAATCAGTTATGCAACACTATTTTGAAGGATACCATACAGTTTATCAAGGACCCATATGGTAACTATGTTATCCAATACATAATGCAAAAGGAAAAAGACCAGCACAATTCAAAGAAAAGAAAACAGTTGAATAAAGCCAAGGACAATAAATCTTTAAATGCAGAAATGGATGACTACAAGTACAGCAAAATCATTATAGAAAACTCGCTTCCTGATCTCAATGAATTGTGTTTCCACAAGTATGGCTCTAATGTTATAGAAAATGCCATGAAGCTACCCAACAAAGAAACAGTGGAAATACTATTTGAGAGATTAGTTAACATTTTTGAAGAGGGTCATGACAAGGTGCTAAGCTTCTTGACAGACGCATACGCCAACTACGTCCTCCAGACATCTCTACTAACTAGTCAAAAGCATACCAAGGATGTGAATAGAGCTGATGGAGAAGAGATGTACTTTGATAAGTTTGTGTCTCTTTTGAAACCAGTCATTACTGGGGAGTTGGATAAACTTCACGAGCAGTATAACATTCCTAACGAAAAGCTCTTGGATGTTGAAGATCGCGAGAAGCACACAGGAAAACCCAATAAAGACAACAGTATTGTTGTTGACATGGATGACACTGATGCCTTGAAGACCATACAACTTCAGAGAGTGCTGGGTCTGTGTGAGCATGACTACGATAGAAATAAAGACAAGACCCACTACTTTAACTGGGGACCAAATTTCAAAACCAAAAATCATGACAGTCTGGGGATTGAAAAGGAGAAGCAGATAAGCAGAAGCAAGACAGGCCATAAATACAACAAGGGGCGACAAGGGTCTAGTAACAAAAACAACAAGAAGCCCACGGCCTATTACACAGTCAACTCCGCATAATCAGCTAATATCCATATTACCCCATAAATCAACAGTTTTTTTTTGTTTTTATATCATAGGTACTCAGCTCACTCTTAAACCCATCCATGGCTTTTTTATTGTTTGTGATGATAATTACGTAAAGAAACGGTTTGATTTTAAAGTAATCATACAGTTTTTTTTTTTTTTTATGTACTAAGTGCGCCCTAAAATTCTTGGTGACGGGTATTTTTTTCCCAATTAAAGTTCCAGATATTTCCTTTTTAATGTAATTTATACGTGGGCCGAATATTCCTAAGGGGCAAAAAACACACACACACACGCGCAAATAATGGGAAGTGTGATTCGTTTTCACACCCAAGGGTCTTATATAAAAGCAGCATCTATAATCATATTTTAAAGTTAAAAAAAAAATAAAGCAACTTCTAAGAAACCACACAACAACTTTGCTATACCACAATTAATAACAAAAATGTCCTCTCAAAAACAAACTGTCTTCCTATCCGGTGCCACCGGTTTCATTGCCCAACACATCATCAAGCAATTGTTGGACACCCAAAAGTTCAAGATCATTGGTTCTGTTAGATCTGAAGAAAAGGCTCAAGCTTTGGCCAAGAACTTTGGTAACTCTCCAGACCTATCCTTTGTTTATGTCAAGGACATTGCTGATCCAAAGGCCTTTGATGCTGCTTTTGAAGAACACGGTCCAAAGATCGACTTTGTTCTTCACACCGCCTCTCCGTTCCACTTCAATGTCACTGATCCAAAGAAAGACTTGATCATCCCAGCTGAAGTTGGTTCCGCTGGTATTTTCAAGGCTTCTGTCAAGTACGCCACCAACCTAAAGCACTTCGTTGTTACCTCCTCATACGCTGCTGTCTTCAACATTTTGAAAGAAAGCGACAGCTCTTTCCACGTCAACGAAGAATCATGGAACCCAATGGAAGAAGAAGAAGCTGTTTCTAACCCAGTTTTCAGTTACTGTTACTCCAAGAAGGTTGCTGAACAAACTGTTTGGAAGTTAGCCAAGGAATTAGACGCCAAGTTCAACATCAATGCTGTTAACCCAGTTTACGTTTTCGGTCCTCAATGTTTCGACTCTTCTGTCAGTCAACAACTGAACACCTCTTGTGAAGTTGTTAACCAACTTGTTCATGCCACTCCGGAAACCCCAGTTGATGACTCCCTAGTAGGTTCTTACATCGACGTCAGAGATGTTGCTAGAGCTCACATCGAGCCATTATTGAACTCTGACAAGTTCAACGGTAAAAGACTAATATTAGAAGGTGGTAGAATGGGTAAGCAAAGCATCGTTGATGTCTTAAATGAAATTCCACAATTGAAGGGCAAGATTCCAGTAGGAACTCCACACAGAGACGACGATGTTGCCTCCAGAATGGCCAAGGTTGACAACACCAAGACCAAGGAATTGTTAGGCTTCGAATTCATCTCTTTCAACCAATCTGTCAAGGACACTGCTTTGCAAATCTTGAAGCACGAAGGTAAGTTGTAAGTTACTTAGTTGTGATATATATTATGAATTAACTTTTTTTTTAGCTTAAAAAAAAACTGTGTGTGATGTTTTAAAACAGGAATTAATGGAACCGTTGCGGTATTTGAATTCGATGTCAAGACTAGCAGGGGAGGAAGGCTTTATACAAAGCAAGAAGAAAAACAACGTGTTTAGTTGCAGCCATGACAATATGTGTAAAATTTACCTCTTACAAGGCGCTTCTGCATGCACTAGCTAAACCTGTCATCCTTTCACGTGTTTGTTCCTACCTTAGCTAATAAAAAGGGATAATAATAAAGGATAAGAAATTCAATTATTAGGGTCTTTTTTCCATGAAAAAAAAGTTTACATTACGTAAAAATCAATATGTCCCTTAAAGATTCTAATTATATTTATCAATTATATATAAAAACCAGATAGCTTCTAGTAATTCTCTACAATATTCGATAAAGTCTGCTGAAGTTTTAAATAAAGTTAAAGAGACCATACAACAACTATTTTATCCCATAAATATTAACAAAAATGACTTCTCAGAAACAAACTGTTTTCATATCCGGTGCCACCGGTTTCATTGCTCAGCACATTATCAAACAGCTTTTGGACTCTCAAAAGTTCAAGATCATTGGTTCTGTTAGATCTGAAGAAAAGGCTCAAACATTGGCTAAGAAGTTTGGTAACTGCCCAGACCTATCTTTTGTTTATGTCAAAGACATTGCTGATCCAAATGCCTTCAATGCTTCTTTTGAAGAACACGGTCCAAATATTGACTTTGTTCTCCACACAGCCTCTCCGGTACATTTTAATGTCGCTGATCCAAAGAAGGACATGATTATCCCAGCTGAAATTGGTTCCGCTGGTATTTTTAAGGCTTCGGTCAAGTACGCCACCAACTTAAAGCACTTTGTCATTACCTCCTCATACGCTGCTATATTGAATGTATTAAAGCAAAACGACAGCTCTTATGAGTTAAACGAAGAATCATGGAACCCAATTGAAGAAGAGCAAGCCGTCACCAGCACAGTTCTCAGTTACTGTTACTCCAAGAAGGTTGCTGAACAAACTGTTTGGAAGTTAGCCAAGGAGTTGGACGCCAAATTCAACATCAGTGCTGTCAATCCTGTCTACGTCTTTGGTCCGCAGTGTTTTGACTCATCAGTCACCCAGCAACTGAACGCATCTTGTGAGATCATTAACCAACTTGTTCATGCCCCTCCAGAAACTCCAATTGATGAATCTTTCACTGGTGCTTATATTGATGTGAGAGATGTTGCTAGAGCACATATTGAACCATTATTGAACTCTGACAAGTTCAACGGTAAGAGACTAATATTACATGGTGGTAGAATAGGCAAGCAGAGTATTGTTGACGTTCTTAACGAAATTCCACAATTGAAGGGCAAGATCCCAGTAGGAACTCCACACAGAGACGACGATATTGGCACCAGATTAGCTAAAGTTGATAACTCCAAGACTAAGGAACTTTTAGGCTTTGAATTTATCTCTTTCAACCAATCTGTTAAAGACACTGCTTTGCAAATCTTGAAGCACGAAGGTAAGTTATAAGCCACGTATTGATGTTATATATACTATGAATTAACTTTTTTAAAATCATCTGTAATTTAAGCATAAACCTTGTTTATAATATCTTGAAAATTTTTGTTTGTAATATTTTGCAGAAGAGAACAGCTGAAAACGTTAACGTGCTTGTTTTGAGTGCCAAACCTGGACGTTCAAAAGTCTTTTACTCGTGAGAGCATTAGAATCAATGTGCTTGTTGGAGCCCATGGTTATTTGCCTCTTACATAACATTTTGGGGTTTATTAGCTATAATTATGCTCACTTACAGTGTGTTTCTGCTTTAGCTAATATAATACGATAAGAAAAAAGGATAAGAATTCTGAATATTGAGGGTCTTTTTTTTTCCATGAAAAAAAGTTAAAATTACGTAAAAAATCCATGCCTTATAAACGTCCAACCAAAATTTAAAAGCATATAAAAGCAACAGATAGCTTCTGCAATTTTTTTAAAATTATCAATTGCATCTGTTGAAGTGTTAAATAAAACTAAGAATACCAAACAACAAGTCTACTATAATACAAACAATAACAAATATGTCTGCTGAAAAACAAACTGTCTTCCTATCCGGTGCCACCGGTTTCATTGCCCAACACATTATCAAGCAATTGTTGGACACCCAAAAGTTCAAGATCATTGGTTCTGTTAGATCTGAAGAAAAGGCCCAAGCTTTGGCCAAGAACTTTGGTAACTCTCCAGACCTATCCTTTGTTTATGTCAAGGACATTGCTGATCCAAAGGCCTTTGATGCTGCTTTTGAAGAACACGGTCCAAAGATCGACTTTGTTATCCACTCTGCTTCTCCATTTACATTTGACATTAAAGATGTTAACCAAGATCTGATCGTTCCAGCTGAAATCGGCTCTGCTGGTATCTTCAAGGCTGCTTCCAAGTACGCTCCAAATTTGAAGCACTTTGTAGTTACCTCCTCCTACGCTTCCATCTCTGATGCTGCAACCGATCTTAACAAAGATTTGACTTTCACTGAAGAAACCTGGAATGGTATGTCATTTGAGGAAGCTGTTGCTGATCCTATTAGCGGTTACTACTACTCCAAGACTATTGCTGAAAAGACCATCTGGAGATTAGCCAAAGAATTGGATGTCAAGTTTGGTATTACCGCTGTTAACCCATCTTTTGTCTTTGGTCCACAAGCCTTTGACTCTAGTGTCACCAAGGTTTTGAACACTTCCTGTCAACTAATCAACAGCTTTTTAGACACAACCCCAGAAAGTGTTGTTGATGAATCTATAAAAGGTGCCTTTGTTGACGTCAGAGATGTAGCTAAGGCTCACGTTGCCCCATTATTGGACTCTAAGAAGTTCAACGGAGAAAGACTAATTTTATCTGAAGACAGATTTGGTAACCAATCTATTGTTGATTCATTGAACAAGATCCCCGCCTTAAAGGGCAAGGTTGCTGTTGGTACTCCCCACAGAGATGACGAGATCGCTAAAGAAATGGCCCAAATAAATAACACTAAGACAAGAGAACTGCTTGGTTTCCCATTTGTCACTTTGGACGAGACCGTCAAGGATACTGCTGAACAAGTCCTAAAGGTTAATGGCCAATTATAATTCCAGATAATTGACTACGCTGTATATATTACGAATATTAATGAATCGAGATAATTTATTTAGTTTTTTACAGAAAACAGTTTAAGGTTTTTAATTTTGGTTGGATGCATTACGGTTATCATTTTGAAAGAGAAACTGATTATTGGTTAAGCTTTATGTTAGTTTTTTATTTAAGAAAACTAAGATTGACTCAAAAAAGCGTTTTCCTGCAAGTAATCAATTGGGAATTAAAATTGGTTGTGATTACAAAAAACTAACATTGTCCTTGTGGTTACCCAAGTTAAATGCTTCTTCCTGATATGTCTCTTATCTTCTAAATCTTTCAAGAAGGCAGCCAAGATAGCAGTAACAGTACTTATTAATCCAAACAGATCAGCTCTCGCTGTTTTCTATTTGAAAGCGTATATAAAATCTGCTTGTTTCATCTCGTATACAAAAATTAAAAAGCCTCGTAAATAATCAGTGTCCGTACAAGCAAATTTTTTTTTTTTTTTTTAATTTTGCGCTAGAAAGAGACAGTAAGTGAAAAATATAATATCAATGATTTGAAAACGTCTCTAAAGGGTTGATGCCCGCTCTGTAATCTGCAACATTTATTTATTTTTAAAAAAAACATAGAATAAAAAACAAAAATTAACCAGGAGCATTCATTACCAATCATAATACTCAAATGGTTGCTGATATCAAACAGAGAAAGCAAGGACAATCAAAGTCCTCTGCTTCGCCAAAGAACTCTAAAAAAACAACAACTTCTAAAAAAGATGTTAACATAATGGCCAAGAAGTACCTAGACAAGGACGAAATTGAATACGAATTTGGTGGAACTGCCGGTGTCATTGGTATGTGCATTGGGTTCCCAGCGTTGATGTACTACATGTGGATCGGTGCTTGTTTCTACAACGGAAAATTCCCATTGCCAAGTGATGGACAAACCTTTTCAGAGTTCATCTTACACATGTGGTCATTGGTTAGGGAACATGCTTTACCGCCATCTGTAAAGGCTTGGACCATCTTTGGTGTATTTTGGATTGCTCAAGTCTTCTTCTACTACACCTTACCTGGTGTTAAAACCAAAGGACAGCCTTTAATTCATAAGAACGGCCAACAATTGCCATACTTCTGTAATGCCATGTGGACTTTTTATACCACCACTGCCATTGTTTTATTCTTACATTTCACCAACCTATTTAAGCTATACACTATCATTGATATGTTTGGTGAAATTATGACTTGTGCAATCATGACTGGATTTGCATTTTCCATAACCCTATATCTGTACACTTTGTACATCAGTAAGGATTACTTCAGAATGACAGGCAACCACTTGTATGACTTCTTCATGGGTGCTCCATTGAATCCAAGATGGGGTATCTTGGACTTGAAGATGTTCTTTGAAGTCAGAATCCCATGGTTCACCCTGTTCTTCCTGACTTTAGGTGCTTCTCTGAAGCAATATGAAACCACCGGTGCTGTTTCAAACTCCATGAAATTAGTTCTTTTAGGTCACTATCTTTACGCCAACGCCTGTGCTAAAGGTGAAGAATTGATTGTTCCAACCTGGGACATGGCTTACGAAAAGTTCGGTTTCATGTTGATTTTCTGGAACGTTGCAGGTGTTCCATACACATACTGTCAATGTACATTATTCCTGTTCTACCAAGATTCCAGCAAGTATGACATCTCAAACAAGTACTACGGCTTCTTGGTTTTCATGCTATTATTTGCCTACTACTTCTTTGATACTACGAATGGCCAAAAGAATTCTTTCAGAAAACAAATGGCTGGTGATAAGTCTGTTAGAAAGACTTTCCCATTCTTGCCAAAGCAAGTTTTGAAAAATCCTAAATACCTAACCACCAAGAGCGGCTCTGTTTTGCTAATTGATGGTTGGTACAGATTGGCCAGAAAAATCCACTACACTGCTGATTGGACACAATGTTTGACCTGGGCCTTAGCTTGTGGTGTTAGCTCTCCATTCCCATGGTTCTTCCCAATCTTCTTCTTTATCGTTTTAGTTCATAGAGCTTTAAGAGATGATTTGAAGTGTCAAAGAAAGTACGGTGAAGACTGGGACGAATATAAGAAATACTGTCCATATTTATTCATACCATACGTTTTGTAAGCGATTTAATTTGTATATATTCCAATGTTAAATAGAGTTGAACAGAAATTCATATTTGTTTATGCCTATTGTGCACTGTTTTTAAATAATCAACAAAAACACGGTAGCGGGTAAGTTCTCACTTTTGTCTTTAAGCGGTAAACTATTTTTTTGTTTTTCTTTTTTGCTTTTTGGTTACTTTAATTTTTCGTACTCAGTTCTAGAAAGATATGCAACGACCAGGAACAGATACCACCCATATAATGAGCTCTGAAGGCACAAAAAGTGCTAAAACATACAGCGATGATGACGTTATTCAATCAATATACTCAAACAAGTTTACCACTTATGATCTTCTTAATTTACAGCCTAACTTGCTCGATAGAAAAGCTGAACAAGAATACTATGATAAACTAACTGAAAAAAATGGAATCAAAGCAGATAACAGCAAATTGTCATACTACGAAACTATTGAAACCTTGTCAGAAATGGGTATTTCTCAAAAAGTTTTGTTCAAAAAAGATCAATTATCCGAACTGTGTAAAAATAAATTGGGTGGGGGAGCCATACCATTAGAAACAGATAACCTCTTTGTTAGTGAATATGAAAACGCATTTCTTGGCAAAGACTTGGAAAACCAGAACATAGACGACTTTAAAGTTGGGCACTCATACCATACGTTACTAGGAAATGATACTGTAAAAATGATACCAACGCAGATTTCTAGTTTGATCATGAAAATCACAAACCTAAACATTGAGGAGGTAATGTTGATGAATGAGAAGGAATTGATCAGCTGGTGTGATAAAACTGATAATAGAATGACTAAAGAACAAACCAAAAAACTGGTAAATACATTCATTTTATATAAGAGATATATATCAAGTTTTGATTAGAACCTGTGTTAATGAAGGAAAAAAAAATCCACAAGCTAAATTATTGGCTGTTAAAAGATACCTTTAGCAGCAATCAAATGCAAAACATTGTAGTTAAATGGCAATAACAAAATATCAGAACGTCAAAGTCTCATATGTATATACACAACTTACCGGGCTAATCTTGCTCGGCAATGGCTGCAAGTCTTTCTTCAATTTGCTTTGTTGATAATATAAAGAACCCAGTTTCCTTAGAAGCAACGGCAATTTCTAATTCACTTTGTTTGTAGTCTTGGCCTAAAGTCTCGGACATGATACGTATGGCCTTTTCGACAACATTTTCCCAAGTATCTTTTCCGTTATTACTATCGTTGACAATATCAATTCTGTCGTTATCTTCATCGTCATATTTTCTTTCCAACTCATTAGGTCTGGAAGCCTTCAAGGCTTGCTTTTTCAGTAACTTTTCCAAATGGGAGTTTAATTCTTGTTGTTTAGGACCAGTTGCAGTGGCTTTGTAACCACAATAAAATCCTGCTGGATCCATTTTATAAATCATACCATTTTTTTCGTCGTCATAGGATATGAATGTGGCAATGACACCTAAGGGTCTCATGTAAGCCTTTTGAGTATATAATTGAGCAAGGTTACTCATTCTTTTGACTAATACATCCATAGGCATTTCAAAACCTTGTTGGTATTGAAATTCAGAAGCCTCAGACTTAGCTCTTAAAACAAAGTTTTTAGCATCAGCAATGGATCCGTTTATGCAGCACCCAATGTTTTCAGAAATTCTAAAAATGTACTTGATAGATTCAGGTTCCAATAGCTTATCTGTGACTTTCTTTTCATTGATCAAAACGGTAACTTCATCGTTGTTATCAGAAGAGATAGCCAATGAGTTTAGATTTGTGTTGTTGATGGCAGCTTTGAAAGCATACTCAACTTGAAATAGTTTTCCTTCTGGGGAAAAGATGGTAATGTGTCTATCGTAACCTGACATTTAATGGTTGTATGCTGTATTTGGTGTTTGTGTGTTCTTTTTCCTAAGGTGGTAAAATCTACATTGTGTGAGTGTGTTCCTACTCTTCGTTTTTTTTTTTTAACACCCAAAATAAGAATGTTTGGTGTTTGTCTTCCAAATAGGAAGGTGCTAAGCATAGCAGGGCAAACACATGCGGGCTTTATTTAACAAAAATTAAAAATTTTTTTTATTTTTTATTTTTCAAATTTATACGTTTACAACGCCTGAAACTAAGTTTGGAGAGGGGGAAAAAAAACAAGGGGATTTGTAGGTGTTTAATCAAGTAAACATACAACATATTTCAAACAATTAGTTAAACACTCAATCACCAAAACACACATAACTCAATAGAGCCTATCATTAACATAGGTGTAATTTCTTTTTTTAAAAAAAAAAAAGGTTTTCCATCATTTATCAAAACTCTTTAATAATTTTACATTTTTTATAATCTAATATTAAAAGCATACCACAATGACAGTGTTCAAAGGCTTATACAAAGCTGTTTATGATTACGATCCCTTACCTGAAAATGCTAATGAAGAATTGGCTGTTAAGGAAAATGACATTCTTTATCTTATTAATGACGAACTTGAAGATGGTGATGAAGGTTGGTGGCTTTTCAAAAAGAGACTGGTCGGTGTTGATCTGGAAGAACCTATTGGTTTAGTACCAAACAACTACATTGAACTATTGACTGAACCCATGTATAAATGTAAAGCTCTTTATGATTACGAGGACTTGCAAAACGTCGAGGAAGAAATCGCATTCAAAGAAAACGACATCTTTGAAGTATTTGATGATTCTGATGTTGATTGGCTACTAGTCAAAACCGTTAGAGATAATATTGAAGATGATGAATATGGTTTCATCCCTTCCAATTACATAGAAAGATATGAAGAAAATGCACCTGCTCCACCAGCTCAAACAGATGTCAGCTCATTTGCCCCACCTCCTGTGAGATTTGATAGAGAACAAATCTCTAAAAGCCAAAGCCCAGCCGTGCAAAATTCATCTGTTGACATGTTCCAACCTCCTCCTAAGCATAAAAGTTTATCTGAGGAAAAAGAATTGCCACAATTACCAAACATAAATGATTCCTATCAACAGCCTGAAGAAGATGAGGAAGAAGAAGAAGCGCCACCACCAAAGCCAATGAGACCAACCACAACAGGCAACACTGAACCAAAATATTCAAATGCCAAACAGTATTCTTCTCAATACGTAGATGAACCTAACGAATACTTTGAATCTTGGAATGTCCAGGAAATTGTTGGAAGATCTAAAAAGGTAAAAGCCAAGCTTACAATCGGTGCAACTTTGTTGACTTTCTACTCTGAAAATTCTCCAGGTGGCCGTCCAGAAGAATGGTCCTTAAATAAGCTAGTATCTTTTGATTTGGAAAAGAAGCATTTGTTTTTAGAATTAGTAAGCCCTTCTATATCTTTAGAGCTACACACTGGCAGCTCGTCTGTAGGTAGAGCTATCTTTGATAAATTGAGTGAAGTTAAAGGTGCTTACTCGTCGACTTCATTGGCTCAAATCAAGAACGCCTCTACTGTGTCCCCACAAAGAAAACAAGAAATCAGAGATAGAAAAACAGCCAAGGTTGTTGTAGACTTTGTTGCCGAATCGAATGATGAACTAACTATAAGACCAGGTGAAAAAGTATATGTCATCAATGATACCAACTCGAAAGATTGGACTCTTGTTGAAAAGGTTGATCAACCTGGTAAAAAGGGGTTAGTTCCAAGTCAATTCATTCAATCCGTCAATCAGTTAACAGCCATTGCTGATTCAAGTGATTCTAATGTTCGTTCAACTAAGAGCAAGTCTAGAAGTTACCGTAACAACGATGATGATGATTACGAAGTTGAAGCTCCTAAGAAAGAATCCAAGACTAAAAAATTGCTGAGATCCTTGACCGGAAAGAAATCAGAGACATCTGATAATTTCAGTACTAGTTCATCAAAATTGAAACCACAAACTACAGGTTCATGGAAAGATGATGCTTTGCAAAACACAAAATCTAGTAGATCTGCTTCTGTGTCTTCAAAGACGGCTACCAACTATTCAGAAGTCAGCATGAAGTCTCCACAAAAATCATCCAAGGAGAAATCATTACCTCACCCTAAGAAAGTTAGAGCTTGGGTTGACAGATCAGCTACGTTCAAGGTTGATGCTGAGCTTATTGGTGCTTCTCAAGGTAAAATTCATCTACACAAAACAAATGGTATAAAGATTGCTGTTCCAGCTGAAAAGTTGTCATTGCAAGATTTGGAATACGTTGAAAGATCAACTGGATTCTCATTAGAAAAATTCAAGCCTCAGAACAACGCTCCTGAACAGCCATTGCAATCACAACCTACCGGTGCCAGAGATAAAGAAAAAGAAAGACGCAGAAGATTAAAAGAAAAGGAAGAAAGAGAACATAGAGATAGGGAAGTTGAAGAGTTGAGAAGAGCCAGAGAACTGCTAGAGCAAGAAAGAAAGAAATTGAGAGAAGAAAAGGAAAGAGACTTTGCTAGAATAAAAGAACTGCAAATGTCCAATTCCCCAGTACCAGTTGCTGCACCTGTAAAGCCTCCTAGACCTCAACAAACTAATAACGGCACTAAACCATTGAAGAATGATATGACCGGTAGAAACCCTAATTTACCTTATTATGATTGGTTTGAATTCTTTTTGAAAACTGGTGTTGATGTAAACAACTGCCAAAGATACACGATCAACTTTGAAAGAGAAGACATAACAGAAGATATTTTACCATCTATTGACGCTACTCTGTTGAGATCTTTAGGTCTAAAGGAAGGTGATATTTTGAGAGTTATGAAGCACTTAGATGACAAGTTTGGAAGAAACCAAGTTGCTGCTGTTCCTAAATCTCCAGAACCAGCCATTGATGATACGAACTGGGCAGCAAAGCCTACTATGCACACCAAAAAATCTGTTGATTCTTTACAAGATTTATTAGATCTGAAGCCAACTGCTACAGGAGCCCAGCCTGCTATTACTCCTAAGCCTGCAGTTGCTTCTGCTGCTGCTAATGAACCGGTACAACCAACAGCTGCTCCTCTTGACCCATTCAAAACTGGAGGTGCCAATATGTTACCAATGGGCATTATACCAATGTTTACTGGTGGTATGATGTTGCAACCTGCCTTTACTGGCTTCCAACCAGTTGGAAGAATGGTCACTGGTGGTATGATTTTACCTGTTCAGAAGACTGGCAATGGATTGGTTCCAGCAACCACCTTTGGTCAAACCAACTTTGCTTCAAGTGCTCCTCAACTAAGCCAAATCACTGGTGGTGCTATGCCTAACTTAACTTTTGGCCAACCACAAATTACTGGTGGTGCCATGTCAATGCCAACTTTGTCATTTGGGCAAAAGCCAATAGCCATGCCACAAAGTACTTTTGGCCAGCAAATGACAGGTGGTACCATGTCAATGCCACAAAATAGCTTTGGTCAACAAATGACTGGCGGTTTCCAACCGCAATCCACTTTTGGTCAGCAAATGACTGGAGGTGCCATGCCAATGCCCCAAAATAGCTTCAGCCAGCAAATGACAGGGGGTGCTCTTCCAATGCAACAAAATACCTTTGGTCAGCAAATGACAGGTGGTGCAATGCCTATGCAGCAAAATACCTTTGGGCAACAGCAAATGACTGGAGGTTTCCAACCACAATCTACTTTTGGTCAACAAATGACTGGAGGTGCCATGCCAATGCAACAAAATAACTTTGGTCAACAGCAAATGACTGGAGGTTTCCAACCACAATCTACCTTCGGAATGACTTTACAAAGAACAGGTGGCATTTCACCACTCCCACAAACATCTTTTGGTCAACCCCAGCAAATGCCTAACTTGGCCCAGCAAAATAACGTCTACAATAACCAAAATCCACAACTGCTTCAACAGCAACCTACAGGTTTTGGATTTGGAAATGCACCACAACAAACAGGCAGCAACATGGCCAATTTGAATAATGCATCAGTCAACAACCCGTTCGGCTTTTAAAATTTTGCGATTGATATATAACATTAACGAAATTATAAAATGAAAAACTACAACGAATTATGATTGGCCTTTTGTTTGTTTTTTTTTTAAATAAATAGAAATTGTAATATTATATATAACAATAAGAAATTACCATTCAACAGCAGTGTTGCCGTATGGAGACTTCTTGGTTCCCTTAATAGGAGTGATTAACTTACTACCACCTTCCAAGAAAGAGAATTGTACTTTTCTGTTAGCTTCATACTTTTCAATGTATTCTTCCTTTTGTAAGGTAATGCCGATATCGTCTAAGCCGTTTAATAAACAATGCTTTCTGAATGGCTCAACATCAAAGTTGTCAACTAAAACAGTGTTGTCTTCAGCAGATAAAATTTGTTGTTTAGCTAAGTCAATGGTGATTCCCTTGGCAGAAGCAGCTAATGGGTAGATCTTGGATAAAATAGTTTCCTGATCAACTCTGATAGGTAATAAACCGTTCTTGAAAGAGTTGTTGTAGAAAATATCACCGAAGGAAGGAGCAATGATGGACTTGATACCAAAGTCCTTTAAGGCCCATGGAGCGTGTTCTCTTGATGAACCACAACCAAAGTTGTCACCGGTGACAACTAAGATTTCGGCTTTATCGTATGGAGGACAGTTTAAGACGAAGTCAGTCTTTTGAGTGTTTCCTTCGGCATCTTCAGTGAATCTCAATTCATAGAATAAACCAGACTTTAGACCGGTTCTCTTGATGGTCTTTAAGAATTGCTTAGGAATAATAGCATCAGTATCGACGTTGGCCTTATCTAAAGGAGCAGCAATACCGGTTAAGACGGTGAATGGATCCATTCCAGCTGGAGCAGCAGAAGCATTGACGTCAACGGTCTCTTCAGCAGAAGCAGCAGATTTTTGAGGAATATCTAATAACTTATCGCTGGATGGGATTTCACTAACAATTTCCTTTTCATGTTCGTAAACAGCTTGTTGTGAAGCTTCATCTTCGTGTTCGAAAGAAATTTCAACTGGTTTATGGTCAGCAAAGGAGTTGTATTCGAATTCTCTGATATCAAAGAACTTACCCTTAATACCGGCAGCAGCAGCCATAACTGGAGACATTAAGTGAGTTCTGGACTTAGCACCTTGTCTACCTTCGAAGTTTCTGTTAGAAGTAGAGGCACATCTTTCTTCAGGATCTAAGATATCTGGGTTCATACCTAAACACATAGAACAACCAGCTTCTCTCCATTCAAATCCAGCTTCAGTGAAAATCTTGTCTAAGCCTTCCTTTTCAGCTTGCTTCTTGACTAAACCAGAACCTGGAACAACCATGGCTAACTTAACGTTATCAGCCTTTTTGTGACCCTTCACTACCCTAGCAGCATTTCTTAAATCTTCAATTCTGGAGTTAGTACAAGAACCAATGAATACCTTGTCAATTGGAATTTCCTTGAATGGTGTATTTGGAGTTAGTCCCATGTATTGTAAAGCTCTTTGCATACCGGATTTTTTGATAGGATCTTCAACTAATTCAGGGTCTGGAACAGAGCCAGTGATTGGTAAAGCATCTTGTGGAGAAGTACCCCAAGTGATTGTTGGAACAATATCTTTTGCTTTGATGGTAATATCGTAATCGAAGTGAGCACCTTCGTCAGAGTATAAGGTCTTCCAGTACTTAACGGCCTTATCCCATTCTTCACCCTTTGGAGCTAATGGTCTACCCTTGATGTATTCGAAAGTTATGTCATCTGGCTTGATCATACCAGCTCTAGCACCACCTTCAATGGCCATATTACAGATGGACATTCTAGCTTCCATAGATAAGTTTTCGATGGCTTTACCAGCAAATTCAATAACACATCCAGTACCACCTGCAGTACCAATGACACCAATAATATGTAGAATTAAATCTTTGGAGGTAATACCTTCATCCAAATCACCATCAATGAAAATCTTCATGTTTTTAGACTTGGCTTGTATCAGGGTTTGAGTGGCTAAAACGTGTTCAACTTCAGATGTACCAATACCAAAGGCTAGAGAACCGAAGGCACCATGAGTGGAGGTGTGAGAGTCACCACAAACAACAGTTGTACCTGGTAAGGTGAAACCTTGTTCAGGACCGATGACATGGACAATACCTTGTCTAGAATCAGTCATACCAAAGTATGTAACACCGAATTGTTTAACGTTTTCTTCTAAAGTCTTGACTTGTAACTTTGAGTCTTGTTGTTCAATGAAAGTATCTAAGTTCTTGAAGTTCTTTCTGGAGACAGTTGGGATATTGTGATCGACAGTGGCCAAAGTACAGTCGGTTCTTCTGACTTTTCTGTTGGCATTGCTTAAACCTTCGAAAGCTTGAGGAGAAGTGACTTCATGGACTAAATGTCTATCGATGTAAATTAGGTAAGAACCAGATTCATCTTTGTGGACCACATGGTCAGCAAATACTTTATCATATAGTGTTTGAGGAGCAGACATTATGATTTGTGTTTATAATAAATAATGTTAGTTTTTTTGTTGTTTTTTTTTTGGTTTTTATTATACTTAATTTTTATAAAACAAATATTTTAGTATTATCCTTATAAAAAAACTTTGATTACTCGTCATTTATATAACTTCTGTCAACATGACTCTTTTACCAAAAGTGATGAATTTATCATGAAGGCTTCTCCCCTTATAGAGAAAATTTTTGTTTTAAAAAAAAAAATCAGTCTGAAAAAAAAGAGAACACATTCTTGATTCTAGTTTTCTTTCAAAGAGTGGGCAGCCGTTACCGGCAAAAAACTGGCTTTCGAAATGTGGAGCTTAAACACCGGCCAGGGTTGAAAGCGGATTAGGCATCCGGGCCGGTTTTTTTTGGAGGGGTTTAATCAATTTGCAAATCTAGCTTCCAGCATCCCATTTTGGTACTGTAAACAAACCTTTCACTACACAGCAAGGAGCTATTGTCAGTGTTGTAATTAGTCATTCTTAACTCCTTTATAATGCTGTTTTCATTCATCTTGAAATTCTTATTGGTTCGCTGATGTTTAGACAGATTTGAAAGGTACTTTTCCTTCTCCGAGGCATACAGGTTTTTGAAATTTAAAAGCGTCAGCTTTAGCTCTTTGGTGTTCTTGTCTAGAGTTACAGACATAAATTTTTTAAAACACTGGATTTTCTTAGAAGAGAGATTTTTGTGGCCGTCAACAGATTCGTAAAGTAGATTGCTGATACTAACTTCTTTGTTCAGCGTTTGACTTTCGTTTATGGTAGATAAAGCGCCTTTGACTCCAATCAGGATAACATCATAATCACCAGCTTTGGCATCATGCATCACTGTCTTAACTTGAACAATCGGTTCGTTGAAGTAAATTTTGTTAATAAGAGGTTTCCCAGATGCACTTGACAGTATCATGACTTGATGGTCATCTAAAATGAGCAACAGCTTGTGCTCATTGATACTCACCAGATGAGTTATGTTCTCTTTACAATAAAAATCCCATATCAGATTTCCGTCCAAATAACAGTCCATTTTTGTAATATTGGTCAAATCAGTGTCCAATAACGACCCAGTATTGTACGGATCATAAATCATTTTCCGCTCTTTATTATTTCGAATCTCAAAAGACATGTTCATGTTTTTAAAAATTTGAACGTGGAGATCTGTATCGGGAAGCACTGAAGTCATGGACAATTTATTCAATGCCAAATCAGATGATAATTCATCCATAGGTTTTCTCTCGCTAAACAATACCTGCTGCTCATTTGATACAAAGCTGCTCTCTTTTAATCCTTGAACCAATGTTTGATAGCCAAGTCTTGGAAGTTTTAAATTGCTTTTGGAAAAATTTTTTAAATCAAAGATAACAGCATCCTTCACGTCAGAAACTTCAGTCTTTTCTTTTTCCTTGGTTTTAGCTACAACAATATCCTGTGGTTTTTCTGATGGCACCGATTGTAAAACAAGTCTCCGTTTCTTTACTGTTCCGTCCTCATTCTTTTCGGCAGACCTTTTCTTGGGAATCAAAATATTCACAACTGGTTGTTCTGTCTTATCTTTGTCATCAGTATTTTTACTCTCCAAGTTGTTTATGCTATTGCTATCCAGAGATGACAACAATGTATCGTTTTTGTTTAGAATAAATTTACTTGGCAGAACTTTTTGGATTTGCTTATAAATCTGAACGTCATCAACACTTTCCAAATTCTTCCAATTATCATTGTCGTTACCAAAATCGTCATTATCATTCTTACTACCAGTAGCTCCGTATTTTTGCAAAAACTTGTAGTTGTATTTCGGGTCAACTGCTTGAAGAGTGACTTCCTCATCATTTGTCACATTCATAAACTCTTCCAATTCATTAATTGTTTCAAAACTCAGAACCTTGATGTCCCCGTCAAATGATGATATGTATAAATTACAGCCTGTCCGGTCCCAAGCTAAATCTGATATCTGCTTTTTAAAGAGATTCTTTACAATAATCAAGGGGACCGATTTGGTGGTAGACCACAAAACCAAACACTTCTCTTGACCACCAGTGGCAAGAAGCAGATTCTGATCAGTTATGTCATTAATGCTAAAATTTTTAGTGTTTTCCTGCTCTTTTATAAAGACTGATGGATTAAACTTACAAACTTCTATAGGAAATGCATTACCAATCAGCTTAAAAGAATAATCCCAATGGTTAAGTCTGTCTATGAGTATACAGCAATTCTCTAGTTCCCCTGAAGAACCATTGGGAATGATCAAAAATTGCCCATTTGGAGACCAATGCATCTTGTTGAAATAGGTAATCTTAAAGTTTTTACTGTTCTTAAAAGGTTCGCTTATTTCTACTTCAAGGTTGAACTTAAATGTATTGTTAATCGTATTGAAAGAGTACTTGTAAATCTTAAGAGTCTTGTCATCTGAAATAGAAGCAAAGAACTTTCCAGTGGGGTCAAACTCACAACTTTTGATAAAATTCTTGTGTATGTTATCCAATTCAATCACCTTATTGAAGGTTTGTGTTTGCTTTGTAAACTGCCATATAATAATTTTACAATCTAGACCACAGGACATCATCAGAGTATCTGTGCTATTCAGCGAGATGTTTTGAATATCCGATTCATGCCCAATTAGTCTTTTTACCAGACTGAAGTGCAGAGAATTCTTCATGCTTAGTTTTTTCCAAACAATGATTGTTTTGTCATCTGAACCAGACACCAAAAAGTTCCCACAGTTTGACCAGTCTAAACATGTAACTGTACCGTTGTGTGAGTCCAAGTTGGCAATGAGGGTGTGTTTGTTCAGATCGTATATTTTTATACACCCATCGATATAGCCAACTGCCAGCAGGTTGTTGATTGTATTCAAATCCATACAATATATGGCTAGATCATTATCTGAAGAGTTGCTGTCATTGTTGATGCTGTTTTCAGCAGATATGAACGATTGAAGCGATAAGATCTTCATTGTTTTGGTGTTTCGTAGTCTACACTAAGCTTCTTTTTTTTTTTCAAAACGATTTGGCGTTTAGTGCAGGGCTTCATTTATTCAAGAAAAAAAGCGTTATTACCCCGACCAAATTTATATTTTTTCTTAAAAAAGAAATGCTTTCATTTTACGTGCTGTAACTTACCCCGTCATGTGAAACGGTAATTTAAAAAAAACACCGTGCCCTTTTGACTCTTTGATGTTGCATTTTTTTAGGGGGAAAAAAACATTTGTTTTACCTTTTTTTTTTGTTTAATTTTAGCGCTGTAATCTATATCCTATATTTTTATTATCATTAATCGTTGTGTTAAGATAATCCCCAATCGAAACTCTCCAATCACTCGGTCTCAGCTTGCTATAACCAAATTTTAAAAAAAATATCACAGTTACAATGTCTGAATACGCATCTTTTCAAGAGGCCATTGGTAACAATCCGCAGATAATCAACAATGACAACCTTTTTATCATCCAAAGTTATAAGTACTTCAATGAAAAGTTATTGCAGCTAGTTGGTAAAAATACCCAAACAAGCCCTGTACCAGACACCCAAGCATCTCTTTTCAAAAGCAGCTTTGGGTCCACAGCTAACTCCAACCCTCCAAATACTACCGCCAGAGATAGAAACAGCAGTGTTTTTAAAATCAACTATAATATGGACAGATCTGGTATGAACTCTAAGAAGGAGGAAGACATTGATCCATCCGCCTCTTCTCAAAGCTTTCAAAGATTTAGACAGGATAGCAACGATGTTATGATGGATAATGTCCATCCACCTAATTTCAACGTCAACAGAAGAACATCTGTCTCCGCTGAAATCATATCTCCAGACTCCCACATGATGACTGATTCATTAAAAGATAACAACGGTACCAACGCGTTATCGGATCATGAATCAGAAAGTTTGATAAAATGTTTGGACTCCAACTTCTTGTTCAAAAACCTGGATCTAAATTCCAAAAACTTGATCATTAACAACTTGAAATATGACGAATACCCAGCCAACACCGACATCATTGTTGAAAACGACGAAGAAGGTGAGTATTTCTATATCATTGAACAAGGTGAGGTTGAATTTATTAAAAACGGTATGAAGCTAGGTGAAGCTGGCAGAGGAGCTACTTTCGGTGAACTTGCCCTAATGTACAATTCCCCTAGACAAGCCACAGTGCGCTCCAAGACTCCTTGTAAGATGTACTTGTTAGACAGAATGACTTTCAAAAAAATTCTGTTGAACAACTCATACTCCCAAAGATCTCTGTTTGAAAGGTTCTTAAAGAATTTACCTATTTTGAAAAACCTAACTGATTCAGAAAGAAACAAGCTGATCGATGTTTTGAAAAGCAAAACAGTTGGCAAAGATCAAATCATCATAAGACAAGGCGAAATTGGTGAGAACTTCTATATTATAGAACAAGGTGACTGTGTTGTCATTAAGGATGGCGAGCAGGTCAATGTATTGCACCAAAACGACTACTTCGGTGAGCTTTCTTTGCTGGAAGACTCTCCAAGAGCTGCCACTGTCAAGGTCATATCTGAAAATGGCTGTAAGGTTGTGTATTTGGGAAAGAGTGAATTCAAAAGATTGTTGGGTCCTGTCCACGAAGTTTTGAAGATCAATGATCCTAGAGTCAAGCACTAGTCTCTCATAGTGGATTATATATCAAATTAAAAATAATAAAGAAATAAAAAAAAAGTTTCTTGTTTGATTGTTTTGTTCGCAGTTATTAACTATTTTATATACAGGGTAGCATTGGTGTTTATCAGCAGGGTATGTCTAATTGAAAGTTCCCAAACCTAAAATCAATGCTTGTGCTAGCAAACCTACCATAACAACTTCCCATTTCTTGTTACTCTCTTCTTTATTGGCATTTTCTATCTGAGCAATGCGTTGTAACTCAGTATAGAACTCATCAGTTATGTTCTCATACACCTTTTGCAGTTCATAGTTTTCTGGGTTTATAAGAATTTTACAGTTTAGAGGCACTGTGTAGTCCAAGTTGGCTATGGTGTTGTTCATGTCAGAATAGTTTTCGATGTATCCAACAGCTTCATGAACTTCTTCGCCATGTGATTGGTATTTATTAGGTTTGTTTGACTTATTGTTATTTTGAATTAAAACGGATGGGTTTCCTATGGTTTCATTATAAATTTGCATCCCACCCAACAGAGGAGCCATTTTTTGTGGTAGGTTCTTGTTCAAAGCATCAGCTATGAGCTTGATGTCTTCAGCTGATACTTTTAAGTTTTTGTTTTTTGTCTTTGTTCGACACTTAGGATTGTGGAGCTTTACTGACAAATCCATCACCAAGTATGGGTTTGTTGGCTCTTTTTTTGCATTGCCTTGTATTTTTGGAATCATCATATCCAAGACAAATTCAACGTCACCATCGTAAATCCAGTCAAATTCTTTCAGGTTTAACTTGTTTATGTTGATTTTGTTAAACTGTAATCTGGTGATCTTTTCCCAGGAGTTTTTCAAATCTTCGTTAAGTTCTTGGATCTTATCGTTTATCATGTGGGGTTGCTTTTCCACCAAGGTGAACAAAGATTTATCAAATTCACCAGACAAAATTTCGCAGTTCATCAGGTCCATCAAAAAGCTTTTATTGCTCAACTTATTTAGCTCCAATTGAAATATTACCAAATCGTGTCTTTGATTCAAAGCCAACTTACAATTTCTTACTTTTAGGTTATTGTCGTTGATATTGAAATTGTAGTTTAACATGGTATTAGTATTCATTTTGCCTTTAACTCCGTCTATTTCAATCATATCTATTAGGTTTAATGAATTCTCTTTTTTATTCTTGAAAAAGTATCTATAAAGACTGATATTGAACTTCAGTTTTTTAATGAAAAAGATATTATCATTGTCTAATTTCAACGATATGTTGTTTATTTGAATAAACCCATTAGACCAGTCAGATTCTATGTGAACTTGTTCCGTTTTTTCCCAAGCATAGCCGATTTGAACATTCTTCAAATTTAGATTATTATACATGTAATCGTAGACTAGATTTAGCTTGACATCTTCACTTACCAAAGCATCATTGGCTTTAAAAAATGCTTGAAGTAAAAAAGTAGGATTGTTGAATGCTAGTATCGTTGATCCTAAGAAAATGGTGGAGAATCCAAAAAGAAACTTGGTTTTTCTAGAATACGGAGTTTTGTGGTACTGATTGCTAGAGTTAAATCTTTTAAAACTTCTGGGAAGCGCATAATTAAACTTCCTAAAGTTTCTAAAGCTGTTGAACATTATTTCTTTTTTTTATTTTGTATGTCCTAGCTATATGTTACTTATGTTGTTGGACTTATTCCATCTTTCAGCCATTTGTACTTTGATCACCATTGTAAGTGCTGAAATGCGTTGAAGAGATATATAATGGAAAAGAGAGAAAAAAAAAAAGGTGAAATTTAGTACTTGTTTTGTTTATATCCGATGATGATTTTTTTCTTGTCTTTTCTTTTCTTTTTTTCTTCCCCTTGTGTTTCCAATGTGTCCCAAAGTGGCAATTCTATCTTTTTTAGATTTTTCTCTTCTACTCAATTTGCAATTTTTCTTTTTTGAATTAAGAATCAAACATCAGTAGACTGTTAATTTACAACAAACCAAAACAATAAACACATATAAAGCACTAACCACATACACAAATGGTAGCACCAACCGCTTTGAAAAAGAAACAAGCTGTTTCCAAACCACTAGAAGTCAGCAACGAACAAGAAGATGTTCTACTAAATACAAACACCGATATGGAAGTTGAAGACGAAAGCTCCTCTTCCAACAAGGTTGTATTGGATGCTGATGGTAAGCCAAAGTTCACCAAGCAGTCTCTAGTGAAGGGATCCAACGTTAAACCAGAAATGAGAAAGATCCCTGTTCCTCCACACAGAATGGCTCCTTTAAAGCAACAATGGAGTAAGATATACCCACCTTTGGTCGACCACTTGAAGTTACAAGTAAGAATGAACTTGAAGACCAAGACTGTTGAACTGAAGACCAACATGAAGTTCACCAAGGACCCAGATGCCCTTCAGAAGGGTGCCGATTTCCTAAAGGCCTTCACTCTAGGGTTTGATTTAGATGATGCCATCGCCTTATTAAGATTGGATGACTTATACATTGAAAGCTTTGAAATTAAAGACGTCAAGACCTTAAACGGTGACCATTTGTCAAGAGCTATTGGTAGAATTGCTGGTAAAGACGGTAGAACCAAATTCTCCATTGAAAACGCAACCAGAACTAGACTGGTCATTGCTGATTCCAAAATTCATATCTTAGGTGGTTATACCAATATCAAAATGGCCAGGGAGTCTGTAATGGCTTTGATTCTAGGTGCTCCTCCAGGTAAAGTATACGGTAACTTGAGAACTATTGCTAGTAGATTAAAAGAAAGATATTAAATAGGTTTTAAAAATAATTAAGAGTTTGTTTTTTTTACATTTTTTTTTTTAATAATAACCATAAGAAGAGAATAGACAGCTTAACCATTGTAATAGGTTAGGGCCATTTGAAGGTGAGTAATATTAATATCCTTTCCTTCTATTGATATATAGTTTTAGTGTTTTAGTTTTTCCTTTAAGAAATATTTTGTAGTACGCGTAAACATTTGTTAGTAAAAAAGCTGTGATTTGATTTTTTTTTTTTTCATGTTTTTGTGCAAGCTTGAACACTAACTTAATCTAAAGCTGTTATTGGATTACCTATACCCCCCACAATATTAATATCTGCAGCATTCGAATGCTTAGTGAGTCTATTAGATAATGGATTATTACTTTAAGTCAAAAACGGCTCCACCTGCAAATGATGACCCGATCATTATTGATGAATCCATTTTCTTGACTGAAAATTCCAATATGGAACACACTGACTCCAATATGGCAAATAGCAATGAAGACGATTCGATAATCATAGTTGAAGAAAATAAGTCTGATACAACCTTGAATAAACCATTCAGCACTAAAGAAAAGGCGAATTTGAAACAACTACTCTCCGGCAGATCCAAAACAGATACCTCCACAAATAAAAGAACACTAAATATAGGCAATAAAAGCATCTTGAAACGGAGTAAAACTAGCAGTTCAGTGATTACAAAAAAGAATGTAGAAGTTATTGATAAATTGGATTCTGAAAGCAGTAATGGAGGCAATTTGGTGAAAAATTTATTAGACGGAAATTCAATAAAAGAGACACCAACAACAACAAATACCTTCTTCAGCCAACATAAGCTAAAAAGATTCCATCCTTGGTCTTCGAAAAAGAGAATAGAAAACTCACATTTTCCAGAACACCTTTATGTAAATGGTGTAGATAGGATCACAAAAACAACTGTAAACAAGATAGAAAATTTTTATTCCAAGAGAATCATAGAACACGATATTATAGATTACAATACACAAGGTTTTATAGGCGAATTTATACAGGAAGCCAAACATGATAAAGAAACGAAGACTTTTAAAACTATAGATGTACCAGGAAAAAGCAAAACGAAATTTATTCTTGAAAATGATTACGATCTTTGGACTGAAACTTTAAAACCCTCAACATATGATGAGCTGAAATATCTCATTCCTCTGGAAACCATCCAGACTTTGAAATATCAGTTAGAAGTATCTTTAAACTTTTTGAAAACTAGACCAGACCACGAAAGGCAGCTACTGTCACAAAATTGGAAGTCTATGATGAAAAAGAGAAAGATTCTAAATGAGAATGAAACTTACGACAATCTAGACGATTACGATAATGACTTTGTAGTTGATGATGACCTGCTTGATGAGGATGGCAACGAGATTCCGTTAGATCACATACCTCTTTTTATTTTATATGGAGATGGTATTGGTAAGAATACTACACTGCAGCTGCTTCTAAAAGAAATGGAGAAGTCTGGATACAATGTGAATAACATTTTGGAAATAAATGCCTCAATGAATAGAGGAAAGAGAGACATCTTTAATGTGTGCTTTGAGGCATGTACCAGTAAATTCTTAAGCAAGGAAGATTCTGCTAGCAATGAACACAACAAAAAGTCCCATTTGTCAGGAGGGGTAATACTTTTCGATGAGGTGGATATTCTCTTTAGATCTGACGTGTTGTTCTATCCAATGATTACGAAGCTTCTGCAAGTAACTAAGAAACCAATATTTTTAACCTGCTCTTCTTTGGAAAGTATTCCTGAGCAGTTTGTGAAAATAACCAATTACCAAAAGACTAACTTTATGTTCAGCATGCCAGATACCATCATTCCCTATTTAAATTTGAAACTCGGACTCAATCTCAAAACGGAAAAACTAGATAGCTATAAAAACATCACAAAAGACATCAGGCATAGTCTACTGCAACTGCAGCTTGACAGGAGAGTTGAGATAGAGCAGAAAACAGGATTTGTGGATGAACATAGCTTTTACAGTGGCTTAAAGACAAAATGCAAAACCCTGGCGGAGTTTTCCCAAAATATGGAATTAATGTCAATTGCTGATGTTTTAGAAACAGGAACAAAATATAAATCAAACATCACAAAAAGCTGTGATTATTCTGTACTAGACTTCATTGACAACGAGATATACAATGATTCAGTGAACACAACTAAAAACGACTCAAAATCTCCAGAGAATTCAGTGCTAGAAGACTACGACGATTTGCTTAAAAAGGAAGCTAAAATGAGACTTAATGGTACAATCAACTTGCAAAACCTGAGAAATGTTAATAAGCTTTTGCAACACAAAAAAAACTACTATGAAGAGGTCACTTGGAATGTTATGGAAGACTTTGAACTGAACGTTGGTAAGGAGCTGGAGGAAGTTGCCTTGAACAGAGACTCAAATTTGAGAGAAATTCTAAAAACTCCACCTAACCTATCAGCCTCAAACAAACCAAGACTAGCCAGAAACTTGTATCTAAAGCTTGAATACATGCAAAGCAATTTTCTTCCTCCAAAGACTCACCTCCAGCCAACCAGAACCACGATTAGTGAGTTTTTGGTTAATCTGGAAACATCAAAAGATACAGCATTGCCAAAAATCAGCTTTGGGGACATGTTCTACAAAAACTATGTTTTGACTGATAACAGATTGAACTATGAGTTTACGAAAGCAGATGACCTATTCTGCTATCACTACCCGTACTTTAGATCTTTATTTGCTGTGGACATTTCAACCAGGCAAGTTGTCCAGGCTCAATTGGATGCAATGAAAAAAGAAGAGAACATTGATAACATACAAGGATTGAAGCATTTGATCAAAGAAAAGAAAGTTAAACAGCTTTTATTTGATGAAGATCCAAGAATCTACTGGGAGCAGTGAAGCCTTTTTTTTTATTTATATATATATGGACCTCTATGTAATTTTACAGTGTTGTTTGTTTGGTTTAAATAGCCATTTTTTTGTATTTGGTTCTACCTTTTGTGAAGTTCCGTATTGAGCTCTTCCCAAACCTTGTTTTCTTGAGCTGTCTCAACGCACCGATGATATGCTTAGGTCTTAAATCAAGTTCTATAAGCGTGCTTCCTTTACCAAAGAGCCCTCTATCGCTTGATTCTATTTGAGACTTTAGATAGTGCTCCTCTTGTTTCATCAATTTGATGCCTATTTCTGTGATGTTGCAAACCATGTCAAAAGTTATGAACCCAAGAATGTCAATGACATCATCACTTAGCTTCCCACCACCTGCACCGTTTGGATTGAAGCCCATCTGTTCTTGAATATTGCTGAAGCCACACCATTCCTTGAATCTTTTGGCTTTTCTGAAAGTAAAACTTGCTTGTCTGCATTCTGACCAATGAACGTATTCTTTCTGTGTCATCTTCAAAGTTCTTTCATCGGCCTGTTTCAATTTTTTCTGAGACTTCAAGATTTCCTCCTTGTCCAGGTCATCCATTTTCTCGTCGTCCTGCTCATCGTCGTTCAAGGGCTGCTCAGTGAACATAAATAACAGCTCCCACGGCAAATTTATCGTCGTACGCTTTACACCCTGTTCCTTGTTATCTTTCTTGTCATCCTTGTTGCCGTCATTGTCATTCTGCCCTATGTTTATATCTTTATCCTTGTCCTTGTTGTTCTTTCTTAAATCTTTCCAAAGCAGGTACGTTCTCAGTCTGGATACTTGTGATCTATCGTGTCTCATAAGGAAAATGATATCTTCAGGCAGAATCATTGGTGGCAGGTTCATATTACTTCCCGTATTTCCTGTTGTACTCAAACTGGCAGAGTTCACATTGGGCACGAAGTTGGAGTACACTGTGTTGTCCATATGGCCGAAGGTATAGTTTTTTCTGGTTATGGCGAGTTTCAAGCCTTCCGACAGAATCCGGATGACCTCTTGCTTGACCATGTCTTCAATCATATTGGTCAGCAAAATAGATGTATTCTGTAGTTCTCCGCTGACAAACATCATCTGCTGTATTTCTGTTCTGTACTTGTACACTGGCTCCTGATGGGGCACATCAAAGTATATGTTGGACATTAAATTAAGTTTTATGTAGCTAAATTAGCTCCAATTAAGCTGAAATGTTCTTTTAATTGGTGTTTGATGTATTTGTTGTTTTGTTGATTAAGATGACAAAAGCAGCATTGAAAACACACAGATTTGGAAAAAAATTAAGCCCCGTGATTGAATTTTTCAAAAAATATATATATCAACTTTCCGCTACACGGACGTTTACCACACGTGACTGTTTTTTTCAGTTACCGAAAAACGAATAAAATTACGAATAATGAATAATTCAAAAAATTAAAAAACCAGTCGCCTTTTTTTACTATTGCGCTAAGACAGCTGGGGGGAAAAAACAGAAGAACAGGATAATGTCAAGAAAGCAAAAACAATCAACAAAGCTACGCAAACAGCCCATACAAAACGCTTATATTCTTCTTTCCTTTTTTTTTTTTTTTTGCTACTAAAATATAATCAAAGCACATCATGCCTGAAGACGAAGTGAAGGAGTATTTACAGAAAGTAGTCACAAACCCAGAGCTACTGGCCAACCATGACATATTCAGCCTGGCCAGAGACGATCCTTTAGTCGTTCATAAACCATCCAAGTGCAACACCATTGATCTGCAGTCCATATTTGCAGGGGAGTTGCAGGCCTACCAAGGTCTGTTTCTGCTTAATCAAGACATCAAACTCAACGAACACGTATTTGACAAAATTTGGCAGCAAAGTGACATCCACATTTGCTGTGATGGTGCCATACAGCGTCTTTACAAGTATACCAAGCACACCATGTCCAGAGATATGAGTTTGGAGTACATACCAGACTACTTGATCGGTGACTTTGATTCTTTGGATGCGGACATAAAAGAGTTCTACTTGAAGCATGGAACTATAGTCATAAAGCAAGAAACGCAGATGTCTTCCGACCTGCAGAAGTCGATCTCAATCTTCAAGCTGAGTTTCTTGGACGTCCTGAAGAACTACATTGATCCGGCAAAGGAAAACTTTGGCATTGAGCTGTACGATGGAATCCACAAGCTTGATCTTCAATACACAAAAGATTTTGAGTTGATGTGCCAGAAAAAAGACTTTAGGGTCATAGCATTCTCCGGCTTAGGGGGAAGGGTTGATCAGTGTATTCAAAACTTGTCACAGCTGTACCATACCTGGCTGAACTACGGCACATCCTTGAACAAACAGCCAAAGATGATTTTTGTGAATGAGGTTGATTTAGTATTCAAAGTGCCTAAGGATGGGTTTTACATAACATGGCCAAAAACATGGAAACTAAATGAGAAGGCTCCAGTGCTGCTGAACTCCGGTATCCTACCTGTTGGTGAGCCGAACCATTTGCACTATACCCTAGGCTACAAATGGGATGTCAAAGAGTTCAACCTGTCAATGATCAATGGGTTTGTTAGCAGCAGCAACAGATTCTCGTGTGCATCAGGATGCTACACACATGCTGAAAAGGATGTCATTGTGAACATGGAAATCAACTACAAAAACTTGTCAACCCTATTGAAAAGTGATGAATAAATAAATGATGTTCTTATTGTATGATTTTTTATATATAACTGTTTAATTCAAGAAAAAAAAAAATTTTTTTTTTTATTTAACTTATTGCTTAACGATCTTCAATAAAGCTTCACCGATTTGACCTGGGGAATCAACGACGTAAACACCAGCATCTCTTAGGGCTTGTTTCTTGGCAGCAGCGGTATCTTTACCCTTATCAGCAGCATTGGTAACGGCACCAGCGTGACCGAATCTCTTACCTGGAACGGTGGCTTCACCAGCAATGAAAGAAACAATAGGCATCTTGGATAATCTTTCAGAGTTCTTGATATATTCAGCAGCTTCGACTTCAGCCAAACCACCGATTTCACCCAACAAGACTAAGGCCTTGGTTTCCAAGTCCAATTCGAAGTATTTCAAACAATCCAAGAAGGTAGTACCTTGGTATGGATCACCACCAATACCAATGATGTTGGTTTGACCGAATCCAATTTGTGTGGTTTGGTTGACAGCTTCGTATGTCAATGTACCGGACTTGGACATGATACCAACGAAACCAGGCTTGAAAATGGATACAGGTTGGATACCAACTCTGACGTTTTCCTTTGGAGTGATCAAACCAGGACAGTTACCACCGATCAATCTGGTTTTATTTTGGTTCTTCAACAAGTTGGTGATTTCACACATATCCTTTTGTGGGATACCTTCAGTGATACAGACAACCAAAGGAACACCCTTTTCTATACAGGCTCTGATGTTGGAGGCAGCAACAGGAGGTGGGGTGAAGACACCAACGATGTCTGGGTTGGTGTTGTTGTTCTTGGCAGAGTATTCTTCCAAAGAACCGTAGACAGGCTTGCTTAAGTGTTCTTGGCCAGCCTTCTTTGGGTTGATACCACCAACAATGTTGGTACCGTACTTCAAGGAGATTTCGGAGTGGAAGGTGGCTTGCTTACCGGTGAACCCTTGGATAAGAACCTTGGCGTCCTTTGGAACCTTCAAGTTCTTGATGGTTTGTTCGTAAGGAGTGGCGGAGTTGAATCTTTTGGAGATAAGAGAGATTTGTCTCAACATTGTTTTTTTTGTATGAATATGTTATTTGTGATTTCTTAATTCAAAATGGTTACTATATAGGAGTTCTTTGTATAAGAGGGATATGGTCTACAAGTTGAATTGGTTTATCCAAAACGAACCTTTATTACTCATTCAAAATGATTCAGTGAATCTTCTTCAATTTTTTTTTTTTCCCTTCCGTTGCTGTAAGCGCTTCCTCGCAATCATTGACTGCTGTGCCTGAGAAAAAACACACCCACCTAAAAACGGAGGAGGAAAAAAAAGCAGAGTTAAAAACGGACACTTTGCATTTCCGAATAATGGAATGCTTACCCTTCAAGGCCTAGTGGAAAATTTTAAAAAGAAAAAAGGTCAAGGCTGATACTCCTCGAAATACATACTTCTAGTAGTCAAAGATACACTTGTACCTGAACACCTTGGAGCCCACCAAGTCCCAGTCGCTCTTGGTCACATACATCTCATCTATCAGCTTGATCGATGCATAGATGGAGCCTCCTCTGAAACACACATTACTGGAGGTCACGTTTTCAAGCAGGGGAATGATTCTAACTGTTGTGTAGGTCTCCTGGACCAAGGCCTGCCCTGTCTCTTCGTCGTTGGTGACCTTCTTGGCCTTCGACGAGTCGGCATTCGATGTCTTTTGCTTCTTGTTTGGCTGCAGAAGTTGGTCTCTCAGGTTATTGGACTGTTCTTGCAGTTTGTAGTAGTTGGCCAATGCTCTTTGAACAATAACACTTCTATCGTCGTCTTGGTTCTCCTTTTGTATTTCTATGTCACTGAGGATTCCGGATAGATAATTGGTACTGAAAATACCCGGTCTGTTCATCGTCAGTCTGTCGATCAATAGCATATCCAAGTTGGGTATGTTACTACCTCCACCGACCAAGATAATGTTATTGTACAGCTCCTTGATCTTTATAGGTAGGTCAGATGTTACGACAGAAGTCAAAATACTTTGAACGATTGCTTTGTCTAAAGGACAGTAGTTCAACTCAAAGTCTTCTTCAATGTCGTTGTTCATAGCATCTTCGACGTCTTCTTTTGTCACAACCACAGGCTTGTCTTGTTCAAGAACTGCTTTTTGCTTCTTTTCGTCTTCACCTTTGATTTCCTTCTTCTCTGTGTCATCGTCGTCTTCCTCGTCATCGTCCTCGTCCTCTTCCTCTTCGTCATCATCCACATCAACTTCTTCGTCGTCCTCCTCAACCTTCTCTTTCAAGTCATCAAGCTTCAACTCCATGGCTAACTTCAAAACATCCTCGTCTGTTTGCTGGTCACTGAATCTCTTGCTGGCTTTTGAAGCTGTGTAGTTACCAATACTATTCAGACCATGCTCATCAACTCTGTCCTTATTCAACAGCAAGTTGGTTTGTTTTTTGTTGAATCTGTTTATGTCCAAAACCTTGAAGATGTCCGCATAGAACATCCCCATACCGGCCAAAAAGACCTCCTCAAATATCTTAAAGTCAGTCTTGTAGGCTACCAAGCTGTCCTTGTCGTCGTATTTTATACAATTAGTGTACAGTTGAACAGCCAAGTTACCCTCATCAAACGTCAAGTATTTTTCGCACATTTGCTGGACAAACCATCTATCCATTTTCAGGTTCATGTCTATTTGTATAGGGAAGCTGATGACATTCTTCATGTAGTTTGCAAATAGGTTAGCCACTTGCTCAGAACCAAAGTTGACATTGATACTACTGTTCTTTATTGGCAAACCTTCAAACAATGTGGTGATTTTGGTTGTTGTGTGGCCTATGTCAACACAGGTTGTTGGTTGGGAAATACTGGTTCCGTAGGCTATACTTTGGGATTGGGTCATCAGGGCAACTTTAAAGACGCCTAGTTGCTTGAACATGACATCAACTAAGGTTTCCACAGTTTCCTTGTGGTGGAGATCAGGTATGACCAATAAGACCTTCTTTTTGCTATTTGGGGATTGTTCAGCCTTTCTCAGCAAGTATCTCATCAGGTGGTAGAAATCATCACTCAGCAGCTGTTGGAGACTGTGTTTTTGTTGGTCAGACATCTCGCTGTAGTATTCATCTATAAGAACGTTGTACAGCAAGTTCTTGAATGGGGATCTTATATTGTATTCACTGGTATCCAACAGAGCAGCATCATTACCGCAGTAAACCTTGCTAAAGCATTTGCACTCGTCAAGTCCACTTGCCATATCACATATATCTGAGTGACTTTTCCACTTAGGTCTTTTAATATCAGATTTAATTTTTTCTACTTTGTTTTTTTGAGAGGTGTTGTACTTCAAGACTTCCTTTCTTCCCTCCACAGGATTGAACTTCTTCTTGTAGTATCTCATTCTCTCTTGCAAAGAAAGTCTCATTGCATTGTCGGATTGTATGTACTCGTCGTTATCGATTAAATCTTCTAGAATGTCAACTTCGTCGCTTTCAGCTTTGGAATGATCTCTTTTCAAAGTGGCAACCATGGAGGCTATGTACAACGGCTCTTCATCGTCTGGTCTACCGCATTTAATTACCCTTGAACCACAGTCAATAACAATGGTTTCAACTTCTACACTCTTTTCCTGTTCTGCATCAGTAAGATCAATATTCTTGCCTTCTTTCAAATCAATAATCAACTGTTTCTTTTCTCTTTGTGTGAACAATTGGTCGTCTTTTTTTCCAAAATCAGTGGAGAAGTACTTAAAAGATAGAGCATTGGTTGGCTGGGCATTGGCATTAAACAGCTTGAAGTCATCGTGTCTAACAATCTTGGCTTCAACGACTCTTTTTTGGAACTCCTCAGCTGCTCTTACTCTCCCAAGTCTTCTCTTCTCTAGTATATCATCACTGACCTTTGTGCCCAGTGCAGGATGGGTGCTTTTGGGCTTGGCACCCTTTATGCTATTCTTCAAGTCACCAATTTCCTCAGACATTTGAATGGTATTGTGTGGTTTTTCGGTTGTTTTGTTGCCTCTTCAGATCCAAAGAGTGTATAGGTGGAAAAAAAAAAAAGTACCCAACAAAAAAAACACTACTTCGTGTTTTGGTCTACACGATCATTTTAATCTTCTTTTTTTTTTCTTCAGTAATAATAAAAACAAAGAGTGGTATTTTAAAATTCTTAAATCAATTTCTTTTTTTTGTTTTGCAATTCACTGTGGGATATCCAGAAAGGATCCATCAAATATATATATATACTATATCGTACCAATCTAAACTAATAAGTTGTCGTTTCTTCTATCATCTCTTAACTTCTTCATTTGTTCCAAAACAGTGTCGAACTTGACAGTAGCGTTCTTACCTTGTTCTTCAATGACGTCTCTGTTTCTGATGTTGACGGACTTTTCCTCGGCTTCGGCATGGCCGACAATGAAGATGAAGTTATATTTCAACATTTGACCGTTTCTGACCTTCTTAGGCAAGGTTTCACCAGACAAGTCAACGTCGGAGTAGAAGCCTTCGCTGATCAAAGTGTTGTTCAATTCCTTGGCGTAGTCTTGGAAACCAACACCAACTGGAACAATCAAGATTTGTCTTGGAGACAACCAGAATGGCCACTTACCAGCAAAGTGCTCGGTCAAGATAGCAGTCATTCTTTCAACGGAACCCAAGATGGCTCTGTGGATCATGACTGGTCTTTCGTAGCCGTCGGACTTGTCGGACTTGTAGTTCAAGTCGAATCTGTTAGGCAATTGGAAGTCCAGTTGGACAGTTGCACACTGGTGCCATCTGTTCAAGGCATCGGAGATCATGATATCAATCTTTGGACCGTAGAAGGCACCGTCACCGTGGTTGATTTCCCAAGCAGTGCCGGACTTTTCCAAGGCGCTTTGCAGCTTGGCTTCAGCACCGTTCCAGGTTTCCAAGTCACCAACGTACTTCTCAGGTCTGGTGGACAACTCCATCTTGAACTCGAAGCCAAAGACACCGTATACGTAGGACAAGAAATCGAAGATACCAGCGATTTCGGACTCAATCTGGGATTCCATACAGAAGATGTGGGCATCGTCTTGTTGGAATCTTCTGACTCTGGTCAAACCAGTCAAGGCACCGGAGAACTCGTTTCTGTGGATGACACCGAAGTCAGCAACTCTCCATGGCAGTTCTCTGTAGGATCTGTCTCTCCACTTGAACATGACACAGTGACCAGGACAGTTCATTGGCTTCAAACCAAAGGACTCCTTTTCAACTTCAAAGGTGAACATATTTTCTTTGTAGTGGTTCCAGTGACCGGAGGTTTCCCACAGCTTGGAATTGTACATGTTTGGAGTGATGACTTCTTGGTAGCCTCTCTTGTTGTACTGTTCTCTGATCATCTTGGTCAAGGTGTTGTAGATTCTGGTACCGTGAGGCAGCCAGAAAGCAGAACCTGGAGACATTTCATTGAACATGAACAGTTCCTGTTCCTTACCTATCTTTCTGTGGTCTCTTAGAGCAGCTTCTTCAAGGAACTTCAAGTGTTCCTTCATTAGCTTCTTGTCTGGGAAGGAGACACCGTAGACTCTTTGTAGAGATTCGTTGGCAGCATCACCCCACAAGTAACAGGAGGAGTTCTTCAACAGCTTGAAGGCCTTGATCTTTCCGGTGTGTGGAATATGTGGACCAACACACAAGTCAATCAACTTACCACACTTGTAAACAGTGGTGGACTCGCCATCGGCAATCTTGGTGGAGATGAAGTGGGTCTTGTACTTGGAGTACTTGAACATTTCTAACAGCTCTTCCTTGGTCATGACCAGTCTTTCAAACTTTTGCTTTTGTTTGATGACATCTTGGGAGACTTTTTCCAGGGCTGGGAAGTCGTTTTGAGAAACATTCAAACCTGGGTTTTCAGTTTCCCAGGAGTCCTTGATGGCAAAGTCGTAGAAGAAACCATCGTCAGTTGGTGGACCGTGGGAGATGTGGGCACCGGTGTGGCACTCACAGGACTCACCCAAAACGTGGGCGGAAGAGTGCCAGAAGACTCTCTTACCTTCATCGGTGTTGAAGTCAAAGAACTCCAACTTCAAGGTTTCACCTTCCTTTTCAGCTTCAAATGGTCTTTCCAAGTCCCATAGCTCACCGTTGACCTTGGAGATGCACTGCTTCTCAGCAAAGGTTGGGTTGATGACTTCCTTGGCAATATCTAATGGAGAGGTTTCCCAGGCCTTGGCATCGATCAAGTTACCGTCCTTCAACTCAATCTTGATGGCGTGTCTTGGCTTAGCAGCGATTTGTGCATTGTATCTGTCCAAAATTTCTTGGAACTTGGCGTCTCTTTTGGCAATGAACTCAGGTTCTGGAGACAAGTAGGTTTCAGCAAACAAACCACCAGAGGACTTGGAAGCCTTGTCACCTTTAGCTTTTTTGGCTTGTTTAGGTTGTTTTTGATCTTTTTTGATGTCTAGAGATTCAACCTTTTGTTGAACCTCCTCAACTTTGTTTTCAACAGACATTGTAGTAAGAAAAAAAAGATGTATGTGTATTTTTGGTGTTTGACCTATTGCTATCTTTTCAGTATTGACAACTTATCAAGAGTGACAGAATGAAAAAAAATTTGGCTGTTTGACGCATGAGTCGAAAAGAATAGTGTGATGGATCTTCTGAAAAAAAAAAATATAAAAAAAATTTTCTCAAAAATGGTCCTAAGCAGATATCACCCAAAGCAGTAAAACGTTATCCGGGTAAATTCAAACCAAAAAAAAGTTAAGTGAAAAAAAAAAAAAATTATCAGACTTATATTCATAGATAGTATCTCATGATGTATCAAACATCTCATAACTTGGCACAGATGGCATCGGTGTATTGGCTGTTGGTGGACTTACCCTTTAAGTCACCGGTCTTGATGCCTTCAGCGATGGTGGCTAGAGCAGCCTTCTTGATCTTTTCGGAGTACTCACCCAAACCAACGTGTTCCAATAACATACAACCAGCAAACAACATGGCACTTGGGTTGGCCAAGTCCTTACCGGCGATATCTGGGGCGGAACCGTGGACGGCTTCGAAGATGGAAACATCAGTACCGATGTTGGCAGATGGTGTCATACCCAAGGAACCAACGGCCAAACCGGAGTTCAGATCAGTGATGATATCACCGTATAGGTTAGGAGCAACAACAACGGCGTCGTGGTAGATTTTAGGGTCCTTGACGGATCTGTAGATATAGCTTTCCAACAATTCGAACTCGAACTCGATATCCTTGTTGTAGTTGACTAAGCTTTCACCGACTTCCTTGAACAAACCATCGGTTTTTGGTTGGACGGTGCTTTGGTGGACGACAACGACTTTCTTTCTGCCGGTCTTGACGGCTTGGTCAACAGCGAACTTGATGACTCTTTCACAGGCCTCCTTGGTGATCAACTTGATGGAGACAACGTTGTCGGCATTGACTTCGTGTTCAACACCGAAGTATTCACCTTCGGTGTTTTCTCTGATGACAACGAAGTCGATGTCCTTGTATAAGAAGTCGTAACCCTTGATGGATTGGGCTGGTCTCAAGTTGGCGTACAAGCCGAAGGTTTGTCTCAAGGTCAAGTTCAAGGATCTGTGACCTTTACCAATTGGAGTGGCTAATGGACCCTTAAGGGCGACTCTGTTCTTCTTGATGTTGGCAATGGCTTCGTCTGGAATGGCGGTGTTGTTGTTCTTGATGACTGGACCGACATTGGTGTCTTCCCACTTGATTGGAACACCGGCCTTGGCAAAGATCTTCTTGACAGAGGCGGTGATTTCTACACCAATACCGTCACCTTCGATCAAGGAAACAGTGACTGGCTTTGTGAAGGTGGCTTGGGATCTCTTTAGGATAGTGTTTTTGAAAGTTGAGGATAACATTTTGGTTTGTTGGTTGCTTTTGGAGTAATGCTATGTAGAGTTCAAAGGAGGTATAAAGTGTGTGACCTTTAACGACTGATGATTCTGTTGGTGTAGCTACAAAAAGTCTTTTTTATTTTGTACAAAGCTGAAGATCAGTCAAAGAGAACATTATAAACCTGTAAGTAATACAAAATCTGATTAGAAAGAACATTTAGGTTTTTTCTGCGGTAAGATTCAAAGAAGAAAAAAAAATGCTGTGAGGAGAAAAAAAAAAAGCAGCAAAATTAGCTGGTGTGAATGATTTCTTGAGTTGAACAAAATGCGAGAATCGCAAAAGTGTGACAGATGGTAAAAGTCACGTGTGTCGGATTTAGATGGCTTTTATATAGATGTGCACGTGATATAAAAAGCTTTTAGACAGTAAGCCTGCAACAAGCATGTATCACAGTAGAGAATAAAGTTAAAACAAAGATATAAAGAAAGAAGAAGAGATGATAGAGCTGGAGAAAAAAAAAAAGTATTTCTACCTAAGTATCATATGTGTATACCACGACATACATTTCCTACACTCACTAAGGGGGGCCGGCGGCTGACTTGTTTCTGCTGACGAAGTAGTTCACGACTTTGTACACAAATAGCGAGATACGCTTAGCCCATCTGAACTTTCTGAACACTGAGTTGTACCAGAACTTCAGCGTTCTGATGACAACATTGAACACAAGGAACTTGAGGATGTAGAACACAATGGCACTGGGCCACGACCAGCCAAAGTAGTGCTTGTAGTACACCTTTATCTTGTCGGTGTTAAGGTAGGAGTCGATATTCCTGAAGAAGGTGTTTAAGTAGTGGATGTCGTATTTGTCTTGGACATTTTCTGGTGTGTTTGCTTGGGCCACGGAAGACGACATTTTTGTTTTTTCTTTTGGTCTTTGGTGTATGTTGAGGATACATACTTCATCTTTACTGTATGTTTTAATAATAAAGGTTGAATATTTTTTTAATTTTTTAAAAAAAAAATAGGGGAGGATTACCTGTATAGTATTTTTTCGGTTTCTTTCATATATTTTTTTTTTCTTCTCTGTGGAGAGGCTTAGAGAGGAGGGATTATAGGCAGGGGGCAAAAAAAAAGATAAGCATGACCTTGGAGTACGGGGGAGCCATACGTGTGTTTTACGGATGATGAAGTGATTTCGGGTGTTAATTAAAGACCCGTGTTTTTCACCCATCCAGAATGGACCGTTCCAGATGTTGAGCAGTGATCAACCAGTTGGAAGATCCATATTTGTTCTTAAGGGTCATAAGTACGAAGGAAGTATCCCTTAGCATGAATGTGGCATGTTCTTTTATTTTTTCATCTCTCTTTTTTATTTCCGTTGGGGAAAAACATAGAATAAACGTTAAAATGCTTGGAAGCTGTAATGATTGCAATCTCGAACGCCAGAAGCATTTAGATTTTAACAGATTCCATGCAGCAGGGCTAAAATCTGAGTTAAAAAAAAAAAATTTCCTTTTTTTGAATTTTTTTTTTTTTAGTTACAAACCCATGTGAAAAATAGAAGAAAGAGAAAAGAGTGTTTAACTACGCAGGTCATATCCTTCATCAAGATAATAAGCTTGTCTGCAATAAGGAATTTGCTATATTGCCAAAAATTCTCTGCCCAGGTGGTGTTAGATAGTAATCTGAGGGCATACCCAGAAGTTTTTTAGTGTTTTTTTTTTTTAGCAGTGTTTCTATTGTGTGTTGTATAACCAGCACTTAACAAATGATTCCTGTGTATTACTATCGCAATGTTCTTTAACAGCGTGGATGCGTAGTTCGTTCTGCTATTTTTTTTTTATTTGTGTTTTTTCTTAGAAAAAAAATATAAAATAAAATTCTTGGCAGGTTTCATGTTTCAAGAACACAAATCCATCTAGAACAAAACATGTTTTGATGATTTTTATCTGATTATCTTGCTGTAAAGTTTACCTTTTCCTTATGTTGTTTATTTGTTGATTTCATTCTTTCTTATGTTTTTTTGTCTTGGAGTTGTTGTTCAAGTTTGTCAGATATGGTCTTAAATGTTTCATAATTGGCTTGAACAAAAGAAAAAAACAAGAAGTGGTGATACAAAAAGGCACTAGATGATCCATTCAAAAATGTGTTAGAAGATACAATCAAGAATGTTGCTGAAGAGTGGTTAAGCAATTCCTCCCCCGTTGGCATTTATTTTTTTAATTAGCCAAAACAGAAAGATAAATTATTGTTTACGTATTTTTTTTTTATATAATTTCTCATTTTAGGTTTGCCACTTCTCTCACAAAAGCTGGAACGAAGTTAATACCTGTGGTCACGCTCTCTTTTTTTTTAAACAAAAGAAGTACCAAAATATGTATTTCCCTTGGCACACAGGAACAATGAAAAAAAAAAACTGCCATGGGGGAGTAATGATATCAGCATCAGGAACTGTGTGGGAAAAGCCACCAATAATAAGGCCACTGAGATGCTTAAGTGCTAGCCCACGTATTTCGCTGATGGTTAATTTGCAACAGCACAAGAGTTTCATTTTCAATCTTGTGTGTTCGAATAAATGCTTGTTTACAAGAATCTAGATTATTAAAAGCTAAAAATGAAAAGAGATATAAATAGTTGCGTGGTCCATTGATTATTATCATTGCCAGGGTGTTTGCTACTTCCCATTAATTGTGTATTAAAATACATTTTTCTATCTCTTATTTACTTATTTTTTTTTTTGATCATCTTATCATGGGAGGGTCTTTCTGTTGTTCTTGGTATATAAGGAATATGTCTTGTTCGTTTCATCATCATCTTTTTTTTTTTTTAATCAATGTGAGAATGGGGGGTAAAAAGGATGTCAACAGTACATAATCTATTTCATTGTAACCAATCTAAAATAGCCACTTATATCATCAAACGCTAATAGTATACTATTATCAACTGCCTCCCACCTGATAGTAAACTGTTGCCCATTGCACTATACTAAATAATCAACCATACACTCCCCATTTCAGCTGTGTGATATTGTTCTTTAGAAGCGCTGTTTTTTTTGTTATTTTTTTTTTTTTTTCTCTTTTTTTACCTCTCCAGTAAAAAAAAAAAAAGAAAGAAGCCTGCGTGGCACCAAAACCCTTCCACTTCTGTACAGTTGAAAAAAAAAAAAAAAAGACTGACTATCATTTATTTTTTTTGCTTCTTTAGTAATAATTTAACAAATTTACTCTTCAATCAAATAGCTATAGAGACCATTACATCCAATCTCCTGATCTTATTTTACCCCCCTATTGATTATAGTTTGAAGAAAAAAAACCAACAACAATTATTATCTACAAATTTACCAAGAAAATAAAACATATCCCCCAACGTTTGTTCTTTATTCTAAACCATACACAAGCTCTTACAAATAAACCCCCCTCTGCTCTTATTTAAAAAACAATGCCCGAAGATCACTCTGATAGCCACTCAGAAAGTCTATCCGACAACGCAGACACCAAGATCTCCACTCCAATACAGCTCAACGATGTATCAAAGTCCGTCACTGCCTACTCCTTGAATCCATCAACATTCACCCAGAAGCTGTATGTCATGCTCCAGGACGAAAACCTTAAAGATGTCATCTACTGGAACGACGAAACCAACGACTCCTTCTTCATCATTCCGAATGAAAAGTTCATCCAGGTTTTGTCCATCTTCTTCAAGCACTGCAACACATCGTCCTTTGTCAGACAGCTCAACATGTACTCATTCCACAAGATATCAGGCGATACAAACAACATATGGGAGTTCAAGCACGCAGAGTCTCTGTTCCAAAAGGATGACATCGAGTCCCTGTACAAAGTGAAAAGACGCTCAACGGTCACAAAGCCTGGAAGCATCACCAGCAAAAAAACAAACCCTCAAAAGACTCCATCCTTTGACTCGATCCCTCTCAACAGAAAATCATTTGAAATTGCCAGGGACCTGCAGCCAAAGATCAGACACAGGGTCTCCAGCCTGCCAAGTGTGATTCCATTTATCCAAAATGAAGCTTCCAGCCAGGACACCACCCACTTCAGCGAGAACCCCACTAACTTTGACAAGTTCCATCAGCAAGAAGCAGAGCTCACTGAAAAACACAACAAACTGATGAATACTGCCATGGGGAACGGCCAGGCCCTCAGACTTGACCAGAGATCCCACAACGGCAGCCAAAACGGCAAAACACTTGACCTGCACAAGTCCATGCTTGATGAGCTGAATGGCATGAACTCGAGTCTCCAAAGCATATGCGACCTCGTTGAGTACTCGTACGACCAGATGAAGAGCAAACCCGAGGGTCTGAGTGCCAGTGAGAATGCCATGTACAAGCAGGTGTTTGGGAAGCTCTTCCAGGACCTGAACAAGAAGCAGTCCCTTCTCAAGCAGCACTTTGAGCTGCAGTACGGGCCAAGCAACATTGCTGTCTACCAGCCGCTGCCGACCCAGTACCAGAACTTCACCCCAGCAACTCCTTACGGGAGCTTCTCGATCAACGGCAACACATCTGTGATGAAGCGCAAAGGAAACATCCCCGAGCAGCTGCCCTTGCACTACCCCTACCAGCCAGTCGTCAATGTCCCCATGAACCTAAAGACCCCCGTCTCCAGCACGCAGCCGATCTACCCAATGCACATGGACGGTGTGAAGGAGATGGGCAAGCAGCAGATGATGGTGCCGATGTACCCACCTGGCAAGGCCAGCGGTGGCCCGATGGTTTATCCTGACCAGATGGTGTATGGTGGGCAGCCGCAGTTCAGAGACGTCCAGTACGGCATGCGGTACGTCGGCCAGCAGCGCCCAGTGAGCGGTGCTGGGTTCCAGCCACCAGTCGACCCGCACATGAAGAACATGATGCTCCAGAAACTCGATGCGAGAAACAACAGCCTCCCGAACCTGAAGGATGTTGTCGCAAAGGCCCCGCACAGCAACACCCTACTCGGAAATGGTGTTGACATGCGCAAGACACTGTCTGGGGGCAGTCCGAAGTCGTGATTGATGGGGTTTCTGGAATGCCCTCTCTTTTTTTTGCTTTTTTTTGTTTTTGATCTTTTTTTTGATATTTATGTTTTTCTTTTTTGTTTAATCAGCACTGTGTGTTTCCAACTAGCTATTTGTTCAAGCCTTTGTGGATTGTGCCATTTGCAACGTTTTATGGTCACAGGTGGGGTAAAAAAACACTCACTTCCCAACGCGTGTGTGCCACTTTTTCATTCTCTTTTTCTCACTTTTCCTTTTTTTTTTTCCTTCATTCATATATGAACTTTGGAAGATAACCAAACAACAACCAATGATCAAAGACTTAGAAACCGTGTTTGGTGCTGCTGGCGCCGAACGACTGCAATCCTCCAAGGTCCTCATGGTTGGCTCCGGGGGCATTGGCTGCGAACTGCTCAAGAACCTCGTTCTGCTCGGGTACAGCGAGATCCACGTTGTTGACATGGACACGATCGACCTTTCGAACCTGAACCGTCAGTTCCTGTTCCGGTTCAAGGACATCAAGAAGTTCAAGTCCGAGGTTGCGTGTGGGCATGTGTCCGAGTTCTGCTTCACGAACTTCGCCACAAAGCTTGTCGCGTACACGGAGAACATCATGAACTTTGGTGTTTTTGGCGTTGAGTGGTTTTCGCAGTTCGACGTGATCATGAACGCGCTCGACAACCTCGAGGCCAGACGATACATCAACAAGATCTGCCAGTACGTCCAGAAGCCGCTCTTCGAAACGGGAACCTCCGGGTTCGATGGGTTTGCCATGCCGATGCTGAGCAAGGTGACGGAGTGTTTTGACTGCACAAGCAAGGAAACACCCGTGACGTACCCGGTGTGCACGATCAGATCGACGCCTTCACAGCCAGTCCACTGTGTCGTGTGGGCAAAGAGCTTTTTGTTCCAGGAGTTGCTTGGGGAAAGCCAGGAGGACGCGCAGGAACAGGACTACGGGACAGAAGACGCGGAGGAGATCGAGAGGATCAAAAACCAGCAGAACGAGCTGGGCGAGCTCGTGGAGCTCATCAAGGACACGACAAACACGAATCTCGGCGACGTGGTGGAGAAGATCGTCAGAAAGATCTTCATCGAGGACACCAAGAAGCTGCTGGCCATCGACACGCTGTGGAAGACCAGAACGCCGCCAAAGATCATCGATGTCGAAGGGATTGACTTCGGCATTGACGATTTGGAGAAGATGGACATGAACAAGGAGTGGTCCCTTGCCGAGACTGTCCAGCAGTTTGTGGTTTCCGCAAAGAAGCTGATTGTCAGACAGAGAGCGAGCGGGAATGCGGGGCTCGAGTTCGATAAGGACGACCTGGACGCCCTGCTGTTCCTGGCCACTGCTGCGAACATAAGATCCGAAATCTTCTCGATCAGCACGAAGACGGTCTTTGACATCAAGCAGATCGCCGGGAACATCATCCCCGCCATTGCGACCACGAACGCGGTCATCGCGAGCTTCTCCACGCTGAACTCCCTCAAAATGCTCGCCTTCGGCCAAGACATCTCCTCGCTCAAGTCCTCCTTCACAGCATGGGCAACGGGCACCAGCAGCAGGAAGTACATGAACATGGTCCGCGTGAACAGGCCTAATCCCCAGTGCACAGTGTGTTCTCTGAGCAACAACATCCTGCTCTCCGTTGGGCGGGAGGCCTCGCTTGCCCACGTCCTCGCCTTCTTCCGCGCACAGTTCCCAAATACCTTCCCCGAGGACGTCACGGTGATGAACCTCCGCAACTCATCCGTCATCTACGACTTTGACTTCGAGGACCTCGTCGACAGACCCCTCGCCGAAGTCCTCGCAAACACAGACCACAACGCAGACTTCCTCCTGGTCCTGGATGAGGACAGCCGCGAGGAACTCTGCAAACCAATCCAGATCCTCATCGCATGGACACAGAACACGCACGAAGTCGCTCTGGCTAAGGAAACAGTCCTTGAGACGTACACGAAGCCAAGAGAGGTGGAGCACAGCCCGAAGAAGACCTCGAAGCCAAGAGACACAGAAACCGTCAACGCAGACGGCGAGGTCGTGCTCACAGACGACGAACACGAGCCTGCCCGCAAGAGACAGAAACTCAACCCAGAGGAGCCAGAGGTCCTGTCAGACTGATGATGTGTAGAATTACACTGACGTGGGGGGTGTTTGGTTTGTTTTTTGTTTGCGTATATATAACCTTCAAGATGCTATTTGGTTTTTTTTCTTTATATAAATTACTGGTCCGCTAACATCGTGATATCTCCTGAGTCGTTGTCCTCGATCGTGGTGTTGCCGGCTCTCTCCCCGTGCGAGAATACTGATTGCTGGTCAGGCACAGGAGACATATCCTCAAAGTCAAAGTGGTTGCTTGCATCATCGCCCAGATCGCTCTCGGTCTTGTTGACAACCCTCAGCAGCTCCATGTTCTCACGGTCGTTCATCGTTATCGAGAGGGACTTGCTGTGGCGTCTTCCCTGGTTCATGGTGCTTAGAACCTCTGGAGCCTTCTTCTGGAGCTTCTCCTTTGGGATGTCAAACACATTCGGCAAGAGCTTGTAGGAGAAGTTCACCAAGAACTCAAGAACAATTCTGCTGAGCTCGTACTCCTTGGGGTTCATGTCGTGTTCGGGGTGAGATATCATCGATGGCTGGAAAATAGCCGCTAGGTTCTTCGCAGTCATCAAGTTCTTGTCGCTGTGCTGCGAAAACAGAAATAGAAGGTCTAGCAAGTAAACCAAGGTCTGCTTGTTGCAGTCCTCGAGGTCCTCCTTGATGAAAGTCTCGAACTTCTTCAAACATATTCTTATCTGCTTGATGAGCTGTCTTTGGTTGCTTAGCTCGTCCTTTCTTCTCTTGTTCTCCTGCAGGTTCTTGTTGAACTCCTCAACGGAAAGCTGCTTCAAGTTCAGGTACTCAACCTTCATCTGCAGCTCTTCTTCTTTGCTGAAAAAGATCTTTGGGGTGCTTCCATTGGCGCCGTTCTTGTTCAACAAGGTTCTCATCAAGATTTCATTTGCTCGCATCACAGATCTGAACTTGTTGTAGCACGTCAATGGAATCAAGGGCTCAGATAGGTTGTTCAAGTATCTTCTCAAAATACCCGAGACATCATGCACTGAGAACTGCTTGAACCCACTGGGTAGCAAGTCCTCTGCGAACTTCCAGTCCTGGCCGTACTTTGGAGGCATGGAGAACTTTTGTTGGAGAAGCTTGATTTTCTTGGAGTTTCCCGCAATTCTGAAGATACCAGGCTCGTCCAATGCGTTGTTTTTCAAGATGGAACCGCACTTTGCTATGATCAAGGGTATCTTTCCAAAGTATATGTTGTTTGTCTGCAGAACAACCTCTGCGGATGCCATTTGAAGGGATGTCTTCAAGGAGGTGTTGAAGACCTCTTTTGGTTCGCTTTGGTTGCCAGCCCTGGATTTGTTAGAGGATGTCTCCTTGTTCTTCAAAGGGGATGTTTCCTGGGTCTTTGACTTGAATGAGTTGGTTGAGTTTGCTGAGAATGACTTGAAGAAGGGTGGTCTTTTAGGTGAGGGCGAGGCATTGGAGCTTGTGTTTTCTTTTTCGCTTGGGTTGTTTGAGGATAGTCTTTTAAGCTTCATGAAGTGTGATTTGGGACCATTGCCTGGTGCTGCTACCATTGGGTTGATCATTGGAGTGGGTGTTGGGGGTTTTTGGATGTGATTTATTGTTGTAGACAAAAAACAAAGAAATAATAGAGATATAAGAAAAGTGGAGTTCCCCTTCTTTTTGTTGGTTTTTTTTTGTTTTTTTTTTTTTGTGAAGAGATGTGTTTCAGAGCAGAAATAATTCAGAGTGTGTTTTTTATTTTTACTGTATGGGAGGATAAAAGGCTGGTATTTAATGTTTTGGATAGTGAAGCTGATATATATTATGTAGACTTCTGTTAAAATTGTATTAGTAGATGTTGGATTGATTAACGATGGTTTATGTTATCTAAGTGTTATTTCTTTTCAATACTAATTAATAAACCTTTAATCTTATTTTCTTTCTTTTTGTGTTCCTTTATTATATTTTTTGCTGTAGAACAAATTATTCATTGAAATAAGATGGTCAAATATCTCAAAGACAATGTACCACGATGCAATAACACCCAACCAAAAAAAAGTTACATCCTTCATAGAATATTTAGAATAAAGGGACACTCATTAATCAAAGAAGAGTGGCTTGAAGACTCCATATTAAAAAGCTGGAGTATAAAATATTTGTTACAGTATCGGTTTATTAGGCTGTGTGAACACAAAAAAAAAGAAAGGGGGGTAAAAATAAAAGAGCGGGTCTATAATTTTTTATCCATCATTATATTATAAGAAAAGGCACGTGATACAGATCTATTTTTAGATACCATCTAGAATCATAAAAGTTGTTGACACTTAGTCACATGCAACTATTATGTTAACATTTAACAAAAATAGTATAAATAAAAAGTTACATTATAAAGGTAATAAAAATTAAAACTTTTAAAAACATTTACATACTAAATAATAATAAATATGTAAACATCATTTAATAGTTAACAATAAACAGCAAAAATCACTTGGTAATCAATAATAATAAAAAACATTATATAACCCTTGTCAGATCATTCCCTCATATCATAGCTGGACATAGTTGGCTGGGAAGTTACCCTCGACACCGTTCACTCTGCCAAGCCACCAGCCGGCAGGGTCCGTTGCTCTGTCGATGACCTCTATCTTGTCGCCCTGTCTGATGGTCAGGTCGCCTGCCTGCTGGGCCTGGTAGTCGTACAGCGCAGTGCAGTACTCAGCAGCTGGGCTGTAGGTTGGTGGTGCTTGGGCCTGGGCCTGGGCAGGCTGGTACACTTGCTTTTCATTGCCAAAGCCCTGGGCCACATACGGGTCGTTTTCCTCGTTGTGCGCATACATCGGAGGGTTAGTTCCAAATGACTGCGTTGCCCCGTATGTGCTGCCTGTTGGGGATAAAGGACTGCTGGCAGCTCCGTCATCACGCCCGAATCTCTTTCTGGTCATCTCCAGCTTGGCCTTGCTGTAGCCGAGCTTGAAATTACAAATGGACAGGGAGTCGGTCTGCTCCTCGATGTTTCCTCTCTTGTACTGGAAGGTCTCCAAGATGTCGCCCTCCAGGTCAAAGTACGGGATCTTCATGTCCTGGAACATGTTGTACAGGGTATAGAAGATGTTCAATTGCATGTAGTAGAAGCTGACGAACATTGGCTTCAAGAAGTCGTTCTGCATCTCAAACAGCAGAGGCAGCTGCTCCTTCAACAGGTCGTTGTAGTAGTCGAACTCCTGCTGGGCCATCTCGACCTCGGCCTGGGCCTTGTACAGCTTCTCCTCGTCCTTGGCCTTGACATCCAAACCGGAGGTCTTCACCTCGTACTTCTGCAGGGTATTCATGTGTCTGTCGAGGTCCATCATCTTGTGCTGTCTCTTGGTCAGCATCTTTCTGATGTAGTTGATGATCTTGAGCAGCTCCTGGGCAGGTCTCACAACCTTCAGTTCAATCAGGTCCAGGTCCGGCTTCAAGGTTCTTTGCAGATCGCTCACAATCTCTCTGTATGCAACACATGCATCAATCCCCTCTGGGTTGTCTTCCGAAACGGTGGAGTTTGGGTCTGACATCTTTCCGGAGATGGGCTTGAAGATCTCCTCGATGCCCTTAGAGAACCCGATCTGGTGGTTGAGCATGTCGTTGACTGCGCTTGAGTACTTCTTGGACATTTCATTCAACTTCTTTGTTTCTGTTTCGATTTCCTTGAATCTTCTTTCGGAGTCTTCATAGACAGCGTCTTCTGTCTGGTAGCCCTTGTTGATTTTGTACTTGAGCTGCTGTGGAGCTCTTGTGATAGCCTTTCCAAATCCCTTGAAAGACATTTGTTATGTTATATGAGTTTATTGGTTTTGTATAATCTTTTATCTATATGATTGATAATGTTTTATAGAATACAAAATTTAAAGGGGGGAATGGGGGAAAAAATGGTCATAAAAGAGAGTGGTAAATTGGTGTTCTCCCAATAAAAAAAAAATTTTCTGTTGTTTTTTTTTTGGTGTGTGTGTGTGTTTATGATTTCAGGATTAGGAAAACACTCTCGGAGATCTTTATCTTAATTGGTAGCAGGAGATAAGAAGAAGAGAAAAAAGAAGAACTCTTCCCAATTAGACACAGGTCACGTGTATATTTAATACACACTTCCTATTTTTTTTTCATATGTTAATACTACAGGGGGGATTATGATTTCTTTTAGTGTGTACTCATTGAAACTACTTCTATACACATACAACAAAAAAAGACATATACAATATATATACCCCACATAATAATATCTTCTTCTTTAACACATGGGATACTACGAATACGATGATGGTCTTTCAGATAACGGAGACCTGGACGAGATCTTTGCTCTGGCAACAGACATGGACCTCCAGATATTCATGACTGAGGAGGAGCACCAGGAAATGAACTTGGTCTTTCCAGAGCTGTTGAAGGAACTGGACAACATGAACTTCAGCATCAACTTGAAGGACACCGATGGGGTCTTGCTTTCCCTGAAGAAGTACCTTCTAGCAAACGACTTTGTCATAAAAGATACTGTAAACGAGACCATCAAGGCTCTGAAGCTGAAGAAGAAAAAGACACCCCAAGCACCAATTGCTGACAGTATGTACATAAACAAATTACAAAAAAATATGCGGTTATGGCCATTTGCTGCTATCATAATGAATTTTATGATAAACAAAAAGTCAAAGCGGCCATGACTTTTACTAACAATTTTTTTATCGATAGAACAGAAAGGGTTCTTTATATTTTATCAGACATGAACATTGAATTGATATTATTGCAGTTATTAACAGTGACAATACAAAGAGGATATATTCTCATAGAAGACACAATCTACAAAATGCATTGTTCTTTGATTGATTTTTCACATCTGCCTTTTACGCATTGGCGTGGTTAACAACTAAAAAAAAAACGTGTGTGTTTCCCACACCACGAAATTCCCACAAAAAAAAAGAATATAAACTGTTCTTGGTGTTTAATCAGTACTTCTTGTCAATATAAAACCATAACCAAGAACCTAATACACAACATCTTTGGATATGGAAAAATTAACCTTAGTTGAAAGACTTAAACAACGGAAAGATAATTCCAACAACATACCACCCGCATCAACACCTAACCCACAGAAGCTCAGCCTCGCAGAAAGAATTAAACTTAAAAAACAGCTTTCCAAACAAGAAGACAACTCACTCGCAGAATCTGACAAGCCAAAAACTTTGACTCTTCAACAAAAGCTAGTGCTGAAGAAACGTGATAGAGAAGACACCACAAAAGACACATTGTTACTGCCACAAGTCGTCAAAGCTAAATCAATAGAGCCTGAAGTTATAGAACCAAAAAATACGGAAATTTTAAACACAAATGTCACCAAGTGGTTTACCAGTCTAACAGAGAGTCTGAACCAACAACTGACAGAGAGCGAACAAAACACTGCCAAGAAAAGAAAATTCAATTCATCTGATAAAAATAACAACCCTGACTATAGTAAAAAAATTGATGGCACCTTATACGGAATAATATATCCATTTACTAACATACAAAAAATTGCTATTGACAAATTCAGCAAACCTTCACCAGATGGAATTATACTTGCAGCCCACAAACAAGCAGAAATAAACTCACAAGCCTTGAAGAACATGAAACTAGACGACAAAGGTGTTCCTAATGTTCCTGTTGTCAAATCCACTAATGACTCACAAGCTATCAAGTACATCAAAGAGAACTACATCAACAATCCTCACCTGTCTCTGTGTATTTTGGGCCATATCGACTCAGGTAAATCAACTTTGACAGGGAGACTGCTATTGGACACCAACGCAGTAACAAAGCAACAAGTAGCTGCTTTGCAAAAACAGTCAAAGGAACTGGGAAAGCAGTCATTTTGGCTGGCTTGGCTGATGGACTCCGACAGTGAGGAAAGAGAAAGAGGTATCACCAAGAAATTCGGGTACGCCAGATTCCAGTCTCCAAAGGGAAACAACTATACTCTATTGGATGCCCCTGGACATTCCGACTATATAAGCTCCACAATCATAGCCATCCAGCAGTCCAATGTCTGTACCATTGTGGTCGATTGCTCAACAGGTGGATTTGAAAGCTCTTTTGCTGGGCAACTAAAAGAACACTTGCTATTGGCCAGCAAGTTTGTTGGCGATGTCAACGACTTGGTCTTTGTAATGAACAAAATGGATAGCATCGACTGGGACGAACAAAGATATCTTCAAATAAAGGAAAAGATCAAAACTCACATGCTGGCTGATTTGGCTTTTGAGCAAAGCGTTGTTGATAAGATATTTTTCATCCCTGTTTCATCCATCAAGGGTGATAACGTTGTAGAACCTCTGGACAAGGCCAACTCATGGTACAAAGGCCCATCGTTCATTGAGGTTTTGGACGAAAAAGCCACCCACCACTTGAAGGTGGATTTCCCAGAATTAACATCTGAGTATGTTAACCAAAAGAACTCCTTGGCCATTGTTTTGGACAATCAACAGCAAAACAAGAACAACAGCACCAAGCAAAAGGGCAAAGATGCCAGCTTGACCGTCAAGGTAATAAACGGGTACTTCACAAAGTCAGACAAAGTCAAGATACACCCAAGACTGAACTCCAAGAGCTATGAGATCGATGACATCTGGACAGAAACTAAGGAATCCACAAACAAGAACCTGCCATTTGCCATCAAGAACCAATTTGTTACCCTGAAAATCAAAAACTGCAACATTGATATGATTTCTGTTGGTGATATCATATCCCTGTCGAGCAATGAGCTCAAGATTGGGTCTGGAGACAAGTTCCAACTGAAGGTCGATACCTTCAACATCGACAGACCCTTGCTGCCAGGCTCCCCTATTGTTGTATACATGAACGATGTTGAAATCCCATGCACTGTTTCATCAGTCAAAGTATACAAGGAGATAGTAAACGGCGACGAGATCATCAAAAAGAAAATGAAGCATCTTGCCGGAAACACCAAGAATGCCATCTTGAACATAGAGATACAAGAGTTTACGGACTCGATCAGGGCTAAGGACCTTGGTTTTGCTGGCGAAGAGGAAAACTCAGCAGCCAAGCAGGACGATGAGAGTACTGAGGAGGGCATACAGAAACACGTCATCCCAATTCTCACCAGCAAGGAAAACAAGCAGCTGTCCAAGGTGATGATCAGAAAAGACGGTAAGACGATTGCATTTGGAGAGATCAAAAAGAGAATTGATTAGTGCATACTATTTACAACTAGTTTATATAGTCCAAAAACAAAATGATGATTCCCAGAATGATTGCCATGTACGAGACCATGACCGCGCTGAAGTTCATTCTCCCTGACTTGGAGTTCAGCTGTCTATTTGCCTGTTTCAGCTCCACGTTCACCGCGTCCTGGTTGTCCATGATGAGGTCTATGTTCTGTGACTGCTGCGAGAGCTGAAGATTCAGCTCGTTGGTCAACGACGATATCTCGAACAGTCTGCTTGTGATCGCATTCAGCTCGCTCAGCTGGTGGTCCTTTTCGTTGAGCAGGTTGCTGTTCTCCACATCAAGCTCCTGGATCTGTTCCTGGGTCAGCTGCTGGACGACCTCCTCGTACTCGATCGCCTCTCTCCGTCTGGCCTCGTCGTCGTGGTACCCAGTCGAGTAGGACACCTCGTTTATGTTCTCCATGACAGGTTCGGCTGGTCTGCCCTGTCTCAGAAGTCTTTCGTGTATGGCGTTAAAGTCCAGGCCTTCGCTTTTCTGATCCTTGACAAAACGTTCTTTCTGCAAACCCGCGAACACGTCAGAAATCTCAACGATCTTCAGACTCACAAAGGCCAGACACCCTTTCCGGAACTCCGACAGGAACAGCTGTTCGGCGTATGTGCTGGAGTTTCTGCTGTTCTGGTGGTCATCAAGCTCGGTGGACTCATGGAGAAACCTGTTCTTGGCCTTGTTGATGAACGAGTCCAGCGCGAACTTGGATCTGTGCGCCTTGAGGTTTTCCGTTCGTTTGGCCTCATACAGGTTCAGGAAGTTGTATTTGTTCGTGTAGTCCTTGAGTTGTATCTTGACGTCCTCGTTGAACTGTTTGATTTCCTGGTCGTTCATCAAGTCCTTGTCATCAGAGAGGTACAGTGGTCGTACGTCCGAGATCAGAGTGGAGAGTTCATTCAGGTGGATTTTTAGGGTATCGCACTCCTCCTGGAAAGTGTCGTTTAGAATGCGTCTTTTTGCTGTGGGCCTCTTGGGTATTTGGTCCAAGGGTTTGATGTTGTTGCAGCACTCGTAGAAGATGGCTGTTCGATCAGACATGTGGTGTGGTTTTTGCTTGGGTATTGCAACTGATTTTGATAGTATATGTACCAAAAAAAAAAAAAAACAAAAAATGAAATACCCACACCGTTTGTTCTTTCATCATTTTTTTTTTCTAAAAATTAAATGATTAAGAAAAAAGACCCCAAACATCAGATCCAAAAGACAAAAACCCATTTGAAACATGAGTCAACAAGTCACAAAGACAAAGCTGAACCTCATGGTTGACTTTCTGGCTTTAAAAAAGACAACTGGATTATACGAAGCAGAAGACATCGAATACATCAAAGATATAGTGAACAGCATCTTACTAGACGACACGAATACTTTCAAATTTGATTACCAGAATGCATACACCAAAGTCTACAACATCTGTCTCAGCGGACTTTCCAGCGACATCTGTGAAAGTCTATCGCCTGCGGTAGAGAACTATTTCCAGCTTTTCAACCCTTCTTTGGACTCATTGGAGGAATTTGACAAGGAATGCCAAAATATCAAAAACAAGTTCGCAAGACTGAATGGGTTGCTTTTGACTCTGAATGAATCAAACTCGTCGTCCAGAATCAGTCTCAAGGACTTTGGCCTGTCGTTTCTGAAAGAGTTTGTGGAGACACCATCAGTGAAAAGCAGAGTGTACGAAGTGTTTTTCAAGGAACTGCAGCAGCAGCGTGGTAACTTTATGAGTGGAAGCACCGCATGCGATGTCAACACCATCAGAAACTTCTTGGAAAACATGGAGCAGCTGCTCAAAACACCACAGACGATATACGAGCAGCTTATATCAAACTTCGAGAGCATGTACGAAACTGAGTCTGAGAAGTTGGAAAAAAAAGGCGGGTTCGTGAGTTACTACTCGACTGTGGTGTCGTTGTACAAACAGGAATACAGCTTTTTGAATGACTGTTTAGAATTAAAAGAAACTCATATGCAGCAGATACTAAAGCTTTTTGCTGATTTGTACATTGTGAAGTGCAGCAGCATGCTATTGTCCGAAGCGATTTTTGTTTCAATGACACCAGAACTGTTCAATTTTAAAGTCAATGACAGATACTTGATTGATTATATCTACAACGAAGACAACCGGTTCTTAATAGACAATCTGTATAAAATGTATCTAAACCAAACATTGGTCTCACAGATCTATCAAGTAGACACCCAAAATATCAAGAATAGAAAGGATTACTTTGACGTTATCACCAAACTTACAAGCATTGTGCTCAAATTGTATGAGCAAAACCTGGTCTTTGTTGAGGAAAATCTAAAATCCATAAACAACATTGTTAATCGTAGTTTGAAATTAGTATTAGCAGACTTTTACAACGATTTGATCAATAACGACAATTTCAACCAATTAAATGTTGAGCAAAACCAGTGGTTTATGATCTTAATCAAGTACATTGATTTATTCTTGAACTCCAATAGAGAAACTTCTAGCAGAAACATTGACACCGCCAATATCATTCTTGCTGTGAAAATACTTGACGGTATTTCTGAAAAAAGATATGAAACATTTGTGGCAGAATATGACAGCTTGCTGAACAAAAGACTCATGAGCAGCCAAGGCACAAACATAGAATTAGAACAAACGATTATACAAATAATGGATACGAACATGAACAATCAGCATGGTAGAAATAAAGAAAACATAACAAGAATGGGACTGAAGATCAAAGACTACTTGAACTCCAGAAAGATCAATGACAAGTACGCTGAGCTGGAAACAGGCACCAGCACTGACGTCAAAGTCTTGAATGAATTCTTTTGGACTGCTTTGGTCGACAATGAGAATCACAGACTGTCAAACATAGTCATTCCAGATCCTCTGTTGGGTTATATCACCAAGTTTGAGGCTTTTTATGAAAAGACTTATAATACAAGAAACATCAAATGGCTGTATCAGTACTGGCAGATAGATTTTGAACACCTGCTCAACGACAAGATCTTTGTCTTGTCAATGCCATTTGTTTCCACGATAATATTCTACCATATCATAGAAAATGAATACGTTTCAGTGAAGATGCTGAAACAGTTGACCAATCTTCCAACCAAGCAAATTGTACAGAATTTAATCACTTTCTCTATCAAATACAACTTGATCACGCACTTGGATAAGAGCAAAAACTTGAGTGCAGAAAAGAAGGCGATCAATGAAGGTGACTACTTCACTGTTAATAATGACTTTGACAGTCCAAACAAGTTTGTTAAGGTGAATGTGATCTCTATAACAAGAAAAGAAGGGGCCAGATAGGGCCGTCTCTATATAATTTTATTAATCGCTGAATTTGAATGGCTTCATAGACCCTTTAGAATCAATACCACACTCCGGACAATCCATTTCATTGCGTTTCAGTTTGCTCATGAAGCAGTCTTTACAGAAAACGTGCTCACAACGCAGCTGTATTAGTTTTTTTGCCTTGTTGTCATCAAAAGGCACTTTGCAAATGCCACAGCTGTCTGACTTATCAACAACGACTTTGGCCTTGGCCTCATCTTTGTTTTCTTCTTGCTGACTGTTCTTCCAATGCTTTTTGGTTAATTTGTTTTCGTTTATATAATCGTCTCTGGAGTGGATGAACTTACAAGTATCTCCGTAGCCGCAGTAGCCTTTCAGCTTATACTCCTTACACAGGAGTGGCTCAAAGTCCATGTATATTTTCTTTTCATCTGATACCTGACTGGTCTCTGGTGTCTTTTTGTCAACGTTTTTTGAGGGTTTATTGGCAACAAGGTCTAGTTTTTTTTTGAGTGTTTTATTCTTTTCTACTTTCTCATCTGGCTTATCAATGAGCTTAAGCTTGTTGACTCTTTTTTTTTGTAGCATCATCAATGTATCGGTACTTTCGTGTGTGTTTATTTCATATGAGACAATATGATCAGTTTTGAGATGATAAGGATCTGAATCTCTTGCCCGATTGTGAGTGGAGAAAAAAAAAGAAACCAACAAAAAAAAAAAAATTAGAGTTATCGTTCCTAGAAAATCAGGGAGTTTGTTTCGGAAAGCAGCAAAAAAAAAAACAAGGCAGATAAATTAAGGAAACGCCACTTCAATTACTTAAACAGAGTCTGGAAAAACACCACTAACAGCCCACAAAGTTTGCTATTAATAATCTAGGAAGACCCTTCATGAACAGCCATGAGCTCTAAAGACAAAACACACTCCAGGAATAACTCTTCTGATAACACAAACATCAGAATCACCATTGCATCACCATCGGAAAGCTCCGCAGACACAAGAACCGAACCCCCAAACACTGCTGATCCTTTGCTAACCGAACCTGAAACATCTGAAAATGAACCAGAAAATAAAAACATCAATGCTGAAGTTGTCTCCAAAAAACAACAAGACGACTACACCATCACAATGTCCGACAGTACGGCAGCCAAGGAAGATCTTATCAGCGGAACAAGTTACGATTCAAACCCTTCTTCATCTACCAGCACAAATACAGTCAAGAGAGCCGTTTTGGTGAATTCAGGGCCTGTCAAGTCCGATGAAAGATTGGGATTCAACCATAGAAACAAAAAAATCAAAGATAAACCCTTGCGTGGAGTGCTCAAAAACAAGGCCGCATACTCAGGAAGTGTGTTTGACCAAGACGAGGAAATCATTGTGTCTTCTCCGTTACTGGTGTCGACTCCTAAGTCCGTATCCAAAACCCTGATAAGGCTGTACCCATACCTGATTGTTTTTGATAAAGTCCTCTCATTGGTAACATGGACCTGCGATGACATATGGTCATCAGTATTCATGGTACTGGCGTACATAACAATCTGCCTGTACTACAAGCTAGTAGTAACATATCTAGGCCATTTACTCTGTGTACTGTTGCTGTTCATTTACTCTCAATTGGACAAATTTGTTGGTGAACACATGGAAGCATACCCCACACTTGACGATATTGTGTATACTGTTTCCTCAGTATCATCTAAGTTTGACCTACTATTTTCTCCTGTGACAGTACTCAATAATGACGACTTAAGACGTCTTTTCATCACCACTGTATTTTTATCTCCTTTTTACATAGTCATTACTGTTTTCTTCTTACCTAAAGAAAAGTTAGTACTGATTCTTGGAGTAATTGCTTTAAGTTACCACTCTAGATATAGCAAGCTGGCCAGACACATTTTGTGGAGATTCAAAATCATAAGATTGATATCTTTCTACCTCACTGGACTGGACATTGATGGCATGAACGGCATCAAGAGGGCATCTTCATACGCAAAGTCATCATCTCTATTTGCCACTGTCCACAAGAAGTTGTTGAAAACCAAAAAGAACGGCGTTGATGGTGAAGAAGACCTATCTGATATGTTAAAAAACAACAAACCTATCAGATATACCTATGTTTTGTATGAGAACCAGAGAAGGTGGCTAGGTAAAGGATGGACCAACAGTTTGTTTGCATATGAAAGGGCCCCTTGGACAGACGAATTTTTCAATGAGGCTCCAGACACAGAAAACTTCAAATTGCCTCTAACGGCTGCGGAAGGTGCATCTGATAACACTAACAATTCCCCATTGAATGCCACGATGGGGTGGAGATGGGTTGACAAAAGCTGGAGACTGGACTTGAGTAACGACAACACCATCGACTTGCCTAAGACAGTTCAAAAGACTATAGCCAATCCAAAGTCCGACGAGGGCTGGGTGTACTATGACAATACCTGGAAAAAACCATCAGTTGAAGATACATACAGCAAGTATACAAGAAGAAGAAGATGGATAAGAACAGCTGAGCTGATAAGACTGATTCCGGAGCCTGCTTTAATGAACAACATCAAAACAAAGGCAACTGAGGCCGCCGTTCCAAACACCACCAATGTGACTGTTCAAGTTGAATCCAGATACAACAACGACCAAACTGGATCTCTACACAACAACGTTGATTTGGTTGACAGCAAGGACAGCACTGTTCAGTCGGGATATAGTGGCCAAGAAAGAGGGAGCTTGAGTGATTTGGTCAGCAGAAAGGTTTCATTTTCAGGGACCACTGATGTAAGAACCTTTGACGAGCATGGCAACTATAGATCTCAAAAGAGAAACTCAGTGATCAGTAACACTGCTTCAGGCGTTGATCGAAGTGGTAGCAATAGCTCAGATGTGGAGCAGGCAGTTAACGATACAAGCTCCGAGTCTTCGGCCAATAGCACCACCAACGGCAATGCTTACGATAGCCAAAGGCTTCTGTAGTGTATATATACTTTGTAATAATTGTATCTACGTTCAATAAGTGCAAGATGCTTTGGATATAGTCCAACAGCTTAAAATGTTTTTCTCATTTTTAAAAAAAGGGGGTTTGTGTGTAGGTAGAAATGGTGAATTTTTATGATATACTTTTCAGAAAGTTGCAAATGTCATTGTGTATCTCAGTTGTTTCCTCGTGTTGACATGCTTTGGATCTAATTCATGCATCGGATATCCTGCATTTTGAAATATCAACGTTTCGCTTTGTGAAGTCATGCTAATTTTTTATTTCTTGTTCGTTTTAAACTGTAATGTTATTCAGCCTCTTAAAATAAGATATTGCTGATGCTCACACTATCTAAACAGTGGTCCTTACTCAGCTTTGCTTTCTTTCTTGTTAAACATTTTATTCTTCAGAAGCCATTATTCCTGATGCCTTTTCATCTCCTACTAATATCAGTCTTATTCAATTCACCTTTTCTACTAACCACTTACCTTCCATCAATACTTTATTTTATTTTTATTTTTTTTTGTTCTTAAGTAGGTTAAATTCTGTATATAAAATTACTGGTTATGTTGTATTTTCCCAATTTAAATACTTTATTTGATTTCCTTGATGTTCTTGTCGGCTAAGATATCCTTAACTTGCTTGGCTCTGTTGGCGGAGTCAACAATAGCGGTGTATTTGTGCTTGGAAGATCTTAATTTGAACTTGGTTTGCTTGAAGGTCTTACCTCTGGCGTTGACCTTCTTGTTGGTCTTGATGGTGATCAAAGCCTTGGCAGCGTGTTCCTTCTTGACTAATTCTAAGAATTCCTTTAATTCAATTTTTTGAGCCATTGTTATAAGTTAATTTGTGGATGGTTTTAGGCTTTTTTTGTTTGTAATCTCTTCTTCAAATGAATATTAAGTGTAATGCGTTTAACCATGTTAAAAAAAACAGGCCTAATCTCAGAAGACTGAAAAAAAACAACCAATTTTTGCCTTTTTTTCTTGCTCTCCCACTCTTGCTGTGGCGGTGAACGCGCAGAATCCTAAGAAGAAAAAAAAAGCAGTCGGAATATTTCAGTCTAAAAAAAAAAATAAGCAGAGAAAAAAGCACATAGCGCAAGATAGACAGAAGCAAACGGATTACACTCAAAAAAATAGACATTGCAAAAATCAATAAAAATGTTTCCTATTTAGGAAATTTAAAGCAGAAACAAAAATGCTTTATAAATACACTATTGATAGGGCAGTTATAGTATTTGCAAGTGCACATACCATCTGACAGTGCAACAAGCATTGCTGCACATTCAAATTATTTTTTTCAAAAAAATAACAAGCGTAATGTTGATTGTGTTCTACTACATGCTCACTGAACATTGCACCTGAACAATCCTACTTTTTAACAAATTTCACAAAATGTTTCCAATTTCAACACTTTCTTTCTTTTTTTTCTACTTAGAAGCTACTAAAAAAATGTAACAAAAAATATAATATTTAAAAAAAAAAAACAAAAATAAGAGTACAAACTTATTCGGAGTTAACCACTGTACCAACCTGAAAAAATAAAACTTGCAATTCTTATCTCTTTTTGAAAACTAAAAATTAAAAAAAAAAAATATGAGCATGAAAGCTTATTCAACATCTTCCATTTCAACGTCTTCATCAAAGAAATCGTCAGGGTTGTTGCTTCTGAAGTTCCCTGTCTCTTGCATTCTTTGCAGCTTTTGTTTTCTCAACAGATTTTCCCTTTCAATGTCATCAGCCGTTTTGATTTGGTTATTATTGATTAGTTGCTCATCTGCATTGCTATTGGAGCCCATGATTGTCGTGGTACCCAAAGAACCTTGCTGCACAGGGGTACCAGCTGATGGTGGGTTCTCGTTGGTGATGGCGCCCAGTTTCTGTATTCTTTCATTTTGCTGCAGCTTCTTGTACTCAGATCTCAAAGTATACTTTAGTGCATATGGACCCTTCTTGATCAATAGAGCTACGTGGTCAAGACATTCCTTCAGGTAAACCTCAGGTTGCTTGGTTCTTTCCTTCAAACCCTTGAGCGACCAGTAGTTGTACTCATCAAACAGCTTGAACAGTAGGTTTAATAGTTCCTTCTTTGGCATTCTGATGTTTCTTGTAGGCTCCTTCTTGTCCTTGGACTTGTTATCTTTAGAAACCTTTAAGAAATTGGAGTTATCTCCAAGCAGCGATAACCCAGCGGCTCTACCAAGAGTCTTACCCACACCTTCGTCCAATACGGTGATTGATCTTTTATGGTTGAACTTGATCATTTGCTTTCTCTGCTCAATAATCTTGTTGTAGTTTGGATCCTTGATGGATGGAACCACTTGGCATTCATGCGCCACAGTACCCACAATGGCTGTTTTCTTAGGAATTGTCTTGACATATGGGATGTATCTATCTCTTCCGTCCTTTTCAATGAAGATTCTCTGCTTGAATTGTTTCTTTCTATTCTTTTTGTATTGCTGTTGCAGCTTCTTTTTTCTCTTCTCAAACTCCTCTTGCTTCTCCTTTTTCAAAATGTATAATTGCTTTTGCAGTTCAGGGTTCTGTTCCAGTTGCTGTGCCCTTTGTTCGTATTTCTTCAAGTTTTGCTCAGTGAAGATATATTCGTTCTCAACATACTTCTGTGTCAGATCTATTTCGTATGAGTGCGGCATGTCTTCCAAACCCTCTGCATCTTCATTCAGTATCATTTGTATTTTCTGGGTTTTCTTATTGATTCTGATTTTACCCAAATCCTGGCCTTTTAGATTATCATCATCTCTCCACTTCTGAGCCAAAAACAAAGGCAGTCTCACTAGCCAGACCTTCTTTTCAATGTTGGTCATGTCCAAGTCCAAAGACTCTTCGTATATTTTGTCTTCATTGTTTTCAATGTCGTTACCATCAATGATGTCGTCTTCTTCCTTCAAAATCTGGTCATCGATGTTGTCTTCTTCATAATCGTCATTTCTAGGCTTGTTAAAATCACTCATTATAGGTAGGTATATGAGATGTCTATTTTGATGTTATGTAGGGTTTTTTGGGATGTTAAACTTGTTTGTTTTTATCTGGAAAACTGGCATAACCCATGATTTAAGAGTAAGATGTTAAAAAAAAAAAAGGAAAAAGAAAACACACACACACTTTATGTGATTATCAAAAGTAGAAAAAAACCCACCATAACAAATATTGCACGTGACAACACAGGCAAAAAAAGATAGATGAGCCATCGGGCATAAAAAAAACACAACAAAGGCTCTTTCTTAACCTATTGATAGTAAATCATATAAATCAAACCAAAGTCAACCATCCTCTAAGAAATCATCATACTCAATATGGAAAGCACTAACATAAATGCAGTTATGCAGCAGAGAATTGCGCTGCGTAAAAAACAAAACGAAGAAAAGCAGCAGAAAGAAAGACTGATAGCTCTGTCAAAAACACACGAAGACAAGGAAAAGGAGTACAAGCTCACTGAAGAGGAACAAATCCAGCTTGACCAAGACATGAAGCGCGAGATGGCCTTGATTGAGTCAGAGTCAGAGTGGAAGCTCGCCAACACAGCCGAGCTGTTCGAAGATGAGCACATGCTGTCAAGAAGAGTGCTGACGTATCTCCACAAGATCCTGCTGCTAGACCTCTCTGACATGATCATTGCCAAGATGACAAATGACGCAGAAAAGAAAGGCGGTAATGTGATTGACCATGCGGAGATATACGAAAGAAGCACCCTGCTGCTGAATGAGATACGTGTCGACATGATTGGTCTTTTGCTGAAACTGCATGAGCACACACTTGACTCCGGGCTGCTGGTATCCCTGGCCACAGTGCTCATAGAGCTTCAGAACAACGACAAGCAAAAGACTTTACAGGCGTACCTGGATCTGAGCATCGGAAAGGTGGTGTGGCCCATTGGTGTTCAGAACATTGGTATCCACTTCAAAACGACAGGAAAGGAGGATCCAAGTGACAGGGCCAACTTCTTGAAGGAAGGGAACTGGATCATAGCCCTGAAAAGAATAATCAACCTGGTTGTGGAATAGTGAAAAGACCTGCTTCTGCTGTAGAGTTATTTTTCAGTTTAACCGTGCTCCATTTTTTTTTTTTTTTGATACGGTATACCCGAAACACCCCTTGATTTGCTCCACACCAAAGAGTCTTTTTCTTACTGTCTAAACACATTCATCCGAACAGTGTTCAGAAAATTTCGATGTATACAACCAAACAGCAAATAACCTTTTTACAATGTCTAGTTATATAAAGTCTTTTGTTGAGTCACAGGCTGAGGGGACAGCTGCAAACTTCGCCGTGGAAAAGTTCAACGCATTTGCCAACAGGAAGTATCAGTGCAAAGATCCCTTCAGAAACCCTGAGACGCACAAGAGATTGACACTTCCGGACGAGCTCCACCCCAGCAAGGAGGACCAGAAGTTCTGGAGAAGCTGCCAGCACAAGGCATGGCGGGACGACCAGTGTTTCCTGTCGATGTGTGGGTTCTACATGTCCGCGGGGTGCTTGTCCATAGGCTCGTGTCCGTTGGTGGTGATTGTGCCCATCCTGGGGCCTCTGCTCATGTACCACATCCACTCAAAGCTGATCAAGAAGTGCAGAGAAAAGAGACCGGGGATGCTGTCGGAGGAGAAGCTGGCCAAAATGTACGCAAACATCGCCTTTGATCTGCTGATCGCCTTGCCGCCTGTGCTGGGGATTTTTTTCACGTGGATGAACGGGTGCTCAACCAGAAACTGTGCAATGATATACACTGCCCTGTGCAAGGAGCTGCAGAAGAACATAGAGCACAAGTCTGTTGAGGTTGAGGTTGAATCTGTACAGGCGCCACATGTGAATGCTTACACAAGAACCAAGAAGTAGGATGGAAGTGCCTTTTGGCAAGTTGCGATTTATATATCTTAGTTACCTTTTTCTTCTATTGGGGGTTGTAAAGCATTCAGCCACATGCACACTTATTGCCAGTTGGAGAAAAAAAAAAGCAGCAAAAAAAATTATGGCATATGAAATTTTCATGAAGTGTGTGTTTTCCTATTATTTTCATAGAATTCTGTGTTTCTATTTTACTTTATAGTCCGTCCCAATAACCCAAAACTTCTCTTTATTCATGTCCCAGTACTACCAAAGATCGTGGCTTGATGGGTGCTTTGACTTCATGCACTTTGGCCATGCAAACGCCATCTTGCAGTCGCGCATGACCGCCAACACAGTAGACTTCACTCGCTTTGAATATCCCCAAAACGAACTTCATTCAGACATCAGCTCACTTGGTGCATACGAGTTTTTTACTGCAGAGACATTGAAGGAACACGCAGCACTTGTTGCCAGAGGAATGTCTCAGAAGGGGATCTGGGTGGGGCTGCACTCAGACAGCGAAATCGCCAAGAATAAAGGCTCCTTGCCGGTGATGAGGCTTCTGGAGCGTTGCTACCACGTGTCACACATACGATGGGTGACTCCTAAAGGGGTAGTGAAGGATGTTCCGTATGTGACGGAGCTGGACCATGGGGTGAATGATTCCTTCTGCGAGTATGTGCTCCATGGGGACGATCTGGTCTGCGATGCCGACGGCAAAGACTGCTATTACAACGTTCGCCAGGAGAATAGATTCCTGATTGTGAAAAGAACTGAAGGGGTATCAACGACTGAAATAATCCAAAGGATATTGACAAGTAGTTACAAATGTAGACAGGACAATGATGAGTATAAAGCATTTTTGGAAGACAAAGATGAATTGAAGTTATTGGAGAAGCTGTGCCTTGATGCAAATGTTGAAAAGGTGCATTGCTCTGTGTTTGACCAGTCTTTTGATAACACAATTGTCAAAGGGGATGGTGCTGAATACAACAGAGACAATACCATTTACTACAACAACCCAGACAGATCGTTTGATATGCTGAATGCAGGAGACATTGAGGTTCTTGTTAAGGTCAAGGAGAACAGCAACAAGGAAAGGCTGATAGTCGCTTTGAATGTGGACACAGCCAAGTGTGTGAATAATTTCAGAGAAAGACTCTTCTCGCTGGTGCCGTGCTCAGTGATTGATGGCGTGATCATAAACCCAAACGGTGACCCCCACGACTTTATAGAGGTCACGAGCGATGATGCAGTAACAGAGCGGGTATTCGGCTACTTAACTCCGGAACTGATTATAGAGAGAATAGTGCAGAGCAAAGAGGTGTACGAAGCCAGAAACAAGAAGAAGCTTGAGGGGTGATTTGCTAGTATTGTGTGTGTAAATAACACAGCAGTTTTTGTTGTTCCTTTGTTATCTTGAAGTTGTAACTTCTTGATTCATTTATGTTACGACAGAGCCAAGATTTAATCAAATAGAATGAAGGAGTTTTTTTTGCATATATTATCATTCACTTTTTTTTTTTTAGGATAGTAATACAGCCGATGGTATAAGAAGCTTGGATTATTCCTTTTCATTCAAAATGCTTCATCTTAATAGTACTTATTGAACAAAAGTTACATTATCTTTAATTAATTACCATACTCCGATTATTATTCAACTGTTTTTCTAAAAAACAGCCTTGTAGAACCTGTGGAAGTGGAATATAATTATGGGCTGATTGAGAAATGACGAAACCAAAAAAAAATTTTTTTTTTTTTTTTTTTCAATCGGCAAAATCAAAATATGGCCTCTTTTTTTCTCTCTAAACAACGTGCTCAAATGACGAATGGGCATTGTGAAATTACTAGTGCTCATTAGATAAGAGGAATGAAAACACACATTCACATTTGAAATTAAAAGATTCTGACAGAAACCATATCAGCTTTAAACCAAAAAAAATAAATGGACCCATCAAGAGCTTTGAAATATTCCATGGACGGGACTCTCTCCCCAGCAGAGAAGATCCCGCAGTCAAACAATGTAATTTTAGAAAGAATAACCATCCAGGACATAAACGATGAGAACGATGTCATTGTGAACAGCTCGTACATAAAAAAAGAGCAGATTGCTGACTTGGAGGAGGTCCCCCACGGGATCATCAGACAGGCCAAGGACAAGAAGGATTACGCATTCCCAACTCATAGATTGAAGAAGAAGCTTGAGAGCTCAAACAAGATCCCATTGGTCATTGTTGCGTGCGGGTCCTTTTCTCCAATCACCTACCTGCACTTGAGAATGTTTGAGATGGCGATGGACTCGATCAACGAGCAGACGCGGTACGAGGTTGTTGGTGGGTACTTCTCTCCTGTTTCCGACTACTACAACAAAAACGGGCTTGCCAAGTCCACACACAGAGTAAGAATGTGTGAGCTAGCCTGCGAGAGAACATCCAACTGGCTCATGGTCGATGCGTGGGAGTCGCTCCAATCAGAGTACACAAGAACATCGAAGGTTCTGGACCACTTCAACGACGAGGTCAATATCAAAAGAGGAGGCATACAGACGGTCACCGGAGAGAAGGTTGGTGTGAAGATCATGCTGCTTGCCGGTGGTGATCTGATCGAGTCCATGGGCGAGCCGAATGTCTGGCAGGACAGCGACCTGCATCACATCCTGGGCAACTACGGCTGCTTGATCGTGGAAAGAACAGGGAGCGATGTGAGATCATTCTTGCTCAGCCATGATATCATGTACGAGCACCGAAAAAACATATTGGTCATCAAGCAGCTGATCTACAACGACATTTCCTCAACGAAGATTAGGCTGTTCATAAGAAGAGGCATGAGTGTCCAGTACTTGTTGCCCAACAGTGTTATACGATACATCCAGGAACATGGTTTGTACAGAGACTCAGAGCCTGTCAAGCAAGTCATGGACAACAGGGAATAATGAGCTAATGAACAAGAGATAGAAAGATAACAGGATGATAGATGTTTTGGCTCAGGAGTATGTAACGGGAGTATGATTCCATTCAGGAGTATGTAACGAGACTATGATTTGATTAAACCTTTTGGGTTTATTTCTATGAAAGCAGTATGTTTTTTTTTTCTTCATGATTTTTCCATGTTGTTTGCACGTGTCGTATTACCCAACTGAAAAGTGTGTGTTTTCTTTCCAAAGCTGATATTTCTTTTTCTTTTTTTTTGCTTTATTTTCCCTCCCAAGATGTCTTAAACTCATCATATATCTTCAAAAGCAAACACCATAAACATATCCATTTACATGCTTGACGTCAATAGAATATCCATCCGTGATAGCTGCATTGCCGTAGCGTCGTTGGTGGCCGCTGTGTACACATACAAACAATACACTGCCCAGAAGGACTCTTCGGATGCCAGAACACCTAAAAGAATCGACAACATCACCGAGCTCATTGGGAACACACCTTTGGTCAGAGTAGCCTCTTTGTCCGAGTACACCGGGTGCAACGTATATGCCAAGCTTGAGCTGCAGAACCCTGGTGGCAGTGCGAAGGACCGTGTGGCTTTGAAGATCATCCAAAACGCCATCGCCAAGGGCCTTGTGACTCCGCACAAGAAGAACAAGGACCTTGTGTTTGAGGGCACATCCGGGTCCACAGGGATCAGCATTGCATTGATCTGCAATGCCCTTGGCCTGCAGAGCTTCATCACACTCCCTGACGACACTTCCCTGGAGAAATTGAAGCTGCTTGAGAGCTTTGGGGCACACATTAAGAAGGTGAAGCCAGCGTCGATTGTGGATCCTGAGCAGTACGTGAACAGCTGTATAGCCAGTTGTGATGCTGTGAACAATGACCCAAACGACGACAGAAAGGGCATCTTTGTGGACCAGTTTGAAAACGAGTTAAACTGGAAGGCACACTTCGAAGCAACAGGCCCGGAGATCTACACCCAGATGGATGGCCAGATCGATTGCTTCATCTCGGGAATCGGCACAGGGGGAACGATTGGTGGTGTTGCCAGATACTTGAAGAAAACCAAGAAGCTTTACAACCTTGATGTGTGTGTGTCCGACCCACAGGGATCTGGGTTCTTCAACAGAATCAGACACGGGGTTATGTATGACCATGCTGAGAAAGAGGGCTCCAGAAGAAGACACCAGGTGGATACCCTTGTTGAGGGAGTTGGCCTGAATCGAATCACCAAGAACTTCGGAGTTAACGAGAAGTACATTGACTATGCGTACAGAATCAAGGACAAAAACGCGCTTCAAATGGCCAGGTGGCTGAGCAACAACGACGGATTGTTTGTTGGGTCGTCTAGCTGCATCAATGCGTGCACAGTAGTTGACTATGTCCGTGAGTTTGGTCTGCAGGGCACAAACAAGAATATTGTATTTATAGCATGTGACAGTGGAAGCAGACACTTGAGCAAGTTCTGGAAGGAGGCGTTGGATCTGGGTGATGATCTTTTGATCAAGAGTCTTGATGAGCTGGAGTAAATTATATTTCCCAAAGAGGAAATGTGCTGATCAGTATTTTTTTTTATTTCAAGCAACAAGGGTTTATTTTGTGGTGCCATATTCAAAACAGGATTTATAAATAGATCACATGCATATGACATTGGCTGAATGAGTGTGTTTTTTTTTAGCGGGTGGCTGTCACATATATATATTTTCTTTTGGTGATAAAACATAAACAAAAAAAGTATAATACGCCCTCTCCGAAATATGAAACAAAAAAAATACAAAGGAAATCTTCCAGAAAAAATAACCAAAATGCTCTAGTACGTAAATGTGAAGAAAAAAAGAGTAAAAAAATACGCATAACCCACACGTAACAACCAGGGCAGTGTTTTTGAGGTGTATCATTATAAAACATTATGAGAAACATAACACTATCAGCAGCTAGATTGCAGTGCTGAAACATAACAGTGCTATCTAGATAGTGATCATTAACAGGAAGAGAGATTACAAACAAATAATTGTAGTCTAAAGAATGAGTATCCGCTGCCAGGAATGCTTCTGGATTTTTTGCATAACCGCTTAATATCCCATTATTATTTGTTTGAAAGATCATGAACCATCCACCTATTTTTTTTTTCTTTTTTTCTCCTATTTTTTTTTTTTCTTGTCTGAGTTTTTTTTTTCTCTTGGGCTGGCCACTCTGGTTTTCTTAGTGGGAGATTCACTTTTTTTTTTGTACTAATCTTTTCTTCGTTCTTCTTATTCTCACTGTAGTTTCTAATCAAATAAATCAATCTTGTGGTAAACACACCAAAAAACACAACAACATAATATCCTCATATATACTACCTCTACCCTGTTTGTTTATTCACTAAACCACTCTGATTTTAAGCACCAACAAACCAGCTGATACTGATTAATCTTTTGATCTTTGACAAAACATACCCCCACACAAAAATACAGTATAGTTTAAAAAGAAAAATTTCACTGATTGATATAGAAAACAAACAAATATAATTATAACCATTTGTTCTTTTTTATTCACCTTGATCTATTTCCTTATAGTTAATACAAAAAAAAAACTACACACTCATTATTGAAAAATTCTAAAACTATAAACAGCTATTCTTTACTTGTTCTTTTGAATAATCAACAAAATACCTTATACTCCAACATTATTTAATATAACAGAAAGTTATCACATAATAATAAATCAAGTATTAGACTATTTGCCCTTTTATTCCAAAGCATAAGATTAATTTATAACCACACTGTTTGTTCTTACTATTCAATACTAGTAAAAAAAAAAAAGAAGATTAAAACAATTCCAAGTTTTTATTCAAAATCATCAATTTAGATATTCACTTCTTTTTTGTTGTCTTTTCTAGAAATAATTAGTTTTTAACATAAAACAATACTCCCATCTTACCCTAGTCAATCCTTTTACATACCCCTACACAAACAATACTCTTTTTGAAGAAGCAATTCCGATAAAGAAATCAAAATAGAAAGATTAAGAAAAATCAATTGAAATTTAGTCTTTTACCAAGAAAACAACACATGATTGCCTCCAGCTCTAACTGCTTTAAAACACTTTTGCTGTTTGCCTTATTAAACAAAGTAATCAGCGCCCAGAATGCTTCCAGCACGGTAATCTTCTCCACTAAAATTGGTGGCCATGAATTTGAATACGTTTGTTACGAAGACTTTTGTCGTTATGTATTTGTAGATTCAGACGATAGCGCATCATCTACATCGTCGGCTTACACCCCAACTACAAGCTCTTTAGCTTATACCCCAACTACCAGTTCTGCAATTTATAGTCCAACTACCAGTTCTGCGATTTATAGTCCAAGTACTAGTTCTGCGATTTATACCCCAAGTACTAGTTCTGCCACATCAACTCCTTATGCTGCCCCAACAAGCTTTGCCTATAGCTCAGACACCTCTAGCTCAGAGACTTCTAGCACCATCAGTTATGAATCATCTTCATTTGATTATTCTATAACTACAACAAGCTTAGAATATTCCTCTTTCCAAGAGTCATCAACTACCAGCACTTACAGTGAGGAAGCTTTTACCCCAAGTGCTTCTTCTTCTAGTTATAGCTATGAAGTATCAACCACAGACAGTGCAACCACTTCTGATTATGAAATTTCTTCATCCAGTTATGAATATTCATCTAGCTCTTCCACTCAATCTTACGACTTGTCTACCTCAAGTGCGATTGAATCAACTACATCTAGTATTTCATACGCAAGTCCTAGCACATCTTTTTCTACCTCTAGTGTGCCTTCCGCTACTACCTCTAACTCTACCATTAGTGATATTAGCTCCACTTCAGAAGTATTTACCAGCTCTGTTACTGACACATATGTAAGCACAACAGCATCTACCAGCTTTGCTTCTACGTCCTCTGAATCGACTATTTCTACATCTAGTCTTTCAAGCTCTACCTACAGCGCTTCTACATCAAGCTTAGGGTCCAGCACTAGCTCCATTGATATCTCAACTTCCAGTATTGCAAGTTCTTCAGCATCTGATAGTTCCATTGGTGTAATCCCTCCACCATCTACCAGTGTAAGTTCTTCGACTGCATATTCTAGTATTGATTTTAATCCACCTTCTTCGAGTGTCAGTTCTGTAACCGAAACTTCAAGTGTTAGCTCTGTAACTGAGACTTCTAGTACTGGATCTACCTCATCAACTTCCAGTGCCAGCTCTTCAATTTTAACTTCTAGTGCTGGTATCTCATCAACTTCTAGTGTCAGTTCTTCAATTGCAGTTTCTAGTGCAGTATTCACATCAACTTCTAGTGTCAGCTCTTCAATTGCAACTTCTAGTGCAGGATTAACATCAACTTACAGTGTCACCTCTTCAATTGCAACTTCTAGTGCAGGAGTCACATCAACTTCTAGTGTCAGCTCTTCAATTGCAACTTCTAGTGCTGGTTCGTCATCAGCTGAAAGCTCTGTTTCTATTTACTTCCCACCACCACCTACTACTATCAGCTCCTCATCATCTGAGACCTCTTCTGTGTATGCTCCATCAACTTCCAGTGCCAGCTCTTCATCTGAAAGTTCCAGTGCTGCATACACACCATCATCTACTAGCTCTGTTGTTTACCAGCCATCTACAAGCTCTGCCAGCGCTGTCTCATCTGAGTCCCCTGAAACATTTGCCAGCTCTACTAGCACAAGCTCCAGCTTCAGTGTTTCCAGCTCTTCTAGTACCCCAATCTCAGTCACTCCAGAAAGCTCTACCACTCCGTTGCCATCTACTAGCTCTCAAAGCTCAAGCACTCCATTGCCATCTACTAGCTCTCAAAGCTCAAGCACTACCCCTACCAGCAGTGTTTCCAGCGCTGACATATTCAGTCAATCCTTGTCATTGAGTGTTGCTGCCTCATCTGGTGTGCCAAGTGTATCAAGCATCATCGCTTCGACCCCTTCCACCTCCAGCGCTGTTGTCAGCTCTAGCTCTACACAAGCTTCAGTCTCTTCTGCAAGTGTCTCTGCAACATCTGCTCAATCCTCTTTAGCTTCTGCTTCCCAATTCACAAGTATTGCTCAATTGCCTACTTCCACTTTGAGTCCAGTAACCAGCTCAGCAGCTAGTTCAGTAGCCAGCTCAGTTATCAGCTCAGTTATCAGCTCAAAAGCAAAGTCAACAGCCGCATCTTCAAGTACCTTGAACTGGTTGCCAACTTCTTTGTTTATTACCTCTGATTCAAACACTAACTCTGCTTCCAACCCGGGTGCTACCAAGACCGCAGGCGCTTCAAGTGCCGCCCACTCTACTGATTTGACTTCAAACTTACCAAATGTTATTCAAGCTCCAAGTGAAACAAAAACTGCTTTGTCTTCTTCTACAGGTACACCAGTTTCTGTTTCGGACACTTCCAAGTTTATGAACATTTCTATTGGTTTCAAGAGCAGCTTGAATTATGAGTTTGTATCCACAAATTCTTACTCCTCTGCCCAAATCTTTGCTTACTTACCAACTGTATTGAATTATCCATTCACTGACTCTTCTGGTAATGTCAAAAGAGAAGAAATCTACAGATTGTTTGGTAGAGATGTTAGTGATGCTGATATGGAACTGTTCAACTCTGTTACTGTTTTAGGTTTAGTGCCATATACCGAACCTTCCAAGTCATATGCTGTTACTCTAGCTGATGTTGTCTTCCCAAGAAAATATGTTAATCAATTATCTTCATTGTTGCAAGACTCATCTTCCAAGCTGTACTCTAATCCAGCTAAGATTGCTCAGCAATTGGCATCTCAAATTGACCCAACTATTCCTCTGAATATTCTGATCAATATTGCTACTGGGTTAACAGAGTCTTCATCAAGTTCCTCTTCATCAAGCGATGATGGTTTAGGTACATTAGGAGGTTCAACCACCAGTAGTTACTCCAGAAGATCTTACTCTTCTTTCTTGAAGGACAAGAAGACAAGAGTTGCATTCTTTGTGTGCTTGGCTGTAGGATGTGCTTTATACATAGCTATTATGGTCTTGGTCTGTAAGAAGTTCTTAGGCTACATGAAGAAGAAGTATCCATCCAGAGTCATCGAAGTTCCTGTTGAAGGTTCCTTCATTGTTGATCCATTTGAAGAATTCAGCTATAGATCCTCTATGATGAGCAATGCAGCCAAAGAAGGAAACCTGTACTCTGATATGTTATTCAAAAGAGGAAGCATGATCCAAAGCAAGAGCGAAAGTAAGTCTGAAAAGAATAATACTGCCTCTGAAAGCTCTGTTTCTTCAGCTTCTATCTCTTCATACACAACTCCGGAGACAGTTTCAATAAAGAAGGCTAAGTTGGCTTCTGATAAGAGCAGATTGTCAAAGCTATATGTTTACGATGAAAACAGCAATGATATCTATGCTGATCAAATATCCATGACACCAAGTGTTAAGATCGATAGATGGATGGACTTCAATGCCAGTGAAGTATTAAACATTGCCAACCTAGTTGACAACAACAATTCTCCACGTAGCCAACAAAACTTCCATCACACTGTCAAAACCGACTCTTCAAACAGTTACACCGGCTCTTTGTCATCCAACAGACAGCTGTTAGCTCAATATCTAGGAAGAAAGCAACCGCCTCTACCGCCTCCAAACTGGAAGGAAATCATGGGAACTATGAACAGTTCTCTACAAACTAATAAAGGCTCCACTTTGAACTCCAATGAGATGAATAGCTCGGACACAGCAAAGAAGACCTTTGATGAAACTGACACTTTTGGCTGGAACAGAAAAGAAGAATAGATGTATGCTAAGGCTTGTACATTAAAAAGAAAGAAAAATAGAGACTCAAAAATAATGAAACAAATACCCAGTTGTAATTGATAAAAAAAAAAAAAAAAAAAAGAAGGGTGCTATGGTTTATGCTATTTGAATAGATGAATCACTGAATAATTTTACCCATTATTGTATCTAGTTTTCTCTTTGCTCAAGAAACATTTATTAAGTTGTATTATATATTTTTATGAAAAATACAAACCAAAAAAAACACTGAATTTAAGCTTTTATTTTTGAATCTATATGATTCATGTGTGTTATTTTTTTTTTCTTCCTTTTCATTTTTTCTGAGATGATAACAGAGACCGAAATAGCAATCCTTATACACACATGAAGAAATCTAAAATAGACAAGAAAATATTAAGCACATACAACGACGAGGAGAGGTATGAACTGAAGACTCTCATTGGCAAGGAAACGTCAGCCAGCGAGAACGTCTACGGCGAGGACGGCGTCTGTTCTGACAGCGAGGAGGTGCATGCCCAGAAGCAGATCCTTGAGTTCAAGCTCAAGCTGAAGCATTTCCAGAACTACACCAGGACGACCGTCCAGTGTCTGCTTGTGGTGTACATACTGGTAGTGCTTCTGATTCTGCCTGTTCTCAGCAAGGTGAGTGCTGCGGGTGGGTTTGTGAACAAGCGGTCTTCCGTGCTGAGCATCCAGGGATCCCTGATCGTGTTCATCCACACCAAGCTGCTTCTGACCGACCACGGATTGCCGGGGATCAGCAGCTCCCAGAGAGTTACGAAGCAGCAGTCGTACATGATCCACGGGATGGTGGGGGTCTTGCTCCTGGCCCTGTTCCTGAAAAACCATTCCTTGGCAAACGGGTATTTGGGGCTTCTGGTCTATTTTGCCCCTTTGGCCCTGTTCGAGAGCATGCTGGTGTCGTTCCAGCTGTGGTGCTACCAAACTGAGAAGGACATAGAGGACCTCGTGGACCTGAGCTATGCGGCAAAGTCTCTATAGCGGGAGGCTTGGGATTTTGCCAGCCAGCACGTCAATCATGGTTGTGGAGCTGGAGATGCTTGCATGGCTCAGGGTTTTGAATATATACGTCAACGGGACTTTAATCGTTTGCAAGTTTTTGTAGCAGGACAGGTGCTTCTGGCAGCTGATTCTTGATTTTTTATTGAACACCAGGGGGTAGTTGACCTCAAGCACGGATATCAGCAGCGAGTTGATGTACTCCTTGCACAAAAGATTGACCTTTGTGTGGATCCACATCCTGTCCTTGCAGGGGCTTGATGTTTGGAATTCGAAGTCCAAAATCAACTTGGAATACTCAACAAACTTTGTTGGCTTGTAAACACCGCATGAAGCTGCCTGCGTTTGGAAATTGTTGACGCTGGAGTACAAGGCCATTGGACACTCAAACCTAAATGTCAAGCATGTTTTTTTATTGCAAGGCTCAGTGAGAGCCCCCAAGACCACATATCCCATGTTCTCAAACATAAGGTTGAAACCTTGCTGGTCAAAGACTTCAGCTGCGGTGCAATTAGTTTGGATTTCCACCAGTAGGTATCTCGCAGGCAAGTATACTATTCCGTGCTCAGCAGGGCTTCTAAGATTACCATTGGATATTGATGTGTCGCTGATGCAGAGCATTGAACTTGCGTTGAAGGAGCCTATCATGATGTCCTCAGACTGCTCTGATTCAAAGAACGTGCCCTGGATGTCGTTTTTGATCACAATGTTTTTGGTTTCGTGCAGCTGGGCCAGCAAAAATCTACAGTTGCTCATGGTTAATAATTTGGTGTTTGTATATAAGTATATTCTATCATATAAAGCTTTATCTCATAATTTTGGCAATTTCTATTTCTGGAAGAGATGATTAAAAAAAAAAAAGAAAAAAGGCGGCTAACCCTAAATATTCAGCATTTGGAAGGCGGTGTTTTCGTTTTTCTGGTGGTCCTTTGGATTACCAATGGCTTCATACTGCGCTGGCTTGAAGAACACCTTTGTTGGTTCTGTTTGGTTTCTGGCCTTTGTCACCGAGTCTTTGGAGAAACCCCTTATTTCCAGGTAGCTGATCTTTGTCACCAAATCCTCATCGTCCTCCCAGTTGTCCGGAAGCAAAACATGGATTTGCTTAACGTTTTTGAATGTTCTTACCCTATCCAGTGGGTACTCGCTGGCTCCGGCAATACCAGCAAAGACCTCAATGGACTGGTCAGGGGTTCTTGAGAGAATCGAGTTGAAGTTGTTAAATGATGAGTCCAGGTCTTTGTATATGTTCAAGTGCTTTGGCTGCCCTTCTGAAAGACTTGTATCCATGAGGATGCTGTACAGAGTCACAGGCCCATAGAAGGGAATAACTAAAAGCACCTGGTTGTCACAGTCAGATTCAAGCACTGTTTCGTTTTCGCGTGTGTCAAGGGAATTGTTTATGAAGTCATGGAAGGTGTTGGATCTTGGTATGTACTTGCAGTTTAGAACTTGCACTTTTTCGAAGTCAATGAAATCTTTGAGATTGTCCTGCTCCGATGTAGGTGTAAATAAAGGTACTTGATGGTCGTGTTCTGTGCAGGGCATTTGTTGTATGTGGTTTATGGGGTTTATCTTGTCTTTGTCCTTTTGGTAGATCAAAAGTCTTTGGTGATTCCCTAATTTTTTTTTTAAGCGGTTGATGCTCGCTTATGAGATGTGAGTCACGTGAAGATATAAGGAATGGAGACAAAAAACATTAATTTATTTGCCAGAGCACCACCGTTTCTAAGTCATTTAAATTTTAATCGTTGAATGCAATTACGGCAAAGCAATTACTGTGCAAGATAAAGGGTTTCATTTTTGCTATGTGTGCTTGAATATAGGATGAATATATCACACTGTATATTTTCCTCACAAACAGAAAATGAGAAAATACCCCCGTTTATAAAAAAAAAGATAGAGAAAAATTAGCACATTTTTTTTTAGCGAACATATTATGAGTCAATTTCTCAATAAACAAAGCAGCCTTAAACAACACCAAACCATAGCAACTCAACTATAATGTCCCAACACACAGCCGAATACTTGCCTGCCAGCACTCCAAACATCTCCTCTATTCTGCAAGGGAGTTACAACCACCCATTAACCAGAGAATGGCAAGCTGAAAGAGTATTGACCAAGTCCATGCTTATTTTCCCTATTTTCATCAGTGATGATCCAGAAGAAGACTGCCCAATCCCATCCTTGCCAAACATAAGAAGATTTGGTACCAACAGAATAGCTGGCTACCTAAGACCACTTGTTGCCAAGGGTCTAAGATCTGTTATTATCTTTGGTGTTCCAATGAAGGAAGGCTCCAAAGACCCATACGGTACTTCTGCAGATGATCCAAATGGGCCAGTCATCCAATGTATCAAGGTTTTGAAGAAAGAGTTTCCAGACCTGTTTATAATGTGTGATGTCTGTTTATGTGAATTCACCTCCCATGGCCATTGTGGTATCTTGCAAGAAGACGGTGTCTTGAACAGAGACTTGTCTGTTAGAAGAATTGCTGCTGTTGCCGTCAACTATGTTAAAGCCGGTGCTAACAGTGTTGCTCCAAGTGATATGATGGATGGTAGAATATTGGAAATCAAAAAGGGTCTGATCAATGCTGGTTTGGAAAACAGAGCATTCGTAATGTCTTATTCTGCCAAGTTCTCCGGTAACTTATATGGTCCATTCAGAGATGCTGCTTGTTCAGCTCCTTCCTTTGGTGACAGAAAAGCCTACCAATTGCCAACCACTGCCAACGGTCTAGCTAGAAGAGCTCTAAGAAGAGACATTGCTGAAGGTGCCGATGGTATCATTGCCAAGCCAGCTACATTCTACCTAGATGTTATGAGAGAAGCTGCTGAAATGGCAAGAGACTTGCCTGTCTGTGCTTACCATGTTTCTGGTGAGTACGCAATGCTGCATGCTGCCATTGAAAAGGGTATTTGTGATGAAAAAGAAATCGTCATGGAGGCCCACAATGGATTTTTGAGAGCAGGTGCTAGATTGGTTATTACCTACTTCACCCCTGAATTGTTGGATTGGTTGAAAAACTAATTAACAAGCTTTCCTGTAAATAACATAAAGTATATAAGAGATTTATTGTTTTTCTTTTTAAAAAAAAAATTCTCAATTAATGACAGGTACTAGGCTGCTAGCATTGCTGGTTGCTCCTCTGCTTCTTCTTTCTTTTCTTCGACAAGTTTCTTATCGGAAACAGGCTCTGGCAAGCTGGACACATCAGGCAGCTTTTGTTTAGGTTCAGATGTCTTTTCCATTTCTTTCATCATTGCCAACAGTTCCTCATCAACCTCATCATCCAAATATTGACCTGCAGTATTGGTGGATTCAGCCAAAACATCATTAACCTCGTTGGCCAGGGCCATTTGCTCTTCGCTTTCATCTAAGATAGCATCCACTTTTTCCAAAGATAACTCCTTATTCAGCTCTTTGAGTATTCCGTTACCATTTTCCAGGCCTTTTATGAACATCTTCTCAACCTGTTTGAAATCTATGCTGATGATCATTTCCTCCAGGCTCATTAGTTGCTGCACAGCCTTTGTCACCAATGATTCCTGGTACCGAATTCTCTTTAAAATGGTTTTACACTTGAGCTGGTCGTATTCCCCCAGCTGTCCTGTTTTTATATGTTTTTTGTTCTTTATAATATCTTTGACCATCCTCTTTTCCTTGGCAATCTTTTTGAACATCGATTGGGAATACTTATCGATGTTATCCCTGGACCTTTTGAGCTGAAGCATGGCCTTGTCGTGCTCAGACATTTTGTACTGTTTTGGCTTGCTTGATTCCTGGCCCATGTTATTGTATGTATTTTTATTATTTGAAGCTGATTGGTGCCTAGAAACAGAGCGATAGTTAATTGGAATGGACCAAGTCTTCTTCCTTAAGTTATCTGCACCGAAAGATCCACACATGCTTTTGCCAAGAAGAAGAAAAAAAAAATGAAGCGAATCTTGTTAGGACCGTTAAGGAGTTTTTGTGCACGTGCCGCAAGATAAGATCATCGCACACACAATCAAAACTCAGAAAATATATCAACAATGAGGAACCTATCATCACTTGTTATTACTGAAAAAATACATAAAGTATACATAATGCGTCTATAAGTACAGCAGCCTCTTATCAAAAGAGTACTGGTTATGGAAAAATAACTTATAAAGCGGCTAGAGACTTTTCTAAGGCTTCGATGAAAATGTCAGCGTGCTTTTCTTCAAAGGTCAAGGTAGGTCTCAATCTGATGGAGGCATCAGCACAACCACCGACATTGCAACCGTTCAACTTCATCAAGGTCAGTAACTTGTTTCTGGTTTCAGTGTTTTCCAAGTCAAATGCAATGAAAGTGGCCTTACCTCTCAATCTACCTAGATGTTGAGGGTACTTTTCAGCAACTTTTTCTAACTTCTTCATCAAGTAGTCACCAACTCTGGCAACTTGTTCCAATAAATTTTCTCTTTCAATAACTTCACCAATGGCACCGGCAATGATCATGGATGATGGGTTACCACACCAGGTGTTGAAGATGGAGTATGGTAAGGCAGGAATGAACTTTTCGTCGTTGAAGAAGTAACCAGCAGATTGGAACTTCTTGGAGAAGGTAACCAAGTCAGCTGGTGGGGAGATGTTTGCTTGTTCATGGCACCATAGGGAACCAGTGGCACCCAAACCAGTTTGGACTTCATCAATGATATAAACAACGCCGTGCTTCAAAGTCAAGTCTCTTAGGGCTTGCAAGAAGTAAGCAGAGGCATGGTTGTCACCACCTTCGGATTGGATAGGTTCGATGATCAAAGCAGCAACCTTGGCACCCTTGGAGGCAGGCCACTCCTTGATCAACTTTTCAACAATGGCCAAACATCTTTCATCTTCCTTCTTGTTGTATTCAGCATTTTCGGCTAATGGGTACTTGTAGTATGGGTATTCAGCTTGTGGCCAGTCGAAGGCTGGGAAGTCTAGTTTGTGGACTGGCTTGGATCTGGTAACTGAACCAGAGGCAAACAGTCTACCGTGGAAGGCCTTCTTGAAGGACATAACAGCTAGGTTTGGAGCACCTGGGGCTTGGTTGACCATGACTGAAGACAGTTCTTCTTCGGAGTGCTTGACATCAAAGCCACCTCTTTCCTTGGCTCTGTAGTAGACAAAGGCAGCCTTGAAGGCCAATTCGTTGGCATCGGCACCGGACAAGGCGGACCAAACCTTGGATTGGCCCTTTGGAGCTAGCTTCAAGATCTTCTTCAAGATGCCGTTGAAGTCAGCACCTGGGAAGTTACCCAAGGCAGGTCTTTCAACCAAGGATCTGATCATTTCAGGAGACTGGGCAGCCTTGATCAAATCAGGGTTGTTGTACCCCAAGGCAATGGAGGCGATTTGGGCATAGACATCTAAAAAGACATTGCCGTCAACATCGGCCAAGTAGTTACCCTCAGACTTTTCATAGTCACACATGAAGTAGACAGGTCTGGCATCGAAGTTCTTGTCCAGCTCAGCAATTTGCTTGATGGATTCTGGACCTGGGATGGCAGAGGTGACGACTGTTGGGGCTGTTGGTTCTTTGTAGGCTTTGGAGCAGTATGACATTTGGAGTTGTTGTTATTTGGTATGGTTTTTATTATTAATACTAATTGTATTGATATATTTGAATTTAAGGAATTGTGAACAAATGAAGAACCTGCTTAAATAGTTTCTTTCTTTGATAAAGATTCCGTGACCATCAAATCAATTTATCAAGAGACCTTAATTATTCAATCTTTTTGGCGTGGGAATATATTTTTTCAGAAGGCTACTGTAAAGTGATTAGCCTGTTTTTTTTTTTGAGTGTATCGATGACAAGGGGAGGAAAAAAAGCTGCGGTGATCGATTTAATCGCTTATTTTTTTCAGTTTGAGGCAAACACGATAAGATTTAATCGCTTAAAATGTGTCTTTGGGCTTTTCCCTTTCTACTTCGGGAAACCCAAAAAAAATAAAGTATGTATATGTATATGAAAAAAATAGAATATTGATGCGGAGATAAACTAAAAAACAAAAACTATCATAAAAACGGATCACGTGAAAACACATATAAAAGTTATTGTTAAAAACACGTGAATCCGCATATTGAAATTTGGTTATGCAACACGTGAATATCTTTTTAATACCAGTCACGTGCGCTGGCAAAGAAAAGTTTAATCAAAATTGACATAAAAAAATAATGAAAAAATAACTCAAAGAGTACTCCCCTCTTTTTTTAAAAAAAATGATGATCCCTTGATACTCCTTATTAAAATCATGTAGCATATCCTTATTTTTTCTAATGCATTTTTTTAATCATTAGTTACTATCTCATGTTTATCTACTTTTTTCATTAGGTTTATATTCTTTTTTTTCATTAGTTTTCTAAAATGAACTGTATATAAGGAATGGCAAATTCCAAATGTTTAAATTTTACTTTATTCTTCTTTTTACATTATTCTACTTTTTTTTATTATTCTAATCTATTTTAAACTTAGTTTAATAATTTTATATTTAAAAAAAATTTAAAATAAAAACCATCAATCACTATAACTTATTTAAAACATTATGACAGCTACTTTAAAAAACTTTTTCGAAAAAATCAGAGAATCTTTTGACCTTTCCAAGTACGAAGACAAAGACTTGTCAAAGCTTTTGTATTGGTTCTTGGGAATTGTTGGAGTTTTTTCACTTTTCTGTATCTTCTACGACAACAACTTCATCACCACCAATGAACATGGTCTTTACATGGACAGAAGTGGTTCAATTGTTACCAAGGCTTGCAATGTCTACAGAGTAAAAATCTGGATGTACTTGTACCGCCCATTCTACTTAAAAAACAACCCAACTTTGGTAGATGAGGATTACTTGCCAACTCCAAACCCAAACAAGTATCAAATATTCAGATCCACCATCAACAACGAAATTGTCAAGTTCTTCAACGTGTCGTCCCCAATCAGCCCTTACCACACAACTAAGGAGGAGGAATTACAGGACTACAAATCAGAGATCAGAAACATAAACCATGTTCCAGAAGAGTATTTGTCTCCAAACTACGTGATGAGCACTTTCTTGAAGTTTTTACCCCATGAAACCTTCAAGGAAGTAAGAGCACTAGCCAAGAAACTCAACTCAAAGGACAGTGATGTTGACTTGGAAAAAAACAAGTTCCTTGACGAAGAGTGTGGTATTTGCTTGGATTCAATTTACTTGCCAAAAAACGACATCAGCGGCCAGTACGAGGCAAAGTGCTCATCCATTAAGCTCATGTGTGGCCACAAGTTCCATTTTTCATGTTTCATCAAAAACACCTACAGAACCTGGGGGTCCGATAAGATGACACTTTCTGAGAACGGTATCCAGTTTGAAAACCAAGCTGACAGCAATACCCACACAGCCGATGTCACTGAATCCAATGAGGAACTGGCAGCTGCTAAAATGGAGACGCGTTTACAAAACCACAGAGAAGAGTTGAGAAGAAAACTTATCAACAATATCCAGAAACAGCACCAGGACACACAAGAAATCACACAGCCCGCAAAAAACACCAACCTCAAGCCCTGCCCACGTCCAGCCCTGGCTCACTCCCGAAGCGCAGAGACAATCGTGGCAGAGGATACAAGCAACTCCGGCGGCATGGAGGAGGCAAGACTCGTCGAAAAGACACTGAGCTCGAGAGTGGACAGAAAATGCCACTGCGCACTGTGCAGACTGGACGTTGAGCTTGTGGTGGCGTACCTGAAAAGCAAGAAAATGGAGGTCATGGACTGCCAGGTCATTTAAATTATATTTATATATATATGCAAACCATTAATTCATTGTTTCTGTTGGGATCTCATCTGCGTGATCACGGCTTGCTGTGTTTGGGGGAGCTTTCTGATCTGCTCAGCAGTCAAGTTCATGGCATTCTTCATCATCTCCTGCTGCTCAATGGACAGCACAGCCACATCGCCAGACACCTGCCCGGTTTTTATCATTGTGGTTATGTTCTTCAGGTCTATCATTCCAAACTCATAAAAGACCTGCGAGATGCAGTACAGAATCTGCTGCTTGCTCTGCAGAAAATCGCTTATTTGCTTCTCAACTATTTTTCTGTGTTCGATGTTTGAGGTTATTGGGGAAATCAAGTTCTTCAGCGTTGATATTGTTTGGATGATCTGTCTCGGTTCATATGCGGATAGTGTCTTTTCAATGTTTACGATTGCCTTGTTCTGAGCCGTTGCCTCTTTCAGCTTCTTGGCAGACATCTTGAAGTTGCCTTCATTTATGGCCGGCAAGGTATCGCTAGCCTTTAGTAGTATATCCGGAAAAGTTCTCACCTGCTGTCTGAAGTTACCGTTGTTTCTAGAGTTGTCCAAAAGGTTGTATCTGCTGATCTGCTGGATATCGTTGGAAGCAAAGAACGAGTTTCTTTCTTGCTCTTCAAACTTGAGCTGTTCTTTTTCCAGCCTTTGCTTTTCCTCGAGTAACCTAATGGAATTGGTATTTTTGTTTATGTTCTTTTCCTCATACACACCATCGTTCAGTTTCATTTGGTCAGCCAGAGTCTGTTGCTTAGAAATACCGTAGACATACATATGGGGGTTTCTGCCGTTGGCATAATGCTTTGGGTCATCCGGAAACTCTTGGTTATATCTTTTTTGGTAATCGAGCTTTCTCTGTCTGATAGTATTTGGATTGAAAGTGAAAGGAACGTCCTCAATCATGGCAGGGCACAGCTCGATGTTGAAGTTTCTTGGAAACCCTTCACGGAAATTCACAAACAGAATGTTGGGTATTTTGGGGAACTTACTGTCAAGCAAAATGGTCTTTTTAAAGTTGAACGGTAAGTTCTTGCACATCTTCAAAAGATTGTAGCCTTTGTCACACTCAATGTGGTTATAATACATGACCAGGAAATCACCTTGAATGTTGTGGTTGTTTCTAGTATCTTCGATTCTTACAATAGCACCGCTCCCAGCCATCACAGAAAGCATGACCTTGATGTCCCATTTTTGTCTTGGGTTGGGCTGGTAGTTCATGTTGGAGATGATCAGACCCTTTGTGGCCAGCAGTGGAGTTACTGTGTGTCTAAGAGATCTGGTTCTTGGGTCCTTAACAACCTTCTTTTTTACATGGTTGAAGCCATAGTCATCATCCTCGTCTGAAGACGAACTTGACGAAGAGTCGCTGACGTATTGCTCGTACTTTCTTTTGTTTTGGTTTAGAGAACTTAGCTCGCTGTTCATGTTGTCGATCAAGGACCCGCTGTTTGAGTTTGCTTGATTTTGCGAGTTGTTAAGAGCATTCCCTACAAGGTTGACGTAGTCGTTTGTATTGAAGTTCATGGTTCTGTAAGCTATTACTTATGTTTAAATAAAAAGAAAAGGAAAGAGTTTTGTTAGTTGTTGTTTGTTTTTTTTCTTTATTCAAAGAAGATGTAGAAATAAAGAGAGAGATAGAGATAGAAAGAAAAAAAAAAGAAAGGGAAAGAGGAAGAAGACTATTAAAAAATAAAGCTTCGACAGAAAGAATAAGTAAATAGAGTAGATTTATATATCTAGATATCAAAATAACTTATAATCCCTTGTTTTGGTTTTATTCTTACTTGATGTGTGTGTTTGTTGTTTGTTTTAAAAAGATCTCTCTTTTCGATATCTATTCTACAAAAATTTAAATCTCTTGCTGTGTTTTTTCTTTGAACGCCACTTGTGAGCAACACCAAGCCAAAAAAAAAAAAAAAAGAAAAAAAAAACACATGCTTCTCCAAAAAAGAAAAGACAGCGCTACAGGATTACAAGCGCCACGCTCAGAATAACGTCTTCTATATATATATTCATTAATTGAAGTCGCCTCTCTGGGCCCTCTGTTGGAGCTCGTATACCTCGTATCTCTCTTGCTTAGGCAGAAGCTCTATCTCCTCCTTGGTCAGCTTCAGTAGCTTCTTGACAAGCTTCATCTTCTTCTTGTCGATCTTGTCCTGAACTGTGTTCTCATCAACATCGGCTTTGTTGTCCACAACCCCATTCACCTTGGCAACATGCAGCAGCTGCTCCAGTCTATTATTGCTGGCTATTTTGTCAGAAGCGTTTTCCTTTGGCTTATCATCCAGAAGAGATATCTTCTGTTTCAGCTCATCAATGCTCACAATGTTGTTTTTCTGTAGCAACTCCAAAAGCAGAAAGCTCAATTGGGGGAACTGCTGCAGCAGGTTCAATGTCAATCCGTTGACGTTGTTGGACTCTTGCTTCAAAAGAGAAAGTAAGAAATACTGGTTCTTTGGGTCAGACAGCTGGGAAGACTCTATGTAGCTGTTGATGAACTTGAACGGCGACTCGATCATGCTGATGTCCAAGTCCATACCGATGTTCTCCTTGTTGACAATGTTTCCCTGCATGGTGAATGTCAGGTTGCTTGCTTGGTTGTTCTGCTGGGTTTGCAATGGCTGTGTTTCTGTGTAATCGTTGGTATTCAATAACTTCCCGTCCATCTCCTTGTTGAAGTACTCACACTTCAGGTATCTTTTGCCCATTGGCATCTTGTGCAGGTTTCTGATGCATGACTCAGCACCGTTTATGTCAGTAAATGTTATAAAGCAGATCCCCTTGGACTTACCGGTCTGCTGGTCAAAGAGCAACTGTATGTTCTTGATTGGCTGTATGGCAGACACAAGCTGCTTGATCTGCTCTTCGGTCTGGTAAATGGGGATATAGGACATCTTGATGATATTGGAAGGCGTTCCGAAGTTCCCACCTTCTCCGTAGTTGATGTTGTACTTGTTGTTTTGGCTGTTGTTGTAGTGGTCATTCATGTTCGGCTTTTGCTGCTGATTGTTAAAGTTCATTTTGGATAAATAGAGCTGTTGTTTTTGTATAAGGAGATGGTTGTTTTGTTGGTAGTGTTTCTTGTAGCTGTAAAATAGTGTTCACACTTTGGGGGAAGACGCTCTCTTTTTTTTTTTTGGAGTTAAACACAATAGAAAACATAAAAAATACTTGGTAGCGTGTGTAAGTAGTCGGGCAACTGTAAACATTACCCAATTGGGACATGCACTACCCAAAAAAGAAATTAAAGAAGAAAAAAAATTTTTTTCTTCTCAAACCGCATTTTGTGCACATAAAATAACAAAACAAAAAGAAAAAAACGGAAATAACATAATAACCAAAACCACACATACCATACATACTACCTCCCTAAATGGCTCTTGATATAGGTGAACTGCAACATGTTGTTAAAGAAATAGAAGTCTTCTCTAAAGGAGATGATCACGAGGGTCTGCTAACTCAGCTGAAGTATTTGCAGGATAACTTTGACAACCCAAGCAAGGAAAACTTGAAGAAGACTCTAATTGGTGTCAAGCTGAATAAGCTGCAGAAATCCAGCAGCAACAAAGAGGTGGCCAACCTGGCCAAGAAGCTAGTGTTGTCGTGGAAAGAAGTGATTCTTAAGAACATGAAGAAGCAGCAAGCCAAGCCTGAAAGCTCTGCGGAACCAAGCAACAGTGTCCCTGCTGAAACCCAAAAGCTGGATTTGGTTGAAACTCCACCAACAAAGCCGAGAAATGTGAGCACTGATGGCATTAAGTATGAGCTGTTTGAAGGTCCAGTCATTAGAAACAATGTCTTGAAGGCATTCTACAACTGTCTAGCAGCTGAAACATCCCTGCCATCAGCTGAGGTCTTTGGCATTTCAAAGGACTTGGAACAACACATATACCAAAACAGCACCAAGGCCACAGGTGTTTACGATGCCACTGCATACACAAACAGATACAGACTGATTTTCTCAAACATGATTTCCAAAAAGAACAAAGACTTGAAAATAAAGCTTTTGAGAAAGAACATCTCCCTTGAGTGGCTGATGGAATGCGAGGCCAAGGACCTTGCCCCTGAAGAGTTGAAGAAGCAGCTAGCCAAGATTGACGAGGAAAACCTATATAACGCCCAAGGAGCAAAGATTGAAAGAGCAGCAACAGACAGATTCCAGTGTGGAAAGTGTAAACAAAGAAAGGCATCATACTACCAAATGCAAACTAGATCCGCGGATGAACCATTGACCACCTTTGTGGAGTGTTTGAACTGTGGTAATAGATGGAAGTTTTCATAATGGGAGGAAAAACCTCATGCTGTTTTGCTAATTATAGTTAATTTTTGTTCTTTTTTTTTTTTTTTTGTTATATAAAATATGTATATATAAGATTCTTTAGTGTGCACGAACATAGCCTAAATTAAGAAAGATAGAAGATCCATCTTGGTAACGATGTGGACTGGAGTCATGTTGTCGTCTGTGATGATGGCGTTTGAGTTCTTTTCGAAAAAGACGTTCAACTCCTTCAATGGGGTGTCTAGAGAGACCTTGAAGTATTTCTTCTTACCCTTCTTGATTGGGTTATAAGAGGAGATCTCGTCGAAGTTGTTCAACTTTCTGAAGTCAACGAAGTTGCCGGCAATGGTCTTTGGAACATCAGCGGATGAAAGAGCCTTCAAAAGCATAGAAAGGGTTACAAGACCAACAAGCTTGTTGCCGGACTTGCTCAAGACAGGCAGTTGGTCAAAGCCGTTATCGTTCAAAATAGAGACAACCTTGCTGATGGATTCGTCTTCCTGGACGGAAACAACCGGCTTCAAGTTCAGGTCCTTGACGGTGGCGCCCTTGAAGGTATCGGTGACAGGTTTCTTGTCGGAGCCGTGGGTCTTCTTGGCGGTGATGGCCTCGAAGTCTTCGTCCCATAGGTCGTTTTGCTTCAACCACTCGTCATCAACGAACTTGGTCAAGTAGGATCTGATGGAGTCTGGGAAGATAACAACCAAGATGTCGTCTTCGGTTAGTTCTGGGTGGTTGTTACAGTACTCAACAAGGGCCTCAAAGGAGGAACCGGAGGAACCACCAACTAGCATACCTTCTTCGGAGATGATTTGTCTGGCGTATTTGAAAGATGGCTTATCAGTGGTCTTGTACCATTCATCGATGTATGATCTTTCCAATACTTTAGGAATAAAGTCGTAACCGATACCTTCGACCTTGTAGGAGGTAATTTCGGACTTGTTCAAGGATTCAGGAAGAGCCAAGATGGAGCCAGCTGGATCAGCACCAATGATCTTGATGTTCTCGTCAACTTGCTTCAAGTACTTAGCAATACCAGTGATGGTACCACCAGTACCAGCACCGGCAACAACACCGTGCAGCTTGTCGAACAAGCCAAGAGTTTCCAGTTGCTTGTGGATTTCAGAACCAGTACCTTCGAAGTGAGCCAAGGTATTGTTTGGGTTGGTGTATTGGTTCAAGATAATGGAGTTTGGAATTTCCTCGTTCAACTTCTTGGCAACACCCAGGTGAGATTCAGGAGAGTCCCAGGCAGCTTCAGTTGGGGTTCTGATGATTTCAGCACCTAGAGCCTTTAGAACAGAGACCTTTTCATTGGACATCTTCTCAGGTAGAGTGATGATGACTCTGTAACCCTTGATGGCACCAATTAGAGCTAGACCAATACCGGTGTTACCAGAAGTACCTTCGATAAGAGTGGTCTTGGAAGGATGGATCAAACCCTTCTTTTCAGCATCTTCAATCATCCACTTGGCGATTCTGTCTTTGGTGGAACCACCTGGGTTGTACAGTTCTAATTTACAGTAGACTTGTGGCTTGATGCCTAGTTGCTGAGGTAGCTTGTTAAGCTTCAGCAATGGAGTTTCACCGACCAAGTCCAGGACATTGGTGGAGAAAGAGTGGTTTTGAGGGGTGTTCTTGTTAACAGACATTATGTTTTTTTTGGTCTTTTTCTTGGTTTCTTTTCTAATATTTTTGAAAAAATAACACTTGATAAACAAAGAAACTTTGGATTAGCTAATAAATACTTATCAATAGCTGATTATGCTTCAGATAGAACAACAAAAACGGTGTAGAAATATACCCAAAACATTTAACAGTAATAATAAAAAAATTTTCCTACCGTTGCAACAAAAAAAAAAAAAGAAAAGAGCAGGCGTCATATGGGGCAACACGCGTATTACTCAATTTCGAAGGAGACAATATCTTCACCACACTGTTTTTTCTCTTTTTCGTTTAGCACAACAAAGAGTGTCATGTGACCATCGGACTTAATACAAAACACACATCACGAGATTCAGACATTTAAGTCAATAAAAAACTTTAGACAGAGGTATATACCATATCGCCTGAGGTTGACACCAGCAGAGGCTCTGTTTCAAGGTCAACATCCTCGTCAACAATGTTCAGCTTCTTCAACTCCTCACGGATCTTCTTGTCGTCAGCATACAGAACAAAGTGCTGGTACAGGTAGATGAAGTCCCACAGCAGGGTTCCGATTGAGCCCAGCAAGAAAGGAAGCTCCTTCTTGAAGAACTCGTACTTGTTGCTGTTGTCAATGAACTCGCACGACGAGAAAATGGAAACCGCGTACAGGATGTTGTGGAAAATGGTGCAGTAGAACATGTACGGAGACAGCCCGTCTGTTGATTTTCTCTTGTAGAACTTGTACAGCTGCGGGATTCTGGATCCGAAGTAGAAGATCCCGCTGAACCAGCTGAGTGCCAGTCCGATCTTGAAAATTCTCTCGCTGTTCCCAGGGCTCTCTATCTCCATAATGCTCATGGCACTGCTGCTTCTTGTGAACAACCCGAGCACCAGAACACCAAGCTTCCCAAGCGAGGTCTTGTGGGATGCATGGCTTGGCTGGTGGTTCAGGTGCTGGTGACCAGCAGTTGCAAGCTTGTTCTTGTACAGAATCCCGTAGTAGTAGTACTGCCCGCAGATGATCACGTCATTCGACAGGAAGTACAGCGCCAGCATGATCTGGAAAGGCAGCTGCTGTGTGTAGATGGCACCAAACACGGAGGTGATGTCTCCCAGAAGCCACGACCCAATAAGAAGCGGCGAGATCCCCTCAACGGACTTGTCGTTGTATGTTTCTATAAGCTGCGGGAATTGCGAGATCAGAGACAACAGAAATGCTATCCCTCCAGAGGCAGTTGCTATGTATGAAAGGTTTGGGTTGCTGTCGCAGTAGCTGATTGGAACTGCGTGGTTGACCAAACTGGTAGAGTTGTTGTTCATTATGTTGTATGTTTCTTGGTCTTTTGGCAACTCTAAGCATCAAAAGATAACAAGAAGTTGTTAGAAATGAGCTTGAAGCAACAAAACTCCCGCACAGAAGTAAAAAAACAACGAAATATCGGCCAAGGGGGGAAGAAAATGAAAAAAAAAATACAGGCGCGGATTTTTTTTTTTATAATGAATTTTTTTTTTAAAAATGTTCTATCGGAATCCGTGGCCGATGGAACACCTCCTTAAAAACGAAGGTAAGTTCTATGGCTGTTTATATATATATATGAGTCAGAGACTATAGTTTGCGGTAGTAGCTGTGCCACTTCTGCACAAATCCCTCCATCGACACATAGTCGTCCTCGTCTTCATCAGTGCACGAGTACATCCGCATCCCCATTAGATCCAAGGTCACAAGGTTCATAAAGTCTATGCTCTCAATGTTCATGGCATTCAGGGCATCGGAGCTGCTGTTCATGTCAGTGACCTGGTGGATCAGCTGCGAGCTTCTTATCGAGGGCTTGCTTGTCAGCTCCATGAACTGCGAGGTCGATGACGACCGCGACATCGACGCAATGCTGTTCGGTCTCATGTTCAGGTTCGATGAACGCTTTGGCGAGTGCGTGCTTGTGTTCATGTTGCTTAGCTGGCTGATTGTCGAGTTTCGGTGGTTCAGCCCTGCATTGTAGCTAGTTGTCACAGTGGTTGTCAACAAATCCAAAATGCCTCGGTTGCTTAGTCCCAATAGGTTGTAGCTCAATCCGGAGATCTTTCTTAGATCATTGAAATCATCATACCCAAAGTGATAGTTCAGCAAGATGTTCAAAGTCAACGATATCAAAATCTTGTAGTTGTTCTTCGTGTACTTATTGACCCAGTATGATACAGTCTTTTCCTTGTCCTCGCCAAATTCAGTCGTATATTTCTTCATCAACTTGTCCGTGTAGTAGTGGTCAAAGTTGGAGTTGTTCATAAAAATACCATTATTCAAAACAATTATATCCAACATCCACAAACTCAACTTATTGGGCAACTTTGCAAGTGTGGCAATAAAGTTGTCAAAGTTCAAGTTCTTGCTGTCAAATTCTGAATCAAATCCGTACTCTTGCTTCATTGTTTGGGATACTAACCCCTTTTTGTTCATAATTCTGTCGTTGTACTTTTCCTTTACAACAGAGTTGAAACAAACCTTGCTTATCAGCTGCTCAATGTCCCATATCTTCTTGACTACATGATGGATTTCAGCTTTGTTTTCGGAGGCATCAATGTCACAGAATTGCAACTCAGTCAACCCATAAGATCTCAACAACACCTCAAACAACACAATCCCTGTATTCAAATCAGCATTGCCATCGTATACCTTCTTCAGGTAACTGAGGTGCAACAAAAAGTCTGGTATTCTTTCCTTGACCGCATGCAAGCTGTTCAATTCATTCAACTTTGCATCGTAATGGCTCAAGACGCGCTTGATGTCGTCTTCTAGGGAAGGGTCCTGAATCTCACTCATGTAGTCAATGCCCTTAAAAGCCTTTACCCCCATGGAGGTATCCTCAAAGATATCAGTCTTGTAAATATCACCCATCAATACCTTCTCGTAGACCTCCAGTCTGTTGTCCATGTTTCCGATGAACGGATACTCAAAGATATTCTTGTTTAGGGTTGTCAATACAGTATTCGAATTCAATACCTTGTTGTCTTTAAGATCGCCAATCTTCAACAGTTTGCTGTTCTTTGTCAAAAGATCCGCCACAACACTGCTCAAGTTGCTGAACTTCTTGTTCAAAGTCATCTTGTCTATGGACAAATTAGATACAGTCCTGTAGATTTCCTGTTCGTGCTTGTAGTTTTCCTTGGATTCCTTAACGGGTAACCAACTCGGTCTTGAAGACGATATAGAGTCCAACTTCTCCCTGGAAACAAAGGTAGGCTCATCAAACCCCTCTTCGGTGGCTTCTCTTAAAACAGAAGGCAAATGCTCACTTTCTTTCAGCCTCTCATTAACCTTTTCCTTGTTTTCCTTGGCTATTTTAGACAAATAAAGATCCGTTAATGACAAGGAAGTTTGATTGAATCCATCAATCAATTCTTTTCTGGAAGAAACCCCGTAAACAGGTGTCATTGGCATGGCAGAGTTTGTTGGCGATACAGAGTTCTGCTTGGACATAGGCTTTGTCAAATCCGGAGTTTGATTCTTCCCAAATGGATTCTTACTCAAACTACTGGACATCACAGCAGTGGATGAAACAGGCACATTCCAAATTAGATTGTTTCCATTGTCAGCATTATGAGCAGAAAATGTATTCATCTTCTTCTTTGGCAAGGCGCTGTCTGAATTGACTGATATAGGAGGTGGTTTGGCTGAATATATGTTGCCGTGTTTGTAGTAAGTCTTTTCATAATTTTCAAGAGAATCATAAACATATTCCTTGTAGTAAGCTGTATGTTTGACCTTGTTTTTGCTTTGCTCTCTTCTGTACCTCAATCTCTGTGACGGAGTCATTTGATAATAATGCAAGCTGGTTTCGCTCATTGTTGGAATATGTTCACTGTCTAGTTTGTTTCCGCTGCTATAACTTTTTACCTTCGGGGTGTTGTATGGTTCCATGTAGTTGCTATTATTGCTTTGGAACATGTATCTGGATTTGCCGTTCAATACTGAAGCGTCTATGGTCTTGTTGGCGTCCTCCGTGAAATCCTGGCTGTAATCCTCATCATCACTCTTTCTCATGGAGCTGTTTTCTTCATAAGGAGAAAAAATGATGCCTATGCTGCTTGGAGAGTTGCCTTTGAAATTTTTTGCATCTTTTGTGTCCTCGCTTGCTTGGTCTGTTAATGTTGTTGAAGGCTGGCTCTTGTGGGACATCACAAGATCAGAGTTGTCCGATGTGCCCGTGCTGGCCCTTGTGGGTTCTGACAAATCATTTTCTTTGGTTTTTTCAACTATGATCGTTTCTTTACTGTATGATGTTTTGTTTTCCGGTATAAGCATTGGTGTGGCTGTGGAAGATATCATATTGATGAATGACTCTTCTTTATCTTGGTTGCCATCGAATAAGTCAAAGGACCCTTTTCGTTCTCTTTTGTCATGGACCATCAGATTCTTTGATGTCATCATAAAACCGTTTTCTCGTCCTGGTGAACGTGGTCTTGGCGGCGACTTCGATATGTTGAACATGTTGCTTGGAGACTTCTTCATGTTTGTGCTTGACATGAAGCTGCCCAAGAAGTTTTCGCTAGGTCTCTTGACAGAATCGATGGTCTTTGTTGATCCAACAGAGGACAAAGAGACCTTATCGTTAAGCTTAGACGTGCTGTTCATGCTCTTGAAGTATTGGATGTCTTCATCTGTTATATTATAGCTTTGGGATACTGCCTTTGAATCTCCGTTCATAGGTGAGTCAGGGCGCTCATTGCTGTTGCTTCTTGATGACAGGTAGTCATCTAAACTAAATTGATCAGACATTTTTTTTGTTCCTTTTATTTTACCCACAAGCAAAAAATGAAAGATTCTATGATAAACGAGTGTATTAGAGTGATGTGACTCTATGTTTGAATTGATAAGATCAAAATATTGGTAAAAATGGCAGTAAAGATCAGTTGTGGTTTACAGTTTTTAAGCTTGTCTTTTTTTTTGTGTGTGTTGATGGCAATTCTGTGTTTGGTATATTTTTTTTTTCCAAAGAGTCTGTACACAAAAAAAAAAAAAGAAAGAGAAGAGAAGAAAGAAGTAAAAAAAAGGAGTGATTATACCTAGTCTGAGTGGTATTGAAGGTGCTTTCCGGTTATTACAACTTTATTCTATATTCTTTATTTTCATTATCAATATAGATATATCTATTGTGAATGTGTACTAATCCTTCCCCCAATATTATTTTACAGTGTGTGTGTTTAAGATTCTACAAAAAACCCCAAACAAGTACTTTTTTTATTTTTTCTCTCTGCTATTTTTTTTTTTTTCCTCTTTCATAGCTCTGTTGCCCATTGCACACATTTAGCCGCGGAGACCTTTAAAACACACCCACCAATGCCCATTATTGCTGTGCGTGGGATTTTCTTATTTTTTTTTCGACTGTCCATTTTGTTGGGGTGATTTATTTATAGAACGTGATCTAGACCATGTCTGCCATTGTTCAAACATCACATGGGCCAGAATCAGCCTTTTTTTTCTTTGATTCTGTCCTTTTTTTATTATTACTGATCTAAAGCTGTACAGCGCACTTCTAAAAATATATTATATATAATCACATGCTAATTCAAAGTCTCTTCAAACATCTTGAACTCGCCCTCTAGTAATCCAAACGCTGTTTCATAATCAACCATCAATTGGTTCAGATCCCTCATCAAAAGATCACGTTGCTCTTGTTCCAGCGCATAGTAGTAGTAGTGGTCGCGCTCCTCCTCCAAGAAATCCTTGATCTCCTCAGCCTCCGGATTCTCAACATCATCGATGTCAGCATCCAACTCATCAAGCCCGTGTTCTGTTCTTGCCTCGTTCTCCTTCAATGCTTGATAATCCAAAAACATGATCCTCATATCAGCAAACTCCTCTATCTTTGGCGTTGTTACCTGCGAGTTGGACAGAGACCGTGTCTTGCTGCTGATTCGGCGGTTGATGATGCTTGTGTTGATTATATTGCTGCCCTCAACATTCTCATCATCGTTCCCGGACAATGCTCCATTGCTCACAGTGGATGCGTCTTGTGATACACTTCCATTGTCCATATTCTTCGAGTGCTTTGAACCTACTGATTCTGCAGCATTGCTTTTGAACAACGATTTGCTCTCGCTTCCAAGTCCTCCATTGCTGTTGTTGTAATTCTTCAACTCCTCGCTGTTCAAAGACTCCAGCTTGTTGATTATGTTGCTGCTGGAGTTGCCAAAGTATGCCAGATCATTCGCTTTCTTTTCTGGTGCTCCAAGAGCCCCGTTATCAAAGTTCGTTACCAACCCAGGGGTCAATCCGGGAGTCTTCAAATTCAGCATTCCAGAACTACTGGTGTTGGTTCCTAAGCTGAACTCACCACCACCTAGTCCAGTGTATGCCATTTTCTTGCCATCTTCAATAGGCTCGCCATTTCTGTCCTCAGCCTGTTTAGAGCCAGCACCGCTTGTGCCGTTGTTTACAATGTCCTTGATTTTCTTGTTGGCCAACAAATGGCTATTCTCGCCTTCTTCAGTGATGGTATTTCTTCGTTTAACCGTCGAAACACTATCTTCCTGGCCCTCTTCGATGATCCCGCTCAAGTTGCCGCTCCCCTTCTCATTGCTTATGCTTGATCCATTCACCTTCGTGGCATCGCCGGCACTTTCATCGCGGCTTGCTTCACTTCTTCGGATATCACTGCTCGTGAACATCATGCTTTTCTCCGCCAATGGAGTCATCGCATAGGCAACGTTTCCTGGGTTGTTCGTATTGAACCCGAACTGGTTCACGCTAGTCGAGCTTTGAGAGCCGCTTAGACCTGCAGTAGTGTCAATGTTGTTTGTGGATGCTGTGTGCGATTGGATCGTGTGCTTTGGCAAAGGCATTTCAAGCTTCAAGTGCGGATTGTTCTTCTTGAAGTCCCGGGTCAGTCTCTTGTTGTTGATGTCTGGTTGTTGGCCAACACTCAGAGATGCAGAGGAATTGCCACTGCTGTCGTCATTGGTGACGTTGTTGAATGGCTGCAGCAGAGTATTCATTATTTCAGCATTGTTGTTGGCCATTTCAGTCCCAATGTTCGGCTTGGATTGCCCACCAACCATGCTCAAGTTTCTCTTTCTCTTCGGAGATGGTATAAACGTTGCTGAGGGGGTCATTGCTGACAACGGCTCGTGGTACAAGTTTCTTTGGTTTGGAGAAGTCATTCTTGAAGAGCTCTTTTCCAACGATGTTGGGCTCTTTCTGTTGCCTCCGTCTTCTAGTAAGCTCTTAGGGTTGTGGACCGGTTGTGTGGACAAAGTATTGATTTTCAGGTCAATTTTAACGGGCGATGATCTGCCTGTGTTGTGACCAGATGTTGTTGTTCTTGGCTGCGGTATGTCTTTGGGATGGCTCCCCTCCGGTATAGTGTCCTCTCTGGAATGAGAGTTGACCTCTGAGCTCAATGCAGATTGTGAATTGCCATTCAGCCCTGGGTTTTTCAAATAACCAGAAGACACAGTTCCTCTTCTATGTATCTCCATGTTCTTAGCCACGTTGTTAGCGTTCTTAGCAAGTACGGCATTCAGAGTTGACGATCTTGATCTTGGCTTGATTTGTGATGGAATCGAAGCCATGGATGGTGTGGTGACAACAGGCAGTTCATCTGGAATTTCAATCTCAATGACATTGGAATCAGATACAGACATAGGAGTCCCCAGGCCATCTGTGTTCACAGATAACGACGAGGAAGTTTTACCTTCCTGCAAATACTTCTTGTTCTTGAGCATATACATTGGATAGTTGTCAGGTTTACCCATGCCATTCGGATTCTCGAAATAGGACTTTTGCTCATGGCCAAAGTAGTCCGCCATTGGGGTTGGGGTCATCAATGGCAATTCTAATTCATTTGGTGGCTTCGCATCCAAGTCCTCAAACAACTTCAGCAAACTGGACGGTATCTCAGAAGCCTCATTTGCATTTTGTCTACCATAAGTGTACTTGTCGTTGATGTCCAGCTTTCTTGTGTATCCCCTTCTGGAATCCTTGTCAGACATGGCAACGTTGGTATTGGTCGTTCTTGGAACGTAGTTGTTGCTGTAAATATTGTAGCTAGCATTGTTTTTTGTTGGATGGGTGTTTTCATGAATATTTGTGCCTACACCAGGACTGTTGTTGTATTTAAAAGAGCTTGAATACTTCAAATTGGCAGTCTTAATGCTCTGTTGACCAGGCTTGGTTGTCTTTTGCGATGCGATGTTGTTGTGGTGAGGATGGTATGAGTGCATAATAGAAGCGGGAGCACCTGTTTGCGTATTGAAATAGGTATTATTTCTTCCCATCGTAGTATTCATCTGTAAATAATTTATTGGGTGCTTTTCATCGTCGTTATTAGCATCATTCCAGTAATGCTCGTCAGATATATTAATAAAGTCAGTCTTGTTTGGCAGACCACTGGTAGCTGGCTTCAAATCCTTTTCATTGCTCTTATGGGTATCAAAATCCCATTCAAAGCTAGCACTTGCAGTATCTTCCTCTTGCTGTTCTGTTTCTTCATCAATTGCATTTTGATTTTCTTTAGCTCCGGCAAACGCAGAACCAAATATGTCACTGTGGCTCTGCTCACCCATTGATGGAGCTAAAGGCATTGGTGTGCTTGGAATGTTTACCGCGTTGGAAGAGGATATGATCTTATCCAAGTTCTTTGGACCTGACTTGTTCATCTTGCTGGATTTGCTTGTGTTTTTGTTAGAGGTTTTATCAGTTTTGACTTTTTCAAGCTTTTCATTGTTGTTCAATGACGATGGTTCGTTGTCAGTCAAAGACATGTTGTTTTTGTTCTTTATTTTATAGTTGTGGTATCTGGCAATCAAATCTTTTAGTACTGTAACTTTAACAGAACTATATTTTAGAATAAATTGACTCTTCAAGAGCTCAGTAGCAGAAGCACGCTCAAATGGATTCTCATCCAAACATAAAGCAACAAACTCCTTCAAGTCAGATGAGTATTGTTTCCCTTCAAGTCTTGGAGGCTTGTTCTTAGCAATCATCTGCATAGCTCTCATGGCATCCACTTCACAGTATGGTGGGTTACCCGTAGCCGATTCAAAGACTGTTATACCTAATGACCAAATATCTGCTTTACTATCGTATGTTGAGCTCTCTGTAATCACCTCTGGAGCCATCCAGAAAGGAGTACCCGCAAGACTCTGTCTTCTAGGTCTGGTTTGAGTAAGCTTGGCAGCAACCCCAAAATCACATAGTTTTACTTTTCCGTCGTAACCAATTAAAACATTTGCAGCTTTAATATCTCTATGTATCAGTTTATCATGGTGGATTGCTGAGACTGCATGAAGAAGCTCTCTAAAAATAACACTAATCATTTCATCATTCAACACACCAGCTCGCAGAAGTGTTCTCAAAGATCCCCCTGCGCAGTATTCCATGATAATCCACAGCTTTGTGTCGTGCAAGTATGATCCGTAGTATTTGGTGACGTTTTGAATATTCTTGGAACTGGACAGAAACTTGATTTCCTGCTGAACATCTTCGATTTCGTCCTCGTTGCCATCAAGGTTCAATACTTTTATGGCGTAAACATGCTTTGTCTTCATATGATAGCCTTTATAAACAACACCAAACTTACCACGGCCAATGACTTCTGTTCTCTTGAATATGTTTGAAACATCAGGTGCTTCCATTTGAGTAATATCTTTCGACATAGGTCTGAGAGGCTTCCCAAACTTCAAAGACTCTTCATTCGACATGGTATGTACATTGGGCATTGATGCTGTGGATATGAGTTTGCCTGCTGTATTGGATCTCAGTCTTGATTTGATGATATTCCCACTGCTGATACCCAGCCCCTGGCTTTTGGACAAATCGACTTCTGACTGGTTATAGTTCCCAACAGGCATTGACATCTGCTTGGACATGACTGGTGTTCCTTCGTTTATTGACGACAAGGAAACAGAAGAATCATTGTTGTTGTTGTTAGACTTCAGCGAAAGCAAGTTCTTGTTGATTGCTGCTGTTGTTGAGTTAATTATGTTAGAGGAGTGCGACTTTGTTAACGTTGAAAATACGTTTTTTGAATTGGCACTGTCATTTTTCTGATTAGGACTATTGTCTCCATAGTGAGATGATTTGTTTGAAAACGAATTCAGGGAAAACTTACTCCCGTTTGAAAACAGGTTATTGCCGTTACTTGAATCCATCTATGGCTAAATCTGTAATCTTTTTGTGTTATCTTCTTTTTTAAAAACAAAATACTTGCTCTAAGTGCTTTGGTTTTGGTTTCTTTGACTGTGTTTTTCTGATTAAAAGGAGTGTGTGTACATTTGTTAATTATTTTTTTTTTCTCCTTGGCTGAGTGTACTTTTTCTCATGAAACAGAAAAGTTGCCCAGCAGATGTTTTTTCTGGCAGTTTTTTACTCTTTCGGGAACGTTTTTCTCATTTGGGTGAAGCCCGCAGAGCTACTCGAAAAACTTGGAAAATTTCACAATTTAAAAAAAAAGCAGAATAATAATTACTGGTAAAGAAGATCAGTGTACAGGCAATAAACCCAAACAAAGTCATCAATGAATGATAAACATTCTTAGTTTAAATAGATTCAAGGTGGCTAGGCCTTTTTTGGCTGGTTCCTCGATAAACAAAAGAGGGGTGTCGTGCGCATTGGTTGCAAAGTCAACCAGCTCACCGGCAGCAAAACACAAAAATTACAAACATGATTATACAGATAACCTGAAGGGTATGACACTTCAGGATATTGTTGAAAAAACTGTTTTGGAGTTTGCCACATGTTCTGATTTTAGCATAAACGAAAGAAAACACCGTCTGCAGATGATCAATAGGTATCTTTACAAAAACTACGAGAAAGACAATGTCAAGTATCTGCTGAACAGAGCATATAACTTTGGAAGTTATAACCGCTTTTCTCCCAATACTTTGCTTTCAAGATCTTTGTCAATGTACCTAGTCATGTTTGATCAGAAAGTATTTTGGAGAGAAGTTAGCACTGCTGCAAAATATGCGAGTCATCACAAAAAAGACATTTTTATTCATACCTGGATAATATCTGGACTGGGGTATTATAAGGAGAAATTTACGGAAGAGACTGTAACCATGATTCATAAATTCTTTGAGCATAAACTGTCAAACTCTGAGTTTTTAAATTTTTTTGATATGTGTGTGACGGAGGGCTACGAGGTTTTGAATGAAAAAGACCTTATGTTTTATTTTGATAAGATAGTGAAAACAAATGACGAAAGTCCTCGGAGAATGATAGAAAAGGATTTTTTGACAATGAAGGCTCAATATCCCAAAACTGAAGAGCAAAACTTTAAAACAAATCTAGCGAAGATATTGCCTACAAGCTATTTTACTGAATCTGCGAAATACTTTACAAGTAAAATAGATAGAGAAGAAATTGATTTCAAACTGATCAAATGCCACGCGGATTGTGCACAAATGACGTTTGATGATAAAGTAAAAAACAACATGAAAATTTCCTTAGATGAGATGTTGGATCTCATGAAGGCCCACTATAGTAGTGTTAGAGGTAGAATGTTCAGAGTCCAAGTTCCTGAGGCAACCGTACTCGATTCGTTCACCAATTTCAATAAAATTTTGCAATACGTAGATGAAAGAAAAACCAAGTACCAGTATGTTACATTCCAGGACTTCATAGCTGAAAGTCTGTCTATTTTCTCTAAATTGGATTTGGATGGTGAGAAATTTGAAATCTTTCAGCACCACTTCATGCCGATTTTCTTGAATTGGATGCTCCATTCTACCAAAAGTGAAAATCACACAATTGAAAGATTGACTACTAGAAGCAAGCTGAAGAAGAATATATGGGATATGTTCTTTACCAGCTTTTTGAACATCACACATAATGATACACGGAAGCTGTTCTTATTTCTGGAGAAGTTGGATGCTTCAGTGATTTTGATGTTACAAAAGTATGATTTGCTAAAATACTTTAACTATTCACCAAGTGAAGAGTTTTTGGCCAAGACTGAAGAATATGTTGCCCACCAGAAGCTTCAAACTGATGGATCTTTTCTGGATTTAATGACTGAAAATATTGCAAACGAAGAATTTTTAGCTTCGTTCTACTATAACGTATGCATACCGCTGGTCCAAGATACTGTTGGTTTCAGGGATCTATATTACGAATATTGCGTTAACAGAGACAAGTATTTTACCACACCAGACAGAGACATTATTGCCTGTGCCTTTGTGGACTATGCTTTGGTAAAACTGAACAGTTACTGGATAGCTTTCTTCATTGCAAGAACACAGTACTATAAACCTATTGAGTCACAGAATCTAGGTCCTGGAAATCCAGTGTTGCACCTTCTCAACCATCCCAAATTTATTTTACCTCAGACAAATTCATCATCAAAGCTAGCGAAGTTTCACAGATACACAAATAATATAACCAGATGTATTAAGATTTCAGGCAATAAGCTAGATGGGTTCCTTATTCAAGCCTTCATTGAAAAGGCCTATAAACTGCGTCTTTGGAAAGCTGTTGAAAAGTGGTATTTGGTGTCTTTCTATAGGTACGACAGAATCGAGTACTCATCGGCTTTAGATGAGTTCGTGAATGTTGATATATTCGAATACATTTGCAAGAACAACTTACCAATTCTGGCTAGCAATGCTTACTTGGTTGAATTTTCAAAGAAATATAATGTTTTGTTCCCTGGGAAAAACAAAAATGAATCGCAAAGTCAATCTGATTTTGAATTGGCTACGGAAAAGACACTGGAAAGAATAAGAAAAGAAGAGGAAAAGAGAAAAGCGGAAGAATTGGATAAACAAACTGTTTTGGAGTCGGCCAAACAAGCCAGCTTATCACAAAGTAGCACTTCGTTACTAGACTCTACTGTAAAAGTTGGTGATCTGCTGAGCAAAATAGAAATAGATAGTGTAGATATCTTTAAAAGCGAAGAGAGGAATTATAGTTCCCCGGCAGACTTTGCTTTGCCAACAAATGCCAGCTTGGTAAGTGAAGAAAATAGAGGTATTAATAGTGACAAAGGAAATGAAATTGTTGAGTCGTGCTTTGTTAGATACAAGTCACTGATTGACTATATAATTCAAAAAGATGTGAAGGCGACAAATAGAGATTATGCAGATGAAGCGACTATACAAGAGGCAAGGGATGATAGAAAGAAAAGAGATGATTTGAAGAAGAGAAAGATGGTAGACAGATATTAAAACACAGCATTATTAAGTAACTCTGTAAATAGAAATTAGCTTTTGGTATAACTAACTAAAGATACCGTTTATTTCACCAAACTTTGGTGGATGCGGAAATTGCAATTATCATTTTTTTTTTTTTTTTTTTAGATTTCTCTATAGTGATGGTGAAAAAGACCAAAGGAAACAGCTTTTAAACACACTAATACAAATACACACTATTGATGATCAATCTAATTTTTGTATATCTCTGTGTGCTGATGCACGGAGTTGGGACCTGCATGGCCAAATCTGGAAAAGTCAACAATGCTATATTGTCTAACTCAAATTTTCTGAAAAATTACCATTTTCTAAACTCAACACACATAAAGTCAAATGATTTCAAGAACCACCTGATCAACACATTTGAAACGTGTACTTGGGATGCATTGGTCATAGCAAACATACCGGGTTTAAGCTGGGACCACTACCACGAGCATGAACATATATTCAGAAACATTCAGAAACTCTTGGAAAGATCAGGAACCATTGATCAATTCCCATCTGTGTCAGACTTGGGTTCTCTGGGTAACTCGAAGCTTATGAATGATGTATTGTGGACCGTTGAAAAAAAGTGTAAAGTGAATGAAGAACACTCATTGTACATTGCAGGAAACACATCCCTTGAAGGATTTGAGAATTACATTGACACAAATAAAAGAGTGATTGCTATTGACTATGACAAGGACTTTTTAGTAGTAGATGAAGATGACATGTCCGAATACGGCGGTGATATTGAAGATAGACTGATGATCATTGATGACGAGCTTGGAAAAATCTTTGGTGCAATCCCATCTCCAAGAACCAATCTTCTTATTCTAGGATCGCATGAGGCTCCAGATAACACAGCGGATGTCTTTGAAAGAATATTCAATAAAAACAAGCACACTTTGGAGGGAAACCAGCTGTCCAAGTTTAGTGAACAGAAAAAAGAACAGGCTATAAAGAAAAGAGGGAAGTTCGACACCTATAGACCGAAGTTTGCTAATGACGAGGCTGATGACAGCAACGGCATGCTGTTGGCTGAGATCCAAACAGAGGTGGTGAAGTTCTACAAAGAGAATACAAAGCAGATAGAGATGGCAGGTGCTGGTGTACTTGGTCTTCTGCTTATTATACTGTTCTTCACATAGATCTTTGAGCCACCTGTATTATTTATAGATGCTGCACGTGATTGGTGTGTTTCAGATATGATTTTTAGCGCCATAGTAAGATTAGCATTTTTGCCTCGGTTTTTTTTTTTTTGCTAATTCTCCGTGATAGGGGTTTTTTGTTAATGATCTTTGTATTATTAGCCCTTCAAGATAGAGAGAATGCTGCTTTAATAATCACCAGAAACAAGCTATATATATATTCTTTATGAGCCACAACAATACAGAGCTTTTTTCTGATTCTCCTGAATTTGATGGGTTGCTCAGCAGTCTATCCCATTTGCTATTTGATGTTAACGGTGATATCTCCACCTTGCAGCAATTCTTAGACACCTTGGAAAGTGGAATAGCAACGGGCAACAGTGTCAATAAGATTCTAGGAAAATCAGTCAATAACATTGAAACCATAACTAAAAAAATGGCAACCTTGAAAGGTGCATTTGATGAACTACTTAAAATAGACAGATCTGACATAAACAATCAAAGACTTATATCCAGAGACAAAATAATTCGTGATGTGGACTTTTCAGTGAAGGAATTTAAGAAATGCCAGCAAAGACTGAAGAGTTTTGATGAAAGGCTAATTGAAGAAAGTAAGACAGCACTGCTCCAGGAAGAAGAAACGAGACTTTCAACCTTTGACGCCAACTCCGAAGGGCTGTCACCTAATCACAATAGAATGGAGATGATAGTTGAGAGGAACACACAAGTGCAATCGGATACTACTTATCAGAACAATTTGTACGCCCAAAGAAATGCTGAGATTGAGCGGATTCAATCAAATATTCAGGACGTTAACACGATTTTCAAAGACTTGAGTGCAATGGTTCTAGAGCAGGGCTTAATGGTTGATACAATTGAATCTAACATGTACAGTGTTGAGAATAATACACAGATGGCATCGAAGGAGTTGACAAAGGCCTTGGAATATCAAAGAAAGAAATCTAAAATTATTTTCTACTTCTTTTTCTTTCTATTAATGATATTTTTATTGATGATAATGGCGTCATTTTGATTGAATATTCTATATATATTTTTTTATGAATCATTCTGATAATGACCAAATATTTACAGAGCCGTCGTCACCAGCTGTTGCAAGGGTATTTTCGTTAATCCATATAACACAATTGACCTCGTATTCATTGTGAGCATCAAAAAATTCAGCTACTATATCCCACTCACCAGTTCCTCTTTCAGCTTTTTCTTTATAAACAACCAGCTTACCATCGGCTCCCGTGGATGCTATAAGACCGTTCTTTTCGTTCCATGCACAGCTGTATATTTGTCTGGAGTGGCCGTAGTCAGGGAGCTGGCTTTGAACTTCCCAGATCTGTCCTTCGTTATCATCTGTTCCGTCATGCACCATTTCCCAGATTTTCAAAGTAGAGTCATCGGAGCATGTGACCAATCTGGTAGAGCCAGTGTCCAACCCAGCCTCAAAGGCAGAGCACCAGACCGTGCCTTCATGTCCTTCCAAGCTGGAAACACACTCCCAATCGTCTTCATATGGGATATATATCTTGACAGTGTCGTCATATGATGAAGTTGCCAACATCAGTTGCTCAGGATGCCAGGCAACATTTTTGATATCCTGGTCATGCTCTTGCAGCACAGCAACACACTCAAACTCTTCACTGTACTCGTCAGCTTCCCAAATCCAAACACTTTTGTCACGAGAGCAAGTTGCCAAGTATTTTCCGTTGTGTGACCATTGGCAAGATTTAACTTCGTTTTCATGGCCCTCTATCAGAGCCAACAGCTCAAAATCAGAGTCACTTGGCTCCTTCCCCCAAATAGACGTGGTTGTGTCAAATGATGAGGATGCTAATATCAGCTGGTTGTTCAAGGTGTTGGGTCTCCATGAGACTGATGAAATGGTTTTTCTATGGACTGAGGAGTCTAATGTTTCATATAAGTCATAGTTTTCAGATGTTAAAGAGTATATGTTGACTTTTTTGTCAGTTGACCCGGATGCTAGCAATAAAGGTTGCCCAGATATTTCGTTTTTCTTTACACTCAAAGACCAAACAGCGTCGCAATGAGCTTGGATGGATTTTTTCAGACTTATTTTCATTTTGTTATCTTATGCTGTGGTATTTTTTAAAGTTTCCAGTCGTTATTTGTTTTTTTGCAATATTTCCAATAAAAAATTGCTCTAACAGTTGACTAAGTTAACTCTAATGTTTTCTTTTAGGGTGTTTGAGAGTGTGCTTAGTCACTAATCAGCATTTTAATAAATCTTACCAAATCTTCAAAGAAAAAAAAATTTAAAAAATAAAAAAGTGTGAGAAATACAGGAGCGATATTGTCATTTAAAAGCGCTCAGGTCACGTGGCAATTTTAAAGTGAAGACACTCGCAGTGAACAAATCATCAATCCATTTTTTTTTTTAAGTAATTTTCAAAAGTTATGCCAAAACCATTCTAATATGTTTCTGAAAAGCTTGATACGCAATAAAGCTACTGGGAAAATAAGCTTGTTTAGGCTAGGTCTGTTATCAGCAGCTATTAGCACACCAGTTGCCTTACTAGCAACTCCTATTGCTGAATACCTAGACGAACAGTCGAAAGTTGAGCTATCAAACAATCACTTTGTGAAGTACAAAATTTCATGGAGACAATTTATAGACAAGGACCACTACATGCTTGAAATTGAACCCTTAAAAAAGCAAAAGACAAATATATGGAAAGAAAACGCTTATAGAAATTTGTGGTCCATCCAAGTCAAACAGCCGCAAATCCATGTGGTGAGGCATTATACTCCCTTGCCACTGAAGCACATTGAGACAGAAGACAACTCAATTCAGTTAGCTGTGCTGAAAGACGGTGACGACAGCGGCAAAATGATGTTTTACATAAAGAAGTACGGTAACGGAGAAGTTGCCAGATGGATGAGTACGCTGCCAATCGGCAATGAAATAGAAATACGTGGTCCATATGTTGATTACCAGTTTCCGAAATCGCCTGAGGATGAAATATGTTTAAACAGAGGCTTTTTAAACGACAAAAACGAGCCAAGCGCGCCACAGAAGCCAAAGTACAAACCATTTGATGTTAATTTCTTTACAGGAGGTACAGGTGTAGTCACACCTCTCCAGCTGATGTTGACAGAAGACCCGTTCAAAGGCAAAATACAAATAATACACGCTTGTAGAGACTACAACAGCGAGTTAAAGCCTTTGATCCCGTTCATAAACAAGTTAACAAAGCAAGGTAAGCTTGAAATGCATAGCTTCGAAAACTTTAGACAAGAACTCAAGAAGAAGAAAACGTTGAATAAGATAGTGAAAGCCCCACATTCATTTGAAGCTCTGGACATTCCCAACGATCCAAATGCGGAGAGCAAGTCCGTTGAACCAGTTGTCAGTTTTGTAGTTGGGCCTGAAAGCTTCATTGCTGATGTATGTGGTCCTAAATATGATCTGAATCAAGGTCCAGTCACAGGGTATTTGAAAACCAGAGGCTGGGATAATGACACTGTATATAAACTGTCCTAACTGATATTGATCTTGTAAATAGAGATACATCTTCGTTTTTCTCTTTTAAAAAAAATTTTTTTTTTTTTAAACGGCTTTTTTTAAGTTGTTATCTGCTTAAAACACGACTAATCTATATGTTATTTACAAAATTTGTGAATGAAAAACACCAAATATTTTAACATTTAATTATAGACCTATTATGCTCAAAGCCTTTGCTAAAAATACAAACACAAAGTGCTTTAAATCAACACTCCATTTAGGATACAAAATTGATAGCTCAATCCTCAAAAAAAACCAAACAGTATTCAGTTTGATTCAACCAAGTGGAACAATGCATCTAGGTAACTACCTAGGGGCTGTTTCTTCATGGGCTGAACTATGCAGATTGAAAACTGATGAATCCCAAAAACTTATCTTTGGATTGGCTGATCTACATGCTATTACCAATAACCATCCAACTGCCCACGATTTTATTGAGACCAAAATGGACACTATAGCTCACCTGATTGCCTTTGGCGTTGACCCCGAAAAATGCTGTTTGTATGTACAATCTGATGTTAAAGAGCACGCTGAATTAGCTTGGTACTTGAGTACTATTACAAACATAGGAGCGCTTGCAAGAATGACTCAATGGAAGTCGAAATCTGAGCAAGGGGAAACGGTTTCCAACAACGAGCTTTCAGCATTACAATCTGAATTCTCCCTTGGTCTGTTTGCATACCCTGTTTTGCAAGCTGCAGATGTTCTTCTCTACAACCCTGACTTTGTACCTGTTGGTGAAGACCAGACCCAGCATTTAGAACTTACTCAAACATTGGCCAGAAAGTTCAACCATATTCACAAGGCTAATGTTTTCAAGTATCCAAGAATCATGACAACCCCAGCCAAGAAAATATACAGCTTGAAAGACGTGTCCAAGAAAATGTCGAAATCAGATCCTAGCAAAATTGCTTGTGTTTACTTGTCAGACTCAGATGAGCAAATAAGACTAAAAATTAGAAAAGCCACTACTGATTCAATCGTTGGAGAACCATTCAAGTTTGACCCAATCAATAGACCTGGTGTTTCCAACTTGATAAACATAGTTGCTGGTATCCAGAGAAAGGAGATCCACGAGGTTGAAAAAGATATGGAAAGTTTGACTAGTCATTCCGAATTGAAAACTTTTGTGTCTGATGCCATTATAGAGTGGATTGCTAAGCCTAGAGAAAAATACAAATCCATTCGTCAAGATACTGAATACTTGAAGAGCGTTGCCTTGAAGGGTGAAATAGAAGCCAGAAAAATAGCCAGTGAAAATATGAAAAAAATCAGAGAAGTCATGGGGTTCAAATAGTGTTATCTGTTCAAAGACATGAACATGGGAATGGTCTATTTTATTCTCAGCCTTGTAAATATATACTTTAAAAACAATTAAAAAAGGGTCTGACTCTCATTGTAGATTGTCAGAATACATTTTAGCTGTTCTTTTAGATTCAGCTGTTCCAACTTGATACACTGACGCAATTGCCATTCTTAGCAAATCGTGTTTTCCGTAAGGACCTATGCTTTCTTCATTTTCAATATCAAATAAGGCATCAAATATTTCCTGAAGCATTGCAATTAGCCCAAATTCAGCCAGGGTGCTGCACAGCACAATCAAAGTGTCTTGGTACTCTTCAAACTCCTCGAACTTTTTGTAAACATACATTTTGTTGAACAAATGAGCAATAGAAGCAGACTGTTCCAGGTTTTCGAATCCTTCTTTCATCAACATAGTTTTGGTAAAGTTCTGAATAAACTTGGCTTGACCCTTTCTGTTCAACTCTTCGTTGGTTTTGAATTCCAACATCTTCATGATCGATTCATGTGGCTTTTTGGTAGCATTCGACATCAATCCAGCTTTGGTATTACTTGCATCCCAGTGTTTTGACGAATATGCCCACCAGCTGTCGTTGATCAAGCTCCATGATTGCATCATTTTGTCGAATAAATAGGAATCACCATTGCTCAAGGTGACCAAACTTACACCATTCTTTGTTACACTCACACCGGTAATGTTCTCCGCTCTGGACAGAACATCATTGGCTGCTCTTAAAGATGGCGACAATATTGGATACAAAGATGCCACTGGGTGTGCAAGCTCCATCTTTTCTACATTCCAGCAGTACAGCTCACCAACGCAAGTCACACAAACCAGAAAGTTTCCTGCTGATTCCAACATGGAAATAGGAACCCCCAGCATTAGAGGTTGTTCCAATCTTCTTCCTGTCTGGGGAGAACATATGTATATCATTCCGTTTTCAGTTGAGTATGCAAAAAACGAAGGGGTTCCAGTGACCAGTGAGATGCTCTTCTGAACAAACTGTGCTTCAGATGAATGGGGCTCGTCTTCTTTATCCCCAACACCCTTCAAAAAGACCTTTGCAGGAGTCTGCTCGTTTGGTCCTTTATTAATCACGTTCACGGAGTACTCGTCTTTGATTGTGACTTGGAAAGCACTTCTCAGCTTCGGCATGGATAATCTGACCTTGGAAAAGGCAAGAATCGGATTCAAAGTGTACTCGTCTATCAAATCCATAGGTTCCAGCTCCTTCTTGGGTTTCTTGGCTATTGGCTCCAAACCTGACTCGTCTGCTGGTGGAGTTATTCTTTTTAGATGCTTAGGGACTACTTGTGTTGGCACGTGTAACTTCATTGTCGTCGAATCAGAAGCAGGTATTTTTACAGGCTCTTTGGTGATCACTTCTTCTTCGATTTCCTTTGAAGCATTGCTATCGTCCTTCGATGGTGTGGCAGCTAGAATGTTTTGATTATTATTCCCTAATGGTTCATCCATGCTAATTAGATTGGCAATAGATATTCTTTCACTTTTTGAGGACTTTTTTGATATCTCTGTATTTTTACTGACTACACTTTCCGACTTTCTTGCATCGTCTGATGTGCCTTCTACACCATTACTTGTATCTTTTTCAGACTCTGTAAACACCATGCCATTGTTTTCCTTTGACTTTAAATCCAAAAGGTCTTTCCTATCTGTTTCTTTGGTATTAGCGGAATCATCAGCTTCAAAAGATAACTGCTTCTTGGCCGTTTGAGGCTTATATGGCGATGGCGACAGCTTTTTGCCAAAGAAATCGGTCATTGACTTCTGTCCCGACAGTGGTGTATTTCTTTTCGTTGTGTGTCTAACAGCTCTATCTAGTTTAACAGGAGACTCCATGTCATCCAAAGATATCGGATCATCAAATGACCCCTTTCCAATATGTGCAGGTGTGTTCTCAAAAAGAAGTTTTCTCTTCGTAAATGATATAGTCTCTGATTTCAAAAATATGTCAAAATCACTACCACTCTCAACAACTTCATGAGCAGATAAAAACTTTCTCAAAGATACAGAAAACATAAAGTTGTCAGGAGTTATCAAAAAAAGTACCATATTATCAGCAGACCACCTTGTTTTGGTAACCTGGATCTGTCTCAGTTGTTCTATGACTACTTCTTTGTCTAAAACAAACAAGTGCAATTTTTGCTCGACAGTGATCAAAGAAAGTGACGGTACGATCGACTCACCTGACTTCAAAGAAGAACCTATGTTTATGTCTCTGATACTTTTGTTTATTCCATCATAAAATATGGAGTCATTGGCGGTCTCCTTCGATAAGATTCCAATGCCCCTCTCTTCGCCTGCCGAGTATTTCATATCCAAAACAGAAACATATTCGCTATTGGCATCGGATCTAAAAGCTGCAAACTTGATACAGTGTTGGCTCAAATCATGGCTTTCAAGGAAAACCAGTTCTTTTTCTTCAGTGCATGTGAAAACGTGTATTTTCCCCAGCTGACTTCCAAACGCTATTAGAAAGCTGTTGTCGGCATTTGTTTTCACAAATAATATGGACGTTAGTTGCAAATCGTCGAATGTTTTCCCAAAGTTCCGGACAATCTCTATGTTTGATGAGTTATTGAGTTTTTTTGCTGGAGAGTCCTGAAGAATTAGGTAGTGCTCGTTTTGTTTGCTGATTAGCCATATTTTCCGACTTGACAAGGCAAAGTCTATAATTACATCAGACTCATTTAAATAGAAGATATCCTTCAGACCAATAGAGACTTCAGTTATGACCCCATTGGTATGTTTAGACTCGATTTTCAATGAGGCACCACACTTCTCAAAGGTTATGACAAAGATGCTGGTATGAGATGTTTCACTGACATCCTTCATCAGCTCAAAGGTGATGTCTTTGAGGTCTCCAGTTTCCCCTCTATGGAGGTCAAAAAAATCATTGATTGTGTTATCTTTAGATACTAAGGCAGACTTCTCAAATGTGTTTGAAACGGTATCATAGTTTGCAATGAACAACTCAAACGCGTTTGAGTAGCACAAAAGAGATTGGATGTTTGGGTTTACTGTGGGCATAAGCACCACATTATCAGTGTTAAAAGGTAAGTCTGTGTATCCAACTGATTCAACAAAGTCGTCCATTTCATATATATTCTGTGGTTTTTTGGTTATAACAAGTTCCAACTAGTTCGGTTGAGTAAACAGCAACTATGGTGTGAAAGAATCAACATTGAAAAACCCTGACGCGGTTTGCTACCAAGTGGTTTTTTCTTTGTTTTCCCTAAGAGCTCTTAGGTTTCTTTTTCCCCCCAAAAGAAAAAATTTTTTGGCCCATCCGCCTGATCGTGTTTCCACCTAATCCACTATCTACAGCAACTCTTGAGTGTTGAAAGAGACCTAGAACGGATAGACCTTAAAAAGCATAATTGGTGTTTTTTATACATAGTTAGTTCCATATACAACAACCACTTACTTATTGATCTTTATTAACAACATACGAAAATGAGCAACGACATGTCCGAAGACAACTCTGATATGATCATATCTGACACTGACTCCAACTCTGAGGAGTCCATTGAAGACTTGAACTGGATACAGACATTCCTGGAAAAGCCAGGGAACCAAGTGTTTGTTGAGGTCCACATGCAATACCTGACTGACAGATTCAATCTGGTAGGGTTGAACAAGTACTGCTCTGAGAAAATGAGCACCATGCTGAAGCTTATGACCGATGACATTGATTTTTTACGTGGTGAGTACAGCTCGATGTCCAGCATTGAAAGAAGGATGCTTGACAAGGAGTGTGCGAAACTGTATGGGTTGATTCATGCAAGATACATTTTGACATATCAAGGGCAATACGATATGATGACTTTATATTCAGAAAACATATTTGGGAAGTGTCCTAGAAGCGCGTGCACGGGAACACCTTTGTTGCCTATGGGGCTGTACGACGTTCCAGACCAGGACAGCTTCAAGCTATACTGTCCGTGCTGTGAGGATGTATACCGCCCAGCACACATAACCCAAGGACTGGAGCTATTTTCAGGCTTCAACGGGTCCGTATTGAGTGAATACAAGAGATACCAGCAGGCCTTTGACTATCCTGTTGAAAAGCACTTGACCTTGAGAGACAGCGAGCTGCCACTGGGAAAGAACCTGGACAGCGAGGGAGATGACTTGAACATAATCAACCAGGTGCTGAAGTTCAACCCAAACATAGACGGTGCGTACTTCGGAACGACATTCCCGCACTTTTTCCTGATGCAGTACCCTAATGTTGTTTCTGGAGAGGAGAAGCCCAAGCAGAGATTCATACCAACGATCTACAACTTTGATCTGCACTACAACAGCCAGATCCTGAGATACCAGGAATTGAAGAGACAGCAGCTGGAGGACAGGCTGAGCAGGGAGTGTGATCCAAAGCTTATAAAGACCAAGAGCAAGAAGATCTTCACAAGCAAGGCCAAGATGTACACCTGATTAATAGCGGCCCAATCTTCAATAGGGATTTGTGTGTGGAGCACTTCCATTTTTTCTGAGGGGGTTTAGTTTTCCCTCCCGTAGGGGTGAAAAAAAAACATATAAAAAAAAATACAAAAAAAAAAAAAATTGGACCAAAGGGGGAAGGAACAGAGACAGCCATTTGGGGTTGATGACGATTATCCAGATCTTATGTGCCAAGAATCATTATATAGTTAAAAGGACAACGTTTTTTTAGTAGTTCCTTTTCTTTCTCTCTTTAATTGCAAGTGTTTTGCACTCTTTCTGAATAAAAACCTAGTTCAAAGCTAACAACCAACTAACCCTAGGCTATATTTTCTTAAGAAACGCCATTACCAACAAAAAAACAGAAATATTCTCTTCAATCACATCCATCCACAATGCCTACAAGCAACTTGCCAAATGGCGCAACCATTCCCAGCATCAACCCGTTGATTCAGAACAAAAAACCAGTTTCCGGTGGAAACGTCCCCACGCTGCCTAGTATCAGCATCAAGAGCAAGGACTTTATCAATGCTCCCGAGGAGTACAACATCAGGGCCAGAAACGAAATCAAGGAGAAACTCTTCAATTCCACAGACAACAAAATTGACAACTCAAACATCTTCAAACCCAAAAACCCCTCAGGAAGCAGGTCAAGAACTTCCAGTGTTTCCTACAGATCAAACAACGGGTCCACCAAAAACGGCAAGTTTGTTCAAACCTCAAACAAAAGCTACATGTCCCATAACCTAAGTGAGATAAGCTCACTGGGTAGCCACGCCAATGCGTCTAATGACAGCAGCACTTTATCCTCAAGTAACAACCACTACTTCATACAGGCAAATATGAAAACCAAAAACGAGCAGTACGGGAATGGCATGACAAGCATCTACCTGAAAGATGCCCTGCCTATGAACTTCAATGACTACTACTTCCCGGAGAATTTGATGGACAAGAGTCTGCTGCTGCCTAATGGCAGACCAAAGTTCTCGCATAGACCTGGTCTGGTTGATTGGAACTTGAATGATCTGAGATCCTTGCTGATTGTTGACCAGCTGAGAAACGAGTGGTTTGGAAAGCTGCCTACGATCTACCCTGAGGAAATAGTAATAACAAATTCCAAGAACGGTGCCAGGGAAAAACAGGTCATAAACTTCAAGATTGTTGTGCTGCCTTTGAACAGCGATGACAACACAATCGTCAATACCCTGGTCTACTCAGACCTTTACTTCGAGCATGGCCTGGACCCACACTTCAAACTTATGACAGCAAAGTACATCGTGCAAAATGCCAGAAAAAAATATTCGGCATTACACGGCCCAAACAGCGTCCACTTCAATATGCTGCTGAGCAAACCGGAGTGGAGAAATATTATAGACAACTACTTGCTGAACATAGGAGTTGAGGCTCAGTGCAGGCTAGAGTTCAAGATAAAATGCAAGGAATACAAAAGATGGAAGCAGGAGCAGCTGCTGGCCCAAAACAACGCACAGCAAACAGAAAACGCTTCTATAGTGATAACAAAGGAGGAGAAGGCGTTGCTGTGGCAGCAGATCCAAAAGGACGTGTACAACAGAGTCGGTCTTGACTGGCAGCCTGATACCTTTTAGTCTTATATAATGATTGCATTATAAAGCTGTATTTAAATATTCAAACACCAACTGATAAGTGACAGTGTGCTACTATGGGTGGTCACATGACATCTGCCATCAGTACTAATTTTTTTGTTTTTTTTTTTTTTCTTGGTCTTTCCCGCAGAGAAAAATCCATTGTCGAGATGTCAACGTTTACAGTGCGGGTGTGACTTTTCAACATCAAACTTTGAAGGTTTGTACAATAGCAACTAGATATAAACCCCAAAAAACAACTTTATTCTGTAATTTTTTGCAATATAAACATGTCTAGTGAAGAAGCTGCTAAGCCATCTGTTAAGGAGACACCGGAAGAATTGATTTCTGACTTGAAAATCACTGAAAAAAAGGAAGAGCAAGAAACCAACCTAGTTCAGCCTGAGTATGAGGTTCAAATCAAGCTGGCTGATCAACAAGCTGATCCAAACTCCCCATTGTACTCTGCCAAGTCCTTTGAGGATTTGGACTTGAAGCCTGAGTTACTAAAAGGTTTGTATAGCATGAAGTACTTGAAGCCATCCAAAGTTCAAGAAAAAGCTTTGCCTCTGTTGTTGAAGAACCCACCTACAAATATGATTGCCCAATCGCAATCTGGTACTGGTAAAACAGCAGCCTTTGCTTTGGCCATGCTGTCCAGAGTCGATGAGTCTCTGGGTGATGTTCCACAATGTGTTTGTTTGTCACCAACAAGAGAGTTGGCCAGACAGACTCTTGAAGTCATACAAGAAATGGGTAAGTATACCAAAACCACATATAGTTTGATCGTTCCTGAAGCCTTCCCAAAGAGTACCAAAATTACCAGCAATGTCATCGTTGGTACTCCGGGTACTGTGTTTGAATTGATCAAGAGAAAGTTGTTAGACGTCAAGAAAATCAGATGCTATGTTTTGGATGAGGCTGAATCTATGCTACAACTATCCGGTTTAGGTGATCAGTGTTTGAGAATCAAGAAGTTCTTGCCAGCCACTTGTCAGCTGGTTTTATTCTCTGCTACCTTTGATGACAACACCAGAGCTTACTGTAAGAAAGTTGTTCCAAATGCCAACAGCTTGGAATTGAAGAGAAACGAAGTCAACGTCAAGGCCATCAGCCAGTGTTACATTGACTGTAAGAACGATGCTGCCAAGAAAACATACTTGAATAACATCTTTGGTGTGATGACCATTGCCTCATGTATTATTTTCGTTGCTAAGAAGGAAACTGCCAATGAGCTGTTCTTTTTCATGAAGGAAAACAACCACAAGGTCTCCATTTTGCACTCTGATCTAGAAAACAAGGAAAGAGATATTTTGATGGATAAGTTCAGAAACGGTGAATCAAAGGTATTGATCACAACCAATGTTTTGGCCAGAGGTATCGATATCCCATCTGTTTCATTGGTTGTCAACTACGACTTGCCAACCATGCCACACCCAAAAAATAGAAATCTGTACGTAGCCGATCCATCCACATATGTACATAGAATTGGTAGAACCGGTAGATTTGGTAGACCAGGTGTTGCTGTCTCCTTTGTATCTGATGACCAGTCCAAAAAGGTTCTGCAAGACATCGAAGCTTACTTCCCAGACATTGAAATCCAAAAGTTGCCAACTGATGACATTGACGAATTGGAAAAGATGGTCAAGAACTTGTTCAAGTAGGTTTGAATTTGTTATATACATGCTACTGATGTGTTTCATTTTTAATTATTACTCTCTGATGGATGATCCATGTTTCTAATTAGAAGCTCGCACGTGGACAGTTTCAGATACCGATACGGATTTACCGACAAATCCTGTTTTGTTTTTTATGTAAAAAAAAATGAATGGAAAAAAGAATCTGTGCTTGTAAGCCACCCCTTTTTTTTTCTTTAACAGTTTAACTTTATCCCTGTTGTAATAGTATCATCAATACTTATGGTCAATGATTATAGTTATTAAGAAATAAGTTAATCCCCAAACATAACACAAATATATAAATAAAATAAAATGGACTCCGCCAAAATCATCAACATCGTTCTCGCTATCTTCTTACCGCCATTGGCTGTTTTCATGATTAGAGACTGTACCAGAGACTTCTACATCAACTTAGCTCTAACAATCTTCTTCTTCTTCCCAGGTATGTTACATGCTTTGTTCTTAGTCTTAAACGAATAAGCAACTTGTTAAGCTACTAGACTCAGAACAACCATAACATTTAAAAAAAAAACATAATAATAATAATAAAAGTAAAAAAAAAATAAAAAAGCTGATTTTTAATCACTGATGCCCTGATTCGTTACAGGGATGGCAATTATGTCAAGATATGAATAAGATAAGAAAACAAATGACACTTTGTTTTGTTTTTTCATTTGGTTTTCTAACCATTCCGTGAAGTATTTGGCTTAATGCAAAAGCACTTATGTATATATTGATGTTTATATATAAGCACCCAGCATTTTGAAAAAAACACAAATAATCAAACTGATGAATCTGAGCAAACTTGTGTTGTCCTAGCAACGGCATGTCTTGTTAACACTATAAAGCAAAGCAAAAGACCTGTATCCAATTATAACAGTCAAAGTCTGGCTTGTTATAACCAAATGAAAGCCCCAATCGATAGTTCAAACAAAACATTCTTGGTCTTACCTATATTATATATACCATAGTGAGAAACTAGTTGTGAAGCTTGTATTTACATGAATCTATTTTCATTAATGAGTTTCGTAAGTGCATGAACGTCTCCTAGACATCCACATATCATCTCCTATAATTTTATTTTTTCTCTTTCTTTACTGATTTCCATATACTTATAATTGAGGAACAATCAATTCAGCAGCTTCGGACTTGACAATGATGGCACCAACAGCAAAGAATAAGGCGTGGGTGGCCAATGTACCTATTGGAGAGTCCTTCAATAGAGTGAAGGTTTCAATAGACTTGGAGATGAAGGATTGGTTTTCTTGGGCAGATGGGGCACCGGTAGCTTGGAAGTTCATTATGTATGTTAATGGTTATGTTAAAAAGGGATTTAATTCAGTGAAGTGTATTATATTCCTAGGTCGTTACCAGCAGAATCTGTATTAATGAAGATATATAGAGTTTTCGAAGAAGAAGAAGAAAAAAATGTATGAAAATTTTTCATTTTTTGGTTTTTGGTGGCAGCGGAAAACGATTTTTTTTACGTAGTGTTGACTTTTTGCTAGACTGGAATCGGACATAACAAAGACTTAATCAATTCATCAAAGTAGTCTTCTAGGTTTATCGCGAAGCAACATAGAGGTCCTAGTATTGCTGTTTTATGAGTAAAAAATACAACTCTTCTAATTGAACCTAAAGGTATATTGCAAAAAATGTTTGTTTTTTAATGAGGAAACAGATTTTAAAGAACTGTATAAGCAAGTATTGGTTACGATCAAGGCTAATAACTGCCGTGCTTGGGCCACTATTCTTTAACAGCAGATAGATATAAAGCCTCCAATTTATTGTCTACGACCCAAAAATTGCAGCAAAGAAGTTTGAAATTCGAGATATTTTTTTATATTCAAAGCACTTATAAATGTATATCGTGAATGATAAACTCTACCAACACTGTATCAGGACTAAACTCTTTTAGCATAAAAGTAATCAGTATAAATAATTAACGCCTCAATAATTACCACTTCAAGATTACACATATATTTAACAAACAATTGTCACCAATTGTTGCTTAGCGCACTTACTACTTCTGACCCTAACAGCATTAACCCCCTTGGTTATGAGCACCACAGTTAAAAAATTAACAAAAATTATAAATCGAGCTTTCATAGCTTAGTTGGTAGAGCGTCGCACTAGTAATGCGGAGGTCATCAGTTCAACTCTGGTTGAAAGCATACGCGTTTTATAATTTTTTTTTTGGTTTGTAACATCTTAGCGCTACACAAATGTTTTTTTTTGCAAGATCACAATTTTTCAAAAAGTCAAAGATAAGAGTGTATTGTTCACAGCTTGCAACGGCTGTAGTCACGCAAAAGTCGTTTCCTTATTTATCATTCAAAATATAAGCTTGTATATAAGTCTAGGTGTCAGCAACAACCTGGAGTGATGCAAACGTCTTCGAGCATAACGTTTAATCGATCTTCTGGTGGCGCATGCTCCGCACCAGTCTCACCAGGTAAACCAGAAAATCCAGTATGTATATCAGCAGCAGTCCGCCTGTTATTGTTTTGGCAATGAAAAACATGATCTTCGAGTACACGGAGAGGAATGTGTTTGTGTAGTGTGTGATTTTTGAGTCGCTCTTGAACAGAGGGAGCATCTCTGCGGAAAAAGAAGCCATGTTGTGTATATTAAAAGAGCAAAATATATTATGTGTGTGTCAAACGATCACCTATGGGGTGTTTCAACCATTTGTTACTTTCTTGCAACAACTTATAAACTTCTTGATCGTTTGAAAGTGTGCTGTAGGGAGGACGAAAAAAAAAAAAATAAGACTTATTCTTATCGCAAACGAGAAAAAAACAACGACAAAAAAAAGTCACATAATCACTTCTCGAATTTATATATTACAATAAAGTTCATATATATCATAGATTAAATATGTTAATTGTTCAAATGCAGATCTGATACCAGCAGATCTGCGTCTTGTATGTCTCGTCTATCTTGCCAATGTCTTCTTAAGCACCTACGATCGAAGCCTCTAGAGTCCACACGTGTCTTATATGTACCCTGACAGGGATTTCTATTTTGCTGTATCCACCTGATAGAACTTTGACTATGGTTAGGGAGTTATCAGCAGGGTCCTTTTGCAGCTCAACGTGGAATGGAAGTTCAATAGGCACTCTCATCTCAACCTGACCCCACCAACACTTTCTGGCAGGCTTCTTCCAGAACAGAAGCAATTTGGAATTCAGCTCTGGCTTTGGTTCAAAGTCGTACAAACACTTTCCAGCTAGGCCGTTTCCGTTGATCGAGTCATCGATGTTTGGAGTTCTGCTTCTGGATTTCGACCCGGATGTAACTGCAGATAGCTTCGACCATCTGGATTTTCTAGACGATGTTGGAGTCAACATGTTTTGGGATTGCGTTTTCACTAGTAACTTGTTTTCAGTGTTAGTGTTCAAGAACTCGCTATAGTTCTTTGCCACTTTTTCTCTGTACTGCTTTGTTGATGCGTTGTACAATCTTATCAAAGTCAATGAAGATATAACGGTTTTGTCTGGGTCTTGGGATCTTTGGCCCCAAGTAGAGCCCTTCTTCAAGCCTGATGAGATTAGCATATCCATCAAGTGCTGTTCTGCAGAGCCCAACTTAGTTGGGTCTGAGCTGCTTGATACTTTATTAGAGCAGTATAAGCCGTTGTAAACATCGTGGTCATTTTGCAAGTAAGCACCTACTGACAGTTTACAACTTCTTTTCAAGATGTCCCAAATCTCATGGTTGTTTGGGTTGACTTTTATGTCAGTCTCGACAACATAATAGTCCAGATCTTCCCTCAAAACAATGATAGCTGGGTTTTCATTCAATAGGTTGATTTCAGTCTGTTTTGAAGACAAAGAAGGAGTGCTGCTAGAGCTGAAGTGTGAAAAGAAACCGCCGGATGATTCATTATTTTTTCTCTTTGGGTCACCATAGGTGTCATACAACTTCTGGATAGAGTGGTTTGACAAGTCATAGGCTGCTTCGGTGTAGGTATCCATGATGTATTCAAAACTTTTGTTGGAGAAGTTGTAAATGTAAACCTCATCCTTTTCAGTAAGAGTTTGGATTACGTCACCATTTCTGTCAGAAAAAACACCGTTTGGGAATAAACAAAGCAACAATGATTCCGGCAAGGCCAAAAGCTGTTCCCTTGTGATGTAGTAATGGCTTTCCTGAATGTTCAAGTGGATGATTAAGTTGTTTTCGTGGTCTTTGCTAAAGTATTCATCAACGTCGAAATAATACTTGGCTTTTGGGTCTTTTTTATAATTGTGGTGGCTCTTGTGGGCAGGGATTGTATCCTCGTCGCCGTCTTTGGATCTCTTTGCAGATGAGGACCTGGACTTAGAGCCACTTCTCTTTTGCTTTAGTTTTAGAAATTCGTCGTCTGGAAGAACCAGCTTACCGTTTTTAGTTTTGCTCAATACGGGTTTGCCACCTTCCGACTCCTTCTTTGTCATAGAAACTTGGGAGCCTAGTTTGGCACCAATGAACTTGGTGTCGCTGTTGGAGACTTGGGTCACTAACTTGTTTGGATTACTCATTGTTTGATTTGGTCAATATGTCTGGTGGTTGCTTTTTTTTATGTTAAAAAATTATGGTTAACAAAAAAAACAAACAAAAAGTTGAAATAGATAAGGCGAGAGAAATTATTTGTTTTTTTTTTCAAATAATAGCAGAAGTGGAGAGGCACTAACAGTGAATATCAGTGCAAGTATGATTGAATCTTGCCTTTATTTTTATGATTTAGTTAACCTATTGGCAAATGCTTGTCTTCTAACTTTGGTTTAAGGGATTTCTATACTATCTTTTTTGGAATGTATTCAAAGAAAAAAAAATGCAATGAGTTAATTATGTGTTTATGGAAGAAAAAAAGCACAATGAAATATTCTCTGATACGCCCAACCTTTATTTTTTGTTTTTTTTGTTTTTTTTTTTTGAGATAGCAGCCAAAATCCCTAGGCAACCTTATTTGATTTTTGGTGAGGAAAAATTTTTCTCTCTGTTTTTTTTTTTGACGGGATACACCGTTTATGTCCGACAGTATTTTAAAAAATATATATACTAGCAACAGATGTATGCAATGTCTCTTTTGGGAAAGTGGACCCGCGCTTAAAATTTACTTATTACCCAAAAAAAGAAATAGAAAGCTAAAAAAGGAAAAAAAAAATTTTAGTTCTTTTTTTGGAAGAAAACACTACGGGTATAAATTGTTGGCAATCACCTATGGAACCATTCTTTGAACACATACAATTCTATGTATTCTACTCAAAGAACATATCATTACATCATCTAAACATGACAGTGTTCAAAGGGACCAAAACCAATAAATCGATTAACAGAGAACGTAAAAGAATAAAGTTTCAGTCAAATTCATTTAAAAGAGTTCTTTTATGCTGTATTTGAATGAACCTCGCACATTACGTCAATAACAAAAAGTTTTATATCACCGGTTTTCAATAATGATGAATTTAATAAATAACTTATCTACATTATCTGCAATCAAATCATTTGAAGATAATCATTTATACTTTTTCTGATCATTAAAACCCATGAAATGGAACTTCTCTCGTGTCTAATAATAATGAATCTCATCAAGAAAAAAAAAAAAAGAGCTCTTTTTTGTTCAGTATTATTAATCACTCAAGTTCAAATCATCGTCCACTGAGGATCTTGGTTTGATGTCGTTTTCAACTGGTTCAACAAAAACCAATCTCTTGTTTCCACTCCCACTGACGCTTCTTTGTTGGTTGGTGTTTGGTATCTTTTCATTGGCAGTGTTCCCTGGGGTGTTGATGAATGGCTTATTGCCTGGTCTTTGCTTCGATGGTGTTCTTTCACTTGGTCTTTGCGGCAAAACCTTGTTTTCTACACCAGGCGATCTTTCCACAATCTTGTAATTCTTTTCATGCTGGAATATAGGGTTGCCCCACTCGTCATACTCAAACGACTGGTTTGAGGACTTGTTTGGTCTTCTGGCCTCATATGCATTTTCTTGGGAACCATTGGAACTGTCACCAAATGATCTGAACCATGACCCTACCTTTGTCGATGTTTCTCTAAAAGTTTTGGATACGTTTTCTTTCATGATTGGCAGTTCAGAATCAATGAACTTTTGAACACCTCCAAAGTCATCACCGTTGTCACTGTCATCGTTTTCATCAGGAATAAACTCCCTTGTACGTCTTCCTCCGCTCAGTCTGGAGCTTCTTTCTGAAATCGTCCTTGACTGACTTGGTCTGCTATTGTACTGTCTGTCCAAATTTCTTGCTAGTTCTTCATCTCTTTTCAGTTGTATTTCCTGCTGAGTTGGTGCTGGTTTTTTGGAAACAAAGTTCCCAGGATGGAAAGTCGGCTTGAACTCATTTGGACTCATGTAGAACAAACAGGCATCATAGCATGACTCAATGTTGTTTTGGCCAGCTATGGCAATTGCAGTCAGGATTTTTGTTTGTATAGATGGGAATGCGTCTTTCAACTGTGCAACCAAGTAGTTGTTGTTTCCGTCTGGAGTGACTGATCTTGAAGGCTGTGGCGTTGGTGCTTTCCCAACAGATGGGCTAGCAGAAGGTCTAGGTGGTCTTGTTGGTCTTTCAGGTCTTTCCGGAAGCACCGGTGGAGTTTCTTTCTGAGGCTCTTCAGTCAATGAAATTTCCTCTAAATCCTCTTTCTTCTCATCCTCAGCGGACTCGCCTTTATTGTCTACTTCAACTTCAGCTTCAGCTTCTGGTTCTTTCTTTGTTTGAGTAGTCTCAACAGCTTCATCTTTTTCTTCTTTCTCTTCAGCTTCTTCCTTTTCTTCTACTGCATCTTTCTTTTCAGATTCTTCCGTTTCTTCTAATGCATCTTCCTTTTCAGATTCTTTATTTTCTTCTAATATTTCTTCTTCATCGGCGACAGGCTCAATGGTGTCTTTGTTTTCGTTAACTTCAGATTCGTGAGCCGGCTCTCTGTCAATAGACTCGCTGTCTAGATCTAGATCATCTTCAATGCTTTTGTTGTCTACCATAGTGTGTTAATTACTCTCCAGCAGTTTCTGGGTTGCATGCTCACACCAACTGCGCTAGTAACTCAAAATCAAAAAAAAGGTTACAAGGGGGGGACGTGTTTTTTTTTTTAACAATTAGACACCTGTACACCTATTAAAAAAAATAGAAAAAAAGAAAAGAAATCTTTAACGGCTCAGAAACGTGTAGATTTGTAACGATCAACAGTTTCTATTTATCTCTAGCAATAACTTTGTTTCAAGAGCTTAAACTTGAGATGCCTGGTGCAGGATGTACACGTTTTATGTGGTATTCTTGATTGATCCACACCTGTGAGTAACATTAGCAAAAAGTAAAAAAAATTGTTTACCACTAGTCACGTGTATTAACTTATATTAATTTAGTATTTAATTAGTTTACATATTATTACTTCAACTATGTTCAAATTTAATAAGGTATGTTTAATACAACAACAAACAAGATGTAAACAGTTTTAAACAACATACGCTTCATTAATAAATAAAATTTTGACACACAGTGGCAAAATATATACATCAGAATAAATCCTTCAGAGCTCTTAGCTTGGCCATAACTTCACCTTCTTCCAATAAGTTTTCAGGATCGCCAACAGCTGATCTGACGTAGGCGTCATTCAAGTTCATGAATGGGTTGAAGTCCAATTCATCCTGCAAAGTAAACAGGCCAGTTAGGACTTCTGTTTCTGCAGCAATTTTTTCAAGCTTGTCAAAGGCTTCGTTGTCACCAATGTTCTTCCAGACCTTGGCTCTTGCGAACTTAATGTTCGACTTTGTGTACTCGTGGCCGGGATAGACCTTGACCTTATCCCAGATCCCCTCAGTTCTCTTCAATATGTGACTCAAGGAGCTGTGCATTTGGTCTCCGGTTCCCTCAAAGAATCTTCCACACCCGGCTGTGAAAAGGGTGTCTCCAGTGAAAATACCGTACTCGTCAGCATTGTCTTTGTCATGGACCAAGTAGCATACAGAGTCCTGTGTGTGACAGGGGGTTCTTATGGCCTCAACAGTGATGCTGTCACCCAAGTCAAAGACTTCTCCGTCGTGAGGCATTGTGATGCCTGAAGAATCAAGAGCGGCTGACTTTCTGGATCCGATGATGAACTCAGGAGTCTTTCTCTCGGTCAAAAGAGCAGCAAACCCAAGATTCCCGCCTGAGTGGTCCCAGTGATGATGTGTGTTGACAATGGTGGTGATTGATTGGAACTCGCTTGGTGTCAACTGGCTTTGGATCTCAAGTGGCTCAGCAGGATCGATTATCCAGTTGGTGGCTGTCATGGATGGTGGTGTTAACTTGGAGAGCAAGTAGCTGTAGTTGACACCACCGGTGGCCCATCTCATTTTCAAAGGTTTGATTTGCATATTGATTAAGTGTTTTGGTTGGGTGTCTTTCTTTTTGGAATAATAACAGCTCCCTTTACTTTTGATTTGCGTAAGAGGACTTAAAGATGAAAATGAGTTTTTTTTTTTGACTAAGCGAAATAATCTCGGTAGCACAGATTCACAAAAACACAAGTATAAATGTATCTTTCAAAAGCTGTTCACTGAAAGTGTGGTAAACAAGTATTATATATTCATGCAAGTAAAGCATAATCCCCCAGTGTTTTGTATAAATTCTAAAAACGACATTTTTAATGAAAAATTACCTGTGCATTTTCGTGAAAAAAACTATTCAAATTAAAAAATTAGACGTGATATATAAATTAAACCATTTGGTATAATCTATCTTGGTTGCTGTTTAGACCAGCGTATTTATTCGAGCCAACATTAACATGAGCTTTATTCTTTGCCCATACCATCAATCTCTCAAAGCTGCCTCTATTCGAAATCACCATGTTGGAGTCAGTTGCAATTCCCTCAATCACCTTTGGTTCCCAGTTTCTTATCAGCAAAGAGTTTAGCACAACAGAGACACTTGACAAGGCCATTGCTCCACCGGCGATTATAGGGTTCAAGGTAATATTGAATGGAATCAGCAAACCCATTGCAACAGGCAACATAAAGGTGTTGTAAATCAGCGACCAGAAGAAGTTGGATTTGATTTTGACAAAAGTTCTGTCGGCAATTTCCATACAATGGATAAGCTGTACTAGAGTTTTATTGTTCATAATGACAATATCACTTGATCCCATAACAATATCCAAACCATCATTGATGATGGAAACACCCAAGTCCGCTTGTGTTAGAGCCAATGAATCATTGATACCGTCACCAACAAAAACAACTTTCTTATCTTGACTTTGTAACTCATTGATGAAATCGTATTTACCTATTGGTGTCATTTCAGCTCTAACATATTCATGAGGCAAGCTCAATTGATCAGCAAAGTTTAAGGCACAATCTCTGTTGTCACCAGTACACATGTATACTTCCTTATTCAAAATGTTTCTTAGATAGTGGACAACATCATTGGCATCAGCCTTCAAAACATCGCTCAAAATAAACTCACCAACAATTTCATTGTTAATGGTAACAAATGAGTTGGATCCTACTGCATCATTCATTTTGTTCTTATTGAAGTAATCCAGACAATCTTTCGACAAGACTTTCTTATTACCTATGACGACTTTGAAGACTTCGCCGGTTGTGGTGTCTTTTATGTTACCATAAACACCTTGACCTACTTTATTTTCAACATCATGCAAAGTATACTTGCCTATTTCGCTGTCATTTGCCTTTTTGTCTTTACAGTACTTGACAAGGCAAGTGGCCACAGCATGTTCCGAAACTCCTTCCAATAGCTCAACCATATTCAAGACATCGTTTTGGCTCAAGTTTTTTTCTTTCAAAATCTGTTTATCTTGGAAGTAATCAAAACTGTTTACCAGTAATTTACCCAAAGTCAATGTACCTGTCTTATCCATAACAAAGGTATCAACATTTTGTAGGTTTTGTAAAATCTGTCCGTTCTTCATCAAAATACCGTGTTCAGCAGCAAGACCAGTTCCCACAATTACAGAGGTAGGAGCAGCTAGACCTAAAGCACAAGGACAAGCAACAACAATAACACTGACTGCGACTTTGAAAATGTCGTAGAAATAACCAGTGTCTATCTCAGTGGTTTCTGAGTTGGCCCCATCAGTGCCTGCTTTCATCGAAGACATTTGTGCAAATGCCTTTGGTACGCCAAAGTACTTACAGTAAACCATCCAGAAGACAAAAGTCAAGAAACTCAAAAATAAGACAAATGGAACAAACCTGGCAGCCAATCTGTCAGCAAGCTCCTGCATTGGAGCCTTTGACAATTGGGCGTTCTTCAAGATCTCCAGCAACTTCAAAAGAGAGGTGTCGTTACCTGCTTTTTCAACCTTCATCAAAAATCTATTGCGGCCATTAACAGATCCGTGTGCTAATTTGTCGTCTTTAGATTTGAGGATAGGAGTGGATTCACCAGTGATGATCTGTTCATCGATTTCAGAGATACCTTCAACAACTCTACCATCGCATGGTATTTTGAAGCCTGGTTTGATTTCCAAGATATCATTTATTTCAATCATAGAGGTGGATATTTGAGTGCTCTTCTGAGTTTCTTTGTCATACAACAAAGCAGTGGTTGGTGACATGGTCATTATTTTGGAGAGAACAAAGGATGTTCTGGCTCTGGCTTTGTTTTCCAAGAACTTACCAAAACTTATAAAACAGAACAACATAGTGGACGTATCAAATAAGATTAGCGATCTGCCGTTGTATATGATCACATTCAAAATGGAGTAAACAGAGAAGGTGTAAGCAGATATGGTGGATATGGAAACTAAAGTATCCATAGTTCCGCTGTAGTTTCTCAAAGATTTTTTGAATGCTTTCCAGAAATGACTACCAAGAGGTCCGAATTGTAAATAGGAAGCCAAGATCAACCCTATAATGTTGACTACAGATATCCTGAAATACTTTTCGTTTATTAGCTTGTATGGGCCTACATTAGGGGTTTTGGTTTTAAAGAAGAACAGTGGAACAAACATGTAGCATGTCATGCAGGTAATTGCTATGATACCTGAAGTCAACAGACTGTGCTTCCAGAATGCAATTTCCTTTGTTCTGTTCAAAGAATTCAATTGTTGGTCTTGTGCAGCGTTTGAGCTATCAATTTGGGGAAGGACATCCACGTCAAATGCTGAGATAATGTCGTCTATAATGGTTCTGATATTAGTTTCTGAAGTTATGTTATATGTTACTTTTAGGTTGTATGATTGTGCTGAGTCAACTCTTGATTTTTTTGTTTCTGCATCATTGCAATATGAAGCTTCTATTTCAACTTCTTCAATATCATCATTAGAGTCTAAGTAGTCTTTCAGGAGTTGCTGGTCAAAGTTGTCGGATGATGAGAAAAGATCAAAATCAACGGTTCTATGGAGTTTGTTAGAATCTTTGGTAGCCATCTTGCCATTGCTTGTGTCTACCTTCTTGACTGATATGAAGTCACAATCAAAGCCAGAATCATCTATGCACTCATATATCTGTTCTTTGACAGTATCAATGTCATTGGTGTTTATATTACAAGTAACTTTACATTCCTCCGTAACAAGAGAAACGTGGCATGTGTTTTCACCCAGGCCTTTGGCTGTTATTATTAGGTTTTGGGACTCCAAGTCCTTTATCAAACTCGTTACTTGTTCTGTTATTGTTGCTGAGCAAGCCCCGCATGTCATTCCGCCGATTTTGTATAGAAAAGAGTAAGCCTCGCTGTTGACAGCAACATCCTTGCTGATAAACAAACTGTCAAACCCAGCATCTTCTATTGTTTCATTAAATATTAGGATGATCTCATCAAGCTCATTGCTGTTGATGTTGGATTCAAAAGAAATTAGACATTCTTCCGTTACTAGAGAGATGACTGCTAGAAAGCTACGTATGTCCTGGTATTTATTGATGACTTGTTCCTGAAAAGCAGATTGGATTTGGTTTTCAATGTTGGATACACAAGCACCGCAAGTCATTCCCTTTACAGAGTATTTCAAAGCTATGTTCTTCATTATTGGTGAGTGTGCGATGAGCTAATTAACTTGTACTTTTTTTTGGGAAGTATACAAATGGATTTTTTTTGTTTGGGTTAGTTGTTTTTATTTCATATATATATTAAGAAGGCAATACAGACTCTGAACAACAAGTCTACAAGAATTACACCCAGCTGTTTTATTTATTGGATACTTTTTTACTTTTTCTTTTTTATTATTGATGAATCAGCCATGAGCAAAAACAGCAAAACAAAAAAAAAGAGAAGTTAATTGGCTCATGGCATTTTTGCACCTTGTTTTTTTCCGTTCAAAGGGTGCAGATTTTGTAGTTCATTTTGCCAAAACGGTTAAAATGCGCGCGGCAATTGTTCTCATCTCCTCTTTTTGGTATTCTGCTTGGAAACACATCGGAGAATCGGCCATGCTATGGTGTCTTGTGGAGACATGATAATCCTATTAGTTAATAGTTGTTTTCTATCATTTTGAAGTGACTGTCACGTACTTTTTTTTTCTGTTTTTCTACCATTGCATGCTGCTTTTTGACACCAGCGGTGATAAGCTTTCGCGTGGCTTTTATCCGGATTTAGTGATATGTCTGCCTGAAGAATATTTAAACCAGACCACATAATCCATGTCTATGAACTAACCCATCAGCTGTACTATTTGACTGCTGTGACCAAGGAGCATTGTTTTTGCTTTGTCACAAAAACCCCTGATGTAAGGCAGACTCTTAGGCGCTCGTACACTTGCTATGTGGGGTTGTTCCTTTGAAGAAAATATTTGTTGAGCATATATTTAACGGTTATCTTTGAATAAGAATTTGTAATTTCTTGGAAAGAGAATAATAATAGGCTGTAGTTTCTTTATCTCAATAGATAAAAGACAATAATCACGATTTAGATGTACCAAATCTCACAAAAAGTTTGTAATAATAGTGGGATGCCTCGATTGAAGTATGCGATCAGAATAGAGTACTCGGCTGATTGACATCCCACCAGCAAAAAAAGAAAGCTGTAAATTATGATCAACATGGGAAGTCGTTGTATGCAAAAATATATGGCAATAGTCCGGATATATGAGCAGATCAACGTATCTTCAGAGAGCCCATCTTCGGCTGGTGCAACAACTCACCAGAATACTATAACCTTAGCATAATATTATTGTGTGCACTATCAATATACCACATATTACAACCTAAATACCACACATCAGCTTCTATGCCAACCCCCCATATCTGATCATCAAGTGATAAGGTTACCATAGACCCCCTTTGCAGTTTCCTAATTAGGCAATTTTTGGGTGTGCCTTATTTTCAGCTATATAATTTTTTTCTAGAAGCTGGAGACACCATCTGCTCGAGATTCTCTCTTTTTTTTTTTCATGTTTACATCCCCCTATTCCCCGTTGATTTTTTCTCTTAAAACAGCATTACCTTCTCATGTATAAACACCAACAGCACACACACTCAGCTTTTTGCGGATAATAACATACTTCTAACTACCTTTTGAGTGCAACCAACACAAGCTATCAATACCAAAAAAATGTCAGAGCAAAGTGCATTGCTTGATAAGAAAGAACAAGCTGATAAGCCATCTCCTGGCGCCAAGCCTGCCCAGCACATCCAGGTTGCCCATGGAGACTACCACAACAAAAACCCATACACGCTGTCCCAGTACAACAAGAACTTCCGGAGCATCAGCTACAACATCGCGTGCTTCTTCTTTGAGATTCTGTTCACCACATTCTTCAGAAAAATCGACCACAAGGGGGTGAGCAACCTGAAGGGGTTGCTGCCTAAGAGCAAGAACGAGCCGCAAGAACCCATTATCCTGATGTGTGGGCCGCATGCGAACCAGTTTGTTGACGGTGGCATTGTGATGCAGATGACCCAGAAACTCACCGGGCTGCAGAGCTGCTCATGCATTGCAGCCTCGTCCTTCAAGCAGATCGTCGTGGGCACCTTTGCCAGAATGACCGGTGGGATTCCTGTTCCCAGACAGCAGGACTACGTGAAGCCTGTGAAGGGCTATGTTCTCGAAGCCATCAGTGATACCGTTGTTATTTTGAAGCCAGCAAAGGGAACAACCTTTGAAAAGGACCCATTGGGTGATCTGATGACCAAGGGGATGATTGGGATCAAGTCCAACGGAAACGCTATCATCAAGTCCATCAAGAAATCCGAGAGTGTGGAGCATGCATACGAAGTGGAAATATCAAAGCCTTTCAAGAAACAGCTGGAGGGCGAGTACGAGTTTGGGTATGCCCCAAGGATCGACCACTCTGTTCTGTTCGAGTCCGTTTTCAAGCACTTGCTGACTGGAGGCACTCTGTCGATCTTCCCTGAGGGTGGGTCCCACGACAGACCAAACATGCTTCCAATCAAGCCCGGTGTGGCCATCATGGCGCTGGGCACTGTGTGTGGAGGCGACAAGAGCAAGAAGGTGAACATTGTGCCTGTTGGGCTGAACTACTTCAACAGGGACAAGTTCAGATCCAGGGCTGTCATTGAGTATGGCCAGCCGATTGTTGTTGACTACGAGAACTGGGGTAAGTTCTACGAAAAGGACTCCTTTGCCACAGTTGAGAAGCTGATGGCTGTTTTGAAGAAGTCTTTATATGCAGTCACCGTGAACACCGAGGACTACGAGACCCTGCAGGTCATCCAGGCATGCAGAAGACTTTTGTACACCAACCACACCGAGAAGCTGTCGTACAATGTTGTCATCAACAGAATGCTGATCAAGGGTTACGAGCACTTCCAGGACGACGAGAGAATCGTTGAGGCAAAGAGAAAGGTTCTGCAGTACAACAAGAACTTGTATGAGATTGGTGTCCGTGACCACCAGGTGAACCTGCTGCAGTCATTGAGTCCACTGAGGGCTGTGAAGCTGTTGCTGAACAGAACTGTGAGAATTCTAATAATGGCCCTACTGGCCTTCCCTGGTCTTGTTTTGTTCTCGCCAGTCTTCGTCACTGCCCACTTCTACTCCATTAAGAAGGCCAAGGAGGGTCTGAGCAAGTCTGTTGTGAAGATCAAGGGGAACGACCTTTTGGCAACCTGGAAGCTGGTTGTTGCCCTTGGACTGGCTCCGTTGCTGTATGTTCTGTACTCCATCATTATGATCAAGTTTGACCTTGTTCCGATTGCCAGACACTTCACATCCAGCGTGATCATCCAGTTCATCGTTGCATACTCGTTCCTGGTATCTGTGACGTACACTGCCTTGAGAGCCGGTGAGACTGGTGTTGACTTGATGAAGTCCTTGAAGCCACTGGTTGTTTCTTTGATGTATCCGCAACAAAAGCTGTACAACTTGAGAATGGAGAGAGAAAAGCTCCAGGAGGAGTTGCAAGTTTTGTGTGATACTCTAGGACCTGAGGTGTGGCCGAACTACGACGAAATGAAGGCTGAGCTGAAGAACAAGCTCGAGGACGACTCCAACGACTACGACAGCAAGCTGAGCTCGAGATCACCATCGAGATCGAGATCCAGATCCAGAAGAAGAAACGACTTCTACGGCGGACAGGTTCTCTTTGCCACAAGCGGCGAGGACCTGAGCGACGAGCCAAGAGGACGTAAGAGAGAAAACTCCCTTGGAAGCATTGGAAGCATGCTAGGGTTTGGCAAGATCAAGGACAACCTGGCAGACGCCTCCAGCGAGGGGGAGTTTGAGGTCATCGACGATGCCGTTGAGGAACCCGAGGCAGGCGTCTCCACTGGTACTTCTGGCCAAACAAATGTCTCAAGCTTGGTGCACGAGAGAATGAGGGACAAGAGACAGCAGAAGTAGCATTGTATATAAACAACAAATAAAAAAATAAAAAACAACTAACAAAATGAGAATATGTAAAAATCAGATACATTAAACATCATATATATAACAAAAATTCTTACTCTCTCTCTTTTATTTATCACCTACTGGCCCATTGGGACCTCGTCCTTGATTCTGTGGACATTGCTTATCTGGATTTCCGTGCACTGGTCATCGAGCAACGAGTCGCTTATGAACTCGACATCACACTTGAGGGCTATTCCGGCTAGAGCTGCTTGCATGATGCCCGCGACGATGTTTGAGTAGTACAGTCTTCTTTGTTTGATGTCGTCTGGGAGCTCGACGAACTTGCTGAAGATGTTTGTGTTGCTGTCGAATCTGAACCTGATGGTCTTGCCAGCCTCGTCAAAGAACACCTTTGGAACCACGTTGATGTACATCTTGAAGCCGACGTATGCGATGGTGTTGCCGAGATCCTTCAGGTTTGAGCATCTGGGGATCTGGTTTGTGACCTTTGAGTAGAAGTCGTCAATCAGTCTGGAGCCGATGTTCTCGCCCATGGCCTTGAGCTTCAGGTTGCACTTCTCAACATCGTTGTCGTAGAAGTCTATGAGTGTTCTCACGAAGCTCCCGTATGTGACGTTGAAGAACTCAGCGTTGATTTTCTTCATGTTCTGCTGGTAGACGTGCTCGCCAAGCTGCTTGAGGAAGACTTCCTTTGGGTAGTCTGGGTCCGTGTGTGGGTCTGTTGAGGATGTGTTTGCACTCCCGGTGCTCATCTGAGAAGACATGTTGTGTGTGTGTAGGGTTGTATCGGTTGTTTGGAAAAGAGAAAACGAGAGTATATGGGATTTTGTTTAGTAAGAGAAAAAAAACACATGAACACCTGGTTTATGCTGGTCAGTGCTTTCGGATATAATAAGGAAAAGACACGTTGGGAGGGATCCTTGTCCCAAAAGAGTTTTGAGTATAAAAGTTTCGGAGATTGGAAGGTCACGTTTTTTAATAGTCACGTTTTATATGGTCACGTTTTTATTAAATATGTCACGTGCTTTTACCAAAAAATTACGGATCACGTTGTTTCAAAAACACGGACATCATTAACGCGCAAACGCGGACCACATTATTTTGTTGACATGTATTTTTCTTATGCCCGTTATCAGCAGAATGATCAACAATCAAGGCTTCTGTTTCTATTTTATTTTTTTTTGAAAATGCGCTTAAAAAAAACAAAAAAAAAAAAAAAAGAGTTATGGTGCCTAGTGCTAAACCTTATCTGTCATAATATTCTCATCTTTTTTTTTTTTGAATAAAACAAAGAAAACGTCATTATGGCATTTTTGTTGTTGCTGTTACACATACTTGCCACATATATTTTCTTTTCCAGTGGGTGTATAGGAACAACTCCGCCCTTCGGTGCCCTTCTATAAACAAAAATGAACCACATATGCTTCATCAGTATGATTCATTTTTTTTTTTTTTACCAAGATATTTTATGTGGCTGGTGTTCATTTTATTACTTTCCCTCCTCAGTGCGTGTATTTTTATATTTTTTCCCTTGAGTATCAACGGTTTTCTCTATTTTTTTTATTTTTCTCTTGAGGATTACGAGTGTTTTAACAGTGTCCGTGACAATCATGTGAGAAAAATGGGTCCCATTTGGGAAAAAAACCCCTTACGCAATGTTTCCAATTTGCTGTGTGGGAGTATGAAAAAATAATCTGTGTGACTCAAGAGAAAAAAAAAACAAAACAAAAAAATACACACGAAAATTGTCTTGGTAAGAACCGTGGCCTCTTTATTTTTTTTGTTAGGGCGAAAGCCGTTCACCTAAGGGGCCCGTTGCTTATGGTGGCCAAAAAATAATGGTGTCCTTGATATCATTGCAGCAGTGAAACTGTCTATGCTTATGTAATCTACTGATATCACTAGCACCGTTATCTACACTTAAGGTGATAGCAAAATAAGAGATAGTGACAGTATACTCGGTATATCTCTTTTGAAATAATGACCCTTGTTTATGTCACAGAGAGATAATCTAATCAGCACTAAAAATAAAAAATAAAAATAAGTTAAAAATAAACCCCCCATGGTGCTTATCTGACACGTACAACCCCTTTCCAAGCCATGTTTTTACTTTTTCAAAATGATTACTCTTGAGTAGCCTTATCCTTGTAATTGCTTCCAAATATACTCCTATGGCTTGGAAGGATATGTCTAACCTTAGCAAGGATCATCACTGTGGCGTATGCTCACAAAGCGGCTGTGCCTTTTCATCTAAAAATAGCCATTGGCGTTTCCCCCAAAATTATGATCCTACTTCCACCGCCATTTTCTCTTTCAAAAAAAAAGAAATGCATGGCGGTTTTTTTTTATATTTCTTCTTTTGTTTTTTTTTTTTTGTCTTGCTGAATCACCCACTTGTTTTTCTTTTTTTTTTTTTTTTTTAAGCGCCAAAGATATATAAGAAACCGCCTTATGATAATCAAATCTGGAAATCAGAAAATAAATAAATAAATATAACAACAAAGTATTACCACAAATACCCAAGAAAGAAAACAGAAAGGATTATTCTACCCAGTTGTGATTCTGTTTCAATAACAATTTTTCCATTTATTTTTTTTTTCTCAACAATTTCTTTTTTGATATTCTAAAAAAAACCATAAACAACGCATAGAATCCTCCAAATGGACTCCTCAACTTTCAATGCCACAGCAGCAAAAATCGCTGCCGACAACGCAAACGGTAACCTTACTCTGATCGCAGAAATATACAAAGGCCACGAATGGCTGTCTCCAAAGTCCATGTACTCAGGCGCCAAGCCAGACCTGATCTTCAATGCTGTTGCCATGGGTGTCTTCTACGCATACACCGCATGCCACTTCATCTTGTTTTTGATCTACAAAAATAACTTCTTCGGTATTTGCATGATCCTGTACCTATTCGGACAGGCCATTGGTTACATGGGAAGATTCCTGGCTGTCGCTGACATAACCGGCTTATCCCTAAACAACCAGAACTACTTCCTGCTGCAGTTCATCTCATTGACCTTGTCTCCTAACTTGTTCAATGCCGCCATGTACTCCCAATACAGCAAGGTTCTGTTCAAATACGCCACCACCAGAGACAACGTCTACAAGTTGAATGTCTTTGGAAAGAGAATCCAGCCAATGCTGATCAGTTTCCTGTTCATCGCCTCCGATATCACCTGTTTGCTAGTCCAAGGTGCCGGTGGTGGTATCGAAGGTGGTTCCGTTAATACTTACGACCCTAACGCCCTAAAAGTCGGTAACAGTATCTTCATCACTGGTTTGGCCCTTCAAACATCTTCCATGGCCTTCTTCCTAGCTGTCTTCTTGAAGCTAATCTACAACATCTTCATCAGACAAAGAATCGAGTACCTAAACAGCCACCTGGACATCTCCAACCAAAAGAAGCTTTCCTACAACAAGACCTTCTTTGCTCCTTGGAAGTGGCACGCCATCTACAAGAGTGTCAGATTCGAGGACATCAACCCAATCATGCACAACATCGACACCTCTAACTTCTCCTCCATCAGATTAAAACTGTTCAAGTCCTACCCATTCTCCCTGTTCATTGCCTTCGCCCTTGCCGTTCTTAGATGTATCTACAGACTAGTTGAGCTAGCCGACAACGGTTTCAACGGTTTCTTGATGACTCACGAACACTACCTGGTCGGCTTTGACTTTGTTCCTTTGTCCATCAGTACCTTGATCATGTGTATCTACGCCGAGGGTGTTGTCTTCGGCAAGAAGGGTCTGCTTGAAATCTTCCTAATCAAACTAAGCAGCTACAGAGGCCTAACCACCAAGCAGGAACTAAGGGTCGAGTTCAGACACATGTTTGGCTTGAAGGTCAACAACGAAAAGCTAAATAAAGAATTCAACAGCATGGTCAGAGACCAGGGCCAGCGTGTTGAGCTGAACAGAGCCTCAGCCGACATGAACAACCTAAGCCACGAAACCTCAAGAATCAACGACGACTCAGACATGGACCTATCCTCCAGCCACTACATAAAGGACTCCCTCTTCTTCGAGGCATGCATGGCCGACTACACAGAATCTCCATGGTGGAAGTTCAGCAACTACACCAAGAAAACCGAGCAGGGCGACCAGACCAGCTTCAGCAAGGAAGAGGAGAACGAGTACGAAAACGACAGAATGTCCGTCGACGACCGTTACATCTAATCTGTAAAACGCTATATATAAACAATAATATTAACATTTTGAAATTTGAAAAAGAAAAATAAAAAAAGAAACTATTTACTTGGCAAAGCGCGAAACCTTGCCGAAACTGCTCGCAGCGCCTTTGCCAAAGCTTGCTGGCTTCGGCGGGGCCCCTTTGATGGGCATTCTGGAGGCGTTCTTCTGCACAAAGGCCTTGTAGCCCCCGTACTTGTTCGTGTATGGTGTGTTTGCGTACTTCCCACTGTCGACAATGTTGTTTGCCATCGTGTGTTTCAGGAAGTCCTGCACCCCACGGTCAGTCATTCTGTTTCTCTGCATTCCGTACCCGAAGCTGTTGTATCCAGCCTGGCGTCTTTTTTCGTGGAGGTCGTCCAGGTCCTTCTTGCCGAGCACAGGCACGTTTGGTCTGAACTGCGGCAGCAGGTTGTTTCTGCCTGACTGGATGAGGTCCTTCGGATGGTCGTCGTACCCCAGCCACAAAACATCGCTGAGCTTCGTCTTCGGCGCGTACTTCTGGTGCAGAAAGCATTTCTCCATCAGCTTAACGGTCTCGGACTCCTCGGGCTTCTCGGGGTGGAACACATCGTTCTTCACAACAGCTGACAGTCTGTTCGCGTGTCTCTTGTAGGTGTCCAGGAGGTACCACAGACTCCCGTTGATGCCTGTGTTGTTGCATCTCGAGGCGACCTTGAACTTGTTCGGGTCACTGTCCTTGTGGCGTCCAGCAACGCTCCTCTTCAGGAAGTTGTTTGCCTCCTTTGCGAACGCGGAGTTCTTGTTCGTCATGATGATGCTGTTCTTGTGCACGTTCAGGTCGGTTTCATTCTCCGTCAGCATTGGGTAGGCCTTCTGCAGGGTGCTGACCAGGTGGGCCGTGTCGACGTCCGGCAGAATCGGAATCCCCAGCCACGACATCGTGGCCCCGGCCATGTCAATCGCAAAGTCCTTAGGGAAGTACTCAACAACACCGGAGTTCTTGTCGGTCATCATCGAGGATATCTTGTCCGGCAGTGTGTGTCCGGACGAGGACGGCATGACCGACATCAGCTGCTCGTATGGCAGGATCGGGAAACTCTCCGGGTGCTTGAAGCTCGTGTACTGCTTCGACAGCTTCTTGGCTGGGATCTCCAGCACATGGTTCTCAACAAGCTTCACGGTGTCTCTGAAGTCAGCTAGAAGAGGGCCGTGGTTGTACGGGTACGACCAGTCCCACGAGGCACAGTAGTCGTAGTAGTACTTCAGAACCCAGGAGACACCCTTCAGGTACTCCCTGGCAACGTTCTTCTTCTTCTCCTCAATGGCTGTCTTCAAGGCTTCTTCGCTGAGAACCTCAGCCTCGAAACGAGTAAAGAACTTGTTCTTGTAGTATCTATCCTCATATCCGGGACGATCAAACTCAACCAGCTTGTGACTGTCAAAGACATTTCCGCCCTCAGCACTTGCTGGCAGATCGTAGAATCTCTCCGCAAGGAGCTTCTGGGTCTCAGCCTCGATAAACTTCATCTTGTCCATGTTGGCACTCTTGACACTTGCTGTTTTCTTTCTCATCGCAGCAACAACATCACTCTCATCGGTCTTTTGCAGCTTGCTGGCTGGCATGTATTCGTCGTAGCCCTCGTTGTTGGTGACAGCCATCTCCTCTGTGCCCAGGTGCGCGGATCTGGCGAGCTGCGACTTGTGCAGGTTCCACGCATTCTCGGCTCTGGATTGCAAGGATCTCTTGTAGCTCTCGGCCTTTGACTTGGCCTCCAAGGCAGACTTCTTCAAGATTTGGGGCTCCTTTGCAGCCAAGCCCATCAGAAACTTCTCCAGGACATGGAAGTTGATGTTACCGTTTCTGGTCAAGTACTGGGCCTGTGTCTTCTGCAACAGCTTCCACTCATTCAACAGAAGCTCCAGACCCTGTTCCCTGATACTCAGTGATGGCAAGTGCGGCAAGAAATCATTACCACAGAAGAAACACATGAAGATCCAATCATCAATGGCTCTTTCCAGGTCGAACAAGGAATTCAGGGAGCCTGGGTTCAGCTCAACGCTGAGGTATTCCCTCAGAACAGACAGGTGCAGCCACAAGAAGGGCTTTTTGCTGGACTTTCTGATCAGCTCAGCCTTTTCTTCTTCATCGAGCTTGTCCATGTTTTCAGGTTTTTTGGCTCTGTTGAATTTCTTGGCGCCCTCGACTGTGTGGAGGAAGACATCTTCTCTCAGAATCTTGAAGTGTGGCTCGTGCGAGGCAAGGGCCAGGAAAACCAAGTCCGCATCCAAACCATACACACAGTGCGAGGTGTTGTTGTTGTAGCTGGGGTCTTTTCTTTGACTTCTGATGAAGTTCATGATCTTGTGCTCACCCTCACCAGGCACGTTGGAGTCACTCAGAATGATCTTCAGATCCTTCCATGCCGGATCGCTTGATAGCTTGTATGTGACCCAGTATCTCAAGCAGATGGCCAGTTTGTGCATGAACTGCGTACCTGGGGTGATAGCGTTACTGTCCCATCTACCGTTGACAATACCTCTCTCGGCGGATTCGGTTTCAGCAGCGGATAGTTCTTCCTTTGAAGAACCTTCAGACTTGACGATCTTGCCGTGTTCATTCAGTTGGAAGGATACTTCCGAGGTGGCGTTTTTCAGGTTGCTTTGGTAACTTTCCTGGGCTGATCTGAATCTTCTGGATCTTTGTTGTTTCAGCTTGGCTTTTGGGGCAACACCATCAATGGCCAAGTATATCAAGTTTCTTGGTTTGGCCATCAAGATCATTCTTTCTGTATACTTCAAGACCTCTTGGATCATTTCCTCCTCGGTTTCCGGAGGCGGTCTATCTTCAGGATGTGTGGATGGATGGATCAAACCGTTCATATCTAAGTACAGGTTGTCCAACTCACCGTTCTGGTTGGCCTTTTTGTAGGCAGCAGACAATTCATCTTCGTTATCGAAGGAGTACTCCTCCTCTAACACAGGAGAGACAGTTTTTGGATATTTTTTTGCTAGCCAGGCAAAGAAAGCTGGCACACCCATTTAATTTCTTCTTTCTGCAGTTGCTTTTTGGGGATTCTGTGTATTTGTTTTTCAGCAATGAATAAACACAATGTGGAAACGTGAGCAAGAGAGTAAAGAAAATTCATAGTCAAAAAAACAAGAAAAAGAAAAAAAAAATAAAGATGTCGAATGCCCGAATAGGCAGTCACCAAATGGTTTAGAAAAAAAACACACACACACACGAACAATGCTGTTTAGGGAGATATACATAAAACTTCGGGTAAACTCTACTCAGCCAAGTCCTCTTCCAAACTCTCAATGAAGTCGTCGTACTTACCATTGGATACTCTGTTAGCCTTTTGTAATAACTTCAGAGCCTTCTTTAGTAGTTTGTCCTGGACCTTCTTGTTGCCTTCGTTAAGAGCACTCAACTGGATCAGAGACTCACTGTAAATAACCCAATCATCAGGGGACTCAGACAGTTGGTACAGCTTTGACATGAACACACCGTTTTGCTTCAAGGCAGTTTCCATGTTCTTTTCATCGGTATTTTCATTGTCTAGTTCCTTGAGGAAGTAGTCACCAATGGATCTCAAGTTCTCCAGTCTCAATGGGATTATGTTTTCTTTGGTCAGGTTCTGGATGCCTTCATCATCCTCATTGTCCAGGTTTGCTTCATCAGGGATCTCCAAGCTGAACTCCTCCAAAAGAGAGTTGCACTTGATGAACATGTTTCTTAGGGCAACGACGTACTTTGATTCGTTCTCGATGATTTCAGCATGGAACTTGGAAAGAGGATGCTTGTCAGGCAATTCCTTGACTACAGAGAAGTCATGGTCTTCATCGACACCCTCATCCAAAAGCTTTTCCTTTGTGTCACTGCCCAAAGTTTCGCTAGAGTCTATAATAACATGCATGGTTTGCAGAGTGTCTGGCACAACAACGGCAATGAACTCAGCAATGCAGAACTCAGTGTCTTTGAAGTTCTTGCATTCAGCAATCAAATCGTCAATGGAGTCCTCAACCTTGGTCCAATTGGTCTTGAAGATTTTTAAGATCTCCTTCTTGCTGATTTCGTCTTTGATGTGCTCGTCAAACTCGTAGTAGCTGACCATTTCCTTACCCAGGAAGTAATTGGCGATTTTTTGTAAGTTGACAGAGGCCTGGATGAAGTTTAGTAGTTTATAGTTGATGGAAGACTTGTCTGTGGAGGCCTTCAACCCTAGCTCGATGAATTCATTGCTGTTTTCATACACATCGGCTATGTTCTTGAACATCTTCTCGTAGTCATGGTCACCCTCGTCATCATCTTCGTTTTTGTTGATGAATTGCGACAACTTGGACAGACTCAAGGCGTATACGGATGCCAAGGCACCAAAGAACTGATACTCTGGGGAGGAAGCATCAGCGGTCTTTTGTTTTTTGGCAGTGTTGTTTTCTCTGGCAATCATAAAGTCATTGCAGTAGTTGATGACACCGTTTAGAAACTTTGGATCACTGTCGTTGATGTTCTTCAGCACATGTGAGATGTACAGTTGGACGACTTCATCTATAGGGTTTGAGTCGATGGTTATAGTTTCTTCTTCAAGGGTTCTTTTTTCAGCCATTATGGGGGTGAGTTATTTGGTTGTAAGTATTGCTTTGGGGGTTAGTATTAAAGAAGATTATATTGGTAAGAATCAAATGAATTATCCCATCGTTCGTTAAAAAAGGGTGAACAAAGAAGAAAAAAAAAAAAGTCAAATAAAAGTCAAAGGCGTTTGAATAATTTTTGAATATGTTTAAAAGGGGGAATTGTATATTGTTTGTAGCGTGAAAAAAAAAGAAGAAGATGTAATGGGAGGGATGGGAGCAGAGAGAAAAATACAATTATAATATTTTATATAAACAGGTCACGTGTGTAGAACAGTAATAGACTGTCACGTGTTTATCTTGTAATACTCACGTGTTTTTACAGAAACACTCACGTGGTTACATTAACCGCTACCATATTCTGATTAGCCTTTTCTTTCTACCCACCTCGAATGTCACTACTCTTTTTTTTTTTATCACCACAGTTTTTTTACAGTGTTTCCTGCTTACATACACAAATCACTGCTTTTAATGAAAATACACACTTACTAGGACAGCAATAATCAACCTTTTAGCCTATTCTTTCAAAAAAACTAAAAAATATTTTCACTTAGTCATATACCACCACACTTCTATATCACCTATATAAATCATTACCTGGAGCTAATATAATTAAGATACAAACAAATGTTTACAGTAAACCCAAACATTAATTCATACAACATGGGAGTACTATCTGTTCTGAACTTCACTGATGAGTATCACCTAATGGTTGGCTCATACTCCACAAGCTACCTGTCAAACAAGCTGAATATACTCAGCAAGCAGGGCGTTAAGAAATTTTACCTAATCACCGAACAAAACGAACACATCGACAGAGTACTACAAGAATATCAAGAAACTTTGAACATAGAAGTCGTCATCATTGACAACTACACCAGCAACGACCTTGTCCAGCAGCACCTATTCCACAAGGGCCGAGAGGACGTGGGCTTTGTGATCGATAGGGTTTGGGTCAATTTGCCTTCACACATCACTGGCGGGGCTTTGGAGGAGATCGATTCCTTCAAGAACCAGCTCTTCAACACATGCCACAAGAACAGAGTGCCAATCTCATCGCTGCACGACTCGGACAACTCCAAGTTCCACCTGATCCCCACAGTCAAAAACGCCCAGACCGGCATTGAGCTGGGGATCTCCACGAACAAAAACGGATGCATCATCGGAACACGTCTGCTGAAGGAGATCGAGCTCAAGTTCTGGAAACTCAACAACATCGACCAGTTCCTGGAGAACGTGGTCTTTCTGAGAAACTCTCTGAAGGAGCTCCAAAAGGACAAGGCAAACCACCAGATCAACGACGACTTGTGGTACCAGATAGGTTTGATTGACCAGGACGAGGAGGGCTGGGACAGCTCGAAGTTCAACGAGTTCGTCAAGGAGGACTACATCAAGAGCAACTCGCACAGGTTCGAGAGAGCCAGCAGATGGCTTGCCCAGATGATCCAGTACTACCCCCTAAAAGCCCTTCGAACCGTGACTCTGAAGGATCTCTTCCAGAACGGGTCCAATGATATGTCCGAAGCCGTGGAGGAGGCCAGCAGTGGTCCTAATGAATCTTACCACAAGGAGGTCTCGTTGAATGAGCTTCTGCAGAAGATCACCGAGGACCTGCTCCAAAACGACAAGGACAGTGGGGTGAACACACTGAAGCTTGTGGGCTCCGGACCTGGTTCGGTTGAGATGCTCACTCTGCAAGCCATCAAGTCGATCCACGAGGCTGATCTGATCCTGGCCGACAAGTTGATCCCCGAAGAGGTCCTGTCCATCATTCCAGACTCAAAGACCGTGTACATTGCCAAAAAGTTCCCAGGGAACGCGGACTCTGCACAGGAACAGCTGCAGAAGAAGTGTCAGGAGGCTTTGTCCAAGGGGCTTAATGTTGTGAGACTTAAGCAGGGAGACCCGTATGTCTTTGGGAGAGGAGGCGAGGAGTTCATCCAGCTGAACGAGTACATCTCCGAAAACAACCTGAATGCAAAAATAGAGGTGATCCCAGGCCTGACCTCGGCCCTTGTTGCCCCACTGGTCGCGGACATCCCACTCACAATGAGAAACATCAGCAACGAAATAAGCATCATGACAGGAACAGGAACAAAGGGGGAGCTGCCAGAGTACCCGCCATACAAGAAGGAGAGAACATCTGTCTTCCTGATGGGTCTGCACAGAGTGGAGATGCTCGTGGACAAGCTGGTTGTGGACAAGAAGTGGGACCCATTGACGGATGTGTGCATTATAGAGAGAGCAGCCTGCAAGGACCAGCGTGTCACCAGAACGCTGCTGAAGGACCTTGTTGAGGTGGTTGGCATCATTGGCTCCAGACCGCCTGGCCTGATTGTGATGGGTCCGGCTGTGTCTGCGCTAGTCCCAAGAACCGGCGAGCTGTACACAGTCAAGGAAGGACTGTGAGGGAGCTGCCTAGATGAATTTTAATTTTTTAAAAAAAAATTAATTAATGAAAAATAAAAAAAAGTCCGCGTGCGGCTGAACTATATATGAAGTCATTATTTATTATCCGATAAAGCGGATCTTCTCCGAATATTGTTTTTTTTTGGGGGGAAAAGGTGTTTCCACTTCGCCTTTTTGCTGTGCGCCAAGCAGCTCCAAAAGAAAAATACTATGACTGTGGTCATATTTCGATTATATATCGCCTGAAAGACAATGTGTTTCACAGGATAGCTTGGTTTTCGCTATTATTTTTTAAAAAAAAAGGAAATATATATGCAGTACAGTTGGTTCCTGTTGGGGGGACTAGCATCTAACAAAAAAGAGAAAAACTAGACAGGAACACTCTATGCCATTTCCTCTTTGATTTTCTATTTGTTATTGTTGGTGTGTGTTGTTACTTGATTGTCCGAATGAAGTAGGGGGATATTTACTATTTTTTTTAAATTTTTTTTTATTTAAAAAATATAACCTGCTGGTGACTTGCACTAGAAGGCATTGACAACTCTGTTGTCCGTTGTCTGCTCCTTGGCCAGCTTCTCGGCGTTCTTCTTATGCAAGTCCTTTTTGGCGTTATTCAACTGCTCGCAGTTGTGCATTTCAAACAGTCTGTGCTCGGTGCAGTAGGTGTTCTGGCAGAACTGGCAGCTGCCCGTGAACTTGTTGGCTGTCTTCTTGCACTTGCTCTTGCAGCATGTGTTCTTCTTCTTCTTCTGCTGCTGCTTTATGGACTTGATGACCTCAACCTTGTTGGTGTCGGCCAGCGAGACTGAGACAGTTCTGTCTTTCAGCGTCAAGTCGTTTTCCTGTTGGTTAGTGCTCATGTTGTCTTTGTTGGGAGTTATTGTAATTTTTGTTTGTTTGTTTTGAAAATAGTAATATAAAGTAATAAATATTATGAATAAATAAAAGGGAAATATTAGAATTCTCTTACTACTATATCTTGTGGTTCTTTATATACAACTCTCTCTGTTTTTTTTAGTAGAAAACTATTAAAACTAATGAAATTAAATGTTAAATTCTGCCTTTTTTTTTCTAATGGGAAAATGTTCCACCTTGCAGCCATTTGCCACTGTGTGTGTTTTTTGGCCGGTTACCTAATCGCCCGTCACCCTTTTTTGACAACAAATCCACAGAATATATTTATTTTACGTTTTGCGTATTTTGTCTGTATGGGAAAAAAAAAAAAATATAGAAGCATGTTTCATTTTTCTCTTTTGGTTTGACTCATATATACCGGATTTAAGCAACCGTTTCCTCTAATGGTGGCCATCTATTCAAAGTCATCCTTGATGCTGCTCAGGTCAATTGCCTGGCCTGGCTTGAAGGCTGGCAGCCCCAGGTAGGGGCACCCGTCGCATCTGAACGCATCTCCAAGCGCACAGGACCCACAGCCACCAACCTTCTTCCCCTTGATGGTGAAGTCAACCTCAGTCAGGTCGTCTTTGCTCAACAGCAGTATGTTCTTGATTCTCTCTCTGTTGGCCTTCTTTCTCTCCTCCAGGTCCTGCTCCTCCAGCTCCTTCAACCCACATGTACAGTTGTCGCAAGCCTTTCTACGTCTGGTCAACTTGGTCCCGTCTCCTGTTTCAGTGCACCCAACCATGTACAGCTTGGTGAAGTCTTGCTCCTCGCTGCCAGTGGCCTTCTCCTCCTCGGCATTCAGAACATCAGCAGCACTGGTGGCCTGGGTCTGGGCTGGTTTTATGATCTTGTTCTCAACCTTCTTCAAGTTGCCCTCAAAGTCCTCAAAACCAAACATCTTCTTTTGCAGCTTGGTGATTTTGCTCAAGGGCATGCCCACCAACAAGCCGTTGATGTGCAGTAGGGAGTTGGACAATTTCAGAAGCAAAGCCAGCTCAGACTTGTTGCTGTCCTCGGCAGACGGGCCTAGGTAGTGTATGCAGTCGAAGGTTGTGTTGATGGTGTCGTAGGCCTCCAAGAAGTTAGGCAGCAAAAACTGGTGCACTTCATATGACTTTGACTTGTAGTCGCTCATGGTGCTCTCGACTAGTTCGGCATTGGTGGTGACTACTGGGTGTAGCAATATTAAAACGTTGGTCATTGGTGTTGTGTGTGATTCTTTTGATGGTTTCTGACTGAAAGATACCCTTTAAATAAAAATAAGTGAGGGGATTTACTCAATAAATAATGGTTGTTGGTTGGGGAGACATTTGCTAACCTCTTTCAGCAATGTCCAATTATCTAATTGGCTATCGTAAGTCTTAGCCTTTTTTTTTCTCTCCCACTGTGAAAAATCGCACAGGAGATTCCCGGCATTGAACAAAAAAAAAGAAATTTTTTTTTAGTGCTGGGGAGTTAATGACACAACAAAAAACGTGACTCAACCAACCAACAAGAGTACCACCCTTATCGGGCCGCTCATCTTACCTGATGACACTACCAAAAGCTACATGTTCTCAGATGCCTAAAACAAATTAAAAAAACAGTGTATGTATATAAAGAAAGGGTTTATCATATCATTCCATATGCTAATATATGATCATCCTAATCAGAAAATGTGCTTATCTCCTTTCTCTTCTGCTCGGCCAAAATCTCTTTCATTTCTTCTTCTTGCTCAGCAGTCTCATCGTCGTCGTCATCAAAGTCCTCGGAATCGTCCTCGTCGTCATCTTCTTCGGTTTTCTTCAGAACAACTCTGTTGCTGTCACTGCTCACCTTCTTCTCATCCACGGCTTGGGACTGGTCAGCATTGGCCACACTGCCTGGTTCCTTGTCCTGGGCAGTCGCACTCTGCTCGTCATCGTCGCTTTCTTCTTCCTCATCCTCATCGTCGTCTTCCTCGTCGGAAATACCAAGCTCCTTCACAATCTTATTCACAATCTCATGCGGGTCCATCATTCCTCCAAGACCAATGTCTCCGTGGACACCCATGATCTTCTCAGCTGGCTTGAAAACAGTTATCCACGGCATCTCCTCTTTGATGAACTTCAGGTGTCTCTTCGTGATCACTGAGTTGTATGACTGCGACACCATTGATGGCGCCAAAAGAATCGGGGACGATGGGTTCCATGCTCTGACCACATTCGTCAGCAAGTTGTCACACAGCCCAAGGGCAATCTTGGATAGGGTATTCGCAGTCATTGGCGCAACCACCAGAATATCAGCCCATCTTCTCAGCTCAATGTGCAGCACAGGATCAGTTCTCGACTGCCACACATCCCACTCATCAGAGTCCTTCCACACCTTCACATGCGCTTGCAGATCGAGAAGATGGTGGTTCTCCCGCTGCAGAGTCTGGATCTTTGGCGAAACAGCCTCCTTGTCTGCAGATAAGTCGCTTGTGTTCGCATGCGGTAGGGTTTCCTCCGGCACGGCCTCCTTGCTTATCTTCTGTTGCTTGAGCTCCTTCTGCTCCTTCATCATCTGCTTTTCCTGGCGCTGCTTGAACAGCAATCTCTCAGCAGTATCGGTCACTATAACTTGGATGGCAACTTTGTTCTGTCCTCCGTAAACATCCTCAAGCTTCTTGATCAGCAGCTTCAATTTCAAAACACTCAAGGACCCACAGGCCCCAAGCAAAATGTGCAGTCTGCCATCGTCTAAGGGCAACGATGGGTGTATGTTCTTGACGTTGTCTTTGCTGGTGTTTTGCAGGTCAGCCGGTTTTTTGGACTCAGTATCACTGACCCCTTTGGTTTCATCGTTTTTGATATCCTTGCTGTTGAAGACTTGCGAGGTCCCCAGGTTGGATGGATTGGCCGGTATGCTGCTGATAGGCGACTTCTGCTTGAAAACAGGCGACTCTCTGTCTAATTCGTCATCCTTGCTCATCACATTTTCATTTATGCTGTTGTTTCTACTGTTGGCTGTGTCGTTATTTGCTAGAATCTTATCATTCACGGAATCATAGATCTTTGGAGATGGCGCAATGATGCTCGAGTCCTTGGACAGCCCTACCTTCTGGGGGGTTTGGAACTTCACATTGCTTGTTTCGTTGTTGCTTATGGTATCTTTTCTCAAAAGACCTTGTGGTTGCAAGTCTGTTTTATAAGTATCCTTTAATATCTTCATATCGTTTTCGTTGTAACTGGATGCAGAGCTGTCGTTGATGTTGGAGGAGGAGTTGTTGGGAGAAGCCAACGAAAATCTCACAGGACTTACTTTATGTGCGTCGTCCATGATTGGACTACTGACCTTCGGTACATCTCCTGTTAATTCATCAGCATTGACACTGCCGTTTCTTTGGCTTTTCTGCAGCTCCTTCTGCTCCTTCAACTCTCTTTGCTGCTCCTTATGTTGCTGTATGTGTTGTTGTAAAGGAGTCACCACAACCTTCTTTGGATCACTGAATGTGACTGTAGGTATCTTTCTCATCCCCGAGGGGGTGTTGTTGACAATGGCCCCGGATGTCCCCGAGACGTTCATGATGCCCTTTGGGGTTTGTGACTGTGGAGTGCTGTATGGGTATTTGGATGAGTTAGCAGGACTCAAGCTATTGAAGGGGTTGTTGGACTTGTTTTTGATGCTTTCATTGCTCAAGGTTTTGACTATTGGTTGAGACTCATTAGCATTTCCGCTGATGCCAACTTCTTCTCTCAATTGTTCAGACATCACTTGTATTGGTTGTTTTTGTAGTTGGTTGTTATTATGATATTACTTGGTTGCCCTTAGAGGTACTGTCCAGATGATACATAAGCTAGAAAAAAAAAGGCACACCCACACATACGCACACACACACCCATGAGGGCAGCTTTACCAAACGTTGCGAGATGCCAAAAAAGAGTTCAAAAAAAAAAAAAGGAATAGGCGAAATAGCAGCACAAGGGGCAGGGGAAAAAAAGAAGAAAGAAAACCGCCACCAAAAAAAAAAAAATAGCAGATGGCGATTTGAAACTGGTGGAATCCCTCGGAAACCCCCCATCAGCAAAAAAACAAAAAAGAAAAAAAAAACAGAAATCCTTAACAAAAATTACCCAAATAGGAAACACACTCCCAATAGGCTAAGCGCGTTATCTTATCTACACAAAAAACACACACATACATAGCATAATATCAATTCCGTACTGCTACCTTATCTTCTTCTTCTGCCCCTGGTCTTTCTTTTCAGACCGTTGTTGTTCTTGTTGTTACCGTTTGCACCATTGGTGTTGATGTATCTGTTACCATCAGTGACTGTTAGCTTGTGACTCTTCAAACCATCTATTTCGAACGGGTTTATGACATTGTTCACAGAGGCTGTGTTGTCTACAGCACTTCCGCTTCCGGATACCTCGTAGTACTGGTTCAATACCTTCTCGTTATGTCTGTTCACCCAGTTGTGCTGCTTCATCATCTTCGCATATTCAGGTTGATCTTCTTGCAGGATAGGGGTGTCGTGGTAGGCCTTCACTTGGTCATAACCCTTCTTACCGTATCTCTTCTTAGTGTTTTTACTTTGCGGAGATGCTATGGAGTACTTCAAACCTCTCTTGAACCACTGGAAGTTTTTCTTCAAGTGTGGGGTGATCTCACCTGTTTTACAATCAACAGAAACAGCACATCTCAGCAAAGTTCCAGCTCCACCACAGGAAGGACAGAAGTGCAACTTCTTCATCACCTTGGAGTTGGTCAAGTAGTCCTTTGGCTCAGCGACCATGTGGAAACAAGCATGGCATCTTAGTCTATAGTTTCTTACCTTGGTGATTCTTAAACCATTGGTGAAGTTCATCAATGACAAGTTGATCTGCAAAGCAACGTTTTGCACAGCAAAATCACCAGTAGCAAGGGCAACTAAGTTGTTGACATCATCGGTCTTTTCGGTATCTTCACAATCAACGTTCTTACCTTGGTCCTTCAAAATTTGTTTGGCTAAGTTTTCTGGAGTGATCCACTCATCCTCATCTTCTTCTTCGTCGTAAACACCCTCGTTGGATTCAGCACTGCTTTCTTCAGAAGTTTCAGCTTCCTTTTGTGCTTCTTCAACTTCTTCTGTTTCTTCAACCTCAGCAACTTCGATTTTTTCTTCTTCTATAACATTGCTTTTCAAGGCTCCGTCCAGCATTTCCTTTTCTCTCAGAGCCTTCTTTTCTTTTTGCTTCTTACCACCTCTTCTGTTGTTTTTCTTCTTCTTCTTTAACTCTTCGGTTTTCTCCATTATGATTTGTTCAGCTAGCTTTTGACCTGGATGTTCTCTTAAACCACTGCTTCCCAACTTTTCAACATGTATTTCATATGCCAAGGCCAAAATGTGCATATCGTTTTCAGACAAGACATTGAAGTCACCAGTCAACAAGGCAAAGTTCTTGACAAACTTGATTGAGTCGCTCTTTGGGTGTCTGACTTGTAAGTTACCCAGCGGATTCCAGTACTCTTCCAATTCCTTTCTAGCATTCGAGGACTTGATTTCGTTGTAAACGGTTGGTGTTGTGTAGTAGTTCTTACTGAACTTCTTGTAGTGGGAATATGGCTGAGAAATCAAAGGAGTAGCATCCATGATCAGGTCATTGACCTTATAGTCATCATCAAGTTCAATCTTTGGTAAATTGTTTTCCAGTTGCTCTGGGGTCTTTGCAACAACAACATCGGCAACAGGTACAGGTTCTAGCGGCTTGAAAGAAACACGCTTGACATTAGCAGTTACTGTAATAGCCATTCTGTTTATATTAGTCTTTTTATTTGGTTTGCTTAAATGACAATTTTCTACTCTGATTTTGTATTGAAATCTTTATTTTTTTTTGTTAAAGTATTTAAATTGAGACAGATGAGACTGTTTTCCCGAAATGGTAATTCGTGCCTTTGATGAGAAAAAAGAAAAAAAAAATTAAATAATGAAAATAACATGGTAGCGGTTAGAGTTTCCAGAAAGTTATGGAAACGGGAATAAAAATTAAAGGGTGCTCCACAAAAGGCTATAAAAGGTGTGGATTGTTATCATTATTTTGAGTCAATTTAAGAAATGTTTCCAAAAGAAAACTTTTAGGAGAAAACCCCAATCGATAACAATAATATTTACCAATAATGTCCACTGAATTGATAATTGAAAAAACTGATTTTTATCAAAGTATTGATAAGCTAACTCTAGATCTTTATACCACAAAGCCATTGCCTGAAGTCCTCAAAAGCATAAAGTCTCCGTTGGAAAAAGACCTAATCAAATATGACGAATCAACACAAACTCTTGTTTTGAAGTTTGACATTGATGGTTACTGTATTGACTATTCTCTAAAGCTAGCCCATCCAGTGTCTGAAATTGCAAATCTTTCCGTGGGATTCAAAAAGTTCGAAGTATCCTTGGTAAAGGCCGATAATAGCATCAACTGGAAACATGTGGAGTACAAGGAAAACCAATCGTCCAGTGATGGCCACTTATTCAACACCTCCAACACAGTCGACTCGTCAACAAACATATTGAAACAGCCATACACCTCAAAAGTAGACTGGGCTCACTTTGATGCTGACACCACACCCGAACTGCAAGAAGACCTGAAAGCTGAAGAAGACGATGAAAAGGCGTTTTTCCAAAAGATCTTCAAGGACGCCACTGATGACCAGAAGAAAGCCATGATCAAGTCGATGCAGGAGTCTAGCGGAACTGTTCTTTCAACCGATTGGGACAAGGTCAAGGAAAACCCAGTTGAACCAAATCTTCCAGATGGCGCTGAAATCGTCCCTCGTTAAGTAAATATATAAACAAATCATAAGTTACTCATGTCATTTATGGCTATGCCTGTTTTCACTTCATGGCTATCCTTTTCCTCTTTCTTCTCTTCGTTCATCTCGTCAAGCTGTTGTTTCTGCCACATAGTAAACTTCATATCGGAAACAATGTCGATGTCCTCGTTGATGGAGTTGTCACTCAGACTTATATTTTTGTAGTCAAAGTCTTCCACTTTCTTTTTAACAGTCATCGGCGATGATGCATTGGACATTTGTTCAATGGTCTTCGCAATAAAGGAAGTTGCCTTGATGGGAGAAAGAGACTCATTCATAAGAACATTGGTGGCGCTTTTGTTGATCACCTCATCCTTGCCAGACATTCTGACCTTCTTTAGAGCATAGTCATCAGGGTTCACTCTAGGTGCTGGCAACGATCTCTTGTAAGACCCAGATGATGTGACTCTACTACTGGCCCTATCGGATCTGTTTCCTCTGCTGCCCTGGGACAAAGAGGCTAGACTCCTGATGTTCACGCTCTTGGCATCAGATTTCAAGGAGTGAGTGGATGTCATTCTAGATCCTTGATGGGTGCTGCCTGATGCTTGGCTTGACATTCTCGAAAAAGGTCTTCTGCTGTCTTCCAAATTCTTCAAGTTGATTTTTTCTAACCTGGACCCATTAACTCTTGGCTGCAAGGCTGTTCTAGTGAACCCTGAACTGTGTGTTGGCAGGGGCTTTGCAGCATTAGTCAAAATCTTCTTGTTCCTGGTCCGGATACCTTTAGGTGAAATTGGTGGGACTGATGAACTCAGCGAGGTTTTGATACGAGAAGTTCCGGAACTCGCTCTGTTTGAGGTTTTTTGGGAAACCTGTTGCTCATGGTTATTTTGGAACATGGCAACTCTGCTTCTGGGGAACTTTTGAGATATCGTTTCCTTTTCCTTTTCAATAATACTCAAATATGTTTCACCAGTTTCCTTCATGAATGGCTTTCCAAAGTTTTCCTCAAACTCCTTCAACTGGGTGGATAACGTATTAACGACAACTGGGAAATGACGTTGAATTCTTTTTCTTAGTTTTTCTTCCCTTAGCAAGATCTTGTGAGAATCTCTGCTAGTCAATCTTCCTGGGTTCTTTGAAGATTCGTCTAATTCAACTTTTTCTTTCAGCAATGTTTCGTATAGTTCTATGTTTTTCAATACAGGCTCATAGTTCTTAAATTGCTCCTCTAAACTTTTAATTTCTTCATCCAATCTGTTTAACAAATATTCATTATCGTCAAATAAAGAAGCAAAGTCGTCAACAGTTTCTTCCTTATGTTTGATTTCTGCTTGTTTAGACTCATAAAACTGCTTGAAGCTTGATTTCATTTCTTCCGTATACTTCATTGTATCCCACAAATCGTTGATAATTTTCCAGTCTTCTTTAATGATTTGTCGAATAGATGTTTTTCTTAAAATTTTTAATCTGTCAACCTCGTTCTGTAATAAAGTTAGTTGGTTTTGTGGTAAGAAAGAGTTAGAAGTTTCAAAGTCAGTTTGTATTTTACTCTTAAACTCTTGAACCTCTTCATCTTTAATTTTTAGTTTACTCCACAACATTTCCACTTGCTGCAATAACGTATCGTTGATTTCCATTCTTTCAAGCTTAATTTGGGTAATTTTCTTAAGCAGATCATCTACAGCATGAATAAATTCTTCAAAAACTGGAATTTTATCAACCAAAGTAGGCAGCTTTTCGATATAGGACCCCAGTATCTCGCCATATTTGTTATTGACAAGCATGTTTTGCAGCTTCAATTCAGAAATTGATTGAAAATCCAAAAATCGGAAGCAATCGCTGATTTCCTTTATATGAAGAATTAAACTCTCCTTTTTGTTGATATATTCCACATTCATTTCATTTATCGCAATCTTTATTTTATTATGATGTACGTCTTCAGTACTGTGCTTGTTTCTGTAGTCTACATTATAGCTCTGTAATTCTACATTATTGAGAAGCTTGTATGGAACTGTGTCTTTGGTAGAGCTGTTTTCAAAAAACCACTTGGACAATTTGTTAGAGTCTTCAAGGTTTTCTTTCATAATCTTGATTTCGCTGTCTGATAAAATATTGGTGGATGCTGAATTACCCTCTACGGCCTCGCTGTCTTCATATAATACTGATACAAGTTGATTGTAATTAATACAATCATGTAGATATTCTTTCAATATCTTGTGGAAGGCTTCAAATACAAATTCCGATCCTTGCATTAGAATTCTTCTTTTACTTAACAAAGACATATCTCTTTTGCTTGGAGACAAATCATGTTGTGAGAGCACTATCATATTTCTGACATAAAGATCATTAATGGTATATGTGCCTTTGGAGTCTCCTATTCTGTATAGAATTGTTTTTAAGCATTCTAAGATTTCTGAATTCTGTGTGCTTATAGTTTGCTTTTCCTCTTGTGCTCTAGCAGCAAAAGATCTTATGGTGTTAGATAAACTTCTAAAAACGTCTGCCTCTTTCTGATATATTTCCTTTGTTGAAAGGCCTATTTCGTTGTATATGAGGTCAAGATCCTTGACTAAAGACTCAAGTTCTGTGGTCAATCTAATAGATCTCTCTGCTTGTGGGCTTATATTCATTGATGTATTCATAACTTGGGAGTTGTTTAAGGGAGATAGCTGGTGTGACTGCTGATTCTGCAAAAAAGACAGTCTTTGTGATTCCGGTGATTGGTTATCTGCGTTTTTGTTGTTAGTGGATATGAACTCATCGTATTTATCTGAATATCTATTTGGGTTTGATTTAGACTTGGAATTTGCTGAAAAGTTGGAATCTATGATAAACTCCTCATGCTGAGAGTTTTCGTTATTGATAAAAACACTGTCGCTCATTTTTTCAAAGGTTAATAGCGATCTGTGATATATATTTGGTTGGTTCTTGTATTATCAACAGAAATGTTTACCCAAGAAAAACAAAAACAAAATAGCGGTAAACAAGTTTTTATGTATTTTGTTATTTTTTTTGGTAGAAAGATGCGAAAGAGTACACGCTACCATTACTCCATGGTATTTTTTTGGCTTTTTGTGGTTTACGCGTTTCAGCAAGCACGTGACAATTGTTCAACAGAAAGACTATCATAAATTTCTTTTTTTTTTTTTTTTTTTTTTTCAGATTTTATAAAGACTTCAACGATGAAGATTTATTTTACAAAATTAACAATGACTTTAAGTAACCGATCAATTAAAAAGCTGTAATATACATGTCTACTGAACCACAAAATGTTACTCTGACAATAAGAGTCATCAAGTCTTTTCCTTTCAGAAATGTCAAGCCGATTATTCTTTTGAACTACGATATAAACAACAACTCTGCCAAAGATCTATACGAACACTGCATGCAACATATACAAAAAACCGGTGCCTTTTTGCCTTTCAGAAAGACTCCGTTTGATTTCTTGAAAGTCTACAACCATGCTCAAAGAACCAAGTCATTGAACTTGGTTGTCAACTTTGACCATGACGATGATTCCAGCTGGATCTTAGACATTGAAAACTCTGAAAAGAAGTTATCCGAATATGATATTCAAAATGAAACCGAAATATCTATGTTTGTATTACAAGATTACTTGAAATTCAAAGAAAATCCGGAAGACAAATGGTAAAATTACGATACTATTTCTAACAATATATAAGTATGTCTCAGTATATATTATGTTCATCAGCACAAAGTTCAAGTAATACATCTATATTAAAGTTGATGGCTTGCCTGTTCACCGTAGCAGTTGAGTCTAACCCATTTCTAGCGATTATTGCTCTATGTGTGTTTGCACCTTTCAATTTCAACGGAATTCTTATCCACTTAATGCTGTTCAAATTTTTGTAAATCTCTTTTCTTGCATCATCAAATGGTAATGGTTCATCTGAAGCTCTTTTATACAAATCCTCGTTGTTGTTTTTTGAGTACTTGTTGATAAAGTACTTTATTCTGAGGTTACTGTGAGTGTTTGTGTCATTTGTTGCATCACAATCTTTACCACTAAGAGACTTTTTTGCTTCCCAATCTGAGCTCATGATGTCAGCTATATCCGTCTTTATTAAATGTTCATCACTTCTGGTTTTATCCAAATGGGTTAGCAATTGCTCCATTTCGTTGTTGTCATAATCTTCATCAAAGTCGCTCTCGGGATCAAGATCAAGATCTAGCTTAGTGGAAAGCCATTTCTTATTCAAAAATGAAAATTTTGAATATAAAAACATTTTGTTGTTGTAGATCCAAACGTTGACATAACTCACAGCTGTTCCAAATAAATTTACAAAAAGTGCTACAGGGAAAATGAAGAAGACAAAAAAGACTATAAACAAACACTTCACCAGGTACTTAATGATGTTTGAAAACTTAATTACCAGATCTTTGGTTCCTAATGACGAAGAATTATTTTTCTCAACACAGGCTCTGGTTACATCAACAACTGCACCATTGGGAAACTTATCCCATGTTACCAAGATGCTATCGTTTTCTATAGCATCAAGACTACATTGATATTCCAGATCGGTTATAAACGAGGTATAGAAGGAGACTGATCTGTCATTCTGAACATTCGCCAAAGTTATGTGGTGTTTGAAGCTTTTTAAAGCCTCTAAATACTTGCCTTTGCTTATTTTCAAAAGCAAAGGATCTGTGTCGTTTTCATTATCCATAATGAACATTTGTCTACCAGATCTTCCCAAAACATTAGAGCCTAGTGACGTTAGTACGTTGTATGGAAATTTGCCATCTTTGTAGAAGTTTACGCCTAAATGTGGTGATGCAATGGTCATAAATGTGTTAAACTTGATGTGTGGGTATTTTTTATCCAAAAAGACTTTTAAGTCTCTAAGTATGTATTTAGATATTAAACCACCCATAGAATAAGCAACAATGTTCAAGTGCTTTAAGCTGCTTATCTCATCTTCGTTTCTGCTTCTTAAAAACAACTTGATTTCCTTCAATACTCTTTCACCTACTATGTCAATGCCGTCAAATGTTTTGAAAAACCCATTTTTGCATGGTATCATTATCAGAACAGGCTCATTACTCTTTTGTATTATCAGGTCTCTGATTGAGTGCATGTGTTTGTGAGATCCGAGAAGACCATGCATTAAAATAAATAAGCTCTTAGGATTATCATTAGTTTTAGTCATGATGAAAAGGAAACTGGTGATTGGTTTAGTCAATATGGTTGGTACAAAGACGTTTGTAGTTATTTACAAGCATTAAAAAAAAAAAAGTGTGTTTTTGAAGGGACACGAGTTTTGAAGCACATAAAAGTCCCTTATGTGCTTTTTCAGCCATACACGATCCGTTTGTTCATAGAAAAAAAGCAAACAACAAAAGTAAAAAAAAATCATTTTTAAATAAATTATAAACTACCTTTGCCTCTCAATAATTGAATGATCAAATCATTCTGTTTTTTGATTTGTTCATTCTGTCTCTTTAATTCAACATTGTCATTCATTAATTCATCAATTTTGTTATTCAAACCCAAAATCTCCATTTTCATGGTATCTAGAGTTGATGTATATTGTTCGGTATTTTGCTGCTCTGTTGGGTATCCGAATTCTTCAACATTTTCCTCTTCCACAACTACATCATTTCTAAAATAAACATGATCAACGTTTATATCCCTGTTTTTGTATATTTCAACTAACATTTTTGGTAGACTTATATCCAAAGCTTTCATTTGCATTTTATCAACAATATCTATGAACTTTATGGCCTCATCAGACCCATTCCTGAGCTCTTCTGGGAAACTAAAGTATATAATCAAGTATTTTCCGCAGTTCTTAGAATATACCAGCATATGTCTTTGTTGTTTTATCAATTTTTCCAAGAAGAAATGTGAAGTGACCTTGGACGTGGTAGCCACATCGTATACCGCCAGTTTGTACTTCTGGAGGTTGATAGGCAATCTTCGCACATCGACATATTCCAAAAATTTGAATGTATTTTGTGGCTCATAAACATCTTTCTTTTTGTACAAAACACTCCTTTCATACTCTGGCTGCTGTGAATCCTTCATAACTATATTCTTAAGCTGTAATACTTTGCCGTTGTGTTGAGGGAAGTTTATAATAATGTTTTGATTGTTGAATGAATATGCTTTGCTGTTTCCAACATTTATATTCGAGATGGACTTCACTGTCGAAGATAAGTCACCTGTTGAGCTACTGATCATCAGAATATATATTAATCAAAGCTATTTTTGAAGACTTTAAAGGGATCTTTACAGAATGCTATAATGGTGAAACTTCTTTGGTTGACACCTTTGTATACAATTAAAGCCATCGACAAAAAAACGTGATTTTCAAGCGGATTTAATCAAAAAAACACAATCCAAAAAACAAAAAACGAAGAAAAATTTTCGGGTGTTGTTTCAGACAAAACCTTTTTTTTTTTTATAGTTTTTTTGTATTACAGTGTTTAACTGGTAACGACGTTGATAATACCAAAAAACAACAGCAGAAGCAGACCTATAATTGTAATAGTAGATATTTTGTTATTTTTCATATATTCAGTTGACTATATAAAAGCCTTAATTGTTATATTTTGTCCAAGAATCTGTTTCAAAACAATAAGCGAATATATACATACAGATGCAGCAAGACCATAGTTCCGAGTTTAACCATTTAAAACCAACCATTTTGAATATTCCTGCAGAAAGAGTATATTCTGTAGCCAAAGTTTATACTGATTACTGTACTCAGCAATCACGGTCTTATTGGGATTACGAGCAATGTGTTGAGTTCAGTTTTGGTGAAATCTCCCAGTATGAGATAATTAACAAAATTGGTAGAGGTAAATACTCTGAAGTATTCAGAGGGTGTTTCACTAAAGATCATAAGAAATTCTGTGTTATTAAGATTCTAAAGCCTGTCAAGATGAAGAAAATCTACAGAGAATTCCATATACTTACACACTTGACAGGCGGGAAGAACATTGTTACTTTATACGACATTGTTCAAGACCCTCAGTCTAAAATCCCAGCTTTGATATTTGAAAATGTGGCTCATGTTGATCATAAAAAAGTATTCCAGACCTTTAGGGTTCCAGAAATGCAGAACTACTTCAAACAACTATTAACTGCTTTGGACTTTGCTCATTCTAAGGGGATAATGCATCGTGATGTCAAGCCACAAAACGTAATGTATGATCCGATAAGAAAAACTTTAAGATTAATTGACTGGGGGTTAGCTGAATTCTATCATCCTGGAGTTGAATATAATGTCAGAGTAGCATCCAGACACTACAAGGGACCAGAATTACTTATAAACTTAAGACAATACGACTACTCTCTGGATCTATGGAGTGTAGGTTGTGTTTTAGCAAGCATCATGTTTGCTGTTGAGCCTTTGTTCAAGGGTGACTCAAATACAGATCAATTAATTAAAATAGCACAAATAATGGGAACCGAAGAATTGATGCAATACTTGAGAAAGTACGGATTACTTTTACCAGACGAATATAAGGGATTATTAAAGAACTTCCCTAGAAAGCCATGGAGTAAGTTCATCAGTGAAAACAACTTATTCAAGTGCCCGCCACAAGCAGTTGATTTGTTAGACAATCTGTTAGTGTATGACCATCAAAAGAGATTAACAGCTGCTGAGGCTTTAGAGCATCCATTCTTCAAGTTGTGAAGATGATACAGCATTCCTATATATTGAGAATACACCTTTTTTTTTTCAGTGAATACAATCATTTTTTTTGGTCTTATCTGGTTTTATACTGAATGATTAGGCAATATATATATATATTTTAAGAAAGAGAATGAATTCGGATATAAGAATCACGATCACGCAGAATGGCAACAACTATTTTTTGTAACAAAAAAAGCCAGGCCCCTCCTAAATGCACAAAAATTTTTGAAGAAAAAAAAAACATATTTCTTTTTATGTGACACACCCACCCGTTTCTTTTTTGGGTAATGAGGCATATGCATAGTTACCCGTTTTGGCAAATTTTGCTAGTAAGTTAAAAAAAAAAAGAAATTATGAAAGTAAAAAAAATTTTCTTGTTCTTGCAAAGAGTTTCGTTAGGTGAAAGAAAAAGAAAAAAACGAAGAACTGATTTTTCAATTAAACACTCTAATTCTACGATAAACTCTTTATTAATAATTAAATTTTATATTGAATAAAAGCAAATACTGTAAAAACCACCCAAACACAAAGAAAACATTTATTAACAATGTCTCACAGAAAATACGAAGCCCCAAGACACGGTCATTTAGGTTACTTGCCAAGAAAGAGAGCTGCCTCCATCAGAGGTAGAGCTAAAGCCTTCCCAAAGGATGATGCCTCCAAGGCTGTTGCTTTAACCTCCTTCTTAGGTTACAAGGCCGGTATGTCTACTATCGTCAGAGACTTAGACAGACCAGGTTCCAAGTTCCACAAGAGAGAAATTGTTGAAGCTGTTTCCGTTGTTGATACCCCACCAATGGTCATCGTTGGTGTTGTTGGTTACGTTGAAACTCCAAGAGGTTTAAGATCTTTAACCACCGTTTGGGCCGAACACTTATCTGAAGAAATCAGAAGAAGATTCTACAAGAACTGGTACAAGTCCAAGAAGAAAGCTTTCACCAAGTACTCCACCAAGTACGCTAACGATGCTGCTTCTATCGAAAAGGAATTAGCCAGAATCTCCAAGTACTGTACTGTTGTCAGAGTCTTAGCTCACACCCAAGTTAAGAAGACTCCATTAGCCCAAAAGAAGGCTCACTTAGCTGAAATCCAAATCAACGGTGGTTCCATCGCTGACAAGATCCAATGGGCTAAGGAACACTTCGAAAAGACCGTCACTGTTGACTCCGTTTTCGAACAAAACGAAATGATCGATGTCATTGCTGTCACCAAGGGTCACGGTTTCGAAGGTGTTACCCACAGATGGGGTACCAAGAGATTACCAAGAAAGACTCACAGAGGTTTAAGAAAGGTTGCTTGTATCGGTGCTTGGCATCCAGCCCACGTTATGTGGACTGTTGCCAGAGCTGGTCAAAGAGGTTACCACCACAGAACCTCTGTTAACCACAAGGTTTACAGAGTTGGTAAGGCTGATGACGAATCCAACGGTGCTACCGAATTCGACAGAACCAAGAAGACCATTACCCCAATGGGTGGTTTCGTTCAATACGGTTCCGTTAAGAACGATTTCGTCATGGTTAAGGGTTCTATTCCAGGTACCAAGAAGAGAGTTGTTACTTTAAGAAAGTCTCTATACACTCACACTTCCAGAAAGGCCTTAGAAAACGTTACCTTGAAGTGGATCGACACTGCTTCCAAGTTCGGTAAGGGTAGATTCCAAACCCCAGCTGAAAAGGCCGCTTTCTTAGGTACTTTGAAGAAGGACTTATAAGTGTACTTTTAAATTAGTTACTACAATTTTTTTTAAAGAATCCTACACATTATAATTCACATTCAATCTTTTCCCCAAAGATATGAAGATACTACCAAACGGAGTTTTTTGTTGTTTATTTATAATTTTATATGAGTTTATAAACTTATAAAGTGGTAGATTTATTTCTATCATTTTTTTTTCATCTTTTTTCTACAAGGTTATTGATTGTATTTTTTGAAGTTTTATCAATGGAATTTAGCCATAAGTCAAAGTGTCTTTAGAACCTTTGTGTTGTGGCTGTTTTATTTTATCAATTTTTTGAGTATTTTTGGCAACTAAAAATTGAAACAAGCTGTCCAAAGTTTTTGCCACCTAAATGCTCAGTATAGAGGAGCACTTTATTATCAAATTAAATAAGCGTCAAACACAAGTGTAAAGAAAATTTATTTAAAAAAAAGAAAGAAGTAATGGTTAAATGGATTATATATAATAATAATAATCAACATTGAATAAACTTAAAGTTTTGGTTTTTTTTTGTGGCTTTTTTTTCAGTTTAAGTTTATTATCATTAATTTTTTATTTTTTTTTATTTATTCATTTATTTTTAATATGTGTCCGTGGAAAAATTGCAGTGTTTTTAATAAGCTTTTATTTTTTTTTTGTGTTTTTAGCTTTGTTTTAATGGTCACAATGCAAAGTAGTGTTGCACATGGCTGATTGTATTTTCAGCTGCCAGTTTAAATTAAACATCTAAAAATTATAAGGACTTTTCCAATGCAATTGATGTCAAACCATGGCTATAAGCGGCAACCTTGTTTTTGTGTTATTTTGAAGTAACTTCTGTGCTATATTATGTTCATGTCCCACCATGTTGAATCTTATATTTGTGAAGTATACTTTGGGTTTAAATATGTTGGATGCTACACCTTAAGATTTTAGATTTATTTTAAGAAAAATACTTGTCAAAGAAAACAATGTCGTCTAAAGTGATTTCAAGGACTTCGCCATCACTGATAGAACCAAGATCTGGAGGAGTAGGAACCGATGCAGTGTCAGGTTTAGAACTCATGACCTCTTCATTGAAATCGTCAAGCTTATCTATGTTTGTTTGATTTGATTCGACAATTTTCTTTTTGCCATCTAAGTCAAGAGTTGGACTGGTGAATAAATCAGAGAAACTTTTTTCATCTGTTGGTGTAATTTCGTGGAGATTTGTTAGCATGAGAATATCTGATGGATTTATTGTTGTTTGTTTTTGACTTTTTTTAGGCTTGCTAACCTTTTTAGTTGTAGGTTTTGTTGGTGTAACATCCATATCAGCAAAAATATATTCAAGTTCGTCATACATATTAATATTACACACCAACGGTGATGAAGTTACTGGAACTGTAGGGTCGACTGCATCGTACCCTGGGATAGAAAATCCATTTAATAAAACAAACAAATTTTTTGTTGTTTTTAATGGTTCACATCCCTGCTCAGCAGTTAAATTGCTGTAGAGCATTGGCTTAGAGTCATTATTGTCTAAGATTTTCTTTTCGGCATCATTCAAAGATGAACTATCCGAAACTTTTCTAGACTTGACCGGAGTATTGCTTTTTGGTGTTGAATGAACTGTACCGTTAAGCATGTTTTCATGAACCATTTGGTGTTCAAAGTCTTTGTTGTATAGTTCTTCAGGAGTTGCAAAATATATCACATATTCCTGGAATGTTTTACACTTGACACCTCCATATAAAAACTGACTTTCTTCGTCTTCATATCTGTGTGAACGATCATCGCCGCTGTGTGTATGATTTAGTGAATTTGGAGCACTAATATAGCTTTCAATGATCTCACTGTCTGTTTTGTTGGTCAAAAAGCAATCCTTTTCAAAGACTTTTAAGTCTTTTACACACAAACTGTGTCTGTCTGTAAAGGAAGCTCTTTTAACTCTTTGCATTGGCTTTAAAAAGTTTTCCAATAAAGGATCAAATATAATTACACCCAATTCTGAGGCCTTTTTGAATACCTTTCTTTGGTCACAAGTTAGATATATGGAATACAATAGCTTTTTCTTGGACGCAATAATCATAGACTCAACAGGATAGGTCCACAATGGGTGGAAATTATAATTACTGACAAATCTGATAACTGGGTCCTCTTTTTTGCAAGGGATATCAAATTCAAAAGTGTCTAAAATTTTTATAGGATATTTGGCTGTGGTAACTTTTTTGATTAGATCTCCTACAGATACTTGATCTGGAGTTTGACTAAACATGTCTTGTCTGATTCTTGCCATTATTCTAGCTGGAACCATGACAGTAAAACCAGTAGGGTCACTTTGACGTATGAATGCGTTGTATATTGAGATGCTGATCATTCTCATTTCACTGTCAAGTAAAACCTTGTTTTCTGGGGATAATTTTTTGAAATCAAATGTCTGTTTATTGTATGTTATAACATTATAAGTGTTCCCAATTAAATCATCTGCTGTGCCTAATAAACCATTACTCCATTTTTTAATGACTTCTCTTAGTGAAGTATTTAAACTTTGGAAAGTGGAAGGAATGATTTGGCAATGTTGGGAAACGTGTACGGCATGGAATAAACTTTGGCAAAACTGGGCTTTGTTGAATTTTTTTGTGTAATTGTAATCTTGAATACCAAATAATAAAATTTCGTATTTTTCGTCTGGGTTGATGACTTGTTCAATGTTCATCATATCAAATTCAGGATGAGAGCTGAATGATCTTGATTTGGCGTATTGGAAGCTAATAGGATCGTAGTTAATTTCCTTGTAATACTCAGCCTTCTTGGCGTTAATTTGATTAGCTTGTTGGTTGAAACTGTTCATTAAGGCTAAAGCCTCATCGAAAGCATCGGTGTAAGCGGTTGGGTTATAAGTTTTAGCTTTGTTAACCATAGTGCTCAAAAATAATTTTTTTTAGAAGTAAGTAATAACTTGTTGATCTACAAATGCGCTAAAATAAATGTTTTTTTTCAAAATAAAGTTCTAGAACGATGTACTAGAAATTTAAATGATAATTTGAGGGAATTTAATTGATTAAATCTAATGAAAAAAAAAAATGTATGAACTTTTTTTTTTTAAATATTCTAGAACGATGATCTAGAAAATGAAGTGGAAACGTAAGTAAGTTTAAATGATTAAATTTAATAAAAAAAAAAAAGGGTTAGTGTGCTTTTTTTTTTGTTGCTGCTTTTTAATTTAGTAGTATTAATTAAAAGCAAATAATATTCTCTTTTTTTTTTGTTTTTTTCAGGGGAGTATCTTTTTTAATTAAATCTTAGGTGAAAAATTAAAAAAAATTGTAGGATTGAAAAAAAAGAAAGTTTCTTTGGAAAGTTAAAATTAACTTGGTTTTTGGTAGTTTTAACTGGGTTTTGGCTGGAAGTTTTTGGTAAAATTAAGGCTTTTAGGTGAATAGTTTAAAATAAAGTATTCTGTTGGCTTTAATTTAGTTTTGGTGGTGGTTTTAATTCACTTTTCTTTCAAAATAGAAGAATAAATTAACAATTTAATAACAATTTTGTAAAACATCAAAGTTAGCATCAAAAACAACAACTGAATTTTCCAATTAATAATTCAAGCAGATTCTTATATAGTTTCAGAGTTTTGCGTATCTTCTGAAAACTAATGAAATAAAAATGTAATTCTGCTATGATCCCTTAAATTTTGGGATTAAGCTTTTAATTTTTCAGTCGTAGTGAAAAATCCTTTGTGAAATGATGCTCCCTTAATTATTTGCTGCATTTTTTAACGGAAGGATGTTTTCCACTCATATATTTAAATGTTTTTCTTGGGGAAATTGATGTGTTGGTTTTTTTTAAAGTCATAGAAATGAGCTATTATTTTGCTTGGTATGCAAATGCTTTGGTATATCTGTCATTCTTTGTTAGTGAATTTCTATAAAATAACAAGGGGGTGTCCCCTAAGTTTTCCTTATAAATTTCAGGATTCTTTTTGCACTTGACCTGGTAGGTTTTTGTATTGAGATGTAGCTCATCATTAAAGTTGAAGAGATATTTTTATTTGATGTCATTTGGTTGTGTCAATATAATTTTTTTTTCCAAAACTAAAAGAAAATGTTAAAATTATTTACTAAGCAAGAAATGAAAGTAAGTTCATTTACTAAATAGCGAGTAAGTTGAATATACTCAAAATGTATGGTAAATTTAAAGAACTGTAGAAGCATAAGGAAGCTCTCCTTATATATTGTGAAAAAAATTTTATATGTGTAGTGAAGACTCTACCAGCTAATGAAAAAAAAACTTAAGGGCGCACGTCAAAGCGTTATATTTCAGAAAGCGCAATATTTTTTTGGTCAGCGAAAAAAAAATTCATTATAAATGTCCCCTTAAAAACAATAGAAATGATGCGCTGCAGAAATTTGACGAGAACAATGCGTTCCATTGAAGATCTGACGTTTTTTTTTAAAGATTTTTTTTTTACCATTCATTATCTCCTGGTGAAGCCAAAAAAAAAAAAAATTAAGAAAAAAAACTCATAGTAGACTCTTACCTTTAATTTTGTTTTTGCTACCTTTTTTACGCCCTCTTGTTTCAATTTTCTTTTTCTTTCTGCCTCTGGTCTCCACACGTTTTTTTGGATGTTGAGCTGCCTTTGTCAAGCTCTTTGGTAGTATTATGTTTTTCTTGTTAGTGCATTCTTTGCAATACCAAGTGTTCTTGGGTATACTTTTAAGGTTGATGCAAGACAGATGGAACCATTCTATTTTACAATCTGGACTATCACAAGCAATCATTTCTTCCCCATTATAAGGACGTTTGCAGTAGCAATATGTTATATCATCTTGATTACTTGGTGTAGAAATCGTCTGGTCTGAAGGCAGTTCTTCATTGAACGTTGACTCAAAATTCTTTACAAAATTATACACGTTGCTCAATATAGCGAGCTTATCATCGTTTTGAAGTTTGTGTTTTTTCTTGTTTGTAAAAAATATAGTTTCCAATTCAATTAGATCGTATATCAGCTTGTTTTTATTGCTCTTTTTACAACTATCAAAGTATGTAATATACCCCTTTTGAAACAGCTTGAACTTTTTATCATTCTTATCGTCATTCAGTCGAATAGATGTTTGTTTATCGTATGTTGTTATTATGATAAGAATGATATTATATGTTTTGTTAATGATGCTAATAATAGTATCATTGTTGTCGTGATTGTCAATCAAACATTCTATTTTCTTAACAAATGAATATAAAATGTTATTATTAGGAAGGGCTCTGAGTAAATCTAGGATATGTTGATTAGTTAAAGTAGGGGTCATTGGTGTTTTTTGGTCTTGAAGCGAGGAGATCATGTGATTGTTAGCCAATGATAATGAAAAATGAATGGGCGGGTGGCAAAGAAAAAAAAACAACCATTATGTTTGTGTAGCGATTTTAAGGTGCACGTGCCAGGCATCTGGATACAGCTAACACATTGCAAACAACGAAAAAAAAGCAGGTATAGGAAGGGTGTCTTCCACATACCTGGCTGCTATTTTTAAACAGGGAAATAAACAAAAAACACGATCAAGACAATTAGAAAGCTTTGATGCATAGTGTAGAGCAAAGATATATATGTACATAGAAGAACAGTTTGTTTATAAAAACAGTCAACCTTACTGTGTCACTAGCATGTGTTAAATGCATATATCGGATATAATCAATCAGCTAGCCCATAGAATCTTTAGATTTTTATAGGTCCAAACTGTACCAAAAAAAAAAGAAAAAAACAAGAGGAAAAATTTTTTTTCTGCTGGGGGGAAAGCGAAAAAAAAAAAACATAAAGCTGAAAGCGATATTTGCAGTATGTGCTGTGGGAAGAAAAAAAAATTAATATGAGAAAAAATTTTCGTTTTCAATCTAAGTCAGTAATGTTTGTGAATATTTTGATACTTCAAAACAGTAAGCAATTACATCTTTTCCTTTTTGATAATTGACTAATAAGAAAGCTATAAAAAAACCAGTGAAAATATATTATTCATATTATTTATTTATTCTACTCTCTTTATTTATTTTTTCAACACTCAGACCATACTGTTTAGTTATAAATTAATATTATTAACAAAGTAATTACATAGCAATCAATTATACATATAATCACATATTGTACTATTTTTTGATAACCAGATATTCCTGAAAATAAAATAAGAAAGACTATATTTTACCACTACAACATAACAATGTCCTATTCAAACATATTCAAAAAGACCTACAACTCTTTATTAACTAAGAGCGCTGTTGCCACTGTTGGTTTATCCTCAACCTTCTTCTTATATTCCCAATCTTTGTCCGCCGATGCATTAACTGCTGCCGAACACGGTTTACATGCTCCTGAATTCCAATGGCCAGAAAAGGGTTACACCCAAACCTACGACCACAACTCCATCAGAAGAGGTTACCAAGTTTACAGAGAAGTTTGTGCTTCCTGTCACTCTTTAGATAGAATTTACTGGAGAAACTTGGTTGGTGTTTCCCACACCAACTCAGAAGCCAGAGAAATGGCTGCTGAATTCGAATATGATGATGAACCTGATGAAAATGGTAACCCAAGAAAGAGAGCCGGTAGATTAGCCGACAACATCTTAGGCCCATATCCAAACGAAGAAGCCGCCAGAGCTGCTAACCAAGGTGCCTTACCTCCTGATTTGTCTTTGATCACCAGAGCCAGACACGGTAACGGTGACTACGTCTTCGCCTTATTAACTGGTTACCCAGATGAACCACCTGCCGGTGTTGTTCTACCTCCTGGTTCCAACTATAACCCATACTTCCCAGGTGGTGCTATTGCTATGGGTAGAGTCTTGTTCGATGACTTAGTTGAATACGAAGATGGTACTCCAGCTACTACTTCCCAAATGGCTAAGGATGTCACTGAATTCTTATCCTGGGCCGCTGATCCTTTCCAAGATGAAAGAAAGAGATTAGGTTTAAAGACCATCACCATCTTATCCGGTTTATACTTCTTAAGTATCTGGACCAAGAGATTCAAATGGGGTTCTTTGAAATCTAGAAAGTTTGTTTACAACCCTCCAAAAAAATAAATTCAACATAAATGATAATACAAAACAACAATCTACGATAAAATAATTCTAATGAAATGAATAAAATATATTTATGTTTTATTATGTATAAAGAATTATATATATTCTTTTACTATTTATTGATTACCAATATAAAGCCTTAAACATTGTATGTAATAAAATCGGTTGTTCAATATTATTGAAGGACATATATCATTCATTTTATGTCCGATTTCGGGCGTAAATGATTTTTTTTTTATTTGTTATTTTTATTTGTTTATTTTTCCTTTAAAAGTGTGAACACACAAAATTCCAGTTATAGATATAGATAAAGAAATCATCCAAAACAAAAATAAAAAAACCTGTCCCTGCAACATAGCTACTACTTTTAATATGGATCATTCAAGAATTAAACTTAATAGATCAATATCAGCATCTTCGACCTCTTCCGTAAATATCAAATCTCATCATAACATATCTCAACAACAGCCCAACAGAACGTTTTCATTGATGACATTGAATCACGTCGATAAAGGCACTTCTACAGATGGGAATACAAAGATATACAAGAAAAAGCTGGTTAAAACTTTTTCCAATGATGATGACGATTGGAGTGCTAATGTCAGTAAATACACAATAGAGAATGAAGACAAATTCATGTATACACCTATAGAAGAAAAAACCAGCATTGACGAATCAAAAACAGCTGACGATAACAAGCAAAAACTACGGGAAAAATTCAAAAACATATTGAATACCAACAAAATCATCAAAATAGAAGATCTTCGAGACCTAAGTTGGCATGGAACACCTTTGCTTTATAAATCCATCACTTGGAAGTTGCTATTAGGATACTTGCCTAGCAATACCAGAAGACACGAACAAATCCTAAAGCAAAAAAGACAAACTTATAAAAATACAATATCACAACAGATAAAAGACAATCAAATTATCCAAAACACAGAAAACAATAAACAAACTTGGCATCAGATTAACATTGATATTAAAAGAACACATCCGGATATTAAGCTATATCAATATCAATCTGTCAAGGAGTCTTTGCAAAGGATATTGTATGCATGGTCAATAAGACATTCATCAACTGGATATGTTCAAGGTATAAATGACATTTGTACAACCTTCTATCAAGTCTTTTTGCTGGATTATTACATTAAATCGGTTACTGCTGAAGATTTAATTTCTTGGGAAAAAATAGAGGAAATAGATCCTACAGAATACATGGATGATGCGGATTTTGCAAACTTAGAAGCGGATACTTTTTGGTGTTTTGACAGATTCTTGGAATCAATTATGGATAACTATGTACATGGTCAACCAGGTATTCTTAAACAAGTCAAGAAATTAGAAGATATCTGCAAAAGAGTGGATCCGGAATTGCACAACCACTTGAATAATGAAAATGTAGAGTTCTTCCAATTTGCATTTAGATGGATGAACTGTTTGCTAATGAGAGAATTCCCCATGAGGGTTGTTCTAAGAATGTTTGATACATACATTGCTGAGAGTTCATCTTTGATAAACACACAAGTAGATGATGATGATGACATTAAATTGAAAAAAAACAGCTTGGTTAGTATCACGGACACAACAGACGATCTTTCAGATGAATTCAGCACTTTAAGCACAACTAATAACTCAACAGCCCAGAAATTAAATGACTTTCATGTTTACGTGTGCTACGCGTTTTTAGAAAAATGGGCCACAACCTTACAATCCATGGACTTCACCGGAATCATCATGTTCTTGCAAAGTTGTCCAACAACTTCGTGGGATGAAAGAGATATAGAGATGCTACTAAGTGAAGCTTATTTATGGCAATCTTTATGCCAATACTCTTAAAATCCTTATTGTTTGTTATCTCAATTAGTATATCCGAAATCCTAGTATCTTTATTTTTTTTTTGCTTTGGGTGAACTTTTTATAAAAACAACAAAGCGGACACCCGAACTTTTCTTTTTTTTTTTTTTCACCTTTTCTACAATCTTTCTATTACTCATCACCAAAGAAAATTCTTCAAGAATTTATTGGTGATGTTGATTAAGCCATTAACCAATTGTTCAAATAAAAGATTAGTTCATAAAGTAAAAAGTAAAGGATCATTTCAAAAGCCTCAACATCTTTACCAGAAACTAGTGAACAGACGCTCCAAAAGTATGGCAAAAGCCGAAAAGAAGCTCTTGGCCGATAGACTAATAACAAAGAAAACCAAAAAAATGAAAATTCATCTGACTAATTCACCAACTTACAAAATTCATCATACAGCTCAGTCCAACTACGACTATTCAAATAACCTGGTTACTATCATGAACTCAAGCACTGGTGGATTGTTCTTTTTTGGGAGTCTTTCTGAGAACACCCAAAGAGTTATCAACAATGCATCTTTCAAGTCCAAGTTTGATTCATTCTTAATCACTGGTAAACTTAACTGGTCTTCACTTGGTGGACTTCCCGGATACCTGCTGAGTTTAGCTGAAATTCCAACCGTGAAGCCTTTCAACATTTGCTATCCCAATGACCACTTAAAGCTATTGCTAGGTTCTTGCAGACACTTTATTTTAAGAAAATCTATAGATGTTGCTGTAGATACTGACAACAGTGAAAAAGAGCTGTCAGGTCTTACCGTTAAACCGATCATCACATATCCCAACACTAATGACGTTGATCAACCAAATACTGATTTAGATGAACGTCAACTAGAGTTCTTAGATGCTTGCATTGCGGACACTTTTATGCCTGGCAATAAAAATTCCAATGGAAATAATGAAAATGACACTGATGACTTTGCCACAGCTAACGACAAAAGAAACATGCTGCTGAACGAACTTATAGAAAAAATCAAAGTTAAAGATATGTCTGTGTCTTATCTTGTAAAGTTCAACAGTGTTCCTGGTAGTTTTAATGTTGAAAAATCAATTGAACTGGGCTTGCCTACAAAACTCAGGGGTGTGTTAATAAAAAATGGTGAGGTTACTTTAGAAAACGGTAAAGTTATCAAAGTTGAGGATGTTACCAGTGCAACAAAATCTTTTGAAGACATTTTGATATTACATGTTGTGAATAATGAATATTTAAAACATTTGACCATGCAGTTAAATGAACAAGTAGAAATCAACTCATCAAATACTGGGTTGATATATTTGACATTAGACCCAGAAGTCTCTTTGAACCAAGAGTTACTTGATTTCATTGATTTATTGACCGCTAAAACCCTACCAGACTCGACCATTTTCATATCACATCCAGAAGTAAACTCTAACCAAATAATGATCAACGATTATGCAACTTCTTTCTGGTATCACAAAAGAGGTTTACCAAATAATTTTGCAGAACTAAATGTCGAAAGAAAAACAAATACAAAGTTCTTCGAAAAGTTCAGCCATTTGTTACCGCAAACCGAAGAAGTTTTAAAGCCATACTCAGAAGAAGAAGAAATTCCTCATATAGTGGCTTCAAAGGTAAACATACAAAATCAAGACGACTCGATTGTTGTGCGTGCTTTTGACAAATCAGATGAAAACTCAGTTGCTAAGAAAAAGGTTATGACTTTGAGAGATCCTTCTTATAAACCAGCTTTATTTGTAGATAAAAATAATAAAAATTTGGAACTGTCCCAAAAAATCAAGCCTTTTAGCTGGAAAACTCCTTCTCCACTACCAAAATTAGCAGTCTTAGGTACATTCTCATCGAAACCAGGTCTTGCTTCAAATGTTTCATCTAATCTAATCAAAATTCCTTATTACAACGAGGAAACCAATGAATACGATTACACCTTTGGTTACTTAGATGCTGGTGAAGGTTCTTACAATACTTTGCGAAGAATGTCTACAGATGACGAACTGGCTTATATTTTCCATCATATGAAGTTCATATATTTGTCACACTTGCATGCTGATCATCTTGGAGGAATCATTACCCTTATCAACAAGTGGTATGAATACAATAAGGAAGATAACAGCAAAAAGCTACATTTGCTAGTACCTGCAAGATTCATAAACTTTATTGTTGAATCATTTGCCAATAATGAAGACTTGCTAAATAGAATTGTAGGTATTTCAAATGAAATTTTTAAAAATATTGAAGCTGGTAAACCACTTAAAAAACAAGCTTGCAGATACTTGTTCGAATCAAAAATTCATAAACTATCCGATTTGAATCATTTCGGGCCTATAGCCAATGAAATGTCTCATGCTTTACGTTTGCCTAAGTTTGAAACTATTGGTGCCATTCATTGTTTAGAGTCTTACTCTGCCTCTTTCACATTCAAGATTTCATCTGACAAGCTTTTCAAGGTTTCCATAAGTGGTGACACAAGACCTAACACAAAGTTCTCCAAAATTGGAAGTTTTTCTGACTTTTTGATTCATGAAGCTACTTTCCAAAACAGCCTGCGTGATCATGCATCTATAAAAAAACACTCCACTGTTCCAGAAGCCTTGTCTATAGCTGCTGGAATGAGTGTTAAAAATGTGATTTTAACGCATTTCTCGTCAAGAGCATTTGACAATTTCTACGATGGTACAAAAAAGTATATCAATAAGTATTCCCAAATGAAGGTTTGTATTGCATCAGACGGTATTGTCGTTGATTCGGAGAGCATGGAAGCAGTTCATCAAAAAACCTTGAAGGAAAGTCAGGAGGGAGGAAAACAATCTTTTTAAAAACTTGTAAATAATAACATATGAACTAAAATAATTTGTAAAAGTATATATTTCTTAAGCGGCTAGCTTAAATTACATTGAATATTAACAGACTGTCTGTAGGAATGTCTCCCATATTTCAATCAGCTCTTTCTGCTGCTCTTTGAATGTTTCGATGTATATTTCTATGCAATTTCTAAATTCTACTACTCTATTCATATCGAATTCATAAAGTTGTTTTTTGATGACAAGACCGGTTTCTCTCCACTTTAACTTGACAGAGTTGTAGCGATTTTCCCATTTTTTCAAATTTTCACCTTCTAAGACAATCTTGCCAAACTTCTTATTTTTGACAATCCATTCTAACAAAACCAGAATAGAGCCTAGCTTATATCTTTGATTAAAAATGGATGTACTGTTGTTTAATGATCTTAGTTGGTCTTGCACGTAATCTGAAAAAATAAACTTTTCTATGTCACTTGAGCGTTTCAAAACATCACTAACATTAAGCTGGACTTCTGCAAATGACTGATATAGCTTGTTTAAGGTTTCAGACACATTTTGACTATTCATTTTATACAGAACGTCACTCAACTCAATCAGATCTTTTATAGATTTTTCTTTGCTTTCTTTCAAATGCTTCAAAACATTGTCCATGTTTTTCAACTCTGTGAATAAAGAGTCCCAGCAATTTTCAGCTTCATCGAAATAATCATCAGGCTCGCAGTATTTCGGTACTCCACTTTCAACACCTTCATTGATCACATTTCTGGCAAAACCAAACAACGCTTTTGTCAAAGACGAGTTATTGCCACTTTGGTTTCTTAATGATTGGGATATTCTCTTTTCCAAAAATTGTTCAGTTTCCATGCCTTTGGCTTCTTCATAGAAATTCAAACCATCCTCATCACCAAATAGCTTATACTCGCTAAGTCTTGATATCTCGGATAAATCCAATGGGTCATTAATGGCATAGGAAAGTGTTTCTTGGTCTTTGATTTTGTAGTATTCGGAAAACTTTTGTGCTTCCTGGTTGGTCAAAAACTCCAAATAGTTTTCATCATATTGAAAATGCGGATTGCTTGCTATTTTTACCAGCATATTGAGGAGTAAGTCTTTTCTCTTCATAGAAACTTTGTCATGATCAGATATGGTAAACAGGTTTTTTAAAGATTTATCAGGAGGAGAAGGTATGATATATCCCCAATAGCTTTGTTGAAGCTGCCTATACAGCCAACGGAAATCACTGTAACGTCTTTTTACTATAAAAGTTCGATCTTGTTCAAACTTACTAACTTTTACACCTTTTAATACAGTATCTGGGGAAATTACTGTTGTTATTTGAAATTCAATAAAAGAATTAGTTATGTCACCTACCTTGTATGGATCAGATAATTCTATCATGTGTACTGGATCTGAAGTAAGCAGTACAGGCTGTGGTTTTGGTAAATCAGCTATAGTTTTCTTTACCTTAACAGGCGTTGTATTTTTGGAATTTATGGAAATATCTTGAAGTTTATCTTCTAAAGGCACCTCAGGCTCAGGAGAGGGTGCTGCTTTAGGTTCTTCAACGGCCAATATGTCAGCCTTTTTTACACTATTAGTCTTTTCTTTATTGTATAATTTTTGAATCTGCAAACCATGTGTCTTCTTTTGGTTTGTTTTTATATGTATATTGGAGTTCAAAAATGTTGTGTCAATTGGAGAATCTTGAATAGGCAGATCTTCGAAAACGTTAACATTGCTAGTATCATCAAAAATGTTTTCTCCAATGTTAATTTCTTTGTCTATGTTATCTTCTTGAATATTTAAAAAAGAGGTTGTATTTTCATCTTCCGGAATAATTTCATTAAGAATTTGCTTCATAGAGTTATCATCAGATGCCTCATTGCTGATATTAAACTCCTCTGTGAATGAGTTGATATCGTTATCAGAAAATTTGTTGTATTCATAATCACTTTCTTCCCTATTTAGTGATTGATTGTCATTATCCAAAGGATCTTTCCAAGTATCCTCTAAGTTTTCATTATCGCTTTCGTCAAAAATGTTATAATTCATATTGAGTATATGTATATCTTGGGTGTACTATAAACAAATCATATTGTTATCTAAATTAAAGCTCTTAAAGTGGTAAACCTAAAAACAAAAAAATAATAATGGAATTAAACACGGTGCTAAAAATTGCGGTTGTTTTTAAAAATTAGTTATATCCGCAATTGTTTTACCCCGCCTGGTTAAGCATCCTATTTAGGACAGTACACGAAAACGCGTCATGGTTCAAGAATCTTTACCGTAGAAAAAAAAAAAGAATTAAAACAACCGAAATTCAATGCACTTCTACTTTTACCTAAATATATGAATGATTCTCATATGAAAAAACGAAAAACAACTATTTGTCCAAAAAAAAGTAATCTTTATACCACCATTATAACCTATTGCACACAATACAATGACAGAATTTGTTAACAAAGAAGAACTCCAATACCTAGATTTATGTAAAAATATTATTGAAAATGGTGAGTCAAGACCGGACAGAACCGGTACTGGTACTTTATCCATATTTGCTCCACCACAATTGAGATTTTCCTTGAAAGATAACAAGTTTCCTCTATTGACAACAAAGAAAGTATTTACCAAAGCTATTATACTAGAACTGCTGTGGTTTATTAAGGGTGATACCAATAACAAAAATCTACAAAAGGAAGGGGTCAAGATATGGGACGGTAATGGTTCTCGTGAATACTTGGACTCTCTTGGATTGACAGATAGAGAAGAAGGTGACTTGGGTCCCGTATACGGTTTCCAATGGAGACACTTTGGAGCAGAATATGTTGACTGCCATACTGACTACACCGGCAAAGGATACGACCAACTAAGCGAAATAATTCACAAACTAAAGACCAACCCTTACGATAGAAGAATTATTATGTCTGCTTGGAATCCTCCTGATTTCAAAAAAATGGCTCTACCGCCATGCCATGTTTTCTGTCAATTCTATGTCTCTTTCCCTAAAGATCAAAAACCACAACTGTCATGTATTCTATACCAAAGATCTTGTGATATGGGGTTGGGTGTTCCATTCAACATTGCTTCTTATGCATTGCTGACCAAAATGATTGCTAAGGTTGTCGATATGGATTGTGGTGAATTCATCCATACTATGGGTGATGCACATGTTTACAAAGATCACATTGATGCTTTGAAAGAACAAATCGAAAGAACTCCAAGAGAATTCCCTACTTTGGAAATTAAAAGAGATATTTTAAGCATTGATGATTTCAAGCTAGAAGACTTTGAAATCAAAGACTACAACCCTCACAAGTCAATCAAAATGAAAATGAGTGTTTAAATAAAGAATAAAAATAAAAATATCTCCCTTTTTTATATATCAAAGAAAAAAACTTTTACTTTTCGTCATCTGAGCTTAAAACTTCACATAATCTCATCATGCTGTCTTTAAACTCACTAAAGTCTTTGTATTTATTTTTATCATCCGCAGGGTTTGTTTTGTTGCGTTCGACTTCAGAAAGAACCTTAAAAGCTTTTTTATAATCTTTGTTGATTAATGTTTCAAAAGCCCATAAGACTTCAGCCACAATAGCTTTTCTTTCTCTTGAACTCAATTCAGTATAGACTTCTTTAATAAAGAAAGTATTGTCCAACCCGCCCATGATATCAAAGAAATTTTGTAATTTTGTTTTGTATTCTTTGTTCAAATACAAATCCAAAAAGCTGTTGACTAATGTCTTTTTATTTTCTTCTAATTCAAAGAAACTTGGATATTCAGAATACTGAATTTGTTTGGTACTTGATAAGTAATCATAAATTTTAAACATACTTATCCAATCTTTATTAGCAATTGTCAAATGTTTTAGCAGCATTATCTCATTATGTTTAAGTTCGTTTCTGAAAGTGTCTAATACATTTCCAATGCTCAAAACTAAAGTAGCTTTTTTGTTGACACCCATATGGTTTTGGTAGTACAACACATTTAATACAGTCAACAACCCGGTAAATATCTTTTCGCTATATTTCAAATTTAAGGTTTGCATTAATGAAACAAAATTAACTAAATTATTGTTAACCTTTGCCGAAAATAAGACACTATTGTACAAACTGATACCCAATATTTGTTCAAAGTACTGACATCTATATTGTCTTTCTATTCCACACAATAAAGGTTCATAAATGACTTTAGAAACAACGTCTAATAGATTATTGAAATGCATGTCTGCAGGATCTGATGCTAAAAAGTGATCATTAAAAGTCTTAAAAACATTCAAAACAGATTGTTCAGCCGAAGACGTAGCATCTCCAATAACACTTACTACCTTCAAAGTACTCAAGTGTTCAAGAATTTTCAGTATCAATGATCTCATGAATTCAGTGGAAACAAACGACAACCAAGCTTTGATATTGACATTAATGTTGTTCAATCCGATTTCATAATGGTTGATTTTTTCCTGTGAAGATATTTCATTACTTTGAATGATCATCTCAACTTGATTTTCAAAGGCTTCCTCAAACGCATTTTTGTAAGAAGCCAACCATTGATAATCCAATTTATTACTAAATAACTCTACATCATTGTCTAGAACTTTGTTAAAAATATAATTACCTATGTGGAAATTTAAAAATACTAGTTTATCGTCAATACTATAGGCGATTTGCTCTTGATTTTTGATATGAAGTTGATAAAATGTGTATTGCCCACCACAATTAGTTTGGTATGACAAACAAGTTGATCTATCGTTTTCATATTCAACTTGATAAACTGTTCCAGGCAAAACAGCTGTTTCATCTGCATAAACTACAACATCAGAAAATAGTAAGTGACTGTCATTGACACTCAATGGAATTTGCGCTATCATAATTTCATTCTTATAAGTGATAAACGATGTGTAGAGATCTTGCTGATCAATGTATGATGTCTCAACGTTTAACTTACCTCTATATTGAGCTGATGGTTGTTCAAAGTAATTTGTTTCATAGTATCCTAAGACCTCAAACTTATCAGAAATACTAACATTAACGTAAACCAATTTGGAGATGTCTTTTGCAACAACTAAAGAATAAAAGAAGTTATCTTTATTAGAATAAACTTTATTCAATGCCAATAAAGATACTGGGATTTTTTGGTCCAAAATGTTGTTGTAAATCAAATCATCTTTCTCTAAAGCTGCAAACTCTGTATTCATATCAAAGTGGTACTTGGAATCTGGCAAATCATTATGTTTTCTGATGTGGTACATGGCAATATCAGAGTTAAATAATACAGTAATTGTATCTTCTTCAAAATTATCTTCAACAACAAAATCAACAATATCATTTCTTGGTGATTCAATGTATGAAAATACTCTTTTAAACAATCCCCCACTTCTTTTTTCATGCTTGTGCTTCAAAGATGTTATTTGATTCTTGAATACATTGTATAAAATTAGTTGATTTTTATCATTTTTAAACAAAATACATCCACTTTTTGGCAAAAATGAGATGTCTTTTTCTGCCGAAAAGGCTAGCTTCTTCAAAATGTCATTTTGTTTATGGAAGAATGACTTGTTCATAAACGATCCTTTTATGTTTTCAAAATCCCACAAAGAACCAGATGATGGATCCAATATCAGAACAGAGGGATTCATCTCGCCTTGGATTTTATCATTAAGAGAGTTTGTTGAGTAATTGGATTTTAAAAATACTTTCAAGTAAGGCAATTGACTCAGGGAAATTTGCAACAGATCCAATAAGTTGTACTCTAAATTCAAAGAGTGTTTGTTGCTTATATTAGAGAACTTGATATTCCCATTTTTAAGAATATTAACAGATATGTCATAGTCCGCATTCAATTTACTGTTTAATATTCCAGAAGTAAATGGTGTTGATTCTTCAGTTGTTATAGACTTCAATACATACTTTTGATGATTCAAAAGTATATTGACTTTGTCTTGAGTGGTTTCAGCAGGAACAGTTTTGGCAGATCCGGCATCAATATTCATAAAGTCTAAGTAGTCTTGTTTGATGGTAAAAACTTGATCATCTGATGATTCCACAATCTCCAAATCATCTTTGTCTGAATCTTCATGGATTTCAACGTCCATTTCTGGTGTTTGTTCAGCATTAATCTTGTCATCTGTACTACTATTTGAAAAGCTCAGTTTAGAGACATCTTCTGCATACTCTACTGATTCAGTGTCAATTTCCATTGATGCGTCATTTCCTTCGCTAACAATCTGATTGTCTATGATATCATCATGTTCGCGTACATCAGCCAATAAGCTGATTTGACACAACTCATCTTTTTTCATTTCTAAGTGACCATCGCCGTTGATTAATGGTGCTTCTTGATTTATATCGGATATACCTGCAACAGTTGGTTGAACAACTATGTTTTCCATGGAAATGTCTTTAGGCTCCTCAAATGGTCGTTCTTGAGAAACATCTTCTGGTCCAGCATCAGTCACTTGAGCTGGTTCCTCTAGGATAGTGTCTTCCACTTCATCGTCACTCACTTGAGTTGGTTCTTCTAAAATAATATCCTCTTCTTCAGCATCACTGACTTCAGCTGGCTCAACTAGGATGGAGTCTTCCACTTCAGCGTCACTGACTTCAGCTGGCTCCTCTAGAACAACACCTTCTAATTCAGCTTCACTCTTTTGAGCTGGTTCTTCAAAAATAATATCCTCTTCTTTAGTTTCACTCACTTGAGCTGGTTCTTCTAGAATAACATCTTCTTCAGCTTCACTCACTTGAGCTGGCTCTTCCAGAATAACATCTTCTTCAGCTTCACTCACTTGAACTGGTTCTTCTAAAATAACATCTTCTTCAGCTTCACTCACTTGAGCTGGTTCTTCTAAAATAACATCTTCTAGTTCAGGTTCTGCGGTTGCTTCTTCCGCAGCAGATAGAGATGTTTCGGTCTCTAGAATTTGTGCTTTTGGTGTGTCTGCTTCACTGTGTTGCTCTATAGATGCATCATTTTCTTGAAAACCGTTAACTGGTGTACTGGTTTCTTGGTTGATTTCAGCAGAAGCCCAAGCTTCCTCTGTGTTTTTTCTAGGCAAATCCATGGTGGGAGTGTCATCTCCTTGTCTGCTGCTTACATTGTCATTATTCATTAGTTCATTAACTTCATTATTATTGAAAATTGCCTTAGAATCGTCGCTAGCATCCTCAATTGAAAGCTTTTGTTCAGTTTCATTGCCATTTAAAATTACATTATCCATAATTTGGCTCAAATCTTCAGATTGAGAAGAATAAGTAGAACCATTGGAAGACGGTGGTGAATTATTAGATGACTTCCTTTTCAGCTTTTGTAGTTTTTTCAATTTTTTATTGGATGGTCTAGGTATGATTTTTGTAGAATTTGCAGAAGATCTTGACATTTTATTAATCTGTTGTAAACAACTGGTTTAGGGTTTTATTAACAATAATATTTGTTATGATTTAAAGAAATATATCAGGAATCCTAAAGCATGTGTAAGAGGCATCCCTTAGTACCATGAGTGTTGACGTTACACAAAACTCAAATACCAAAAAAAAATATATATATATAAACCAAAATGTGGTTTAGCAAGAATACATCGATGCACACGTGACAGACAATAATTGCTTTTTTCTTTTTTTTTTTATATATATTTTTTGAGTTTATTGAGCAAACTGCAGAATTACTTGTTTAGGCAATTTTCAGATATTTAATATTTCCAGTTTTTTCTCTCTCTATTTTCTTCTTTCTAGATTTCCTTATTTCTATTGAATTAATATAATGTGTGATTTAGCACTTAAAATATAGATTTTACAATACAATAACCAAGAAAAATATAATTGAGTAACCAAAATGATCAGATCAACCAAGCCAAAAAACGCAAGATCCAAAAGAGCATTAGAAAATAAAGAAGGTAAACTAGTTGAAAATGTTAAAACTGCTTTATTCATCCCAACCCACACATCTAACCAAGCTTTGAGTGATATAACCATAGACTTAAGTAACATGAAGAAGCCTTTCATGAAGAAGTTTACCAAGAAGAACCAAAATAAGGACTTGTTACCATTCGACAAAGCTGACCATGCTAACCTTGAATTTTTCAGTGATAAGAACGATGCTTCTATTATCGTCTTATCTTCCAACAACAAGAAGAGACCAAATAACTTGACTTTTGTTAGATTTTTTGAATATAAGGTTTATGATATCATAGAATTGCAAGTCGTCAAGAACTTCAAACTAATGCAAGATTTCAAAAAATTGACCTACAACGTTGGTTTGAAGCCTATGTTCTCCATCCAAGGTGATATCTTCAATACCAATCCTACTTATAAACACATAAAATCTGTATTCATGGATTTATACAAAGGTGACAGCTCCTCTCAAGTACAAGATGCTAAAGCCTTACAATATGTTATCAGTTTGTCTGTTGATAGTGAATATGATGAAACTGTTAGCAACAAGTTACCAAATGTTTTATTCAGAGTTTATAAAATCAAGTCATACAAATCTAATAACGGTAGTGTAGTAAATTCCAACACTGGTAAATTACTACCAAGAATTGAATTGGAAGAACTTGGTCCAAGATTGGACTTCAAGGTTGGTAGAGAACAATTACCTCCAGCTGATATGGAGAAGGAAGCTATGAGAAAGCCTAAGCAAGCTTACGGTGCTAACAATGCTAACAACTTCAAGATGGAAAAGAATATTGAAATGGATGTTATGGGTGATAAATTAGGTAGAATCCACATGGGTAAGCAAGATCTAGGTGGTCTACAGACAAGAAAGATGAAGGGTCTGAAGCCAAGATACGATCAAGTTGATTACGAAGCTATGGAAGAAGACTATCTGAATGATGACGAAGAAGATATTGGCAGTGATGAAGAACCATACACTTTGGAACAAGAACAAGAAATTATTGAACAACCATCCAGAAAGAAAGTTAAGAAATAAGTTTTGTATATAAAGAAAATTAATTAATACTTGACTAAAAGAGAGAAAAAAAATTGAATTTTAGAGCTGTATTTTTTTATATATGTTCTCAGTTAATCTAGGCAACGGTGCTATTTTTATTTTGGTATTTATTTTCTATCAGTCTCAACATATTTCTTAACAACATACAGATTGTGACTTTCCCTGTACTTGGAACGTATAATCCGGCTTTCAACTTAACATCTTCACTGAAATTTTTGTGGAAAGAAAAGTTGATGCAAGTAGCACCTTCTTTTATATTTTCAGATGGGTACTTGTAGTTATCAACAGGGACACCGGTGATAACAATATCAGCATCAATGGACAGTTTCTTTAACAGCTCAGGGGTATTGGCACCCAAATCCTCAACATGGTGCTTGACAAACTTCAAACCTTCACCTCTGGTGAATTTTTGGATATTATGCACATCAACGCTGTATACTTCACAACCATCATTAGCCATCAAAGCAGCCAATGGTCTACCAACAATTTCACTTCTGTTTATGATTATGGCCTTCTTACCATATAATCTATTACCCACTGGAAGCAAAGTATTATAGACTTTTAAGTATTCCAAAATTTTTATAATGGCTAGCGGAGTACAAGGAACAATAGATTTCTTAGTCTTCTCTTGGTCTAGGTATCTGATGTTGTGGTACATGTTTTGGTAGTATGTGTGATTCAGGCCTTCAACATCCTTTTCCAAACTTATGACTTGTTTCAGGTATTGATCTTGAGCATCACCAAATACAGGGAAGTAAATCATGATCCCATCAACAGCATCATCGTTGTTGGCTTCTATGATTCTTTCTTCTAAAAAGTCTTTATCTTGGACTCTTCTCAATTGATATTCAAATCCCATTTCTTCACAAGTTTTCTTTGTCCAATTGGCGTATGATTCAGCAGCAGGATCATCATTTGCCAAAAAGCCTACTAAAAACGGTTTCTTTCCTTGAGGAGACATGATAGTAGAAGATATCGTTTGACATTTCTGGGAAATCTCTTGGGTGTAAGATTTAGAAATAGCGGAGGCTAGAATAGTTCTTCCTGCAAATAAAGGTTTAGTGGCGGACATTTTTTATTAATAGTGTATGGTTAATTTATGGTTTCTTACTTTAGTTTAGTAGTAACTTTTGAAGATGAGTTTAAATAAACAAGTTAATTATAGATGATTAAGATTTAAATTTTTTGATTAGGGATGCTTTAATTTTTAAACTTCTGTTTGCCTTGTTTTTTTCCCGTGCAGTCTTGAAGAAGTCAAATATTTCCCTAAAGGGACTAACTTAACTCCTTTTTGACACATTGTCAAATAGGAAAATGCTGTTTTCATCAAGACTATATATTCACTCGGTTGAAAGTTATTGTTTTAACATGTGTTTTAAACATGATCTGCATTGTTAATCATACAATATTGTATCTTCCTATGCAATAAAAGAGAAATTTCTTGTTAGTTTTTTAGTATATAAAATGTTAATTAGAGCGAAGTGGCTGTAGTCGAAAGAAGAAACGCACCTGGCAATCAACTAGTTTCAAATAGCGTTTGAAGACCTGCTATGAAAACCTCTTTTATGAGTCTACCAAGTTTATCAAAGCTAATTGAGAGCAATAGAAAGTTTGGTTTGGCACCGTATATCACGTGACAAGAATGTAATACTTTTGCTGCTGTTGCAACATTGTCTAAAAACGTACTGGTATTTCGAAAATGAGACTGTGGAGCAATTAACAATCCATGATATATGATGTAATGAATTGAGACTCCTTTGTTAAAAAGAACATCGGCTAACTTGTTGGACTTTTGGCGAGATAAGAACAGCAGGTCACAAATGGCTTAGAAAAGCTTCACAATAGCGAGTTTCTTGGTTTTCTAATTGGCAAAATATCCAACCTGCTAAAGAAACGTTACATTTAATAGGATTTAAAAAAATATAGCAATAAACCGAGCTACCATAATCGTTACAATCATTCAAAAAAGACAAATGGGCCAATCAGATACAAAACATTCCATCGATATTTGCAAAATAGAGTAAGTGTATTTCTCAAAATTAGAAAAGAGCCGTATACAAAATATAATACGTTATCAAATCTCAATAACTATAAACAACCTATTATAATGAGTTTTGCAAGCTTTCGTTTATCACTCCCCTTAGTTTATCTTTCACTCAACACATGATTGAAATTAGTACGTCGAAAAAAAAAAAAAAGGGCAAATTCCAGAGGCGGGTCTGCCTTATTTCGCCCCTGACTAAAAAAATAGTAATCAACCCCACACGGCTTACTTATCCCTTAGTAATTCTGAAAGCTTTGGATATTTAAACAAAGCTGGGTTATTCTTTTGCATTTTCACCATAAACAGAAAACCTTCCAATAAAACCCCATCATTATTCCCAACCAATATGTCTAGTGTTTTGCAAAATAATAAATCGTGGTCTGACCCTACTTCAGGTGAATTCAAAAGACCGTCATCCTCCTTCAGAGAGGTCATCTCTAAGTCCCATCCAGTCTTCAAGCCGGAAGCCAACCGTTACCATCTGTACATCAGTCTAGCATGTCCTTGGGCTTCAAGAGTCTCTTGTGCAAGATCTCTACTGGGCTTAACAAATGTCTTGTCCATGTCCATTGTTCACTGGTACATGGAAACAACATCAGAATCCGATAACCCTAAGTCTACAGCCATCAAAGGGTGGAGATTTTTGCCTGTTGACGAAAACTCTCCTTTTACTACAGTTGATAACGGTGATAACAATGACAGATATGGTGTTGTATCTGATTTGAGTGCTTCTCTAGATGGAAACATAAATACTCGTACCCATTCCTTTGCCAACTGTGACGACTATGGCAACAGATATGATTTTGACGGTACTATAGACCATGTCAATGGCTTTGAACATTTAAGGGATTTGTATTACTCTTCAAAACCAAGCTACACTGGCAAATTTACAGTTCCTATATTGTACGACATGAAAACAAAAACCATAGTCAACAACGAAAGCTCTGAGATTCTTAGAATGTTGAGTGATCCAGAAGGATTGCTTCAATTTGGAGACAAAAAGAGTCAGTGCTTGAGTACCCTGTATCCTGAAAAAGACAGAAAGGGCATTGATTATTGGAACGACAAGATTTATGAAACAATCAACAACGGGGTGTATAAGACAGGGTTTGCTGAGCAGTTGCAGCCATACGAGAAGAACTTGTACATTTTGTTTGAAACTTTAGATGAAGTAGAAGAACACTTCAAACAAAAATACGATGAGAAAGATTTGTCTGATTCCAGCAAGAATTTGTATTTTGTAGGGGACCAAATAACAGAGGCAGACATCAGACTATTTGTTACCATCGTCAGATTTGATCCTGTTTATCACCAGCATTTCAAGTGCAACTTGAAAATGATAAGATGTGATTACCCTTACATCAACAACTGGATGATCAAGCTGTACAACCACCCGGAGACAAGCGCATTCAGAGACACTACAAACTTTGCACACATCAAGCTTCACTACACAAGATCCCACAAGAGAATCAATCCGCTGGGCATAACTCCGGTTGGGCCTAGTCCAAACATCCTTTCTCTAGGTAAATGATTGCCATACTTTTTTTAACTTACTCTTTAGATATATATTTACAATCTGTTTTGACAAAATATTATCTCTCCCTTTACGAAAATTCTCACTGTTTGTTTTTTTTTTTTTTTTGAGTGTGTGTTTTTGGGGGGTTTCAGTGTTCTGGGGGGTTTTACAAAACGCCTTTACGCTTTGAGAAAAAAAAAATGGACTACAAATTGTCTTTTAGTTAAAAGTTTAAAAATGGAAACACCACGAAAAAAAAAAAATAATTACTTGAAATCATACGACAATTGTTCTTACAAACTCAGACCAAGTCACAATGAGCTCTAATCACAAGAATGACGCTAATTCAGTGAACAAGCATTACTTCACTAATGTTATTCCTGTTGCCACTGATTCCATTGTCAACAAAGTCAAGATCCAGAGAACTCCTGGACATTCGGGCATAGATAACAAATCCTCAAAATCACCGGAAACAGTCAAAAAAACCAGAGGCAGACCTAGAATCATAAAGAACTACAACGATCCCATGATGTCTCCCATGGCAGCCACTTCTCTGAAGGTGCAGCAGCAGAGTTATCACGAGAAAAATGGGAAGCAGGTCATGAAGTTTGGGAATGTGTTAACCTTTAACAATTCTCCAAACAAAAAGAACAAATCAAACTTGAATACCCCAAACAAACTGAACTTTGTCAACATAAAATCTGATATATCCCCAACACTAGACAAAAAAGTTGTGAGAAACTCTCCAAAGAAAGTTGTTAAGAGCATCTCAACAGGGAATGTCTCATTGAAAACTATAAACAAACAAGATTCACTCAACCTAAGCAAGTCCGTTAGCAGCGGCAATATAAGCGAGGTTTTGAAGATTATGTCTAGCAGCACTCAAAAAACTCCAACAAGAAACAGAAACAATAGCATTAACACAACTGTCAAAGATAACGATACTTTTGTGAATGCAGATAGCACTTCCTTCAAGAACGATGGTGTAACGAACTCTTCTGTTAAGGATATCAAAAAGAAAAGATCTAGAAAAAATAGCTTGTTAAATAATTTGGAAACTCCTGTACACAATGTTCCTCAACTCAACTCGTCATTCACTGCGAATAAAAACAATGCAAATGAAACGCCTTTATCTGTGACCTCAACAGCCAGAAAACAACTCTCCAAGCTGTCTCTGAAATTAGACAAATCAGGAAAGGCTTACATTGAGAAGATAGATGAAAACAATAGCATGATGGACATAGACGAGGATAACAGGATGGATTTTTTCATGAGTAACAAAATTGGCATTATGACGGAAAATCATGATTTTGTTACTTTAAAAGATACTCAAATGAACAACATCGAAGAAGATTATTTAAAGTGGAATAACCCCTTGGCTAGTGAAAAGAAAGATTTAGACGAAGATGAAAAGAAGCGAATCATAAATGTGCTTCAGAAATTTCAAACAGCAGATAGTTCCAATAAAAACGATATGTCCAGCACAATGATCAATGTTAAACCAAATAAAGAAGAATTAGAAAGTGATGAGAAATTAAAAACACCACCGCTATCAGCTTCAATTCGTTTTCAAGATCAAGACCCAAACAACAATAAAAACAAGGATAGCCAATCAGTCAAACTGAATGCGGATGAAATGGAAATAGCCATACCAGCACTATTGGAATTGTCTCCAATGAACATGTCGATTTTTAATCAAACACCAAACGCAAAGATGTCTACAAACAATTTCACCAATTCTTTACTGAATTCAGCCAGTAAGTTCTTCAACATGGGCTCTCCATACTCACTAAAAAACAAGCAACTTGAAGATTATGATTACAACAAGTACTTTAGTTTAAGTCCTAACCACAAGGACAATGTAACAATAGCAAACCAAAAACAAACTAATAGGACTCCAATTTTTAATGCCAGGGAAATAGTCAACAACATGCAGCAACAAAATTTAAGTATGATGTTTAATATTGATTCTGTGATGCAGTCGCCTAACAACAGTATATTCCAAGCTTTTTCTCAAGCTGTTTACTCATCTCCATTGGCTAATCACCAAAACACTATGAGCAATAATAACGTCAACCCAATAAGCAATCAGCAAAACTTCAACAACTCAAACAGCAACCAGCTGGAAAAGCTGGACAACGCTATAGATTTAGATCTGAGGTACGAAGAAAATAATGAGGAAAATGAAGATAGCGAAAACAATGCAGCACAGATGGCAAACGATGATTTCTTCAAGCAATACAACCCTGTGAATAAATTACAAAACAAAATACCTAGAAGTCCGAAAATGATATTAAAAAAGAAAAAGTAGCCTTATGTCCACATGTTTTCATCAAAGTTGTACAACCACGACAGCCCGAACCATGATGTTATGATACCCAGAGAACAATAACAGTTATATACCAACAATGCAACATGTTTGTATTTCTTGCCCTTTATTTCAAAAGTATCCAATATCCCACAAACAATGACCATTGGGAACAAACTCACTATGTATATCATCGTAAGTCTGTCAAAAAACCATACTCTACGGTTGTCAGCATTGTTTTTGATCAAACTACTGAATGATACGTAGAAGATGATTGTCCACAATACCGTGTATGTGTTTTTGATCAAAAACAACTCTGGAGCGTTCATTAATGGAAAGATGGAGACTATTCCTGGACTTGTCAGCAGCATGAAAGGAGCCAGCAATCGTTTATCAAACTTGATTAAAAACGTATAAGGGATTATGATCAACAAAATCTTTGTAGAAATTATGTTCCGGCCAAAAATGTAGTTGCTATAGGAACACAGTGTCAAACTTCCAATAAACCTTTTGAAGTTGCAATTAAAAAATAAAGGTATTATGGCAAGTAACTGGTAGAAAGAAGTGAAGTAAAAGTTGATTTTTGGTTCAATCGCGGGTAGTATATTGAACGAGTTTTTATTATGCATCAATTCATTGGTCTTTATAATGTTTATGATCGTATAGTTTTCAAAGTATTCAAACTTGTTTACCTTATTGAAGTACTTAAACATTTGGGTTAGTAGACTATCAAGGAAAGAATATAATGTCCAAACATTCGATGACGAGCGCTCATCGTTTATGAGTAATGTACTGGTAGAAAATAAATTTTTATAAACTTCTCTGTAGTCGTTGAATGTTGCTTTGTGATATACAAATGGTAGCATAGGTATTAAAATGCCCAAGCCTATGCTCAACCCTAGTTTAAACAAATTAATCCACTTGACAACCTTGAATAACGACAGATATGTCTTGAATTCAAACTTTACATGATTTAAACAATAAGATCTTAACAAAACTATTAAAAAACATGGAAACAGGCAAGCAAAGTCTTTATTCATAGATATACTCAAAGCAAATATGAATGCTGTTCTCAAATACTTCTTTTTTTGCAGTTGAGTGATTGATAAGATTAGAAATCCATAAACAAATCCGTTGTACCCAAAATAGATATGATCCAATAAGAAGAAGCATGGGTTTAAGATGATACTGGCCGCTATGAGAAAAGTGAATTTTTCTGTAGAGTATGAGTTAAGTATCAAAACAAGCACAAACTCTGATATGATTACACTTAGTCGACGATACATCATCGAAACATGTGCATTTTCAACATCAGTTGGAATTACCTTGGATATGAAGTACTGGAGGTACATAAATAAAGGTGGAAAATCCACTTTGTTGTAATACCACTGTGTCAGCGGTAGTTTCCGTGTAATATCCAGCAGCAAAGTAAGCCTATCATATTGAATAGACTTGTAACTAAACACAAGAAATACTTTCAATATTAAAGAAAACAGCCATACCTTGATCAATGGAGAGTTGTAAAGCCTTGCTATTTTGCTAAAGATTTCTGGTATAATCATAGAAAGGTGTTGAGATATGATTCCAAATTTGAGCTTTATTCAGTGGATATGACAATACTGATTTATTTTTTTTCTTGGGGGCTTAGTATCCTTATGGGAACTGTAAACGATGTAAACACTTTGAGATGGAAAAAATTAAGTTGTAGATTTTAGTTGTTTTCCTTTTTTTTTTATTTTTTTTTTTTTTCTTGGAACTTCGAATAATTCCTCAAGTATTCTCAAGAAACACCAGAAAACCACACTCATAAAAACATGTCTAGCACAAATGATTTGATGGATATCATGAATTCATCTGCTGGTGATAACTCTAATGTTAATCCCAGTGATACAAAAAAACAGCTTTATAACGCTATTGGTGATAAGATACCTTCGCTGAAATTAAACAAGCCTAAACAAAAAATCAATAAGGTAAGCAAATGGACGTATACCAATAAGATTAAATACAACGAGAATAATTATGAACAATGGATAAAACTTGATAAGTATCTAGATCAAGGTGAGCTTCCATCAAGAGATCTTACACATAAATTCAACCAGTACATTCATCAGTACAAGATACCTTACTTTGTCAGCAAAGAAGCTTTCGATGAAAGTTTAAAAAAATACAAAGATAGTTTAGTGCCAGGTATTGTCCATTCATTGAAACAAAAGTATCAAAAAGAGTTTGAGTCATTCAAAAATAGTAAGGTTGAACAGATAAAAAAAGATAATCCTGATTCTGAAGTCAGCGAGCTCGATGACAACGAATTGAAAGCTGAATTTCCTGAGCCTGATTACTTAAACCAGACAACCATGTTGATAGAACAAAAGCTGAAGTACTTGACTTTTGAGATTGCTCAAAATATTTTGGATCTTGCAAAGATTTATGATCTGAAATGGATTGTTATTCAAGATAGATTCAACTCGGAAAATCAGGAAGAACTTAAGAAATCATTCAGCATATCAGAGATCCGTTACATTTTTTACAAAAGTTGTTTGATCTATTTCCAATCCAATGGAAGATTCGAGATGAACGACTTGCTGAATTTCAGTCTCCAAAAAGATTTGAATAGAAAGCACAACCTTGAAAAGCTATTCAACAGATCAGCTGCCGAAGTGGCTGAAGAAGAGGCTTTGATACTTGAAGCCAGAAAATTCGAAGTTACTAGTAAAAAGATTAAAGAAGAAAGAGATAGTATTGTTAAACTCCTGGATTATCCTAAAACTGCAACAAACTTTATTCCAGAGCAGTTTTTGTCAGCTGCAGGCTTCTCGCAACTCTATAAAAACTTGATGAAAATGAGATCTAGCTCATTGAACAAAAATGCAACCATGTATCCAGAAAATCCGTGGCAAAAGCAATTCTCCAAGTTTAAGTCTCAAAAGCGAAAAATTGACTCTGACACAAATGATATCAATGACAATGATTCACCAATGGAAGATAAAAACAAAAAAATAGAAGCTGACAATAACACAGAGAGCAACAGTAAGAAACTGATATCTACATTATCCAAGAGAGTAGGAGAACAGGTTGTATTTCAAGCAAATTCCAAGAATGAACTGATATATGAATTGGTAAGCAACTTAACAGACTTTGAAAAGGATAAGATGCATTTAGAAATTAATTCAGATTTGTATACCTCTTCAGGTATTCTGCTAAATTCAAATAAACTAGCAACAAATAAAGCATCAGTGGAGAATAAAGTGGATAACTTGTTGAAAGAACTTGGTCTACCTTCAAAGCCTATTATGAACACTAGTAATGTTATTAAGGGTTACAACACTTTGAATTCTGTTTTGCTTGAATGTATTAATATTAAACAGACTATTGATAAGCTTACCGCTGAAGAGAAGATATCTAAGTAGGGAGTTATATATTGTTTAATTTTCATTATCAAACTTTTCACTAGATCAAAAAAAAAAAATTACAAATATATTATCGCGTTTTTGTTCTCAGATGTGTGTGTTTTTTTTAATAGTTTGATTATAAACAAACATGTGAACTAAAAATAGCTTCGGAAGTATTACCATATAAGACCTGCACGTAATAGCTTTGCTAAAACAAACAAAAAATGAGCACACCAACTTCGCTGAAAAATCCTATTGAGACTAATATATCAAACCTTATAAACAGCACCAAAGTGTTCTTAAAGTCGTTGACTAGATGGACCCAGCAATTGGAAACTCAAAAATCAATTTCTAATTACTATGTTCAACTGGGTACTGATTTTAGAATTGTCGTCAAGCAATTCACCCATCTAGGCATTGACATGTCTGATGTTAGAAATGTGCCCAAAGAGCTTAGACCCATTTTAGAAAAAGCACTGAAAGAAAAGCCATCGAATGAATCTTTGGATAGATATTGGCCTAGCATAAAAGGAATAATCGAAGACTTGTTGAATACTTTGAAGTCGAAGAGATTGTTGTTAAAGAAACAAAAACAAGAAGATATAAGCGACAGTGGCAACAGAAGTTTGAAATCTAGAGGATTGGATGGATCTTCATCCTCTCTTGACACTATGGATTTGAAGAAGCCAACTTCAAGCTTGGAAAATTTGGAACCTAATCAAACACCTTCTCCTGTAAAAGGACCATCACCTATTGTTGTTCAAACGCCGTATGAAACATCATCAAGTAGCCAATCCAGTTTACTTTATCAAGCTCCTGTGGAGGAACCACAACCTATGCCAGTAGAGAACGAATCTGCCGATACCAGCACATCTAAACTTGATCCCGAATCACAGATGAAAACAAAAAAATTGAGCAATTTTTTGAGAATGTCTGGTTTTGGAGATGAATCTGAATCATCTGAGTCGGAAGAGTTTTTTGATGATTATGAGGATGAAGAAGAGGATGATATTTTGACTTCAAAACAAATGCTGAACGCTTTAAAGACTGACAATAAGATTGAGAGAAGAGCCAGCAAAAGATACTCCGCCTACCACCTGGCCAAGGGTAACGTCACAACTACAGGAAACATTTCAGATACAAGTATCTTACCTGCCTTACCAACTACTGATCAGTTCTCCATAGAAAAAATAAAGGACAGTCTAAATGTCAGCAGTAGTGAAAAACCAAAAGAAATTCTTGATAAAAAGGCTCCAGAAAATGACCATGATTTGGAAACAGTCAAAAGTGATCATAGTGCAAGTGTGATTCCTGCTATAGAGACTATTCCTAAGGTTGAAATCGTCAAAGCTACTACGCTTTCAAATACTCCATCTGTAACGGATCAATCCGAAAGTACAAAACCACCAAGTTCAAAATCATCTACAACTAGCAGTAGCAAACTTCTGAATAAATTGAAAGATAAATCAGACAAAGCTGTAAAACAAGACACAGATTTGATTAAAAATAATAAGCATGTTAGCAGTATAGTTCCTACACAACAAAATACAGTAATATTTTTAAAGTTTAAAAACAAAACATACAAAAGACAGTTTGAGAAGGTGAATATTGAAACTATCTTAGCTGAGTTCAATAAAGTTTTCCAAACCGCCTTTACAAACAATGATAAAGATTTGATATTCAAGATTTGTGATCCCTCGTATTCCATGTTTTATGAACTTGAAGACAGAGAGGCTTTAGAAAATGAATTACAAAACGGAAGTGGTTTTGAAATTGTTCATGAAACCAGTCTTGTTGAAAATGAAGACAAGTTTGCAAGACTGGAAAAGAAGCTTGAAACTCTAATGGACAACTACGAACAAAGAATAAAAGACGAAATCAACGAAAAAATTGCTTCTTCTGAATCACCAGAGCCTGCAGTCGCTAAGGCCGATGGCACTAAAGCAAACAAGGAGACGATGGTACTGAAAAAGGCTTTATTAAAGCTGGACAAAGAACATAAAGATACCATATCTGAGATGAAAAAAAAGCTAGAACTTCTAGAAAAAGATTTGAAAGAAAAGAATACAAAACTGGATGAAATGCAAAATACCCAAGCTGAAGTTGCTGCAGCTGCGTCGGCTGATGATGAGGACGATAGTAAATATGTTAATAAAGTCTCGAACAAGATATCCACTGATGGTGACATGATCTTGAATAAAATAGATGATTTACAGGATGTGATCGAAATTTTGAGAAAGGATGTTGCCATAAGAGGTGTCAAGCCAAAAGAAAACAACTTGGACAAAATTAATAAGACTTTGTTGAATACTAGCAAAGAGCTGGAGGAATTTGAAAGCTATTTGGAAATGCAAAAGCCTGAATTAAAAACCAAATGGGAAAAGCAATTAATTAAAATTTGCGATCAACAACAAATGCTGACACTTCAAGAAGATTTGGTTATTGATTTAAAAATCGACTTGGAAAAGTGTAAGGAAACGATGGATCTAGTGATCTTGTGTAATGAAGAAAGACTAAAATTGAAAAGCAAAAATAACGCAAACGGTGAGGACAAAATGAAGGTTGTTCTGCCATTGACAAGACCTGGTGAAATGCAAGGTGTTAGAGACCAGTTGTTGCAAGATATTCAATTGCTAAAGCCTGATCATCAGTCTAGAATTGATGCTATAGAAAAGCATGAAAGATTTAATGAAATCAATAAATAATTAAAAATTTATTTATGTAGCATTTTTTGTAACACCTCTATGAATTTATTACTTTTACAGCTTTTAAGTTGCTTCAAACTCAAGATGAATCTCAAAGCAACTAAATGGTCTAAACTGTTGACTAATTGCCTTAATCTATAAAAGTTCTTTTCGTTGAAGTAGTGAAATGTATTCATTTTGTTTATATGGCAATGAATCATGTTTAGAATATTGAATACAAATTTGTAAAAGTGTTTCGGCTCAGTTTTGTTTACTTTATCATCGTTGACATTTGTTAAGAATCTGACAAACATAGTGAAGATATTATCACATATGTGGAGAATATGTTGCTGAATAACTTCAATGCTGTTGATTTCAATCTTCATTGAGTAGTCAGCATTTAGTCTAATTTCAAGTAACGCTATCAATTTATTGTAAATTTCTTTGAAGGTTTTAATATGGCTATAATTTATGACATGCATACTCTTCTCTACCTTTTTCCTAATGCTTCTTTTATCCAAATCAAATTCTAAACCAACAAATTGAAAGGTTTCATTTTTTTTTTTACAAAGTTCCAACTTTTCTAGATTTACAAAAACTTCAAATCTTTTGTCAAACAGTTGATTGTTTACTAATTTTTGTTTGATACTCTTTAAAAACATATAGTCTTCACTAATCAGCAAAAAATCATCCATAAATCTGATGAAAAAACTTCTATCATCTTTGGACAACAACAAACTTGGAGTGGAGTAAATCATATCATCATAGAAAATATTGCTTAGTATAGGCGACAAATACATTCCCTGTGCTAATCCTTTGGTTCTTTTATAGCACTTATTCAAACTGGATGTTATTGTTTCAAATATTTCTTTTTTTGTGATATCTTTTATATCTTCAGTGGTGAGAGCTTTGCTTTCAGAAATACTTTGAGTAACTTTTATATGATTTGACAGCGGAATGTCATTAGACTTGTTACATTTTTGCCTTTTTATTTGTGGTTGCTCCAATTCTTTGTTGACGTATAGCTTAGAGGCAGGCTTAAACTCAGCAACTCTTTTATTAGAGGTGTTCACAGTTGGAGAGAAAGATATCGACTCTTCCTTTGATATCGAAAACTTTCTTTCTAAACCTACTTCTGCAAATATGTTAGTTAAGATAGTATTTAATAAATTCAGAGGAATAGAGTCATATGAATTTTTAATATCAAATCTTAGATAAAACAGTTCTTTGTGTTTGTTCAAAGTCCTGTAACTGTTGTCATTAACAAACTTATTGTAATGAATCATTATTTCAAATATGTTTTGAACCAAAATGTTGTTTTTCTTGGATGGGTGTCTTTTTTCATATATTGCAGGTAGAACTTCATATCTTAAATGAGTAAGTATTTTGTTTGTAGGTTTTACATATTGCATATTAAATGCCATGTGTCTAGAATATGAACTAAATGTTGTTTTTTTGTCAGGAATAGACAAGAATCTGAAATTATTAATCTTTTCTATGTCTTTTAAAACAGGTTTGATGTTACAATGGTAGTAACCATTTGACAGATCGTGCGCAATACCAGTTTTAGCTCTTGGACTGTTTTGAGATCTTTTGCAATGATGATAAATGCTAAAATGGTTTCTAATGAAATGATTAGTTTTAGTAGAAATGAAAAAATGGGCATCGATATGTTTATAAAAGATGATGCTGTCGTTTCCGGTAAAGGTGAGACCAAAAAATGAATGCTTTACTAAACTTGGATAATAATAAACGAATAACCAATTTACAAGTTTAACGATAACTGGCTTATCTGTTTTGAATTTGAATTTATTGAGAGTGACTAATAAATCATCTTTAAGATTTTCCAAAGAAATAAATTGATTACAGTTATGATTAAGAATTGTATTGGCGTTTTTGAATATGAATGGTTTTAACAAGTTCAAAGTATTTTGGTCAAATACTCCATTAAGTAGTTTGTTAGTTACAACTTTGATGTAGTACATGATGGTCTTTTTTTCTATAATGCTATTCAGAGTATTTGGAGCTTCAAGATTCTTTTCGGCTTGGGTCAAACATAATGATTTGATCAAAGCAGTATACCTAATACCTCTTTCGTGATTGTACTGCAAAATTTCCAAGTCTTTTGTACTCAGAAAAGGTGCCACTTCTTTAAAACTTACAATTAATTTGTAGTTGTGATAGGTCTGTATTGTTTTATTGGATAGCCAACTTTGAATTGAAATTTTTCGATATACAACAGGCTGTATCTTTTTGTTATTTGTGTATGTTTGCAAGACTATTGGTGAGCCATATAACTTAGAAAATGTTTGAGTATCTTCATGCAACAGATATATTGAGTGAGATTGAAATAATGAAACAAATTGTTCAGAACCCAATGTTTGATGAACAAATATCCATAGAGGACTGCACAGTAGTTGTTGCGCAAACAAATTCTCTTTGTCATCGGTAAAACAATCAGCCTTTACAAGTAGTTCCACAATCTCCGAGTGATAACTGGAACTAATTTGGGACTGGTTCTTAAACTCTATGTTAATAAACTGACGTTCATTTTGAATAAGAAATGTATTAATTAAACTTGAATAATGAGTTCCAAAGAGATGATCAGTTTCTTCATATCTATCGCAAGAAATAATGAAATCAAGTAATGTTAAGAGATCATTTACCATAATCTACTGATGTACGGCTACAGAGTACCAAGACCAATTTCCTAATTAGATGTGTCTTCCCAAATAAGGTAGCTCCATATCGAAAAACGCGCTTATTTTTCTATATGCAATTATTATTAGTTTTTTTATTAAAAAAAATCCTAATGATTCTTATCACTTCTCGGACATAAGCCTTGTTAGCCAGAATATTCGAATTTTTGGGCTTAAAAAAAACATATCACTTTTCTTTTTCATTTAACTAGCAACTATTTCCCAAAACGGAAATGCTGTGCACCTTTGATCCAAGAAAAAAAAACTTGACGTAGGAGGAAAGAGTTTTTTTTTCTTGGAAGAGAAAATTTTTTTTCCTCCTTTTTAAACTCTTTGGGTGTTACGAATTAAAACGTCGACGAAAGTTTTTCGAAGTGTATTCAAAATTTTAACACCTTATATATAGGATCACTATATAAATGATGCACATCTATTAATATTCTTATTTCTTTTGACAATAAGAGAAAAGTTTTAATAAAAACCGTACATAAATCATATTATTTACAATCATATACATATAAAATGTCTTTCACTGACTTCTCCAAAATTGAAACCTTAAAGGAATTAAACACCTTCTTACAAGACAAGTCCTACATTTCTGGGTATGTACCAAATTTTTTAAAAAAAAAGCTAAGCAATAGTTAGAGATCCAATGAAACTTATATGACATTTAGGAGCAACAATTGGTAATATTTGTAGTATCATTATTTTTCACTATCATAAACAAAAGAAGAAGAGGAAATACCCATGTTTTAACTATGATGAACATAATTCTTTGGTCCGTGTTTTAGATGGGGATTTAAGACCCCCCGGCATGACTGACACTTGAACAGGCAGGTGACACTGTCAGATCTGATCTTTTTGAAAAAAAAAAATTAAAACGAAATTTAAGTTTCTTCTTTGTTATTTTTGATATAGAATTATAATGATATTAAGCAGGTTTTCATTTATTCGGAAACTCTGTGTTGAATATTATTCCTGATGTAGAAGCTTTTGGATTTTTCCAAAAAAAAAAATTATCTTCACATCATATTGATTGATGCTTACTAATACTGTTTATGAATGTTTCATGCCCACATGGGGTACGATTTCCAACATTTTATTCAAAAAAAAAATTATTCTGAACACTTGTTTTTCAACTTACTAACAATTATAACTCATATTATCGAAATAAAATTATGAAATAGTACTTCTGCTACTCAAGCTGATGTTACCGCTTTCAAGGCTTTCCAAACCGCTTACCCAGACTTCGCCAGATGGTTCAACCACATTGCTTCCAAGGCTGAACAATTCTCAACTTTACCAGCTGGTGAAGCCGTCGCTGAAGAAGAAGACGAAGACTCTGATGTCGATTTGTTCGGTTCTGATGACGAAGAAGTTGATCAAGCTGCTGAAGAATTAAAGCAACAAAGATTAGCTGAATATAACGCCAAGAAGGCCGCTAAGCCAGCCAAGCCAGCTGCCAAGTCTATCGTTACTTTAGACGTCAAGCCATGGGATGATGAAACTGACTTAGAAGCTTTATTAGAACACGTCAAGTCTATTGAAATGGACGGTTTAGTCTGGGGTGCTTCTCAATGGATTCCAATCGGTTTCGGTATCAAGAAGTTACAAATTAACTGTGTTGTTGAAGATGACAAGGTTTCTTTGGATGAATTAGCCGAAGCTATTGAAGCCGCTGAAGACCACGTCCAATCTACCGATGTTGCTGCTATGCAAAAGTTATAAGTTTAATTTATAGTTTTTTGAATGAACCAAAAATATTATCTTTTTTATATATATAATAACATAAAAACAAATTAAATTTAAACCTTTACGAACTTATGAGTGAAAATAATTTTAAGTCCCTTTGTTTTCTAGTTTTTTTTTTTTCATTATATCTTCCAAAAATTGAAACTGTACTTTCCGTTGATGTTATCTACAGAGATAGTGGCTGGCGAATGTGTAAAATATACTGCTACTTCAAAAAGTCATCAAAATTGTCAAAGTCAAAGTTCAAATTCAACGAGTTCATTGCTTGGTCTGGCTCAGTATTCAAATTATTGTTATTATTATTGGTTACGTTATTGTTGTTGTTTGCACCGTTAGTGCTATTCAAATTGTTTATGTTTGCTGAGGTGTATGATACACCAGGTGCAGCACCAATGTTGCTACTATGAACTTGTGAGCTGGTGTATGGTGTTTGTTTTAACAAATCCTCTGGCGACAAGCTCTTCAAGTTGCTGCCATATCCTTCCGTGTTGTTGCTATTCATGTTATTAGAGTAGTATTGATTAACATATGGAGATGTACTTTGTGGTGTGGACTTTCTCTTGCTTGAGTTGGTGATGTTATTCATTGAGTTTTGAGCAACTGCATTCATTGGCGTTCTTATGCCACTGGCTTTGCTAGCAGATAAGTTTCTTGAAGCAGTTCCGTTGACTGCAATAGGTTTGGCTGTGATTTCGTAATTTGGTGTTTTTAATTGCTGTGTCTTTGGCATGACCAATGTTGATTGCTGAAGTGGTACGGCACTTAAAGGCTGCACAAATTTCAATGTATAAACGCTTTCGGCTTCCATGATCTTAAGCATTAACGGTTGTAACGGTGCCATCTTTTTATTCAATTCATTGATATCCTTCAAAACTTGAACTATTTCGTTTCTTAGATTGATGAATATTATGTTTTTCTTTTCGTATGGTAGGTTATTATCAAATTCAAAGTTGCTGAGTGTTGATAAAAGTTTTGCATATTTGAATCTCAGCGGTTTTATTCTGCTTTGAATGTGTGTTATGTAAGTGTATAATTTGGATTTATCAATAGACATATAATCTAGAGTGTTCCCCTGAGCTGATTGGTCGGTTTCATCGTGTATAGACTCCTGTTCATTGAAACTGAGAATATATGACTTCAATTCGTTGATATTTTGAGGCAAGACTTCCATTTTTTGCTAAGCTTGGGATGTTGATTTGGTTTTTAAAGTTGTGAAAGTTTTCAGTGGACGATTGGAAAATAGGATATTATGAAAAAGAAAAATATCACTGTTTTTTTTTTTTTGGTGCGCCTATCTACCAACCTTAAAATTTGTTATATCCGACAAATATAAAAAGACCAAGCATCTAATCACTATGATCAATAACCAGAAGCTCACTTCAAAGATTGAATGTGTGAATAATTGTAAATTGACTTTCAGGAAAAAAAAGTAGTGATGTATCAGATAGTTCTTTAAATATGCTCAAGAACTTGTTTTTCAAGAAATAAAAAAAATTTGATTATTATTATCTTTACATTTAATAACTAATGAAAAAATTTAAAACTATTTTTTTAAAGGTAAAATTGTTTAACAAAGCAGATGCATGAAATTTAGTATAATGTAAACATCATTATAGCAATTGTTTTTTGTGCGGCCTTAATAATTGTTGCTAAATCTTACAGGATACTTTATGGCACTTTAGCTTTAAAATGTTGTTGCTTTGTTAAGTAGTCACGTGTGCTGCTTTTAACAATACATACTTGCATCTAAATCCGCTTATACGAACGCATCGGTCCCCACATATGATTGATTACGCATTTAGAAATGTATTAGGATCCTTTTATTAGGGGTGATAAACTAACAAAGTGCTTAAATTTAAAACAGTATAAGAAGTCGATATTCATAGTTTACGCATACAATAAATTGACAATAAAATATAAGCTTGTGTAGTCCCATAAACCATATTCAAACATGTCTTTACAAAAAAAACTATTAACTGAAGCTAAAATCAAATTAAACGCTAAAACCGATATCTTTATTCCTCAATACGGATTTGGTACCGCCTCGTCTCCTGACCAATTGAATGAAACCAAAGCAGCTTTGAAGGCTGCAGTTAAAGCCGGTGTTAGAAACATTGATACTGGCAGATACTACGGGAATGGTCACATTGAATACGCTTTAGGTGAAGCTATTCAAGAGTTGATAAAGGAGGGTGTGGTTACCAGAGAAGAGCTGTTCATAACTACCAAGGTTTGGCCAAATTACTGGAACAGGGCTGCTGACTCCCTGGATATATCCTTGAAGGCTTTACAAGTCGATTACGTCGACTTGTTATTGCAACACTGGCCTTTGTGCTTTCCACAGGTATTCAACGAAAAAACTGGGGAACTAATTGGTAAGCCACACGACAAAGATGGTAACCCTATGTACGAAAAAGATGCTGATTACATAGTTACCTACAAACAACTAGACAGAATATTAGATGATCCAATCAATGGAAAGAAGGTCAGAGCCATTGGTGTTTCTAACTACGATACTTTTAAGTTAGAGAGAGTTTATGCTGACGACACAATCAAAAACAAACCATCAGTCATTCAAGTTGAGTTGAATCCCCAATTGACCCAAGAAAAGTTGATTGACTTCTGCACCAAAAAGGGTATCACTGTTATTGGTTACTCTCCACTTGGTTCCACTGGTGCCCCTATTTTGAAATTGCCTGAAATCAAGGAAATAAGTGACAAGTACGGTATTAAGCCTTACGATGTTGTTATTTCTTGGTTTATTGCCAAGAACCTGGTTGTTATTCCAAGATCCATCAATCCAGACAGATTCAAAGACATTAAGTACTACTGCCAATTATCTGAAGATGACATAAAGAAGATTGACAAGATTGGCGAGACAAACCCGTACAGACACATTGACGAGGACTTTGCTAAGGTATTACCTGGCTTCACTGGCAGAACTAAAACCGATAACGAGTAAATACTTTAAATAAGCAGTAACCCCCTAAACTTAAAACGTTTACCCGAATATATTTATTCTTTTAACTTTTTTTTCTAATTTTTTTTTTTGCCTCGAACAATAATTTGAAAGCATGGTGTTTACTGTTCTACTACGTGTCGCTTTTTTTCTTTCATGGGAACTTATTTGTTTTTTTTTTGTAGCCTCTAACACTTTGAACAAAATACTTAATAACACCAAATAAACACCATTATCTGGATCTTATAATATAACCACAGGTATCTAATTCCATTTGTTTTTAGTTGGGTATTTGATATTTTATTTCCAATAACAATGAGCATTTCAAATAGTACAAAGAAATCTATTCTTTCGAGTATTTCACTTGTTCTTAAATTAGCTATATTCATATGTCTTATAGGTGCAGCTACAAGTTCAAGATTATTTTCAGTCATAAGATACGAATCTATTATTCATGAGTTCGATCCATGGTTTAACTATAGAGCCACTCGTTATTTAGTCAAGAATGGTTTCCACAAATTTTTAAATTGGTTTGATGACAAAACTTGGTACCCACTTGGTAGAATCACTGGTGGTACTTTGTACCCAGGTTTGATGACAACATCTGGTGCCGTTTGGTACGTTATGAACAAAATCATGAAAATTCAAGTCAACATCAGAGATGTCTGTGTTCTATTTGCCCCTGCATTCTCTGGTATCACCGCCATTTTCACCTACTTGTTCACCAAAAACTGTTATAACGACGACCAACTTGCAGGGTTACTAGCCGGTGCCTTCATCGCTATAGCTCCTGGTTACATCTCAAGATCTGTTGCTGGTTCTTATGATAACGAAGCTATTGCCATCACCTTGCTGATGTCCACATTCTACTTATGGATCAAGGCTATGAGAACTGGTTCCATTTCCTGGGCATGTTCAGCCGCCATTTCATACTTTTACATGGTTTCAGCTTGGGGTGGTTATGTCTTTATCACCAACTTGATTCCATTACATGTCTTTATTTTACTATTAATGGGCAGATACTCTTCCAAGTTATACTCTGCCTATTCCGTTTGGTACTGTATCGGTACATTGGCATCCATGCAAATTCCTTTTGTTAACTTCCAACCGATCAGATCCAACGACCACATGTCCTCATTAGGTGTTTTTGGTTTAATTCAATTCTTCATGTTTGGTGATTCCATCAGATCTACTATCTCCACCAAAAACTTTAAGATTTTCTTGAAGTTTGCTGTTATCGGTTTGATTTCATTTGGTGTTCTAGGTTTGTTTGTTTTGACCTACTTTGGTTTGATTGCTCCATGGACTGGTAGATTCTATTCTCTATGGGATACCGGTTATGCCAAAGACCACATTCCTATTATTGCATCTGTTTCAGAACATCAACCTACTGCATGGCCTTCATTCTTCTTTGATACACAATTTTTGATTTGGCTGTTCCCATGTGGTGTATTCTTATTATTCATGGAATTACAAGACGAACATATTTTCATCATTGCTTACTCTGTTCTATGTTCTTACTTTGCAGGTGTTATGGTTAGATTGATGCTAACCTTGACACCAATCATCTGTGTTTGTGCTGCTGTTACTTTAAGCAATGTCTTCAAATACAATCTAAAGATCTGGTCCACTATCAAAAAAGTCAAGAACAAGAAAGAAAACAGATTTGTTGAAATTTGTGTTTTAGTAAGTAAGCTAGTAACTGTTTTGTCGTTCCTAGGATACTTAGTCTTATTTGTTCAACACTGTACTTGGGTCACCTCCAATGCTTACTCTGCCCCATCCGTTGTTCTATTGAGTGGTTCCACTGATGCAGACGGATCTCCAATTTTCATCGATGACTTTAGAGAAGCTTACTCTTGGTTAAGATACAACACAGACGAAGATGCCAAGGTTGCTGCTTGGTGGGATTACGGTTATCAAATCGGTGGATTTGCTGATAGAACCACACTAGTTGATAACAACACCTGGAATAACACACACATTGCCATTGTTGGTAAAGCAATGTCATCCTCTGAAGAAAGATCATATGAAATTTTGAAAGAGCATGATGTTGATTATGTTTTAATAATCTTTGGTGGTCTTCTAGGATACACCGGTGATGATTTGAATAAATTCTTGTGGATGGTCAGAATTCCAGAAGGTATCTGGCCCGAAGAAGTCAATGAAAAGAGTTTCTTCACTGCTGATGGTCAATTTAGAGTTGATGCTCAAGCTTCTGATACCATGAAGAACTGTTTGATGTACAAGATGAGTTACCACGACTTCCCTGGTATTATGGGTAGCCCAACACAATCCACTGATAGAGTCAGAGGTGCCACTATAGATGAAAGTCATGTCTTACCATTAAAGTACTTCGATGAAGTTTTCACTACTGAGAACTGGTTAGTAAGAATTTATAAACTAAAGGACTTAGATCTAGAAGGTAGAGATCTAGGTGAAGTTTACGATATGGAACATAATGAAACTAAGAAGAAAGCTTTGAAAAAGCCTAAATTAGAACCAAGAGTTGACTAAAGAAAAAATTATATAGCTATATAGATTATTTTAAGTATTAAGTCTTTTTATTTTTTTCAAAAAAATTTATCCAAAAGCACTCCCAATCTACTTCTTCAAGTCTTTCTTTAATTTGCTTATACGTTTCTTTTGTGATTGCTCTATAAAATTTCGCACAACGTCTTTATAAACTTCGTTATCTCTCGATAGGTTTTGTGTTTTCATTTTTTCTTTTATCAGATCTAAAGTTAATGCTAAAACATCATGATCCGTTAGAATAGACAAATGGCTATTGTTCTTTATCACAACATTCAAATAACTGTTTTTGAGATCTTGTAAGTATTTGTCAAATTCTGTTTCATCTACTGGATTTATATCTAGTTGACCTATTATTTTAATGATTTTGTCAGTGAAGCTATTTATATGTGTTATGATAGTTGTTTCATGTTCGTCTTTACCAAGATTTATGTGCGGTAAAGTCACCAGGTTCACGTCTTTTGATTTAAGATGCGGTGAGAATATGTTTATAAGGTGAGCATATGTGTGGCTATTAAAAAGCATTGAATCCAAGTCATTTGATGTGTTTTGGGGATTGTACAAAACAGAATTGAATAGTTGCTCATAAATTATGTTACACCGTACCGAGTCAGTGTTTTCATTATCAAACATCGATTCGATCTCCGAACTGTAGCTAAGTTCATCTGTATGGTTTTTTATGTGGTCTATATCAACATTTAGCTCTTTTATAAGAAGCTCTACGTTTCTATCTATATTAGACTTCAAAGTTTTGTTTGATGCATTGAAATCAACAAAATCACCAAATATGTTATCGTCAGCTGAATTCTCCATAGCAGCTTAGTTATGTTGTCTTCCGATGTTGGGAGTTGTTTTTTTTTTGGGTTCGGTATAGCTTGACATTAATTATGATTATTGTAGAATTGAGGGAGAGAACACCAAAAGAAAATTGAAAAATCAAAGTTCTACAATTAATCACTACTACACGTGATAGACACAACGTGATCAAATTGTTTCACGTGAGCAATTGCTATTTCAGGAAGTGCGGGTGTAAACAAAAAAAGAAAAACAAACGCGCTTATCTAGAGCTGTGGAGGAAATTACCAAAAATAGGAGCAAAAACCAGAAAAAAAAAGAAAAATATTTGTTTATGAAACACGACGTTGTTTACTCTTTTGTTATTCTTTTTTTTTCATGAACTTTTATTTTTGAATGTTTCAAATCATAACAAATCGCAATGTTACAGGTCGAAATTTCAAAGCTTAATTTGTTTACTGTCTTTGTTTATTTCTCATTGATAGGGGTTGTTTTTCAAAAGATTACACAACTAATAAGCAAAACCCAAAATAACGATCATTATAGCAGGAAAACCTTAACATATCACCATGAATCCTAGCGCAAACAATATGAAACGACAGAGTCAACCTAATAACAATTACCATCACCAAAGATGGAGCATGGTAAGCACGAGTACCAATAACAGCATCAATCTAAATCAGAAATCAAGCGGACCTAATTTCAAAAGATACTCTATGAACTCACTAAACCATACATCTGTTTCTTCACTAAGCTTGGATACAGTCACCTTAGCAAGCACTGATGAAAACAACTCTGCTCAAGGTTCATCATATTCGCATATGAAGAATGCTTCTGTGGAGGAGTCTTTGGTCAATATAAACATTGAGAGATTCAGTACTAGTACAAATAGTGCACCTAACAACAATATTTCAAATCCAAACTTGTCTTCGTCGGCTTCGTCCATGTCAACAAATGGCATATCAAGTTCGGACGGTATGTTGACAAATATTACTCAAGATACAGGAAATGAAAAGAAGACTTCCAATATGGACAGAACTCAAAAGAGATACTCTGGGTACCTGAATGATTATATTGTTGATACCAACTTTCAATTCGGAAGTGGTACCAATAATGCTCCTAAAACTCCGACCTATTACAAGAACACAAGAATGTCTCAATCTAAGTCCATTTCTTCTTTGAATAGTATAATGGCCTCGGCTAATTTGGCATCACCACCTAATGATAGCCATTATAAAGCACATGGCAATTTTAGTGACGTTTACAATAACAGTAGAAACTACAACGGAAGACGGATCCCCGCAAGTATTTCTACTGTATCATTAGCCAATAAAAACCCAACAATAACACACAGCCATAGCAATGCTTCATTAAATTCTCAAATTACCACAAACTCGCAAAGTTCTACTAAATCATCGAAATGGATGTTTTGGAGAAGAAAATCAATGATGAACTTGTCTGAATACTCCCCTGATAATGATAGATATGCAACTAATAATGAGTCGGTCTTGAGAAGAGCATCTGTAACACCAGTCATGTATGGCAACAGTAATAATGACGTGGATTTAAGCCAGCAATCAATGAAAACTAAGTCCAGTATGGATAGTCTGAAATCAAAAATTAAAATGAAATTGTTTCAAGATAAAGAACTTGCAAATAAAACATCAATGCAGAATATCAATCAAACAACATTAAACGGACCACCTAATATACAAACATCACTTAATGAATACAACGGATTAATTGAGGAATATCAACAGCCTTTCAAACAGAATATGATGAATGATTCTCCTACATCAATAAGATCAGGACATTCGTCACCATTTAGCAAAATATCTAAAAGAGCGTCCATAATATCTTTAAAAAGACCATCTAAAACAAATCTGAGAAACAAGACCTCGCAACAATCCCTATTGAGAAATCAACCATCCAAAGAATCTTTAAAAACGGTTACATCGACAAACTTGATGGGAACGCCGATTAACAATGTTAACGAGTATGACATATCTGTTGAGGATGATGATGAAGATGCAGAAGATTTCAAAGAAAGAATCGAGCCATTTGTAAATTTGTGTTACAAAGTTGACGATATATCAAGAATATTCGAAAGAATCAACGGAAAAGACATTTACTATCAAAGAGATACCACTGTAGTCACCAAAGCTAAAGGAAACAAAATATTCAAGTACTTAGCATTTGATACCTTAGATGTGAGTAAAATAGAATTGATACTAAAGGATATAAGCATTACTAAACAAATGACTTCTTTGATGAGAGATAGAATGCTAGAAAAGAATCCACATTTGGCAGATGTCGATCTTAGAGAAATTGCTAATGAATATGGTATTTGCCCTATTCTCAACATGACATTAATCTCAAATATATTCCCTGAAGACTACAGCAAGAGGAACTTTCATTTGATGGTCAACAATTTGTACAATATGAAGACAAAGGACAATTACTCATGTATCTTAAAAATTGAGTACTTTGATCTAGGTATACCAATGTCAATATTTTTGAGCAAATCACCAAAACCTTCTTCAAGAGTCATATCCAAGATTTTCATTAAGTTGATCAATATCTTGGCAAAGTTGGAAAAAATCGGATTTCAACACCAAGACCTGAATCTGGATAATATTATAATCAACAACACATATGATGTTTTCATTATTGACTATAAGATGTGTAAGTTCAAGGAATTTGATACAAGGTTAGACCACCCTATTTTCTATAAAAGAGATAGCCCACATTATGAGGTATACTTAGAAATGAGAAAGGTAATTGTTTACATCCATAAGAATCAAAATTCTTATGGATGGTGTCATGTCATTTGGATAAAGTACATTTTGAGTAAAATGCTGGAAAGCATAAATAATAACCGGGATAAGCACTATGATACTTTAATGAATTGGCTGAAGTTTATTCTAAAGCATCAAGCTGATTTGGCCAATTGTAGAGACTTGATAAGTTATCAAAAGAAGAAGAAAAAGGATATTTAAGGAGACTGACTCTTTTTTTTAAAAAAAAAAAATAATTACTTGTACTTTCAAAGTCAAATAATAATCAATATATATATATGAAATAATGCTTTTTAATGAAAACAAAACACTATACCCTAATCAATCTAGAGATTCGTGAATTTCTTGGGCTTTGACACCGCCATTTTGTAGAGAAGCTGGCATTTCAACTTTACTGAAAACATTGTTGCTGAATAAACCTAGGAATTCAGAAATGACAGATTCTAAGCAGTAAAACAAGATACCAATTGAAACACCATTGCCCTTCTTATAACCAAATTCTGAAATGCTAGAGTCATTTCTAATGAAGCTCAACAACATCTTTATGAAGGTTAGTGGAATACCGGTGAATCCAACGGTACAGATTTGTTCCAAGAAGTCCGGTAGAACTCTGGAGATGGAAGATTTATGTTCAAATTGGAATATCAAAGTCTTTCCGTAGTACATCTTTAAACCTAAGAATGGGTACTTTATGATGAAATTTTCAATTTTTGAAACCTTGGCTTGGTTTTCCTTGGTGGTTTGATCTATCTTTGAGTTCAATGCTGTTTTCTTGGCATTGATTGCATCTAGCTTTCTGTTCAACTTGGTCCATTTTCCGTATTGATCTTGAGCAGAGATTGTGTCTTGTTCCTTCTTTATTTCAATGTATTCTTTGTTCAAGGCAACTAATTCCTTGAAAGCAGAGTTATTTGAAAAGACAACTTTGTTGATCAAAAATGCAATGATGTGGAACTTGTTGTTCACCTTTTGAAGGATGAAAAATGTAAATAGAAGTAGAAGAATGGTATTGGCTTCCATTTTGTATGGGGTTATGTTATTATTGGGTTGTTTCGAGAGCCTTCTTTCTAATGAAGTATGCTGATGTGTTTTGCCATTTTCTAATTAAAATTTTTTTTCTGTTTTTTTTTTCCATTATCGACCTCTAGGCAAACCCGCTAAATTGTGTCATTACTTTGTAGGGCCGCTACCAAAACAAAGCCATCGAGAAATCCACAAGAATGTAACTCAAAACATGTTAATCCACCGTTAAAATTAGTATATTTTATTTAAAAAGTTATTTACCAAATAGAAGTCTGCAATATATGTTTAGCTTATATATATGAACTGCATGTCTGATGGCTCTTTCCCACAGATTCAGTGTGTAGAGTATCTACTTTAAAGCTAATTGTGTCGGGGTAACTAGGGACACTTTTTAGCGGGAAAAAAAATTTTCCTAAAACAAAAACAAGACTTAAAATCAAAGATGGGAGCCAAAAAACACTCTCTCGTCCATCAAACATTCAGGGGTTCAAAGGTTTTGAAGCAGAAATCCAACCCAAAAGAGAAAAATAACCTACTGTTTAAATACAATGGACTCAAGTGAATTTGAATATCAAAACAACAGCTCTGATTTCATTGCTTCCAACGAGTTTAGCAACTTCAACTCATCTACTCCCGGAAGCATCCAGGAGTCTGAAGATAACAAAAACTTTTATGCCAACTTAGTATACCTGTTGCAAGAGGATCAAGTTAATTTGATCAACAATGCTGATCTTCCTAGCTTTTTAGTATCTAAGATAGAAGAGCTACCTAAGAAAAATGCATCCAGCATTAAACAACTCGTACAAGACATAGGAGTAGATAAAATTCAATCGGGCATCTACCATAAAAGACACTGGAGATTGTTGAATACCAACATAATGAAGCTTATAGAAGAAAAAAGGGAGTTCAAGTACTTGTGTAAGATACCTAAGTCCTACATTGCAGATGAGTTCAATCTTACAGGGCTGCACCAACAAATCCAGAACTTCAGCACTCTGCACAAGTTGCTGTTGGGAAACTACCATCTATCCAATTTCTCCAATAAGTCTCTGAAGAAGCTGAGCGGGTTGAATTCGAGCACTTTGAAGAGAAAACGCATGAAGCAACAAGTTATAGAGGAGGAGGACATTGACGATAGCGATTCTGATTCTGACCACGAGTATGACGAGACTGATCCGGAAATTAAGTTGTATCACTTGGAAATGATTCTTCACAGAGCATACAATGCATACGGTGCCATCCACGCGAGATACGTCATCACCAAAGACGGATTGGACCAGATAGCCGAGAAGTATGATTCGAAGACCTATGGGCCTTGTTCGAGATACTACTGCTCCGAAGTCCAATTGTTGCCTTGCGGTATCAACGACTTCCCAAACCATCATATCTGCAAGCTGTATTGCCCCTCATGTTTGGATCTATACGAGATATCCCCTAACCTAATGCCAATACTGGACGGGTCTTTCTTTGGTAGAAGCTTCATCGGTATCTTTTTGAATGCATTCACAGAATTGGATAAGTACGTGGCCAAAAAGAAGCTTGGTATAATCAGCGAGTCCTTGAGACAAAAACAGAATATTTTGAATGCAAACAAAGACCACTTCATTGCATATGACGATGTCATGTATGGCAAGCCGGGTCTGAAACATACTTTGCAGAACTTCCAATACGAGCCCAAGGTATTTGGTTTCAGAATCAACCAAAATTCTGAAGTGGGTCCTAAGATGAAGTGGCTAAGACATTGGCCTGTCAGTGAAGTTCAAAAAAGAGAGTTTGAGCTTTGTGAAAAGGGCATACCTGAACTGAACCAAGCTGAAGAAGAACTAATCAATTTAAAGAAACAGCAAGAAGACGAAAACATCGACATAGTTGACGATGTGGTTCTATAGAAAGGCGAAATGACAAAGTATGATCACCACCGTGTTCTTATTTTGTTTGGATGATAGAATTAATTCATTTGTATTTATATATTGGCAATTGGTCTTTTTATAATATTATTTAAATTTTGGTTTTCTTTTTTTTTTTATTACTTATCTTCTAGTTCCTCCACCATCTCAATTCTTTGGTCGATGTGCTTTCTAACGTTATTCAAGTACTTGAACTTCAAGAACTTTTGCAGCGATGGTTCGAATTTCTTGGCTTCAAAGTCTTTTTCTATTCCCATCTTCAAGTCCATGCACGTCTTGGCAACATTGCTCTTCATGGTCTCCAGCTCCTCTACATTGCTGATGTTATCGGTTTGCTCCATGGTATCCATGACTTCTTCCAAAAACTCAAAATCATCAATCCTGTTGAAGCGTGGATCACTGTCCAAGCCACCCACTTCTATGTTGTTGTTAAACAAGCTGTTTGTGTACAAGACGTATCTAGACATGTCATCAGACAGGTTCTTGTAGGTATCGTTGATTTCCTGTGTCTTGTTGGAGTCTTCTCTATTTTGGAGTAATAACTGTCTATTTTCTTTTCTTAAACCCTCCAGGTTTATCACATAGTTTGTAGGTGATTTTATAGTGAGTGGAAACAGTTTATCGTATGATATATATCTTTTGAAAACAGTCTTGTTTGCTAGTCTATTGAACATTGTGTGTTGTGTTTTGCTTTGGTTTTTGACTAATCTTGATTAGTTTCAAGGGTAATCGTGAAAATGTGACGATGTGAGAAATTCGGGTAAAAGACTTAATCTGGGAGTTATTACTCACTTTAATTTTTACATGTGTCTTGTTACAAAACGGGAGAAATAATATCATGGGGCTAGCTGACTTCGTATTGTTTTTTTAATGATACGAGATGCCTTTTTGTATATTTAATGTGATATAGCACATCAACCTGTGTTTCAATTTACCAAGCTTAATTAAGCTTTAATAAAAATACATTACCTAAGGTAAATAAATAGCTATTTTAACAAATAAATACTAAAAACTCGACCAATACCAATCCTCAGGAACACGAACATTCAGGTTCTGGTCAATATTATTGCTTTGATCTACAAGGTTACTTTCCTCCTCTTCGTTGACTTTACCCGAACTCAACAGCGATTCGTACTTTTCCAAACATCCATCACACACTTTGGCGAGCTTACCCAATCCAGTGGCACCAATGATGAAATGGGCCTGTGAATTCAAATACAAAAAGTGCCTTAGATGCTTATAGCAGAAGATCTCCCCGCAGTGTCTGCAATGATGTCTTCTCTCAAACAAGTTGAATTTAGTATTGCAATCAAAACACGCATCTCGGTAGTCATCAGGAATCCAATGCTCCTTGGTGATAGGTTGGATTTGTTCCGTTTTGAACGACTTTGTGGTGATGTTATTTTTGTCGTAGTTTTGATCGTTCTTGAAGTAAGTCATGAACTTCGACCATGTCGATGCCTTTGATGTGTTTGTTGAGATGCTATGTGTCTCGATGTTCTCCGTTATTTCATTCGTGCTGTTCAGGCTTACTTCATAAGAAGGTGTCAGTGCACGCTTCAGTAGTATGTCGTTGCTTATTTTTGTCTCATTGATATCTCTCAATACAGCAGGAGTATAAAGAGGCTTTTTGGGTATGTCTATTTGTTGGGATTTCTTCTTTTTGTCAACGCTGTTGTCTTTATGTTGGTTGATCAAATTTAAGGTTGCAGCAGGTATTATGGAGTGCTTTCTGGGTTGTATTGATGAATCCATGATAATATTTTTGCCGAAGAAGGATAAAGAAGATATGTCCTTTCCAACGCTATCTTCGTACTCTTCATCTTCTTCAAGCAGCTCATCCACAGATTTTCTATTATGCTGCTCATTCAAGCTTGTGTTTGAGCGTCTGAGTCTTGTTGGTGATTCTGTTGATGAAGTTGTAGAAGTTTGAGATACCATTGAGGTGTTTCTATGCAGTGATCTCTTTTTCTGTTGCTGTAGAAGCTTCAAGTTTTTCAAAGCATCTGTGGTGAGCTTCTTATCGTTCGAAGAGTCAGTATCATTGTAGTCAACATTGGTCACGACATCCTCCACAACTCTGTTTGGTTTGAAAGTGGTTAAAGTTCCTAAGACCATTGAAGTTACAGATCCGTTCTTCCATTCAATTAGATCGTTATTGATAATATCATCGTCTTGATCATGGACGATGCTTTTGTATGTACTATCTTTCTTTACCGTGTTTTCTTTCTTGCCAAATGGCTTCAGTTCACCTATCAGAACCTTATCGTTATCAAAGGAGTTCTGGCTTACCATGGAGTTGTGTCTGTTATGAGTATTGTTAGAAGCTGTTGCTGTTAGGTGGTTCAGTTGGATATTACTGCGAACCTTCTTCAGAGTGGTCATCATGGCAGGGCTTTGGACTTGCTGGTTCAGATTATGAGTCAAGTCATAGATAGGGCCGTTATTATTTGAGGGGTTTTGAGCAGCTCTTTCATCTTGCTCATTGGTCTTTATTAAGGCGTGTCTACTGCTGACATTGCTTAAAACGGATTGAATAGATTGGGCTCTAGGCTTTTTTGTTACAGCTTTTTTTTCAAAGACCAACTTTTGTTGGTTGTCTAAGGTATTCTGTTTGTTGTTTTGCTGAAGATTCAGTGAGGAGGATAAGGATTGGTTGTTCTGGTGGTACTCCTTAAAAGATTTTGGAACATTGTCGTTGTTTATTAGGTTATTATCTGTATTGGTGATGTGGACGTGATTGATGTTGAACAGTTTGTTTATAGATTCAGAATGATTGTTAGCAGTAGTAACAGACATTTTGTGTTTCAAGGGAAATGCTTGGGGTGAGATGGCACTGGATGATGTGCTTAAGCTTAGTTTGGTTTTTTGAGCAATGGCGGTATTTTGTTATCTTTTGCGATTTATTCTTATTTTTTTTTTTTTTGTCTTGCGAGTTTTCCTCAATAGGAGGGGGAGGGATATTTCGTAAAGTCGTTCTTAGCCTTTTCACACACACAGTAATTTTTTTTGGTTGCCTTGGAAAGCAAAGAACGAAGTGCAGCTTCTTCTTCTTTTTTTTTTTTTGCTTATTCTACACTATTCTTATATATGATGTTACCTAAAATAGTAATATAAATACGGTGGTGGGGTAAGTTACTTGTCATGATATTTGGGTAAGTTCTCTATTATCGGACATAGCAGTAAACGCAGATATGTCTAGGACAGAATACACCATCTGTGCTAATGTCCGATAAAGCAGGTACTTCAAAACACGACCAAACAAGCATATTGTACTGTTAAGTATTTACAGACATATAAATTATATATAAACTTTGAAAGTCAACATCATTCTCCTCAACTTAAATATCTAATTGCTAATAGCAGTGCCTTTTTTTTTTTTCATTTTTACTCCTTTTTTTTATTTTTGAACGTTGATGAATTTTTTCTCCTTAGCGGGAAAGCCATGCAAACCAATCAGAAGGAAAAAAAAATTGGGTACCCTTTGGACAATATTAATAAGTCTAATCATTGTACCCTAAAAATAGCACCACCCATAAACGTATAGCTTCGATCAGTATAATGAATCAGCAATGGAACAGTCTTATTTAAATGCAAACAACTCGGAACTGTTGATTATTTCCAAGCCTCTATATATTACTGAAGACGCCAGTGAATGTGGTTACTGCAAGGGCAAAAAAGATAATGTATCAAGGTACTTTTCCTTAGACTCTTCATACAAAAAACACTACCACAATGGAAAATTGGACATTGAAATAAAAAACTGTACCTTAGGTCTGTATGCCGAGCTTACAAGTATTGAGATATATGACAAGTTCTGCAATCTTGGCTTTAGAAGATCTGGGAGATACTTGTACAAGCCAGATTTGCTAAGAAATTGCTGTAAGCTATATACCATCAGAACATCACTAAGCCAGTGCAAGTTCACCAAGGATCTGAAGACCACCATAAAGAGATTCAAGAAGTTCACAGGCACAACAAAATACCTTAATGACAATAATCTAAACAACACAAACGAACAATTTGACTTGGTCAAGGAAATGTATTTGATTGACAAATACTCTCCTGAGTTCTATACGAGATATGAAAGCTGTAACTTTACAACTGAAAAGTATGAACTGTTTAAGAAATACCAAAAAGTAATTCATAACGATGTTGATGTGGAGCCATCAATGTTTGAGAGGTTTTTGTGCCTGACTCCATTTTCCAAGGATGTTGTTAATGGTGACAAAGACGAGTGGGATACTCTGAATAACTTGAACAATCTTTATGAGATGAAGTACCTCAAAGACCAAAAGAGTCTGGATTACAATATCAAGATAAGACAAGGTCCTGTACACGAGTGCTATTACTACAACAACAAACTGATAGCCATATCTGTTTTGGATTTGTTACCTAGTGGTATCTCTTCTGTTTACTTCATCTGGGATCCTGATTATCCAAAGTGGGCTTTAGGAAAGGTATCCGCTTTGAAGGAGCTGGCTTTGGTCAAGCTTTTAGGATTAGATCACTATTACATGGGCTACTACATAGAAGACTGTCCAAAGATGAACTACAAAGAGAAGTACGGCGGTGAGTTGCTAGATGTGTGTAACAACCAATACATCCCTATAAATTCTTTGAAGGATTTCATAAAAGATGGCAAGTTCTTCACCCTTGGAAATGTTCAAGATAACAAAGATATAGATGAGAACGATGAATACTACAACAAAGTGGAGCTACCTTTCAACGACAAAATAAACGTAGATTTGGACAAGCCATTGGTGAATATAGCAGAACAATTATTTGGCGAAAAGGCAAACTCCATCAACTACGCAAACATGATGATCGATAAACTAAGAAAGTACCAAATCAATTACCCAAGCAACCTAATGAACGACTATTTCCCGAAAAAAAATCAAATCACCACTCATGATATCTACAGCATGCCGGACATCGTCCCTGGAATAATGCCTTTGTGGCAAGTACTGCAGCTGATTGAAGGCAATGATATCAACAGATTAAATAACAAGTTGATGATTTACTACTCCGATGAAAAGAGAATGAAGGTTGTCAAGAATATCATGGATGAGGATACAAGCACCAAGAAAAGCATTATCAATATTATTAGGTTGATAGGTCTGGAGCTAACCGCAAATGCTTTGATAGTAATGTAAGGATAACCAATAGCACTTCTTGTTTATTTATTTGGAGTTTCGCTTTTTAATGACAATGCATAATTATTTTTTTTTTTTATTTCTGTATAAACTTGGATGTGTTACTTTGTACATGCCGAAGTGTCTGAAGCGTGTGTGGAAATGGTGGTTTTAAAATTTTGTTTGATGTTTCTCAATTCAAAAGTTTCAGCCTTATTGCTTAGTCTTGATATTTGGTGTTTGTTAAGTCCGACCAGCAATTCGAAAACGATGGGATAAGCGAATTCACAATAATTTTCATTTTTTTCAAAGAGCAATCAAACCTCATCTAGAGATTATCAAATAAGCACCCTCAAATCCAGATGAGCGATGCAATTCTTACTGTAGCTTCATTAATAGAAGAATATTATAAAACAAATTGCAGCAATGTTTATATTTTTAATGAAATAGAAAGTTACTCCAAAAACAACAATGTTTTGTCACTGTGCAGGTATCTATTGGACTTAAACAATGATATATCCCTTAATAGCAGATATCACGGGGTGCTTATCTTGAATAAGCATTGTCAGTTGAATGATCCAAACTACATGGTATTTTTATTGTTTAGCCTGAAAGAGTACAGCATGCATTACATTCTGCGAGACCAAGCCATATTGTCTGTTTTAAATAAGCTGATTGAAAGTGTCATGAAGACATATATCAGCAACGAAGACTATTATGACATCTTAAACTTCATTGTAACTTTAATTGAGAGTGATGCCCAAGAGGCAGATGTAATAAATATGTTAGGACATACACAGGAGAATAAAACCATAAGTTTTGTGAACACCTCTATCATGAACGATAGATTGGTTTTGCTAATGGTTAAGATTTTACTAGAGGAAATGAAGAATATACAAAAAGAGCAGGCATCCGCTATAGTAATAAACAATAACATTCACTTAATTGTTGAATACAATTTGAACTTGCTCATGTTTAATCACGAAAACGACTATACAGCAATAGCTGACTTGTTGTTTGATATAATGGCGATTTTGCTACATTATGATGCGAGCCTGATTCTTTTGTTGCTAAGGCTGATGACTATAGACGACCTGAACTACAAATACACAGATTCTGTAGTAAACATATTCTACAACGTTATTGATGATGGCGTAGAGCTGGACTATAATACCAAATACCTGATAGAACTGTATTTCAATCCAACAACTATACTAACCAACCATGAAAACATAGATGTCAGCTTTGTAGATAATACTTTCATAATAAAGTATATCCAATACTTGATAAACAACATGCTTCTTGATGAGTTGAGCAAGTTAGCTTTGTTCTATACTGTTCTGCTGGAAAATAGCAACAAGATACTACTCAACAAAATCTTAGTTAACGAAGACGTTAGTGAGAATCTGACTTTTATCCTATCTTTGATGGACTTGCCATTGGTTCCTGTAGAGGAAGAGCACTTTTCGTCTAATTTGCTGTCATTATGGAACGACATTGTGGATAACTTAATTACAAACAACAACACTCAATACAATCAAACACTGAACAGGTTGATGCTAATATTTTTCAAAAAGCTGTCGCTCGTCAACTATGACAATAACTTTGAGTTTTTGAGCTTTAGATCGGATAGCATAGAATTGATTAAAAACATGTGGACACTGCTGGGAAATGACATTATTTACGATATGCTGAATGAGCTTTTGGTGGTTAATTATCAGGAAGATTACTACCTGTTTGAAAACTACATCAATATTCTGAATAATTTGATAAACTTTGACAACACAATAACAGATTTACTGAAAGCGAACGGATACAGCATAATAAGCAAAGTTGTTGAAAGCATGAAACTGGTTTGCCAAACTGACAGTAACCTAAGCGTAATTATGGTGAAGACATTCACTACATTTTTGAACAAAATTGACAGCTTCTTGGACAAAAACATTACCATACTGGCCAGTATTGTTGATACTTTATTGGGCCTCATATTTAACCATAAGCTTCCCTTCCAAGTTGAAAGAGAGTTGCTCTTATTATTGAGTCACCTGGTTGTTAATAGTAGCAGCAAGTTGCAGTCATTCAGCTCTACTTTTGAAATGATTCTATCAGATATCATGAAATCTGACAGTTCTTTTAGTCACAGTGTCATCATTGCAATAAATGAAATGTATGGATGTTTGTTAGCCTCTGTTAACGGGGATACTGAAGCCCAAAGCACTGGCAATCATGATGTTCGCATAGAAATTGGAAACAATATACTCGCAAATGCCACCAACTATTTGATGTTGATTGATGGATTGTTAAATGATAGAAACACTGCTCTAATATTAAAGTGTATGAAGAGTTTTTTGGAAGGTTTGGCTGGAATTGACAAAACAGAGTCAACAGAAGAATTAGAGTCAAATAAATCAGTGTGGTTAGGCGTAGAAGACTATACTAAAAAAAACTCCGCCGTCACCGACGTATTGCTTCAATTACTGAACAAATCTTTTGCTTTAACAAAAGATACTAATATTGATGTTTTGCAGAGTTGGTTCGATGTTTTGATATTTGTTATATCAACAGACAAGTTTGTTGTTAATTTGGAAAGTGTCCTTCAAATTTTAACAAGCAAACTTTATGATAACCAGCTGATTGAAAATGTGAAAATTTTCAATAATGTGCTGATAATATTTGAGGAATTAGTTAAAAACAATTATCTCGCTACATTATTTGATTTCAAGGTCGTTTACTATAGCATAATTGTGAACAAACAGCACGGTAAGAACAATCTGGTTAATGTAATCAACAATGACTTGGATCTTTTAGAGACCTACTATAATATGCTGAGCTTGGTAATAACAGACCACAATTCAATTCTGATTCCTAACAGCAACGATTACAATTTGGATGATGATATTTCCACCTTAATAATAATTCAGGCAGTAAAAGATTATCAGAGATGCAACGAAAAATTTGCTCTTTTAGCCATATCAAAGTTTTTAATCAAGGTATTCAATAATAGGAAGTTCAATGCTTATCAAAACCAATTGATTAATGACATATTCATAGGTGATGGTAACTTCTTGAGCTACTCAAACATCTTCAAAATATCATTTATGAAGATCTTGAATACTAATGGAGATTTCGATTACATAGTTGAGTTGATCAGAAATATTATAAACAAGCATAAAATGACCTATAAGAAGTGGCTAGAACTTGTAATCAACGACAGGGCATTTGTTGAACAATGTTTGCTTTTGAGAAAAGACATTGACTTTGTAACTAAAGCAAATGATATGCTGATTAAGAAAATTCAAGTTTGTAACGGCAGCAGAAAGATGATAAGTGTGGTCAATGGCTGGTACAGAGAGCTGATCCGTTCATAGATAGAAGCAAGGATTATTCTTTAAAAAGATAAAGTTAAGATAGCCAGTTTTTGGCAAATATACTCAGCATTGCAATGAAGTATATATGCACTGATAAAATAGCACGTTTTTTTATTTTCAACTGAATTCCCATACATTTTGCAGAATGTTAAAAACCCCTTAGCATATAAGAGATCATGTGTCAAAACAAAAAATAATCTAAAATAAACTTTTTGTCATTTAAAATCTTATTCATATCACTGTTGAGGCGTTAACAAGAAGACTAAGATTGTGAGTCATCGCATATTTACTATGTACTGCTGCGTGATTTACCTAAGTTCATACTGTCATGGACACAAACCAATCTAAAGTGCTGCCTTCAAAAAAAAAATAATGATAATACCCTTAAAGAATGAATCCTTTATTTCATAGAAGTTCATTAAAATCGGTTCCTGTTTTCGGAGTATGTAACCATCATGGATTATCTTCCGTATGTACGAGTGCGATGATGTCGCCGTTTGCTCTTTTTGTGATCGAAGCCCCGCAACCCGCCAATCGTTGATTGCAGCAGAGAATTTAGTACCGCTTCCGCCAGGACAAAAAAAGCAAAAAAAAATACACGATGAGTTGCGGAACGGTGTTATAATTTTGCCTTTTGACCTCTTCCATCAGCAATAACTTATGCGCGATTGAAATGATTGGGACTAAATGAAACCCCGACTCGATAATAATAAAATTACAGCGTTGTAAGCATCTGTTTTTAGGGTTGCCAGTTTTTTCTTTTTGCAAGAACTATATAAAGAGGACCATAGTCACTTACTGCTGATATTATTTGTAACATTAACATAATATAATAATAACAAAATGAAGAAACCAAACAATAATTATAAAAATACCATACAAAACACAATGACTACTGACGAACTTAAAAACGCCTTATCTTTCGAGCACTTGTTCTCTGATGAATGCCTATCCAGAGGAGAATCTCCTATCAAAACAACCATGAAATACTTCCTAGACCCTGAATTCCACTTTTTGGGTGCTGGTATGCCGCCTTTGGAACTGTTTGCTTTCCAAAACTTTTCTTTCAAGTCCTTGGATCTAAAAAACTACACCTTCAACGAAATCCAAGATATCATAATAAACAAAAACGACAACTTCGAAGAACATGTCAACGGAAACATTGTCGAAGATCAACTAGATTCAGATGTTCTTATAGAGAGAGCTCTACAATACGGTAACTCAAGAGGTCACCCTTCTCTATTGAATTTCTTGAAGACACACATAAACAATACCTTCAGTCCTATTTACAAAGATTGGGATATCTTAATCAATAACGGCTCTACATATGGTTTGGAATCATTATTGAGAATATTCTGCAATCCAAAAGATACTATTTTATTAGAAGATCTATGCTACAGCTCTACCATTGAAGCTATCAGCGCTCAAAATATCAACACAGTTCCAATTAAGATGGACTCCAACGGTTTGGTTGTTGAAGATCTTGAGTACAAGTTGAAGAACTGGGACACCCTTTATGGGGAAATCAGAAAGCCTAAAATCATGTATCTGATTCCAAACGGACATAATCCAAAAGGTGTTACTCTTTGTGATAACAGAAAATTGAAAATCTATCAAATACTAAAAGAAAACGACATTATTTTGATTGAAGACGATCCTTACTACTGGTTGCAAATGCCAGAATACAAAAAACCATCTTTTGAAAACAACCAATTCATCAATGAAAATAAACCAGAAACTGATATCAACTCCAATCAAGACTTCTTGAACAAGTTGTCAAACAGTTTCTTGTCCATTGACACAGACGGTAGAGTTATCAGATTGGAATCTTTCTCAAAGTACTTTGGTCCAGGTACAAGATTAGGTTATGTCGTTGGATCAAAGAAAATTCTTGACAATGTTTGGAACTACCACGAAGTATCCTTACAAGCAAGTTCAGGAATCTCACAATTAATGGTCAACGGTTTGTTGAACAGATGGGGTCAAACTGGATACTTGAACTGGTTTAAGAGACTAAGAGTTGTATACACCCAAAAGAGAAACTTCTGCTTGAACTCCTTATACAAGCACATTCAGTCATTTGGTATAAGCGATTATGTTGAAGTTGAAGAAGCTCCAAAGGCTGGTATGTTCTTCATGATATATTTGAATATCAGAAAACATCCGGAATACAACAGCAAGCTTTCTGAGCTAGGAAAAGATAAGGTTGTGGACTACTTTGAAAACCTGTTCTTTGAAAAATTCATACAATCTAAGTTACTTCTAGCCAAGGGTAGCTGGTTCACAGTATCCGATCCATGCCATAACGTTGTTAACATCGATAGATGCATGCTAAGAGGAACATATGCCGCTGTCACCCCTGAAAAGATGGACAATGGTTTGAAGATCTTCGCTGACATTGTAAAGCAAGAATTTAACTAGGTTTATATATTTTGATATTCTTTCTTAATCTTATTTATGTTGATAATAGCATCTCATTCATTATTAAAGTTAAACAACTTGACGTTTGGCAGATTCTGGTAGTTTTCAGCATACGATTTACTATATGACATGTTGGATCTATCCAACAATACCGTTTTCTCTTCTTCTGTGAACTCATCGCACTGCTCATCTTCCTCAAACTCAAAATCTTGCTTATAGTAATCTTCCTTAGTCTCCTCAACATCATCCACCAACTTGTTCTTGTATGTGAAATTACCATTTTCGACTATTACTTCGTTCATGTGGTTTTTCAGGTGGATTTTTTCAAACTGAGATTGTTCATAGCTGCTTCCACAGAACAGTCTGTAAACCCCTACATTTCGTTGCTGTCCTATTCTGTGCACCCTGTCAATGGCTTGTTTGTCTATGCTGGGGTTCCAGTCGGAGTCATAGAGGATAATGGAGTCTGCCTTGGTCAGATTTATCCCCAACCCACCTGCTCTAGTGGATATCAGGAACACTTTATAGGGCGAGCGAGCACTTTGGAACTCTGCTATATCCTGCTGACGAGCAAGACTGGCGGTTGTTCCAGTTAATACTTTGTGTTTGATTTTGTGGATTTTCAAGTAGTCAATCAACAAGTCTATATTGGTGATGAACTGGGTGAATATGAGCACTTTGTGCTGAGATTTGGACAGCAGCAGTGTTATCAAAGAATCCAGCTTTTTCAGTTTGTTACCTTGATATTTTAAGTAATTGGGAGTATCGCTCATGGCTTTGTAATCGTCGTGATGGTAATAAGGATTGAAAATTATAAACGGATTGTTGATAATATGTCTTTTCTGCATTTGAACGTTGTTATTGATAGTGGATTTCATTTGCAGGTACACATATTCCTTGTAAATGTGAGTATCCAGATACTCAAATGTCTTTTTGTGGGTGGCATAGTCGTCAATCAGCGAGACGATGTCATATTCTATAAAGTCACTCAGTTTCAGGTAAAGATACTTCAAATACAAGATCAAAGTTTTGTTGTCATAGTCTGAAACTAAATTTCTATTCAAATCCATGAACAAACATGTTGAGTCAATTAGAAAGTAATTTTTGTAGTTGTGGAAGGTATTCTTGACCAATTGGGAATACAGTCTTCTTTGTCTCGGGTCTAAAGAGCATTTTATCAAGAACTCTTTTTTTAGAGGAATTTCGTTGTTTAGAAGCACATCTTTTTTCAATCTTCTCAGCACAAATGGTTTCAAAATAACGTGTAAGTTTGATATTAGCTTTTTGTCGATTTGATGAATGTCAGTAGAATCAAACCACTTATTGAACTCATCATAGTCGCTGAAGATATTTGGCATTATAAAGTTAAGCAAACTCCACAATTCAATAAGGTTGTTTTGCAACGGTGTTCCTGTTATCAAAATTTTATTGCTGTGCTTCAGATTCAGAGAGTTTAAACAATTGATCAATTTGCAATTGAGGTTCTTTAGTCTATGGCCTTCGTCTATGATCAGATACCTCAAAGAGTGATTGAGTGTTCTGAAATTGTTGATATCACTCATGATGATTTCATAAGTAGTCAACAAGACACCACTTCTGTTGTTATTGCTGAAAAGCCCTGTTTTTCTTTTACCTGCTTTCCAAAAATCATTTCTTATTTCCTTATCGTAGTACTTCAAATATGGGAGATTGGGGCAAAACTTCTTTATCTCGTTGACCCAATTATCCAGAGTTGTCAAGGGAACAACAATCAAAAAGACGTTCTCGCTAGTGTTTTTCTTCATCTGTTCGTTCTCATAGATAAAACAAAGCAATAGCAATATCTGCAAAGTCTTCCCCAGCCCCATCTCATCGGATAAAAGCCCGTTCAAACCATTGATGTACAAGGACAATAGCCACTCATATCCTTGTCTCTGGTAGTCTTTGATTTTTATGTCGGACCCTATCAGTCCAGGTATTTCGTATTTCCACTCTTTGTCAGTACTCTCTTCGTTTAGCTGATTTGCTATGATGTTAGAATATAGCTTACTCTGTTCAACAAAGGTATTCAGCTCGTCTATCTTTTTTTTGATCTCTTCTTCGGATAGTACATTTTTTGTGGGTACTTCCAATGCCAGATCCTCGTTTTTGCTTTCTTTTATTGTGTCAAGATTGAAATTCTTGAAAAAGACAGAACCCGCTTGTATTTCCTCATCAAGAGTCTGAATGAATTCGTTGTATAAGTTGTTATTTTGGAAGCTACCTTTGAAAGATGATATTTTCGAGTTTAATACTTCATTGTCTTCTGGCACGGTGTCCTCAGAGGGATAGATAAATTCATCATCTGACTCAAATTCATTGTAATTTTTCTTCTGATTGATAATTCTTTTACTTCTTCTTGCAGTCATCTGGTCTTTGGTGTTTATATACCAAGTTTGAATCAATTTTTGAAATATTATAATTTTTTTTTAAAAAAACTAGAAAAACGACCCGTAATGAGCATTGAACAATTTTACGCGTCACTTTGATGAAATCATTTGTTAAAAATATATGATTTTTTGTTTTTAAAATTGTTGTACTGTAGTAAAGTGAGAATAAAACAAGAATTTTGTTTTACTGAGTAGAGCAATATTGTTGAGATATTTTTAATAATGTGTATTTGTGTTTTATAAATTAAAACATAATCTTTTGGTCTTCATTCAGGTTCTATCGCGGTCTATTTCTTATATACATCATCCTTTACTTTAATTCTATAAGAGGAGTAACTTTATTTTTATACAGCAACTACATCTGCACTTTTGACAGTATGCATCACCTTTCTTTACTTATAAAACAGCAACATCTTCTTTTGAAGAACTGTGATGACCATTTGTGTGATTGAGAATTATATTGCTGTTACTGCTTATATCCGATACCATTTTCAGTGATGCTTTTTTTTGTTTTTGGTTGTTGTTGTTTTTTTCCTAACTCTTTCTTTTTTTTTTTTGCTAAACACACTGAATATCAATTTCATCAAATGTTTACTCTTTTTTCAGTCAATCCAACAGATCAAGAATACAAAGTAATACACCTAAAACACCAATGACATCTAACATCGCGTACACACAGGAGCTGAACAATATCAAGGATATTGCCACCACATACCTCCAAAACCAAACACAGCCTATCATAATCCCAGCGTTTGCCAAATGGTTCGACATAGACAGCATCCACTCCATAGAGCTGAACTACTTCAAAGAGTTCTTTTCACACTCAAACTATAAAAACAAGGACATCTACAAGAACACAAGAGACTTCATTGTAAACACCTATAGACTGCACCCGTTTGAGTACCTGACCATCACCGCCATAAGAAGAAACTTGAACTTGGACATACAATCCATCATAAAAATACACTCCTTCCTTGAAAAATGGGGTATCATCAACTATCAAATAGACCCAAGAACCAAATCCTCCATTCTGAGTGCTGGGTACACCGGACACTTTGATATTCTGTTGGATACTCCAAAGGGCTTGAAGAGCTTTGTTCCAGAGAATGTGACAGCTGAAGAAGCAGAAAGCAAACCAGTCAGCTACAAGTTGAGTCTACAGGAAAACAAGCTGAGCAAGATAGATGATTATTTAGTCAACGATGCACCAGCCTCCAGCAAGATTAAGTATATCTGCCAGGTTTGTAACAAGGACATCAACCATATTCTCTACCACAACTTGAGGGACAAGTCCAATAACATCTGTTTGTCCTGTTTCTCCGAAGCTAAATTCCTGTCTATCTATGCATCTTCTGATTTCTTAAAGCTGAACATCAACGAGGAAAACGAATGGGGCAGCTCGGATATATTCAGGCTATTGGAGGCTATAGAAATGTTTGAAAACGATTGGGAGCTGATCTCCAAGTACTGCAACAAGTCCAAAGACTCGTGTATTCTGAAGTTTATTACCTTGCCTATTGAAGACGACCACTTAATTAACAAAAATAAGACTGACAACAAACCAGCAAGTAACAATATCGAAGATAGCATGCTTCAAGTCTTAAAAGATGGTCTGAATGACGAAGAAAAGATCAAAATTGTAGAAAACAGCAACGCCTACCTGAACAAATACTTGAATGAATCAAATGTCAAAATCCAGCAATTAGTTGTGAATAGACTGGCCAGCATGGATAGCAAGCTGCAAAAATTGGACCGTTTGGAATCCAAATATCAAGAAATGGTACAAGAATATGAGCACTCCAAGACCTTGATGGCCAGAAGAGAAGACAGATTATTGAAGATGGTCAACCAAATCAACGCCAAGCTTGACAAAGAAAACCAAATAGACATCAACGCTTTGGACGAAGATCCGGAGCAGGAAACTGTTGACAGCGGTTTGGTGATTGAAAAGGTTGAGCTAAATGAACAAGAAATAAACGAACAAAAAATGGATGTTGTTGAAGAGAAAGAAGAAGCTGTAAGCAACCCTGTGAAGACCAAGGAGTATAAACTGTGGGCTTTGTAATATGTATGAGTTATTATAACTTTAATTTTAATCAATTGGAAAAAAAAAAAAAAATTTTTTTTGTAGCTCTTATATGGCGTTTATGAGCTTTTTCAAAACTGAAAAAAAAAAATGTGATACATTGTGAATGTTCAGATAAAAGATATAAATCAGTGCCTCCAACAAACCATAGACCCATAATGTTCAAACAATCTAACAAGTCTCTATTCAAGCACACTGCCAATCTTACAGCTGGACATGCTAAGTGGCAAAATATCATGCACAGAAAAAATGCACAAGACAAACTGAAAGGTGCTGCCTCTATGAAGTATGTCCAAATGATGACGATGGCCATCAAGGAAAGCAACAACGATTTCAATGTCAACACCAACAGCGAACTGAAGAATGTCATGGAGAGAGCATCCCAGGCCAATGTGCCAAAGAAGATACTTTTGAATGTCATTGAAAAGTTCAAAAACAAAGACGCTGCAAAGAACGAATACAAACAATACACCTTCCCGATCATTGGTAAAAACGGTGTTGCCATTGTGTACGATATTTTCACTGATAACCCTTTGGCTATAAGAAGTGGGATTTCTGCAGCTGTGAAGATGTTAGAAGGAGCTGTCAATCCACAAGCTCTGCATTTCTTTGAAAAGCAAGGTGAGATTGTGATGGAATACAACAAGAAAAACCTTGATGAAATGGATGAGGAGCAGTCTGAGGCTTTCTTGGAGGACATCACCATGGCATTGATTGAAAACGATATTGATTTCGACGATGTAGAGTATGCACTCCAAGACAACGATGTCCTTTCCTTGAAGGTGATTTGCAAAGACGACTCTGTCCACAAGACATTCAAGAGCTTAAAGGACATACAAGATACCATAGACTGCAAAGTTTTGAGTTCGGATGTTGTTTACAGCCCTTCAACCACCATGACAATCAGCGAGGACGAAAACAGCTCTTTGCTAAAAGCAGCCAGAAGATGCATGAAGGCAAGCGAAGACATCCCTGATCTAAAGGCTCTGTATACCAACTTCAAGGTTGAGGATGAATAATTCTGATTGTGGGCTAATAAAAAAAACCCCTTTGTAAATAGCGAATAAAACGATTAACTTAAATATTTATGTGTTTATATATTTGTTTATTTTTTTTCCATAAGAGAATATACTTAGTTACCATGTTGGTAGCTTTCTTTGTTGTTGATATCAATGACTTCGGTGTTGGAGTCCAATTCCAAAACATCATTCAACAAGGATTGGTTAGGGTTGTTGATGATTCTTAAACCTTCGTCGTATCTCAATTTCTTGTATGTGAAGTAGGACAAGGAACACATGGCAACGGCACAGGCGGTGAACAGTGGGGCCAATTCCATTGGTACTGGGGCCTTGTTCTTCTTGGTTTCTTGCATTAATCTTAAAGTTGGTCTGAACATCGTGGTTTGATATGTATATGGATATGTGTTTGGTAGTTGTGTAACAGGTTTTTACTACTGTTTCTTAATTGTTTAGACAAATTGGAAGAGTTATCGCTAATATCTTAGTAATTTTGCTGTAGGAAAAAAACCATTTTACCAGGCGATTTTTTTTAAAAAAAGAAGAAAAAAAATTTTTTTTTAATTGGTGGGACAGTATATGTTATGTCCGATAAAGTGTCCACAGTTTCTCTTTTAAATAATTGACTAAAATGCTTTGTGTATTCATCAACAGCTACAAAAAAAGCTGGTTGAACAATTCGTAAATACAATCATACAAAAAAAAACTTATATAACATCAAAAATTACAGTCCATCCTCTGGAAAGTTGTTTAATTTCCTCTTCATCTTTGTTTTGTGTACACTCTCTCCGAATAGTTCCAGAAAAAAAAACCAGTACGCGCTAATCACGTGGACGCAGGCCTCGCAGAATATGATTGGTTTATTTCAGGCTGTTTGTAATGACCTCGTAAACCCACCATTGAATTGCTGTTGCTGGTATCACCTTCATCAAGTTAGGTACCAGCCCTTTGTACATCCCATGCAGCCCTTCTCTCAGGAAAATCTTCCGCAAAGCATCGATCACTCCTGAGTAGTCATACCTTGCTTTTTGTCCGGGCATGTTGATGATTTGGAATCTTCTTCTCAGCAAGTCAAATGGGTATATCATCACCTGGGCAAAAGATCCAGCTAGCGCTCCAAATGTCAGTTTGTGGATGTTTGTAAAGCTTTCCATCCCATAGGCTTGTGTGTAATGGAACTTCATAGTCTCATAAAAGTTGAAGTTCAAGATCACAAAAGGCACAACTCCACAAAGAGTAGGCCACATTCCTCTATAAAAACCCAGCAGCCCACCCTCCTTGTAGTATATGCTTCTCATCATTTCTTTAACCGATGTGTCTCCTTGCTGCATGCTTTGTATAGTCAGTCTGGACTTCAGAAGATCCATTGGATAGGTGGCTATGACACAGGATGAGCCTGAAATGAATCCACCTACAATTCTATCCATATTTTCAATTTCTTGATGGCCATTGCTCAGTTTATAATTTTTGTATCCTTGGAACGCAAAGTATTGGATGGACATGTAAGGGAAAACACGCATACAGTTCATCCCATTTCCTCTAAACAGTCCCTTGATGCCCTCTTTTTTGTAAAAGTCCACCATCATTTTGAAAGTCGAGCTGTTGTTTTTGGTTGTATCTATCTGCAGCAGTATCTTGGCTCTTTCCATAGGCGAGGTCATGGTTCTAGAGGTGACTCCAGCAATTCCACCTGCTAGTAAAGATTTCCAAATGGCAATCTGCACAGTATCCTTGTTGTTCATATCTCGTATTCTTTTGGTGCACTGGATACCTGCTTTTTCAATGGTTGTCAGAAGGAAAAAAAAATTATTCAAACTTTGGAGTTGTACTATATTTTTTTTTTTGTTCACATTGATTTAACGTGTAAAAACTCGAAAGACGAACGGCTGATTGCACATAGCGCATCTTGATGACAAAAGCCCTCCATAATTAGTACTTAGCTGATAGTATCGATTTGAATGACAATTTCAAAGTCTCTTTATTGGAAGCATCGCTATCAAACTCTACTTCCATTAACTCCTCATTGTTAGCACCGTTTGTCAGTAACTCACTCACATTGGCGGCTCTAAATGCACTTTCCGATTCTATCTCGTCTATCTTATACTGCAAATTTTCTTTTAAATGTTGCACCTTCAAAATAATCAAACTCAACAAGCATAAAAGCATCAGCACACTCGCATATACTATGAAATAGTCAAAGTTGATTTTTTTGGACTCACCAATGATGACACCAGATACTGGAATACCAGCTAGGAACCCAACACCTACAACAAAGTAGATGGTGCTGTATTTTTTACCAAAGTTGTAGTAATTGGATACTATACTTACTATTGATGGGCACAGAGCCATGAAGGCTCCGTAATTGAACCCCCACAGAAGACTGAAAGCATACATGATATCAGGATAGCTGGAGGATATTCCCAGCCAAAATACCAAGTTTAAAAATATCATATTGAAACTTGCCAGTATCAAGCAGTTTATCTTCCCGATTTTATCAGCCAAGATAATACCAGCAACACAGCCTCCTACAAGAGTACCAACATTTAATACAGTGATCATATTGAAACTTTGAGAATCACTGAATTGTAGAATGCCGGAACAATACGAGGCTATGTAAAGCAGTAAAACAGAGGTGCTGACTTCTCCTGCAGTAATGCCCAGAGACACTAGAATAAACTTTCTATCGTAAAGCAAACTATGATAATCAAAAGACTGCTTGAAATAAATAGACCAGAAATGCTCGTCTGGTTTGAGCTTTCTTCTCAACTCTTTTCTATCCTTGCACAAAAGCAAGCATAGCACAAGTTGAACGAGCAAAAGCGCAGAAAATATAAAATTAGTATTTCTGTATCCTAGCTGTTCAAATCCCTTCTGCAGAATGACTGGATAAATAACACCAACTAAAATACCTCCCGCAATAGCACAGCTATTAGCGAGGTTTCTTTTAACAAAAAAGTTGTCACTCAAACAGCCTAAAATGGGTGGAATAAGAATACCCCCTCCTAATCCCAATAGGACAAAGCACCCCATTATTTCCCAGTAGTTGTGAACAAAGGGGATTGTTACAAAGCCAATGACCAGTGGGATGGACAAAAGTTTGTTGAATCCAGATATGTCAAAATACAGCCCACTTAGAAGATTCCCGGCCACTATAAAGAAGTAGTAGACGGAGAATATCCACGATATGGAGAATGTTGAAAATGCTGCCAACTGGTGCTGGGAATAGTAATCTTGGTAGGTCCCACATATGAAGAACATCCCCCAGGATGAGGAAATCCCAAAGAAACAGCCAAGAAGAAGTTTGTAGTTATCTTCTGGATACTCGATGAGTGTGGCTGATTCTGTTTCAGCCATTATGATCAATGGTTTGAAGCTGTTTTTTGTTGTTATTATTAGATTAAGTTTGCTAAAAATTGTTCAGATAAGATGGCCCACGTTCTTTTTACTTTAATTTTTTTTTTTTTTTTTGCGGGGATAAGACTCGCCATTTGATAATCTTTGCGATAATGGCGATAATATATAACATGGCATCATGCCAATTTTTAATAAAAATCGATAATATATATTGAACCTATACTTTGCTTACATAGCCAAGATATACAATAACAGCAGTCATCATCAAAGTCTTAATGCTGTTTGGCTGTCTGGTTTCAGGTAAAATCTTGTTGAAGACTAAAAACATGGTGAACCCTATTTGGAAAGTCAACAAGAACAAGTCATAGTCCATCGTTCTGAAACTATCTAAGATTCTGGTGTAAGCGTTGGAGGAAACAGGAACTTCAACAGGACCGTATTTCTTTTTGATGTCAAACAACTCACAGAAGAAGTTAGCCCACGATTGGTCAGTGCTTTGGTAACTCTTGAAAGTTGATGTTGGAATTATTTTTTCAACAATTGGAACTTTCTTGTTTAACTTTGATGAGTGTTTGATAAAAATACCTAGTAAAGTTCCCAGATTGCTCAAAAACAGCTGAATGCTAAATTGTAAAGAAGTGGCCTTGTTTATCATATAAACACTGTCAATCAAAACATGGGAAGAGTACTGAATTGCCCAAACAACTAGGAATTTCTTAAAGTCTTGTACGTTTTGCTTCTCAAATATGCTATACAAAGAAATACCAGCGTTGATGTTCAAAATAAAATCATTAATGACATTCAAGACAATGAATTTGATGTTTTCAATATTTGGAGTGTTGCTCTTATGCGGAATCTCAATTAGCAAATCATCGTCGTCTTCGTCATCAACTAAAAAGTCTTCGTCTTCTTCTTCGCTTTCTTCAATATCTTCGTCATCTTCTTCCTCTTCACTCTCTTGAATCTCATCTTTGAATGTTGTGGCACTAAAGCTTCTAATGATATTACCGTGTTCATCAATGTCCAGTTCAATGCCAACACTCTTGATGTCATCAGTTTCTTTCAATCTGTCATTAATGAAGTGTAAGAAGTCGTTGACTTCAGATTTCTCAAAGTCATCAGAGCCATGAGTGTGGGTGTGTTCTGATTCCAAGCCGAACATCTTTACCAAGACAATGTTGACCAATCTGTCAAACATGTAGAAAGACACATAAGAAAACATGATTTTCTTGGTCAATAAAGCAACTTTATTCATTGTGTTTTTGTTCAACAACTCAACGTTTTTGGTGTTTGGGGTGATTTGCAACAACTTGAACTTGGCCATCCATCCGAAAATGCCTTCAAAGTTGAGCAACTTGACTTTATCATGCTTTTTGGTGTTCATGTTAATAGCATGGATGAATAGAGCATAGAATAGCTCTAAAAACAGCTCCTTGATAAAGCCAGTCAGGATGAAGAAGTTGAACAAATTTTCAAAATCAAAGTCATCGAAGATCTGAACCTTGATGAAGTTCATGACCAAACCGATGATATTGAAATGGTTCTTATCTTCCAAAAGTTCATCTTCATATTCGAAGTCCTTCAAATATCCGTACTTGTTCATGAATGTTATGTATCCATGTTTTAAGTTGTTTTTAACCTTTACCAATAAAGCCTTGATTGAGATGAACTTCAAAAGCACAGTCAACAATGAGATCAATAAGAGGTTGAAAGAAACGGCGCTTAAAAAGTAGTTTTCGTTGACTAGTTGATAAAAGTCTTGTAAAATAGAGCTGTCATCAATTTTGGAGATTATATTGCTGACAGATCTGAGTTCAGTTTTAACTAATACCTCAGAATGTTCCCAATGGTCATGTAGGTTGCCATGCCCATGAGCACTGGTAATAGCAGCAAGAGCACACATACTAAAAACTGTTGTTCTAATAGCCATTTTTGTATATGTATGTTGTTGTTTGTTTGGTTATTCATTACCATTATCAAAAAAAAATACTCATCATATGATATGAATCATGATTCTGATAGATTTTAAGGGGGCAACTATGTCATCATTAAAACACATTTGTCGAAACGTGCGTTTATCCTATGATTTTTTCTTTCTTTTTTTTTTTAGGTGTAGATTAAAACATGTTTATCGGATATAATATATTCGCCATGATTCTTCCATAATTTTTAAGCCATCATTAACAGCCAGCGTTGTACAATTTGACTAGATGCCATACATTAATTGTATGCACATATTATTTGTTGTCGCTGGAGTATTGATTTGTTGATCATGAAGAGAGAAACTTGTGGCTGATTATAAAGCCACTTCATATGATCTTGGCAATGTGTGTGTTTCCAAACATTCAATAGTCGAATAACCCATCCTTTGTATTACTCAGCCCTTTTGATAATCCAGTATTCATTAAAGTGTGTAAATTTTTTTAAAAAGAAAGAAAAAAAATCCTTATGCTCAAATATCCACAGCCACAAATGATTGAAAAATCCATCTTTTACTATTTGCACCTATTCAGACGAGTAACTGATATATTCTAGAAGAAAATGACATCTCAAAGCATTCATTTATTCAAAAGAGTACAAGGGCATGTTTAATCATGGACAATGATTGCAACTTTGTTAATTGTGGTTACGAGCTAATCTCCTAATATAATTCATTTTCTTTTTCTTCTTTTTTTTTGCCATCAATGCTTGCACTTAGCATATAGCACTTAAAATGTTCAGCTAAGTGTGGATCCAGCAGTTAAACTTTTAAACTTGAAACAAAATAAAATTGTATAATTTCTTTTTTTTTTTAACTCCTAGCCATGGCTCTTACCTAAAGTTGCTTCCCCCTATTGCTATTTCGCCTTCTAGGCAATACTGGCACTCTTAATCTCGTGATAGCTTCGAGATCCTTTCACTCCACAATCATTCGCTGTTTAAGGAATGAAAAAAAAAAAAAAGTCTTATTAAATGCCAACAAAAAAAAAATTTAAAATCATGAGTTATATCAGCGAAGATATATTTTTACAAGCCAACCATTAATCACATTTGAATAGTGTGGATTTTTTTTTTTCTGCTAATTGCTATTTATTGATCTTAAGCAAATAACCAAACAACTCAAAACAAAAAGTAAACATATTTAGAAACAAGCAACCCCTTTATAAAATGAACTACGAAAAAAAAAAGATGAACGTCAAGTACTCCAGAAGAAGAAGAATTTTATCTTGTTTCAGGTGTCGGTACTTGAGAAACAAATGCGACAGAGCAAAGCCTAAATGTGGGAGATGTGTTGAAAGCAACTGTGATACATGTGAGTATATGACAGACAATGGGTCAAGAGAGGAATACATCAACCACCTGAAGTCCAATGGACACAGAGATAACAGAATTGAAGTGGTCGATGATGCCCCAGAAAGAAAGGTGAGATTTGAAGTACCAGCAACAAAACCAAAGTGCGTCAGTAAGCACATGAACAAAGAAATATCAAAACTGCTATACAGAACTGCCATGGACTTAAAAACACCAGTCAACAAAGAAAACTTATCGTACATCTCTATCCTAGACAAATCCATAAATGACAAATCAACAATCTCAGAAGACAAAGAAAGAGAAATCTCCTTAAAGTATACTTCTAAAATCTTCAACAATGGTAATAGAATAGTCAATAAACTTTTTGTCAAAAATAGAATTCCTGGGTCCAATGAACCTCTCCAGTATCAAGTCACCGCGCAATCTTCCTTGTGTTTGGATCAGATTTATCTAAGGCTGTTTCCTTCAGCTATTAAAGAACTGTGGAGAGAAATGGCCCTCGATTGTTACCAAGAAATTGATTTTGAAAAGTATCATAGACTAGCAGTACCCAAACTGCTGAATACGAACTTTTTAAATAATTGGAATTTTGAAAAGAAACCTGTTTTTGAGCAGTTATTGGATGCACTGCCAAAAGAGTTTGATCTTCTTCAATCAATTGTATTTGAATTTTTTAATAACGAACTGCACAGGACTTTTCCAATATTGAATGAAAATGAGGTTAAAAAAATGTTTTTCAACATTTTCAAGTTTGACAAAGAAACAAGGATCATCTGCGAAATCAATCTTGAAGAATACCAAGACCAATTTCATTTGGGTATAATTGTCTTATTGTTTCAATTAATGATTGATCCTGAATTATACCATGATCCAATATTCGAAGAAATTGACAGAATATTATGTGATATCAAGCCAGAAAGATTCAGAAATGCGTACTTAAAATGTCAATACTATTTGCTGTCATTATTTAGAAATGAAATTCAATACAAAGCTTCTTTTTCCACAAGCAAAACGATAATCAATGATCTATTGGGCTGGGCTCAAGAAATTGAAAAGACTTTTAAAGATGGGGAAGAGGTGGATCTGCAAGAACAAGAAATCATTAACAATATTTGGTATTGGATAATTTATTTTGAGGTCATAGCTTACATTGATTTAGGAGTGTCTCCAAAGTTCAACTATCATTTTATAAACAATAATGGGACAACCAAATGTGAGAGGGGAAGAACACAACTGATGAAAAAACTGGCATTTTTGGTGGGGAAAATAGCATCGGCATGTGAAGAACCTTCTTTTAATCCAGACATTGGATATCTTTGTCAAGAAATAGATAGGTTCATAGAGAGAAACTTAGCTCCAATCGACTACTACATGGATACCGAAAGATGTAAAAAAGTAGACGCATTTGACTTTAATATTCTTAATCCTCTGCTGTCCCTAAAGATATCCCTCTTGAGCTACGAATACGCTTTATCCGATACACAAACAGAATGCAATAACCTTAAGAACAAATTGTACGGACTTTGTTCTGTAGCCAGAACAATTTTCTATACCCAGCAAAGCAAGATTTTGTTTGAAGTGGAAAACATCAAAAACATAAACTCATACAGTTTTGATAATCATTTAAAAAGTTTGAAGAAGAACGATAGGATCATAGATAATGAACAAAGACCTCCATGGATACCACAATTTATTGCCCCCAAGTTTATGATGTTTGGCAGTGATTTATTGTATGACAGAGCAGGCACATTAATAAAATTCATAGCTTTTGTATCATTGAGAGATTTTTTCAATTCTGGAAATAGAAAATCTCTTGATCATGAACAAACAGAAGAGTTTGGCCAAAAATTGAACGCAGCAATGATCCGTCAGGGCTTAGGGAAACCCGAAAAATTGGAAATTGAATATACTCCATTGGATGTCATTTTGTTGCAAGATAACTGGGTTCATCACCAAGTAGAAAATACCTTCAAGCTGCCTGCAAGAATAAGTTATCCAAGATTCTTTTTATTGAATTTTGTCTGCATTATAAGAGAAATAATACAGAAAATAAATGTGAAAGATGGGGAAGAATTTAGGTATGAGGAGATTTTGATAGCTTACGAAAACTACAAAATGGATAAAAACAATTTCAATGAAGTAGATGGAAAGCATACCAAACCCCAAAAAGCAGACAAGGGCAAATCAGATATTTCAATGTTTTCTTCTGATAACATGGACCTGAATGATTTTTGGTCCGAAGTGGAGGATTTCGATATTGGGGATTTTTTGAAATTGTTGAACTAAGAATGCATGATCTAATTTCATGATAATTTTGGTTTTCAGCGGGTCTAAGCGTTTTTCAACTTCGTTTGTTTTTTGGTTTTTTCTTATCTCCTTAAATGCTGGGTGGGCAAATGACTATTTTTTACACGTCTGCACGACGCACTTAATGTCTTGCTACCTCTTCACAACTGCTTATAACCATCTGAAATTCACCACACTAAACTTTTAGGAAAAAACCCTGTATAACATATAATTATGTAATAGGACCTAAATTAGGGTTTAAATAGTTTATTGTATTGACACAATCTCGGAACAGTGATTCATATCCTTTTTTTTATTCACCCCAAACTTGTAATTGTTTTACTAAAAATCGTTTCTTGATTATTTTTTTTTTATTTCAATTAATATCAAGAGAAAATTATCTTATAATTATCACCAAAAACATACATTGGAATCAAATGTTGCCAGTTAATAAAAAAGTGATCAAAAAGAGAAGAAATAGAAAAATTCTTTCATGTTTCACATGTAGGTCACTAAGGCAAAAATGCGACAGAAAGCAACCTATATGTTCAAGATGTATTGTTAAAGGATTTACTGATTGTAAGTATATGAGTTCTGAAATGGATAAAGGAGATTATGCCCAGCATTTGATCAAACATGGTTTATCGGATGCAAGATTAGAGGAGCAAATCACTATAAACACTTACGATAATCAGCAAAATTTAGAAGTAAATGATCAAAAGGAGTATCCAGCAAACAAAAAAGCGGATATCATTTCAACATTTGCCTCCAAGAAAGTCTCATTTATTTTACCTGAGCCTATAGCTGAGAAGAAATTTGTCAACACAAGTAATCAGTACCTAGCACAGCGATATTCTTTCAATAAACCACCTTACCCGGAAACAATTCTGAAGAATGAATGCTTAAGTAGCGAGAACTTAAACGTTGATTGCGATATAACGAAATGCTTGATGCTACAATCAACTTCGATCAACAAAAACGGTGAATCTATAGCCAATTTTACTAATCAATTCTTTTCTGGAAGTGCTATAAAACCCAAGAACCACATTGTTGAAAAATCTAAATCTTCTTTTGATAACGAAATATTCGACAAGAGTAGTACTATAAAAAATAGCTTGTTTTTAAATTATCAGGCCAGAAATGGCAATCCAGTAGCAGCCAAATTTGATATTACGGCCCAGTCTACTGTAAGCATACTTCAAGTGTTCAATCGTGTTTTTGCACCTGAAATTTGGAAAATTTGGAGGTTCATGTCAATGGATTTTTTACAGAGTATAGATTCCAAACTTTATAGACGTATTGAAATCACAAAACTTAAGCAAAAATCAAAATTTGAGAGCAAATGGACTGGAGACGAGAATGAAAATTTATTAGAAACACTTTTAACATGCATACCCACAAACTTTGATGTTTTATCAAGCATTGTTATGTGTTATTTTGATACCGATCTCAATAAGACTTTCAACATTATCTCAGAAACCCCTATAAAGAAAAAGCTAAAACAAATCTTTATTACAGACGAAAACAACAAGATTGTCAAAGTTCAACTAGCCAGCTTTGAAAACCAATATTATTTGGGAATTATCTTGACCATGTTCACAATGATGGTTGATCCTGAATTGTATTACCATGATGTTTTTAAAAAAATCAATACATTGATTGTAAACATAGAATTGGATAACATAAAGTATTCATATCTGAAATGCCAGTTTTTCATCATTGTCTATGCAAAAAACCAACTGCATTATAAAAGCTCTTTTTTAAAAGATTCAGGAAGTATAGTTGAGCTAGCTAATTGGGCGTTCCAAGTGGATCTTCCAAACTTGATAAAGAAATCAGAAATAATGCCTTTCTCTTCTGATCTAGAACCTGCCATGATGAAAAAAATTCTGTATATGGTTCTGTATGTTGAGATTTTGTTATTTTTAGAGGTTGGCAGACCTTTGAGATTTAGAATTAACAGCTTTGATGAAACTCTAATTGATGTGAATGCTGAGGGAGTTTATGGACCATTAAATAGGTTTATTGTACTCATGAGAAAAATAATCACCTGTGTGGAAAATCCAGTGAACGATGTTGATTTGGATTTTTTGATTTCAAAAATAGACACTTTCATTGCTGAAGAGCTGTCTGATTTGTCAAATTACCTTGATATCAAGTGCAAAGACTCTATAAATGTAAACGACTACTTAATTCTGAATCCGTTGATGAGTTTCAAAGTTTCATTAATGTGTCATAAATATTCTCTTGCATCTAAAGAAGAGAAAAACACAAGTAGAAACCAATTACTTGGTACTCTATTTGCATCCAGAAGACTGCAATTATGTCAGCAAAACATATGTTTGTCAAAAGCCAGAGAATACGAAGAGGAAAATGATAAAACAGGAAAGTATGCATTAACTTCAAAAATTGATGAAAGTCTGAAAAATGATGAAGTTTTGCCTGACAACAAACATAGACCACAGTGGCTGTACAAATTTATTAATATTTCATTTGGATTATCTGTTGAAGATGAGCTTTCCGACAAAGCCACATCAATAACCGAAGCTGTGGCTTTAGAAATGTTAACCGAGGACATCGAGAACGGAAAACTCACCAACCAAACCAGCATGGATTTGGAAGAATTAGAAGCATTGGCTGTTAATTTCATTGACCTAGGGTTTTTCCAAAACCAAAATATCCAAATCAGAGACTATACCTTTTATGATATTTTGATGTTGGACAAAATATGGATTGAAAAAGCAGATCATTTCTCAAAGTTGCTTCCATCACGAGTATCATTCCCTATGCATTACAGTTTGACACTGGTCTTGAAGCTTCTTCTGACAATTGATGTTTGTATGGAGAACAAGGAGGAAATTGAATGTTTTGATGCCTTTGTTAACAAGTTTGAAACCATAACCATCAGAAGACCAGGTGAAAGCGGAGTTAGCACTGGTATTAACAGTGCGATTGTCACTGATTACAATACAACTGATTACGAATCTGTTGGAAAAAGAAGCAGAGCCTCTAGTAGCAACAGCTTAAGACCGTCATTTGACAGACAGTTGATCAACATGTCCAACTTTGCAAGTGGAGCTCCTTCAATAAACAACAGCAACTACAATGAAGAAGATGTTTTGAATTCGGAGATCGTTTTAGGATCATTACCAGAAACACCTGGGTTCAACTTGGCCAGTGGGAATGAAGGCATTTATTTCCAAACCAACCCTTCAACGCCAAAGTATACTGATATAGATCTGGATGAACTAGGATTGGATAACTTTGAGTTTAATACTTTTATGAAACTGTTCAGTTAGATGCTTTGTGTATATTTATATACTTTTTTTTTTTTTTTACCATAAAAATAGTTTTTTCCGTTTTGGGAAATTGGTTAAATTGATTAAGCGCTTGGTATGAGACTCGGTCGAGAGCGGAAATAAATAATAATAATACCCTCCCATTACAGTTTGGCTGTCGGACTTGTTTTTCCCTGAAAAAAAAAATAATTAGGACAAAAAAAAATTTTCTTGTGTTTTTTTGTTTCTGTCGGGGGGGAATGAATGAGCTGTGTTTGGATTTGTTGTTTATAGGATTTAAAGAATTTGTTTAAGTCCTATATAGCATAACAACATCATCTTTTTTTTGGTATAGGATTTAATCAATACTATACAAACACCAAAAAAACACCAAAGTATACATTCCTATGTCTTCCCAAACAGACAACAAAGCAAGTGACGAAAACATTGTTTTCAACAACTTCATCAACGAAGACGTTGAAAATGAATCCAAACAACCACAGCAGGCTTCCAAGGAAGTTGAGGATAGAGAAAACTTCATAGACTCTGCGATCAAGATCGCTACTGAATCAGGCAGTGCTGACAAAAAGGAAGAAACCAACACTGACAGCAAACCCCCAGTAACCACTAGTGAAGCCGCCGATGATGTCAAGGCATCTGAAATTGAAAATACCGATATTGTCGATGCTATTGATGCTATTGGAAACGCTGTTGATGCTAGTGCCGCTGTTGAAGTTGATGTTTCTGAACCTAAGGAAAAGAAAGCCAAGGCTGCTGATTCTAAGAAGGCCAGTGCTGGTTCAGAAAAGAAAATCAATGAACCTAATTCTGAAGTTATGAATCTAAATAAAAAGAAAAGAAACAGAAAAGTGCTATCTTGCCAAAAATGTAGAAAAGATAAGCAAGCATGCAGTAGAGTTTATCCATGTACCAGATGTGCAAAGAAAGACTTTGAATGTAAATTTGTCGACAACATTACCCAAGAAGAATTTTTCCCCAAGGCTGATGACTTGCCAAAGGCAAACCCTTCTGCTAGCAAGAAACAAAAAATTGAAGATAAAAAACCTGTTGAAGAAGTAAAGGAAGAAAAGAAGATCGAAGGCGCTGATATTGAAAAAGAAACTGCTGAAGCTGTCTTAGCCGCCTCTGCTGCTGTTGAAGCTGAAGCTGAACCTGAAAAGGAAGAACCTAAAGAACCAGTTGAAGAAGCCAAGGAAGATGACGACAAAGACCAAATTGACTCCGAATTGAAAGAGCAATAGTTACACATTTGCTTCCGCTGTAAGAAAACTATATATAACATTATATTTGAACCCCCGATCACCATTAGGAGAGTGAATACCAAAGAGTTTGTTTGTTTATTGTTTCTTGAAAAATTGTCAATAGCGTTACCACGTAAAAAAAAATCCCTAACTTTTTATTTTTTTTTGCATGGGGAGAAAAACCGCACACTCGTATTGGAATTCTGGTTGTAAGAAAGTTTGAATTACCCTAAATAAGCTTCAAAAGAAAAAATAATTTTATCTATAACCGTAAAAACTTATTCCTATAGAGCTATTCAACATGTCTAATGCAAGCAAGAGAACACTAGTTGCCGTTATTGGTGACGAAGATACCACAACCGGCTTTATCTTGGCCGGTATAGGAGCTGTCCCAGAAGTCAACACCGCTGAAAATACCAGCAATGATGAACACACCAAGCAATCTGATATAACCAATGGAAAGAACTTTTACATATACGATGAAAACAAGAATACTGTCGATGATCTATTGCAGGTCTTTGAGACTTTCACCAATAAGAGAAAAGACATTGCCCTTATCCTTATCAACCAACATATAGCAAACAAAATCAGACCACAATTGGATGCCTTCACAGACCCATTCCCAGCTGTTCTGGAAATCCCATCTAAGGACCACCCATACGACCCGGAACAAGATAGTGTTTTGAAGAAGGTTAAGAAATTGATCGGTGAATAGAGTGTTTTGTTTTTCTGTTCGTGGAAAAATGAAAATCTGATAAAAGTTCATGTTATATAAATGTATTTTTTTTTTGCTTTAATATTACTTGAGTACTTAATTGTTTTTGTTGTTTTTCTTTTTCTTTCCCTTGCTCTTTTTGGATTGTGCTGTTGATACAGGAGTCAGTGGTTCTGGAGATGCTGTCTCTGTAGTCTTTGAAGTGGTGATTTCGATATCATTTGCAGTTTCAGCAGCTTCAGGTTCATTTTCTGTTTGGACATGATCTACTGGTTCTTCTATATTCTCTGTTTCAATTGTACTTATAGGTTCGGTCTCGGTCTCTTCTGGTTCATGGTTGTTGTTACTTTCTTCATTCAAATGCTCTTTATCTGGTGACGTTTCTTCTTCTACAGCAGAAGCAATGTTGTTTTCTTCAGCAACATCTTCCTCCCCATTAGCTTCTTCGTTGTTTTGTGGTAGCTCTTCAGCTTGATCGCCCTTGCTTAAAAACTTGTCGGTAAACTCCTTCTCAAATGGGTATTTTTGAGCCAAATTACTAGGGTCATCTTCTTTCAGCTTATAATAGAACCCTTTAACTCCTAGCAATTTGTTTTCTTTGACACATCCTTGCAACCAGTTAGGAGTAACAATTGGAATATTCAAATCTTTAGCCCTTAGCAAGTGCTGGTCGCTGACTTCGTCTTCATCATCTGCAACATCGGTTAAGAAATGTGTAGTATCTTGATTGCATACTCTGTTGACATGTTCAATGCCTAGAGCACTAGCAACAGCGCGTATGTCATCAGTGCTAATTTTTCCAGTTGACAAAGCACCAATGCAGATATTAAAGCCTGAGAAATCCTTTGAAGATAAAGTGCTTGCTACAATAACATTGGATTTGTATAAGCCGTTTGAAGTATCAATTCGAAGTTGGAAGGCATGTTTTGATTCTATATTCAATCCACTCATTTTGAATGTATTGCTAGTGATGTTATAAATCGTGGCAACCTGAGACAATTCATCCTCATCAACAGTTTCACTTTCTTCATCTGATGGTTCTTCAGTATCTAGGCATTTGTGCCAAATTGTGACATTTTTCAAACAGGATACACCCAATATAAATTTCTCCCATGACAAAACTATGCTTGTTTGTAACTTGGATTTGATATTCAAAACAGGTGGCTTTGTAGTATAACTTGATATATTTTCCAAAAGACTATTTTGAAAGCTCAAAAATTCATCATTTTGTTGTTTTTCTAATTCGTCATCTGCAGCTATGGTGATCTTTAGTACAGTGCCTGTTTTAATGTCACTAGGTAGCAAAGCTGATGGATATTCTAATATTCTGAAGTCGGCAGTGGTTAGGTAACTCACAGAAGAGTCATGTTTACCTACAGTAACATCAATTGTTTTGCTCATTGTAAGGTGTAGTTGTCTATACTTAAAAGAAAGTCTTTGTACGGGTTATGCTGATTTAAAGATCTTTTGTTTCGTACCACAAAATGTTATTTATTAAGGTGGTTTAAAAAAAAAAACTAAACAATCTACGTCTATGTGGTGTTTTAGTGTAAATACTCACGTGATTGATGCTTCTACTAAAAAAAAGCAGTACCTTAATCAATTGAAAATATACCAAAAAGAAGCTGGTAATATAAAGCAAATGAGGATTGATAGCACATGTTTGTATATATTTGTAAATAAAACAACAACTAAAAGAATTAAATACATTTTAAAAACAAAATCATTTGTTTTAAAATCTAGTCAGCGGTATCCCTAGCTTCTTTAAATGCATTCTAATGATTTTAGGATTCGAGCCCTTTATTGAATCAAATAAAAGTGTCGCGGTCTTTTGACAATTATTTAATTAGGCTTAAACTAAAATGTTTAATTTTACAAATCTTGGACTTTTTACATTAAATAGCTGTATGTATACCCACAAATGTGATTGATTTACTAACTTCCTAAAATCAACACAAAAACATATTAAAAATCACACGAAAAAGTATTAACCATTAACCTGGATACACACAAACTACAAAATTTAATTGCCCAAGGCCTACAAAATACAATGTAAACTTTTATGAAAGCTATACTTAATCAAAACTGTGTGAAACCCCTATAAGCAACAAACTTGTAAATGGTCTTTGTTCAAAGAGTTAAATAATTTTCATAAGAGTGTACTAATGTAAATTTCCACTCAGCTAAGATAGTTTAATGGTAGAATCACGGTTTTCCATACCGTTGGCCGGGGTTCGATTCCCCGTCTTAGCATTGTTTAAATTTACAATTTATATTTTTTTTCAAATCTTGTCTGTTTAGCACGTGACTATAATCTTTTTGTTTGGGGTTGGGATGTTTTTTTTAGCAAAGATAAGAAACGTAATCCTTCCCTTGCCCATAATGCGATGTTTCAACTCAAAACTTCTATTTTAAAAAAAAAAATTAACTAAAAATCAATCCCAAATACAACCTATTGCTATTATAAGTTTATACACAGCTCTTCTTCAGTTGTTTTAATGAACATCAACAACAACAGTTCTTTGACTAGCTCGAAGAAAACCCTGCTTAGAGTCATGACAGATCCCTCAGAGTCCCTATTGAAACCACAAATAACAGATAATTACAAGGAACGACATTTACAGAACAAGTGCCCGTACTTGAACATTGAGGTTGTTGAGGGTACTTTGCACGGACAGGATAAGAGCAGCTACATACGCTGGACGATACGAGTGACCTTTTTGGACGAGAGCATACACTACTGCTACAAGCGGTACTCGGAGTTTGTTTCTCTCAAAAACAAGATATCAATGAGACTGAGTGATGAAATGAAAGACGATTACGATATTCCAGAACTACCCAAGCCTTTGCCTTGGTACAAGTCTTTAACGGTGCATGACTACCTGATACATAATACCCTGGACTCAAAGTTTCTTGCTAACCGGCAGCACGGCTTGGAGTACTTCCTATGTTACATCATGCTGGATGAGAAGCTTTGTGCGAAGTTTGACGAAACAGTGTTGAAGCCATGGTTGAACATCAAGACAAATCAAATAGTTATAGAGTGATAATCCATAAAGTTAGATCACTAAAGCCTAGACCCTTTTTTTTTTTATTTACTTTTCATATTTTTTTTTGAACTTAGCTTATAAAGACTTTTTAGAGTCAATGGGTCAGAAGGGGAAATCGGATTTGATAATAAGAATCTCAACTTAAATCGGTTTAAAGAACATATTGTCCTTTTGTACGAACAAAACTTGATTTTCCTCATATTTGTCTCCCCCAAAGCCCTTTTCTGGCCGCCTAGAACATGTCTGGGCCATCGAAATCTTAGATAATGTCCCGGAAGTTCGCGGTGGGAAAAAAATTTTCCTTCTAGAGAGAGGCGATTCCCTAAGTGGCATTTCTTGTTAGCCGCTGAAATACTCACCTAATTTATTTACGGTTGTTTTTATTGTTATAATCTGTGATCCTTTTACATAAGCGACAATATATATAAGAGTTGCTAAGTGTTGACAACTTTGGAAAAAAAAAATTCACTTTGAAGACTAATAGAAAAGTATGTTCAGAACCCATACAAGCATTGTAAACATAGTCAAAAACAATCTAATAAACATAAACAAAAAAATGGTCCACAACAAAGTCACTATTATCGGTTCCGGTCCAGCTGCTCACACCGCTGGTATCTACTTGGGTAGAGCTGAAATCAAGCCTTTGGTCATGTTCGAGGGTATGATGGCCAACGGTATTGCCGCTGGTGGTCAGCTAACCACCACCACCGAAATCGAAAACTTCCCAGGTTTCCCAGACGGCATGACTGGTTCTGAATTGATGGACTTGATGAAGCAACAAAACGAGAAGTTTGGCTGTGAAATCATCACTGAAACCATCTCCCAAGTCGACCTATCCTCCAGACCATTCAAGATCTGGAAGGAATGGTGCGAAGACGAAGAACCAATCTTGAGTGATGCCATCATCCTAGCCACTGGTGCCTCCGCCAAGAGACTGCACTTGCCAGGTGAAGAACAATATTGGCAAAAGGGTATCTCCGCCTGTGCTGTTTGTGATGGTGCTATTCCAATGTTCAGAAACAAGCCTTTGGCTGTCATTGGTGGTGGTGATTCCGCTTGTGAAGAAGCCAACTTCCTAACCAAATACGCCTCCAAGGTCTACCTAATTGTCAGAAAGGATCACCTAAGAGCCTCCACCATCATGCAAAAGAGAGTTGAAAAGAACGAAAAGATCGAAATCTTATACAATCATACCCCAGTCGAAGCCCTAGGTGACTCCAAGTTCTTGAGCCACTTGAAGGTTTTGCAAAACGTCGAAAATAAGGAATACGAACTGCCAATCAACGGTCTGTTCTATGCCATTGGTCATAAACCAGCCACTGACATTGTCAAGGGCCAAGTCGACCTAGACGAAACAGGTTACGTCAAGACTGTTCCAGGAACCTCCAAGACCTCCGTTGAAGGTGTCTTTGCCGCCGGTGATGTCCAAGACTCCAAGTATAGACAAGCTATCACTTCTGCTGGTTCTGGTTGTATGGCTGCTTTAGATGCTGAACAATTCTTGTCTCAATTCGAATAGACTAAACTGTACTTATATATATATGTTCTCAAATTGATTTTTTGTTTTTAAACTTTGATTTTACTTTAATAAAAACAACCCTTGATTAGGTTTCTTACATGTTTATATACATCTTGTTTATTGAAGTAGTTAGTCTTCAACAAGTAGTGAAAGAATTTCTATTTCCAATTAATGATTGTTCTGCAAAAAAAAATAAAAAATACCAAAGTTAATATTTTACATAATACATTCCATGAGCCTATGACTTCATTTGCAACATTCTGATTTGGTCCTCCAACTTCTTGACCTTGTTTTGTTCTTCCTCCAGGTCATTGTTCAGTCTGATTCTCTCGTTCACGATGTTTTGCTCCCACTGTCTGAATCTTTGCTCCTCAACTTTGACTTGTTCGGTGAAATATCTCTTCAAGGCAAGTTCCTCCTCCTTGAATCTTGGGTTATGGGACAGCTTCCTGACCGGAGCAGGGACCATGTTTATGCCGTTATTGTTTTCTTTATTTTCGTCATTGGTGTGTAATCTGCCTTTTCTATATTCCTCGTAATGAACTTCGTTGGTGGTGTGGATCAAATCCAATAGGTTTGTTCTCAACAACAAAGATCTCAGCTTTCTGAAGTCACAGTGGGATTCGTTCTCGACCTCGATCAACCCCCATGGGTACTTTCTGCCGAATACTTTGTTTCCATTCAACTCATACTGGTCTTCGGAACCAATGATGGCAAACGGCATGGACTCGATCAATTGCTTGGCGTGCTGGATGGCTAGCTTGTTGTTGTTGGTGGTATCCTCGTCTAGGTTGGAGTTGATGTCCTCTTCGAACAAAGGAGGGGTGAAGATATGGATGGCCTTTTCATCGATGCACTTTCTGACTTTGTTCTTGAAGTCGATCAACTCAGCAGTGGATAGGGTATCGGACTTGGCAATGACCGGTATTAGGTTGGCTTTCTTGGACAGTTCCTTCATGGTTATGATATCCAAGGGCTTCATGGTACCGTTGGTAGGTCTGATGAAAAATACAATCGCATGGACTCTCAGGTCAAACTTGGTGTTTCTGAATGGCTGCTGTTCCTGTCTCATGTAGTGGTCGTACTGCTCATCAATGAAGTCAGACAGAGGCAACCAAGCCTTGTTGTTGTTGATGAAGTCGCCATATCCGGGAGTATCGATCAGGTTCAGCTTCAAACTGAAACTCTTTTCTTCTAGAACACATCTGGTGATTTCAATGTTTGTTGTTTTGTTTCCAGCCTTTTTTATGTAGTCGTCAGACGATTCTCTTTCGTAGTGGGTGGTTCTTTCCTTGACGGCTGTCTGGAACAGGGTATTGATGAAGGTGGTCTTTCCCAGACCGCTTTCACCTACAACCATAAGATTCAAGGTCTGGTCGTTATGTTTGTTAGCATTCTTGAGAATTCTTTTGTAGATCTGGTTAGGTAGTTCTGAAATACCAACAGAAGGGATTGCAGATGATGACATGTTTTCTATGGGGTGTGTGTTTTTTTCTATGATTTGTTTTTTTTTTTTTGATCTTGTTATTTTCTTTTAATTATTAATAGACTCGATCATTCCCCAAAAAAATAACGAAAGAAAAATAAACAACGTCTGTTGTTTAAAAAAAAACCTGCTAATGAAAATTTTTACGCCTGGTTTGGTGCTGTTTTAGTAATACGTGATTGCCTAAAAGGGAGATTTAATTGGTATTGTCTATAAACACTGCAGTAGATTGCAAAATAGTAGCTTTATTGACGATTATGACATATCTGTAATTTATAAAATCTTTACTTTTGATTATTACAACACTTAATACCTTCTCAAATGGTACTTCAGCTCTGCTTTTTTTTGGTTTCAATTGATCAATCAACTGCAATGGTGGTAAGACCGCCACACTTGGTAGCGTGTGTGGTAAAAAAACAGTCACTCACCGCAGAACATATAAAAATTTTCTCCGATTACTAATTCAGATAAAAACGACTCATGAATCATCTATAGCTTATACATACACCCAAAACAATCATGAGCACAAGTAACGAAGAGCTGTTGGCTCATTTTGAATCTCTTATAGCAAAAAATACTAAAAAATTACTGGCCTACACCCAATCCGCAGACACAACACTCTTTGTTCCTAATGACCTATATGAAACCTTGAAGTCTGCATTCAACGTTCTATCAGCCTTTGATAAAAAACAGGTAGACACAGGTGTCTACAGCCTTGAGAAGCAGAACATTCTTATATCTTCTTTCCTAACAGCATTGACCTTCACAGGCTTGCATCTGAAGTCAGAGTACATAGCCGCCGCATGCAAGGCCATTTTAGAAAGATCAGAAACCTTCAACAAGGACGACTTCAAACCATCGCCAAAGTACCTGAACAAGGAGCTGTTCTACTGTGACATTGTTGGCACAGGTGGTGATGGCCAAAACACGTTCAATGTCAGCACATCATCTGCCTTGGTTATGTCAGGCTACGATAAGTGCAAGGTTATAAAACACGGAGGCAAAGCATCCACCTCCAACAGCGGTTCTGGTGACATGATCAATAAGCTGGGAATCAACACAAACATGGTGAACAAGGCCTTCATCTTGGAAAACAAGGAAGACCTGCTGGAAACTGAGGACCCTTCCAAGCAATGCAACTTCATGTTCCTGCTGGCTCCGCAGTTCCACTACGCCATGAAGCTAGTCGCCCCTATCAGAGGTGTTTTGAAAGTGCCTACCATCTTCAATATCGTTGGTCCGCTGTTGCACCCTATGGGCAACATCATAAACAAAAGGATTCTGGGCGTGTACCACAAGTCCTTGGGTATAGAGTACTGCGAGGCCGCCAAGATTCTGTTCCCAGATTGCCATACCCTGGTTGTCAATGGTCTTGTAGGACTGGATGAGTTCTCCCCAGTTGGTGAGTCCTTGGTTTGGGAATATAATCCTGCCTCGGGCACAGAAATCGACGAGTACAAGATCTCGCCAAGGGACTTTGGTCTGAGTGAACACGCGCTGGACAAGTGTGCTTCGATGTCGCCGGAACTGAACGCCAAGTACCTGAAAGAGAACATCCTGACCAACTTCAGCTTCAACATCGGAGACAACGAGCCAATATACGACTACATCCTGATGAACTCTGCTTTGATGTACAGCCTGATCAACGACGACAAGGACTACGTGAAGGCTGTGGCTGCTGTGGACCAGATAATCAAGTCAGGCAAGCCGTACGAGCACCTGAACAAGTTCATAGAGCACGTAAACAAGTGATCTAACTTACTAATAGAAGCGTCACGTTTGTGTCGCGTGAAGTTCCTTTTTCCTCCATCAAAGCGCACCAGTTCATTTGGTGCTTTGGTTTTTTTTTTTTTTTACTAACTTTTCCTTCCCCCTGGCGTTGTTTATCGTTTTTGTTTTTTTTTTTTTTTTGTTTTTTCTAATGCTTATGGTTTACAAAAGACGTGTTTGGAATCCCCAAAGTAAAACACTCTCTGCTCTAGCACATCATGAACAATCAAGAGGGATCGACTCCCAGATCAAGGTTGAAGGCTAGAAAGGGCAGAAGAAGCACCTTCTTCAAGTTGTCCGGAGGCCACGACTCCGCCATCGCCCACGAAAACGGATCTGAAATCATCGCCAACCCTATAGGTGATCTAGGCCATCCTTCGAGGGTTGTGTTGGCAAACAACGAAAACATGAACTCCGATGGTGCTGTGAACCAATCCCACCATGGCGACAAGAAGTCCATCCAACAGGAATTCCAATTGGACCAGAACTTCCTGGAGAGCAATCATAAACGTAAATTGGACCAAAGCAATAGTAACTCTCCTGACATGGAGCAGATTGAGTACCAATCCTCAAAGAGAAAGAAAATTGTTCCGCAAAGAATCTCAAGCAACGATGTGGGCTCGGCCTTAGCGAACTTGGACGACGACGATAGTGAACAAGAAATGGAGAACCCACAGGGGATTAATTCCATCGAGTACGGAGAAACACACAGCGTGATCAAAAACAGGAACTTGGACAAGGCAAAAGATGAGTTCAGTACCAAGTCAGGGCGTAGAACCGACCTTGAGTCCATAAGCAAGGACCCAAACAGCCACTTGCAGGAGCTACAGAGACTCAAGAGTCTGAATGAGAATCTTCTGGTGAAGTACAGTGTCTTGGTTGAGGAACAAAAGCAAAACGGGTTTGGAAACGTTGATGAGACCAGGCTTGAGGAGTTGGCCAAGTTTAAGCTCAAGTGCAGAGACTTGACAGTAGAGTTGAATGCCCTCAAAGAAGAATATAGAAGAGCAAAAGAGGACAGTGACAAAACAGGCTCTCTAAGTGTATCCAATGAGATAATCAACTCGCTTGAGGCCAAAGTCCAAGATTTGATACTGAAGAACAAAAAGTTGGACTCCATTGTTGTTGAGTTGACCAATGAAAGAAACACATACAAGGAAGAAAGCGAGAACCAGCAGTACCAGAAAGACGCCTTGGAAAGAAACAAGAACGAGCTCCTGGTGAAGTTGAAGGCCACCGAACACTCTCTCAATGAAAACAAAAAGATTTTGAAAGATAACAGCGACAAACTCGATGATATCAACATTGAAAATGAAAGTTTGAAGTCTGAAGTGAAGACATTAAAAAGCAATCTTGAAAGAGTTGGTAGACAGATTGAGGATTTAAAGCATGCCGCCTCGAAGTCTACTGAGACTGAAGGGATGTTGAAGATAAAAAACCAGACCATTGACCAGTTGAAGGACAAGATCGATGACCTAGAAATTGATCTTAAGAGACTAAACAGCTCTATGAACACCAGCAAGGATAAGCTAAACTCGGAAATTGAAAGGCTAAGCAAGGATCTGAAAGAGAGCAAGGATAAGGACAAGCTGAAAACCAATGAAGTCAACGACTTGAGGACCAAGTACTCTGAGTTGGAACTTGAGGCTGATTTCAAAATAAAAAAATTGGAAAAGGCCTTGGAAAGCGAGAGGTCGAAGGTCATCGAGGATGAGGAGTATGTATTGAAGTTGAAAGAACAAGTCAAGAAGTACAACTCCAAGAGTTACGAGTTGAGTGAGTTGAAGACTGACAATGATGCCTTGAAGGGCAGACTAGAAAAGGTTATGACTAGTTTGAATGAAACCAAAAGCGAAAAAATGGCCTTGGAAACGGAGGTATACAGCTTGAAGGAGGACATCCAAAGAATGAAGGCCAAGGAAATGTTGTTCAGCGAATCCGCAGCCGACTCTTCAGAACTCAATGCCTTGAAGATGAAGAACCAAGAGTTGAAGAGCGAGTTGGAGCTCGCCAACAAGACAGGCAGCTACAACAAAAACCTATTGCAGGACATCAGCATTCTTGAGGAGAAGTTGATGCATTCAAACAGCAAGCTAGGCCAGAGTGTCAAGGAGTGCATGCAGTTGGAGGATGAATTGAGCAGGGTTCTTGAAGAAAGAAACGCTTTGAAGAAGAAGCTCGACAAGGTGGACTACCAGACATCTGAAAAGGTTGAGGCCTTGATTGATGAGAACAGCATGCTTAAGCAGGACCTGAACAAGTTCTCAAAGACAGCATTGAAGTACCAAGACGAAAGCTCCCAGCTGAAGCACGAATTGGGTATTTTGCAGAAGAAATTGAAGATGCTCAGCAAAGACAGCATGGCCATGGAGAAGCAGCTTGAGGCCATGAAGGAAAGAAAGGACTACGAGGTGAACAAGGTGAAGAAGCAGTACATCCAGGAGCTCCGGAACTTGCAGGAGGAGAACCTCTCTTTGACCGAGAGCATGAACATATTCAAGAACAGCCTTGGGTCGCAGTCGAGGAAGTACGGCTCCGGGACTGAGGAGCGGGACATGATGATCAAGAACTTGCAGGACCAGCTCAAGTTCTTCAAGAACAAGTACGAGAGCGAGGCGGACAAGAACAGGGACTTGCAGACGATGAACGAGCACTACCGGAAGCTGATGAACCAGTCGACGAAGGAGCTAAGGCTGGGGCGGCTCCAGAACGCCCCGCGCGCCATGGACGAAGACGACAGCAGGAGAGACGATATGAAGAGGTACAGGTACACGACGTCTGAGTTCAACTTCTAGTTCCGAACAGAGTGGTTTTTTTTTTGTTGTTGAAGGAATCCTTCACTATTATTTACTTATATAAATGCGCTTAACTTTATTCTTTTTTGTTAATCACAACTGGACGAAGTCTTGGAGGGCGTCGTATGACTCCCAGAAGCCCTTGAACAGCTTGATCTGGTGTTCCAGGTCGGCGACGTGGCCGGTTTCGTTTATGGAGTGCATGGACAGGATGGCGTTACCTAGGTCCACGGTCTTGCCGATTCTCTGGGCGAGCATTGGGCCGATTGTGGAGCCGCACGGAGCAGCGTTCTTGACGACGAACAGCTGCAGAGGGACCTGTGCATCCCTGGCGACCTTCTTCATCAGCGCCATGCCGTACCCGTTTGTGGTGTATCTCTGGTTGGCGTTAATTTTCAGCACAACACCCTCGCCGAGGTTTGGTTTGTGGTTGCTCTCGTACCACTCGGCGTAGTTTGGGTTGACCCCGTGGGCGACGTCTGAGGAGACGATGAAGGACTTGGCGAAGAGCTCCTTCTCGAAGGACTTCAGCAATGGGGTTTCGAGGTCCTTCTTCTTGTCGGCGTAGACGAAGGACAATCTTTCAAGGATGTTTGGCAGGAAGTTGGAGTCAGCACCGCCGTTCTGGGCAGAGCCGACCTCCTCGTAGTCGAAGGAGGCAGAGACCCTTATGGTGTGGTCATTGGCAATGGACTCCTTGTTGTCTGCGATCTGGGACATGGCGGTGATGGATGTGAAGCATGAGGTCAGGTTGTCCAGTCTGGCGGAGAAGACAAACTCCTTCTTCAAGCCACCCAGGGTGGATGGCTGGTTTGGGTACAGGATCAGCTCGAAGTCGTCGATGTCCTCAACAGAGTTCAGCTTCAGGTCGTCCTTGATCAGGTCCAGGATTTCAACATGGTGTCTTTCAACCATGGACTTGATTGATTGGAAGGCGTCGTAGTCCATGCCCTCGTCGGAGTCGCAGCAGGACTTGGTGGCCTTGACCTTAGGCTTGGAGTCTTTGGTGAAGAATGGAACCATCTTGTCCTGCTTGTCGAAGGCAAAGCTTGCGTTTTGTTTACCGTCGAAGTGGATGGCCAAGGTAGGAACCTTGAATAGGGGGATGTTTAAGTTGATCAATTTGCTTTGGATCTTGCCGTTTTCGTGAACAAAGACTCTACCGGCACATGACAGAGGCTGGTCGAACCAGGTATGCCAGATACCACCACCGTACAGCTCGATGGCGATTTGCTTGAAGCCTTCCTTGGAGACCTTGGAGACAGGCTTTAGCTTTAAGACAGGGGAGTCAGTGTGGGAACCAACGATGGAGAAAGAGGACTCTTTGGAGGTAGGGTCCCACTTACCACCAACAACAAAGGAGATGATGGCTGAGCCGTTTCTTGTGATGTAGTACTTGCCGTTGGCTTCAACGTTGCCGTGGAAAGGCACGGTCTCATCGAGCTTCTTGAAGCCCTTGTTCTCCAAGATCTGAGACATGGAGTGGACTGCGTGGAATGGGGTAGGGGATTGGTTCAAGAACTGAACAAAGTCATCACCGAAGTTGGTTGAGGCTTTAAGGTTATCGTTAGACATTTTCTTGTTTAATCTGAAGGTTGTGACCATTAAGGCAGAATGCTTGCTGTGAGTTTTGTGGTGTTTTATCCAGATGCTTTATGTATATTATATCAAAGGTAAGAATGATTGTAAAAACTAGAGTATATATGTGTTTTTTGTTGCTGTGTGTATATAATCAAGAAGAGAGAGGAACTTCCAACCCCCAAGAAGAATTACTGTAAATAAAAAAAAATGTGCCAAAAGGAGACTATACATTTTAAGCGCCAGTGCTGCCTTTCGCTCCTAAGAATTAAAAAAAAAGCACCATATAAAAAAAATTTTTAATACTCCTTTTTTTTTTGAGTGAGAATAAAAAAACGTGTAGCACTTTAGAATGGCTGTTAACTCCTTCAACCAAAAAGAGAGAGCAGGAAGAAAGCTTATCTCCTACAATCTTTACATTTGAAATAGTAGTGTTATTTTTTTAATACACGTGAAGAAATTATTGTTGAAATAAAATGTACAGGTGTAAATATTCAAAATGTAAACAGTAAAATTTAGTGGGTTTGTTTATAGATACACACGTGACTACATATAAACAACTACTCCAGGTATCACGTTTACACCAAAGAAAAAGAATATCCTGTTGTTTTTTTCATATACATATACTATCTTTTTTTTTTTATCATTCTTTTACCTATATTAAAGAAATCAAACACCAACAACAACAGCGCCAATGTCTATAGAAGTATCACCTACTGGCATGGCCGAAGACGCCATTTACCAGGCATCCTTGATTCCCATAAAAAACACAGCAAACACAGTCATAAAAAGAAAAAGAGGAAGACCACGCAAAACAGAAACAGACCCTAATAATACAAAAAAACCTTATACCAAAAAAATCAAACCTATAAAGCAAGAGACCCAGGACTCTCAAAGAGAGATCATCGATATTATCACTGCTGCTAACAAAAGCCACGAAAACAAAGTAGAGTATCCCTTGAAGGACTCGGAAGTATCCAAAGACGCCCTTGTCACCTACTCAAAGATAAGCCACAAGTTTGACAAGCTTGTTGGAGTGAGTGACAAGGAACACATCTTAAAAATAGCCAAGGCAACTACAACATTCAAAAGCTCGTTCCCATTCCCTGCTATCTACAACGAGCAAACAAACGAGATCAACGATTTCATCAAGGGGAAGTTTGAAGACAAGTTCCACAACACAATCCAAAACAACAGGCTGATAAAGGATTCACTGGCCAGTCAGGTGATTGTTGAAAGACCAAAAAAGGCTCTCCATTCAGCAAAAAAGCAAAAGCTAACATTTGACGACACATCGCGCGTTTATGAAATGTCAGAAAACGAAACCATGAAGATTCCCTCAAAGGTGTGTGGTTTGGATATCCACGGCTTTGTCATAAACCACGGCACAAACGACCAGGTCATTGACTCTGTATGGATGAACCACAAGGAAAGATCATTCTACATTGTGAGCAAGCTCCTAAAAGAAAAGAACCATCCTCTGTCCTTTTTGGAAAACCCTGAGGACCACAGACTCTCCACATTCAACTTGAATACCAAAAGCAAGTCGATTGAAGGAAGCCTTGAGATATGGGAGCTGAGAAAAGACGTGGGTCTTATTTTGGTCAAAACATATACCCATGACTTCGGTGTTGTGAAGGACCTAAGAGTGATTCCCGGTTCCTTCTCAACCTTTGACAACAAAGGGTCAACAAACAACGTGAGGTTCCTTATGAGCGCGTACTGCACCACCGACTCTGTGCAGATTTTCCATCTGGACACAGCCCCAGTAACTAACCCAACCAATGAGGCATACATCAAAAGCAGTGCTGTGAAGATAAAACTCAAAAACGACATTGTCTCATGCTACTGCTTGATACAACGGACCAAAAACCAAGAAGACTCACAAAGCCTCCAGGTGTGCATAGGGTCAGTCAACGGCAAGATCTACCTGTACGACCTTAATGTGTCCTTCAACATCCCCACGAGGGTCTTCAAGGTGTCTGAGTCTGTGATCTCCACCGTCTCGAATGCCAACAACAGCCCCCTTGTGTGCTGCTCCTCGATCAGCGGGCATGTCCTCATCGTGGACACCTCATCCACCACCACCAGTGCGTCTGTGCTTGCGAAGTCCCGGTGGGTGTCCCCGCCTGTTGTCGAGTACACCGAGTATCCAAAGGCCTTTCTGCACACTGACGGGATGAACACTCTGCACAGCTCCCCGCTGCACATGCTTGATCTGAAGTCGTGCAGCGCGTCCAGACACTCGCGGATCAACTGCCTCGCAGCCAGCCAGCAGCACCCATACACACTCATCGGCACCCTGAACGGCGAGGTCAGCATCGAGAACACATGCATGAAAACACTCGCCTCCAGGAAGAACCAGCAGTTCGCGGAGCTTGTGCGTGTGTTTGAGTGGAGTCTCGACGAGACCAGCATGGTTTACCAGCTGGACCCCACGCGCACGATCGAGAAGGCATTCGATAACCTCCTCAAACCCCAGACCGGGATCAAGCACCAGGGCTGCGGACTCCTGAATGTCCGCTGGGTCCAGGCAGGCTCGGGGGAACGATTCTTCTCATTCGTCAACTATGCGGGACTGAGCGTGGTCACAAAAATAGATTGATTTTGTATATATGATTTTAGTGCTAGTACTTCGGAATGCTTGGGTCGACTTGGTCAATGTACCCGAAGAACCCGCCGATCACATCCTTTGCATTTTTGATGCCAAAACTGTCCTTCAGCTCCCGCGTGGCGAGTCTCGAGTCGTTCCCGTATCTGCAGAACACCACGACCTCGCTGTCCTCTCTAATTGTTGGAACAACCTCTTGCAGCTTGCCCATGTCGCCCTTGAAGGATGTAAGCTCGCTCAGGGGGACGTTGGTGACCGCATCACTCCGGAAGTTGGATATTTTGTAGTGAAGGCTTGGTCTCACATCAATGATCACAGTGTTCTCCGGGTTGGCGCTGCTTGTCCAGTACCTGTCCTTGAACTCCCTTGGGGTGATTCTCTCGGACTTGTCGAGGACGTCGTAGTCCCTGGCCCCGCAGAAGGTCGTGTAGTTCACTTCATAGCTCTCGATCTTTTCCTTGGTTATTTGACGGTTGTCCCCACACGACACACAGTCGCTTCTTCTCTTTCTCATTCTGAATCTCCTCAAGGACTGGTCCATGAACCCGCTGTACTGGAGCATGAACGGCTCGAAGTTTTCCTTCGTGTACACCTTCTGGATGACCTTCAGAGTCTCCACGGCCTGCATTATGCCCACCAGCCCAATGCACGCCCCAATCACACCGTTCGCAGAGCACGACGAGACAGTGTTTGGAGGCGGCGGCTTTGGGTGGAAACACCTGTAACAAGGCCCCTCGTTTTCGAAGTTCAGAATGGTCAGCTGGCCCTCAGTGTTCACTCCAGACGCGGACACAAGGGTCTTCCCCAAAAGCACACACACATCAGAGGACAAGTACCTCGTCATAGGTGTGTCTGTGCAGTCGAGAATGACGTCGTAGTTTGTAAAAATCTCAAAGGCATTGGAGTTGGTCAGTCTGACCGGGTAGGTGTTCACCCTGACGTGGGGGTTCAGGTCATTGATGAACTTCTCGGCGGACTTGCACTTCAGGTCGCCCTTCCGCGACGTGCTGTGGATGATCTGCCTGTGCAGGTTGGAGGTCTCAACAACGTCGTCGTCAATGATTCCTATCTCGCCCACACCGGCACCGGCAAGGTACGAGAGACAGGGGGCTGCGAGGCCACCGGCCCCGATGACACAGATTTTGCTGTTCTTCAGCAGCAGCTGGTGGTCCACCGGGTCTCTGCCGTTGGAAATCCCCTGGACAATCATCTGTCTTCCGTATCTGGAAAACTCTTCGTTAGATAGTGTATCTGACATTAGTCTTTAGTGGTATATATATTGGGGTAAGTGGCTGTGTATGTCTTATTAACTTATCAAAGCTTTTACATAATATTATCATTTTTTGTCTTTTACCAGAGATGAGTTTAGATTGAGGAGAAAAAAAAAAGAAAAAGAAAAAAACACACACGTGCGCCTTTGTCCGTCCCAACTTTCCATGCGCATTTCACCTGCAACACGTGCTTCGAGGCAGAGACTTCCCTGCTGTGAGAAGCCACCCATCTCTACATGATCTTCTGCTTGATGAAGAACTGCTTCAAGAACTTGAGCTGGTAGATGCAGAGCAGGGTAATCCACACTACCTGTACAACGCCCCACGTGATTATCCTGCTGTTGGTACTGTCCGATATATTCAGGAACGTTTGGTAGTTGTCCCTGAACTTGATCTGTTCCATTTTCACAATCTTCAACTTCGAGAGTATCTCGTTTACTTTGATTCTGGAGGATAGCAAGAACTTGGAGTCGTGCTGAGTGATGATGTCCATGATGCTGCCCAAGGAGCTGACTTCAAAGTCTATGTGCACCTTCACCCTGTCTGAGAAGCCCTCCTTTTTCAATCTGCGTGGGTTGATGGCCGGAACACTTGGTCTGATGCAGATGGCGTGTTCGCCGTGATCCAGGGCTGTGAAAGTAAAGTAATTGATTCCGTTTTTGCTTTGTTGTCCTTGATCCCTTTGCTCCTGGTAGTACTCCTTGTTTGTGTGGGAGTCTGCCAAGAACTGGTAGTTCTGCTTGTAGACGACGTGGTTCTCGTCAAAAGGCTCTAAGACCCTCACGTCCAAGTTCAAGTTGTACTTCATCCCAAGCTCCTTCTTGATGATTTCAGGCATCTTGAACTGGATGTTCACTTTGCCGTTTATGATGTGCTCCTGCTTCAAGTTTTCGTAGAAGCATATTTCGTGGTTGAGGGGAACATACAAGTGCTTTGCAAGGGCTATGCAGAAGAAAGCCATGGTGCTCAGTATGAGTCTTGAGGGTGTCATTCTCACTGGTGGTGTGTCTTGGTGTTTTGTGTACACCAAAAAAAGAAGGTTTGGGAAACTGATAACGGTGGAAAAAAAAAGTGGGAATCTTCGCGTTTTGGGGGAAAGGAGAAGTAGCCATAGAGTAGTGTTGAAACAACAGGAGTATATGGAAATGAAGAGAGAGATGAAAGATTGTGACGTTCTTTTTAGCATAATACAAGTGTTTATTATCAAAATAAATGTGTGTACTTCTATTTTTGTTGTCATAAACTTATTCAGCATGTGATAAACCTCCATCTTTTCTATGTGTGTAATAAACCTTATATTTGATTCCATACACGTGACTACTTAAACGCATCTCTCTTTTCTTTTTTTTTTTGCTTCAGATTCTCCTCTTCTTCTTTTTTTCGTATTCTCTCTGTGAATAATTGACTCTACAACAAGTACATGCCAACCAAAAACAGCTGCTTCACACAATAACCATATCACAATGCCTGCACCTGAGCTATCCAACAACAGAAAAAGAAAAAACGAAGAAGTTGCTAACGAGCCTATCGACATAAACACTACCGACGAAGAAGAAGTGCAACAAGAAGAGCAAGAAGAAGGCATCGAAGACGGCGAACAAGAAATCGTAAATGTAGACTTTGACATCATCGGTGTGACTAAAGACGCAAGCACCAAGCTTCCTATCGAGCAGGACTTCCACTCGGTAAAGTCCTTGTTGAGACAGATTCTGGGCTCAGAAGCTTCCCTGAAGGTCAACTTGTCCAAGCTGGCTGACTCTGTCCTAGAAGAAAGCTTAGCCACAAACTTCATCAAGTGTGATGGCCAGATGTCTGATCCTTACTGTTTCCTATCCTTTGTTCCTTACAACACCATCACCAAAAACAACAAGGACTTGCTGATGGTCCTAAGCAACTCAGACAACACCAGCCTGAACATATTCTTGGACTCTTTGAAGACAGATGCCTCGATTGCCAAGAAGACCTGTTTTGTGTTCTCAGAGAGATTCATCAACATGCCCCACGAAGTCGTTCCTCCGCTGTACAGCATCACCATTGGCGAAATGGTCGAGAATATGGACAACGTCAAAAAAGAAGAAGTCAACTTCTACATCATAATGACCAGAAAATACGAAATAAACTTCGACAACGACGATACCCTTGAGGAGAAGGACGAAGAAGATGTCAAAGCCAAGAAGACAAAGCACAACACCGACTACGACTTCTTCCACTTGGAGGACCAGTTCTTTGAAAAGAACGCCAAAATACAGTTCGAAGGCAAATGCAAGAAGGGGATTCTCCCAGTTTATTATGTGCTAACCAAGGAAGGCCTGCAAAAGAGTTTATTAGAAGTTGAGCAAGAAATAAGCTCTTGGAATTAAATGTTTTGTATATATCCAGTTAAATGCTGTCAGTTTCCAGCATGTACATGTTTTTCACATATAGTTGTTTGGGGGGCTAAAACCATAAAAAATACCGTGTAGCGCATCTGATGCTATTTTCACGTTACCAAAGGGGGGAAAATTTTTTTTTTTTGCCTTTTTTTGCAGAACCTTTGAGTCTTCACAAACATCAAAAAACAAACCTTTACAAGCAGGCAAAAAACCCAAAAAAGCAAACAACCTACATCAACAGAACTGCTTTATAGTTCTACTCTTGAGCATGTCCAAATTTCAAGATATCCAAAAGGCAAAGCAAGACATAAAAAATCTCATAGAGAAGAGAAAGGAGCTAGTGGCACAGTACTACGAGAAGTACATCAAGCCTGAAATTGCGCATAAAGAAGGCTTGAGTGTTGATGAGTTCAGTGACTTTTTCGCCATAAAGAACCTTCAGCAATTGCCCAACTTCAAGTCCTTTCAGAACAGCTCAGATACCGAACTGGTGACATGGGCTTCGAAGAGAAATAAAAAGATCCACAACACCAGTGCCAGCAACCCAAACTCCAGCACAGAGAACATTCTCGCAGACACATCCAATGCCAAGGATGACAAGGCAAACAAGACCACCGAGGGCATGGACACCAGCGAGGTCAAGGAAACATCCGAGGTGATCACCTCCACACAGGTGCATGGCGATGAACCAGGCCAGAAGAGAACCCTGGAGGATTCGCAAGAGGCCGAAGAGATAACAAACGACAAGCTGAAGCTCCAGAGAAAGAGCGAAACCCCAAGTCTCAGCAAGAAGCTGAACATAAGAAGATCAGCCAAGCACGCACAGGAACCAACAAACGTGGTGCTCAAGGACGAGTACCTGGACTACCTACGGGACCTGAACACAAACAACACGGAGCTCCAAAGACAGAAACACAAAACAGTGAACAGCTTCTACAGGGACGAGCCCCACGACAACAAGAAGACGGTGTTTCTGACGATGGACCCCTCGGTGCCAACCTCCATACCAAACAGCAGGCCCCTGTACGAAATCGTATACCTGCAGAACACCCTTCCCCTGAAGAAGCTCGTGTGCAGCAGTGAGAAGGTTTTGACGACGGATATTTGGGAGAGGACCCTGCAGGAAAACAAGCAGGCGATAGTCTCCAACAGAATAGAGGATCTGAAGAGGTCAGGGAAGTGGTCGTTGAGGCAGGAAAAGGTCTTCAAGGACCCCATCAGCGAGCTGTTCAACAAACCAACATTCACCAAGAACATAAAGAAAACCACAAGACAGATGATGGTGGAGGACGCCCAGCTCATGGCTGTTGATTTCAGGGAGTACTCGAAGTGGAAGATGGCCATGAAGGTGATGTTGTCCCAGGCTGTCATGGACTACTTCACCCTGGGAAGGGAGATATGCTGTGTGAAGGTGAAGACTGTTGACAGCAGCAAAGATAGCGAGATTGTAGTATTAGACAAAAACGATGATGTTCAAATGTTGAAGGTTGACGCTGGGGATCCTTTGGTCCAGAAGGTCATTGATGAGGAGACCAAGGCCTACAAGCCGTTCTTCAAGTACTCGCTTTCGATCGATGAGGACCATCTAGGCAAAGTCGAGAAGGCAATCATAGACTCCTTGCCCACAAATGAGTACAACAAGACCAAGAGCAGTTTTCTGTCGTCTGCTGAGATCAAGGAGAAGAAGCAACTGCTGGAGGAGCTGCTTGAGGACGAGTTGGACTACATACCGGCCAGCAGAATCATGTACCCTAAAGAAAAGAACCACTATGTGAAGATCGCCCAAAGAGACTTTGTTGACCTGGAGATGTCCACTGATGCGATGACCAAGAAGAGGGGCTTGTTTGGAAGCAACTCCAGCAGTGTCAGCAACCAGCGGAAAGTGTCTCTGAAGCCGCCAACACCGCCAAACCTCGAGTGCATCAAACACAGAATGCCTGTGTTCTGGCTGCCCAAGGACGACGAGATGCTGGTCTCGCTGATCAACGAGTACAGGTACAACTGGGACATCATCGCCTCGCACATGAACAACCGAACAACCTTTGGTTTCCAGTCCTCAGTCATGAAGCGGACTCCGTGGACGTGTTTTGAGAGGTTCCTGCAGCTGAATGAGAAGTTCGATCTTTCTGAGCTGAAGGGGTACCGGGCCTCCCTGGCCCTTGCGTGGTTGAACCACCAGAACCAGATCATGGACACTGTTGGGAACGGGAAGACGTCGATGAAGCCGATTGGCCTGACGGAGAACTCCAAGCAAAGAGGCCACCGGTCGTTGTTGTGGGCGTCGATATTCGATGGTATGAAGAAGGTGATTGTTCAGCGAGAGAACAAGAAGTACCAGGCGTCCCAGAACCGTCAGAAGGCGAACCAGCTGGCTGCCCAGGCGAAGACCAATGCCGAGGCGCAGAAGAAGGCCAAAGACGCCACGCTGGCCGCACAGGCGGCATCACCCCAATCCGGCACCGCATCCACACTCCCAACCCCATACGACATGGTGATGCTGAAGAACAAGAACCAGGAGGAAATCAAGAAGCAGTACGAGCTGAAGAAGCTGCATGCGCAGCAGAAGCTGTATGAGGAGCAACAGAAGGCGAAGCTCCAGAAACAGCAGCTCCAGCAGAAGAGCGCGTTCAAGCACAAGATCTCGCCAAGGGAGCTGATTGAGACGTATGCGGCAAAGATGATGAATGCGCGCCCAGACGTCACGAAGGAACAGGCACTCAAGGCAGCCGAGGGGTACTACAAGAACCTCCTGCAGCAGCAGCAGCTGAAGCTGCAGAGCCAGAAGCAGATGGAGGCGTCCGAGAAGAAGGACGACGAGAAGTAGACGCTGGGGGCATTGAGTGATGTATCAATTTTTATTTTTTTATTTTTGTTTTTAAAAAAGGAATCGTTTTTTTTTTTTATATATAGGTCAGACAAGCTTGACAACACCGCTCAGCTGCCCGAACGCGTACTCGATCATGTACTTCACACTGACCTTGTTCAGGTCGGCCCCGGTGACGGCTGCTTCCTGGGTGATGCCGTTTTTCTCGTTGCTCTTCAGGACATCGTTGACCTGGGGCTTCAGCTCCAAGGAGTTGTTCTTGCTGACTGCGAGTTTGATGGAGACTCCATCGATCGTCTGTCCGCTTTCGTTGGAGACTATGGTCTTGAAGGACAGCTGTGTGGATGACTTGTTGAGTATTTCAAAGCTCACGGACAGCACGCCGTCGTTGGCACCAGCTATCACATCGTTGGCTGGCTTGGCAAAGTCGTGGAATGGGTTGCTCTCGTTCAGATTGGTGCTGGCAGCAGGCTTGTTTGCGGAGACGCCCAGCAAGTCATCGAATGCAGAGGCAGGGACCTTTTGCGGAGGAGGAGATGGGGCAGAGAAAGTATCCAACAGATCCATGTTCGAGTTGTTCAAGTGGATATTGGAGGTTTGTGGCTGGGTTGAGGAAATGTTCAAGGACCCCAAGTCACCCAGCAAGTCATCCATGGTTGCTGGCTTGCCTGTATCTTGTGGTTTGTCGTTTGATGAGGAGAAATCAATCAGGTCTAGAAGATCACCAACATCGTTGCTGCCGCCCTGGCCAGGGCTTATGCCCTTGGCCTCAAAGGAGTCTCCCTTCATGGATGAGAACTTTGCTAATAAGCCATTGATGGTATCGTTCAGTTGCAGAATCTCGCTGGTGATTGAGTTGTCATAATCGCCTGACTGCTCCTCCTCTTCGATGATGTGTTGGAATTTCAGCTGGGAGGATTTCAATGAGTAGTATAGATCAAGGATGGTATCGTTTGTGACGTCCACAGAAGGGGCAGATAGCATTTCTTGGAACAGATTGCTTTTGTTCTTCAGGTTTTCGATCTCTTCCAAAATGGCGTTCTTGGCCTTGATGGCGTTGTCTTCTTTGAAACCAGCCATGACCTGCATCAACTTGTTAGCTTCCTTCAGATCTTCTGGCTTGCCTGATCTAATCAGCTCTTCTAACTTCGCAGCTTGTGCTATTTCCTGTTCCTTTAGGATTTCCTTTTGGGTCTTCAAGTGCTTGTTTGGCTTCAAGACATTGATATCATCTTCCTTGACTTTAGGGAAGGTGTAACCTTTGTATTTCAGCAACTTTCTCATATCCTTGATGAATTGCATATCTTGTTTATAATCACTAAATTTACACAATGATTGGTACCATTCTTCTATAAACAAAAGAATCTTTCTTTCGACAAAGGACTGTCTGATTGGTGGTCTTTCAGAGAAGTTTCTGACTAATTCATTTAGAAAGTCCTTTCTGGATATTTGCAGATGCACTGGATAACCACAGTTCTTGACGATGGTATCCAACAAAGAAAGAGCATTTATGGCTGTGTGCTGTTGTTGGGATCTTGTGATTAGTTTTACAATCATCAAAGCGGCGTCTCTTGCTGAGGAGCCTTGTTTTTCGTTTATGTAGTCAGCAACGTCCAGGTTCAAGGCCAGGTCAGGTTCCAAGCTCCTGCAGGCCCTGTTTATTTTTCTTATCAAGGGGTTGCCAGGGTACCTTATGTTTGTTGAGTAAGAGGAGGGTGGATAGTCTCCCAGAATGATGTTAGACATGTGGTTGTTGTAGAATCTGTTCAATGTAATTATGATAAGAGATCACTGCAATCTATGATGGATAACAAAATGTGTGTATAACAATGTTTTTGGGGGTATATTATTGAATGTTTTTGAATGTGAGTGTGTTCAATTATTTTTTTGGAGATAAGTGTAAGAAAGGGTAGGCTGTAAAAAATGTGTGTGTGTGTGTATATTTTTTTTTATTATTTCCAAAAACAATAAACGCGCTTAAATTCATATATAAAAAAAATTTTGGTAGAAAGAAAGAAAAGCCCACTACCAAAAAAATAAATAATGATTTGCAGTATATATTATTTTTTCTATGGGGGTTTAGAGTTTTTGAAAAGAAAAACATCGGAGATATGATCTAAAAACATCACGTGTGCACGTGGTATTACAATATTAACATTCTGCCCTGGTTTTTTATTATTATTATTTAACAAAAAAAACACACCACTTACCCTGCCACATCTATACTTCTTTCTAAAACAGAATGAAAAATTTCTTTTTTTTTTATTTTCTTTTAATGTAAGAAAAAAAACTTTTTTTTTATACTTATTTTTTCTGATTTGATGGTACTCGTTGAATACAAGAGATACAGAGAAGTATAACCAATCAAATACAATCAACAAAAACACCCTTCTTTTTTTTTTATTACCAAAAAAAAACCACAATCAACATAAGCATCTATTCTCAATAGACCACTAATATCAATACAAGAATATGAAAAACGTTGTTATTGATCATATTCCTAAGAAGATCACCGGAATGGAGTTCTCAGCTCTGACCCCAACGGAGATCATCCAACAATCCGAAGTTGAAGTCATCACCAGGGATCTGTACGACATCGAAAAGCCAGGAAGACAAGCCAAGAGCTCAGGGGCCATTGACACCAAAATGGGTGTCTCATCTGCCAAACCAGGAGCCACTGGATGTGCAACTTGTCAAGGTAACCTGACTGAATGTCACGGTCACTTTGGCCACATCAAACTTGCTCTGCCTGTTTTCCACATTGGTTACTTCAAAAATATCATCACCATCTTGCAATCCGTTTGTAAATGCTGTGGTAACATATTGCTGTCAGAAACACACAAAAGACAGTTCCTAAATGAACTCAAAAAAAATGGGTCCATCGACAACTTGAAGAAGATGACCATTCTGAAGAAGATTCTTGAGCAATGTAAAAAACAAAGAAGATGCCACCAATGTGGTGCCATCAACGGTGTGGTCAAAAAAGCCGCTGCGGGTGGTACATCTGCAGCTTTGAAAATCGTTCATGATACTTTCAGATGGGTTGGTAAGAAGTCCCCTCCAGAAAGAGAGAAATGGCTTGGTGACTGGAATGAGGTATTTGCCAAGAACCCGGAACTGGAAAAGTTCATGAAAAAGGCATTCGATGACTTGAACCCATTGAAGGTCTTGAATATCTTCAAGCAAATCAAACCTGAAGACTGTGAGCTTCTTGGTATGAACCCATTGAAAAGCGGTAGACCTGAAACATACATCTGGAGATACATCCCTGCCCCTCCTGTCTGTATCAGACCTTCTGTGTTCATGCAAGATTCTCCTTCCTCCAACGAAGACGACTTAACCGTCAAGCTAACCGAAATTGTCTGGACCTCCTCCTTGATCAAACAAGGTATGGACAGAGGTATAGGTATCAACCAAATGATGGAACAATGGGACTACTTGCAAATGTCCGTTGCCATGTACATAAACTCCGACTCCGTCAACCCTGCTGCCATGCCTGGTATCCAAGGTATTGGTGGTGGAAGCTCAGGAACCACAACAAAAGTCAAGCCTATAAGAGGTCTGTGTCAAAGATTGAAAGGTAAACAAGGTAGATTCAGAGGTAATCTTTCAGGTAAGAGAGTTGATTTCTCAGGAAGAACTGTTATTTCTCCTGACCCAAATCTATCAATTGAAGAAGTCGCTGTTCCTATGAGAGTTGCCAAGGTCTTGACATACCCAGAGAGATGTACCAGAAATAATATCAAGAAATTGCAAAAACTGATCATAAACGGTGCTGATATCTACCCAGGTGCTAACTATGTTTTGAAGAAGTTTGAAGAGTCCAGAAGAAACTTGAGATTCGGTGATAGAAAGATGCTTGCAAAGCAATTGCAATTCGGTGATATAGTCGAGAGACACATAGAGGATCGTGATATTGTTTTATTCAACAGACAACCTTCCTTACACAGACTATCCATTCTATCCCATTACGCAAAGATTAGACCATGGAGAACATTCAGATTGAATGAATGTGTTTGTACTCCATATAATGCTGATTTCGATGGTGATGAAATGAATTTACATGTTCCGCAAACCGAAGAAGCCAGAGCCGAGGCGATATACCTAATGGGTGTCAAGAACAACTTGTTGACTCCAAAGTCCGGTGAACCTATCATTGCGGCCACCCAAGATTTCATCACCGGTTCTTACTTGATCTCCCATAAAGACTCCTTCTTCAACAAGGCTGAGTTTGTGCAACTTCTATCCATGATGTCCAATGCAAACTTACACTTTGACCTACCTCCACCAACAATCATAAAGCCACATTACTTGTGGACTGGTAAACAAGTCTTCTCCTTACTGATCAAACCCAACAGACACTCGCCTGTGAAAATCAACTTGGACGCCAAGAACAAAGTATACCTAAAACCAACCAAGGAGCACTATCCAAACGAAATGTCCTCCAATGACGGGTTCGTCATCATCAGAGGCTCAGAGATCCTGGCTGGTGTCATGGACAAGTCTGTTCTTGGTGATGGTAAGAAACATTCCGTCTTTTATACGATCTTAAGAGACTATGGTGCTGATGAAGCTGCGGAAGCTATGAACAGAATGTCAAAGTTATGTGCCAGATTCTTGGGTAATAGAGGTTTTTCCATTGGTATTGAGGATGTTACTCCAGCTGATGAATTGAAACAAATGAAAGAAGAAATGGTCGAAATTGCCTACGAAAAGTGTGACAACCTAATTGATGACTATAATAAAGGTAAACTGGAAACCCAACCTGGTTGTAATGAAGAAGAGACTCTTGAAGCCAAGATTGGTGGTTTGCTGTCCAAGGTCAGAGAAGAAGTCGGTGATGTTTGTATCAGAGAATTGGATTGCATGAACGCTCCGTTGATTATGGCTACGTGTGGTTCTAAAGGTTCCACGCTAAATGTCTCTCAAATGGTTGCCGTTGTCGGTCAACAAATTATTTCTGGTAACAGAGTTCCTGATGGGTTCCAAGATAGATCCCTACCGCATTTCCCTAAGAACTCCAAGACTCCTCCATCTAAGGGTTTCGTAAGAAACTCTTTCTTCTCCGGTCTATCTCCTCCAGAGTTCTTGTTCCACGCCATTTCCGGTAGAGAAGGTCTGGTTGATACTGCAGTCAAGACTGCCGAAACCGGTTATATGTCCAGAAGATTGATGAAGTCCCTAGAAGATTTGTCTTGTCAGTATGATAACACAATCAGAACATCATCAAATGGTATTGTTCAATTCACTTATGGTGGTGATGGTTTGGACCCTCTAGATATGGAGGGCAATGCCACCCCTGTTAATTTCAAGAGATCATGGGATCACGCTTGTAATATTACTCACGAAGCTAACAGACAAGCCCAAGTTCTTCTTCCATACGAAATCAAGGATGTCGTCAACAGATACTTGAATCCACTAGAAAACAGATTGAAGAGATACGACAATGTCGGTCAACTGGTATCTGAGGAAGAACAAGACGATATCAGATTCATTGATCAATTCGATGCCGAAAGAAACTTTTACCAACAAGTCAGAGAGTTCTTGTTTGAAAAGGCCGAACAGCTGGCTGTCATCAGAAAGAACCTCGAGCTACCTGAATACACAACCCTTGAAGACAAACTGAACACTGATATCCAACAAATCCACAAAATGGAAGCTGATACGGAAGCGGCTATTGTCATAAAACAACTAGTCAACATCACTGAACCTTTGGTTGAGAAGTTTTTGGATATCGCTGTTATTAAATACAAGAGAGCAAAAGTTGAACCTGGTACTGCTGTCGGTGCCATTGGTGCTCAATCCATTGGTGAACCGGGTACCCAGATGACTTTGAAGACTTTCCATTTTGCCGGTGTTGCTTCCATGAATGTCACATTAGGTGTGCCTAGAATTAAAGAAATCATCAATGCTTCGAAGACCATTTCTACTCCGATCATCAATGCTGTTTTGGTTACCGATGACGATGAAAGATCAGCAAGAGTTGTCAAAGGTAGAATTGAAAAGACTTTGCTGAAGGACATCTCCATGTATATCCAAGACGTATACAAAGAATCTCGTGCCTACTTGGAAGTCAAGATTGATTTGAATACCATCGATAAACTGCAATTAGAGTTAAACCTAGAAAACATTGTCACAAACATTGTCAAAGCTCCAAAGTTGAAGATCCTATTCGAAGATGTCTCCATTGTTGGTAACAACAAGATCATGATAAATGTTTCTGATAACCTAGGTAAGAGCACCACAACTGTTGCCAAAGACATTTCCCCTCCTGAAAATGCTATTTTCAACAGAATGCAACAGCTGAAGAGAGTTGTGCCTGACATTGTTGTCAAGGGTTTGCCTGAAATTGCCAGAGCTGTTATCAACGTTAAAGACGATGGCAAGAGAGAATTGCTAGTTGAAGGGTATGGTTTAAGAGATGTCATGGCCACTGAAGGTATTATTGGTTTGCAAACAACAACCAACCATGTTTTGGAGGTTTACCAAGTCCTAGGTATTGAGGCTGCCAGATCGTCTATTGTGAATGAAATCGACTATACCATGTCCAGTCACGGTATGGCTGTTGATCCAAGACACATTCAACTGCTGGGTGATGTCATGACATACAAGGGTGAAGTATTGGGTATTACCAGATTCGGTTTGGCCAAGATGAGAGACTCTGTCTTACAACTGGCCTCTTTCGAAAAGACCACCGATCACTTGTTCGATGCTGCATTCTTTATGAAGAAGGATAACATCGAAGGTGTTTCCGAATGTATCATTTTGGGTCAAACCATGTCCATTGGTACAGGTGCATTCCAATTGATCAAGCCAAACTATGTTACTGAGCTAGATACTAAACCAAAGCCTTTGTTGTTTGAACAACATTTCAATGATAGAGCCAGAGTATTTTAAAAGTTGTCCTAGTAGACGAACAAAATATATAAAAACAATAGAATACACACTTTTCTTTTTACAACGCTAAAACACCTTGTGCATAAACTGAGATTATTTGAGTACAAACTCCAACATGTCGTCATCTTCCAAACCAAGGTCATCCAACGTCTCTGTCAACTCCACAACATCACCATCAAACATAATAACAATTGATAGGCCTTGTGCATGCTCATTGTTCCTTTTGTAGATTTCCAGCACATCCGCAATAGTCATGTCACCTGTGACTCTGATTGCCAATGGAGTATTATTTTTATCCAGAAGTTTTATTGAGAATTTCCCATCGTCCACAGGCTCATCCTCAGCAGCCCGAACCTCACCTATTTCTTCAGTGTACTTTTCCGCAGCAACCGTTTCCATTTTTCGTAGCTCTTCATCAAGTTGGTTGAAGTTGGCGTCGACCAGGTCCATCTGGTCGTTCATTTTCTTCAGTTTGCCTTCTTCAAGCTCAAGTACCTTCATTTTCTCATAGCTTGTCTTGAAAAGCTCCTTTTCTACATCAGCTGAGACTATGGTTATCTCAATATTGTTTTCAGATGGACCAGTTTTGATATCCGCAATTGTATTAAACTTATTTAATTTCACACCGTTGTTGTAAAAACTGCAATCATCTGATGTGTATGTATAAACGGACCCTGGCCTTTGCTTCAAAATCGTTTGTATGATCTTGTCCGAAATGCTTCTTAAGGTTTTCTTCTTCTTTAGGCTTACGATCACTATGCATTTTGAGAACCCTGTTAGCTTAGAAATGAAAGTCACTTTTACCTTTTCATCAAAATCCGTACTAGACTGTGTTGGCAAACTGGTTTTCAAGTCACTTTCGTTGTTGTACAGATCAGAATTACTGATTACTGAGCTGGATTTTTGTGAAATGACTGGGGAAGCCTCAATAGGCAAAGTGCCTGAACGTTTGGGAACCAAGGAGACATTAGGTGATCTTCTTTTAACAACTTGTGTATTGCTCAAAGAAGGCATTAAAGCCGCCAAGGCCTTTTTGGCATCTTGAGTTTTCTTTTCAGGAACTTTGGTGCTAGAAATGTTGAATAGCTCATCATCAGAAAAGAACATGTCAACGTCAGATTTTGCTTTGCTATCACTTTTCTGCTTTTTGTCTCCAATTTCTGAAAAATCATCAAACTCATCATCCAGAAGTTCATCTGAATTTCTCTTTTTAGGAACTGAGGCAACGTCAACTGGGATGTATTTTTCTTCTTCTTCCTCTTCTTCTTCGTCGCTTGAAGACACATATGCAAACATGTCATTTTTCATTATGTTGTCTATGTTTTTCTTTGGATCATCAACAACTATTTCTTCGTCAACGTTTGCTTTGTCGTTTATAGGCACATTATTGGAAGCAGTAGAAACAGGAGTTAACTCATTAGAAGCATAATCGCTGTTATTGTCAAAGGCTTCATTTTCGCCATCAATGTCAACACTTTCATCTATGTTTTCTGAAATAGGATTACTGCTATTTTTTTCTTCGTTTGATATTTCAGCTTGATCATCGGATACTGGCAAACTTGCTTGTGAATTACGGATGCTGTCTTCTAAGGGTTCTATAGGCTCACTCTGAGATTCGGATGGATCAATATCAGACTCAGCTGCCTGCTCTTTATCTTCTGTATTATTGTCAATATATTCGTCGACAAATTGTTGACTTGACTCCAAAATGCTTCCTTCTTCAGCTGAAAAAAACTCATCTGGTCCCTCTGTTTCATGCCGTGAAGTGCTATTTCTCGGAGTCAGCTTCTCATTGTGTGGATATGATTGTTTCAAAGTTTTGTCGTCGACTTCATTGAGTACTAGACACTCTCTATCTATATTTAATGAAAAAGAAGAATTGTTCAATGTCAACTCGTGTTTGAGTAAAGAAGTTTTTGATAAAATTACATCGTCATCATCAACAATATGAACATTAAACTTGGACTTTGGAATATAGATATCAATAGAACGTCCCTTATCTGCTGTCACATTATTATCACTCGGTGCTGACTGATTGTTTTTACCAACTAATTTTAAGGGTTCTTTGGGTATCTGTGGAGTCCCCTGATTTTCACTTGATTTCTGTGATGCTACGGTGAAGTCAACTTCGTCTTCCTCACTTGAAGATAGTTCAATAACTTCAGGAACGCTTTTTCTCATAGAGCGAGTAGCTGCCATTTTAGTATAAATTAATGCAAACCTTAAACTTGTTGTCCTTTTTCAAGGGAATGTAACTTGTATGGGTTTACCATTTGTTGATGTTTAAGTAATAACAGACTTTATGCATTTGCCGCTTAATTAAAAAAAGCCATTCCTTCAGTTTTTTTTTTGTAAACTTCGGATATAACAGCCATTGCTCTAACCAAAAAAAAAAAAACGCTCATAAAATGAAATGCTGACTTTGTTTAATCTCAAATGAGCAAAACCACCACTCATAACACCACAAAGCAATGTCCACTAACTACAGAAACAACAACCTATACGACTTTAAAGAAGACTTTCCAGTTGACAACACCACAACTGACCCAAAACTAGACAAGAAAGTCGAGAGCATATTGAAAAACGATACTAATGCAAGCAAGCCATACTTCACATCTGAAAACAACAATAAGTTGTGGCTACAAGAGGACTGGGATGACTTGGAAGCTGATGAGGAATTTGTCAACAACTTGAAGCAAGAGCTAAGTAAGCATAGGTAATGATATATATTTGAGATAAAAGAACGTTCTTTTCTACTGTTTTATAATCCAGATAGAAAGCCATTGTGTGTGCAATTAGGCGATAGACCACTCTTGGTAGCGTTTTAAACAGGCATTTTGCACAATGTATCCACATTAACAAAAATCTCCTAGAAGCCATTTTTTTTTTTTTTTGCCACCGAATTTCAAAGAAACACGAAAAAAGGTTAAGATTTATTGAAACACCCAAAAAGTACCTACACAATAACCTCCACAAACATGTCATATACTAAAGAAGAACTAGACGCTGTTCAAGTTGACGAAGATTTACTTCGTGAATCAACTTCAGTCAGAGACATAGAAACAAGAACAAGACTTTTAGACAACGACATCAGAATATTTAGATCCGAATTACAAAGATTGATGTATGAAAAGCAACAGATGGAATTGAAAATCAAAGACAACCAAGAGAAAATAGAGAATAACAAACAGCTACCATACCTGGTTTCCAATATAGTAGAAGTGATCGACAACAAAGACTTGCAGAATGATCAACAAAACGGCTCTGCCAAGAATCTGGACCTGACTGAAACAGGCAAAGCCGCTGTTGTCAAGACAACTTCCAGACAAACTGTATTTTTACCAATGGCTGGTTTGGTAGACACCACCCAGTTGAAGCCTAATGATTTGGTTGGTGTCAATAAAGACTCCTACTTGATCCTAGACACATTGCCATCTGAGTTTGATTCTAGAGTCAAGGCAATGGAAGTCGATGAAAAGCCTACTGAATCCTACGCCGATGTTGGTGGTTTGGATAAGCAAATAGAAGAATTGGTTGAAGCTGTTGTATTGCCATTGAAGCAAGCCGATAAGTTCAAGAAGATAGGTATCAAACCACCAAAAGGTGCCCTAATGTATGGACCACCAGGTACAGGTAAGACACTTTTAGCCAGAGCTTGTGCTGCCCAATCTAATGCCACCTTCTTAAAAATTGCTGCCCCTCAATTAGTCCAGATGTTCATCGGTGAAGGTGCCAAATTGGTAAGAGATGCTTTCCAATTGGCCAAAGAAAAGCAACCTACAATCATATTTATAGATGAGTTGGATGCCATTGGTACCAAGAGATTTGATTCTGAAAAGTCTGGTGATAGAGAAGTCCAAAGAACTATGTTAGAGTTACTAAATCAGTTAGATGGGTTCGGCTCTGATGATAATATTAAGGTTTTAGCTGCCACAAATAGAGTTGATGTGCTAGATCCTGCCTTATTGAGATCAGGTAGATTAGATAGAAAATTGGAATTCCCACTTCCTAGTGAAGAGGCTAGAGCATCTATTTTACAAATACACTCGAGAAAGATGACCACTTCCGGTGACATAAACTGGCAAGAACTTGCAAGATCAACAGACGAATTCAACGGTGCCCAATTGAAGGCCGTTACAGTTGAAGCTGGTATGATTGCATTAAGAAACTCTCAAGACGAAGTCAAACACGAAGATTTCATTGAAGCCATAGGTGAAGTTCAAAGCAGAAAGGTCAAGAGTGCTTCCTTCTATTCTTAGTTTGTGTATATAAATGAATTAATCAAAAAAAACAAAAACAAAAACGAAGATTGTTTGCTTTTAACTTTTATAACAGTACCTTAGTATATATATATCTATACTAATTCTTTTTCATTTTCTTCTTGACTTTGTCAACTAGAGTATTCAATCCAGTGTCGTTATTCTTTCTCTTTTTACTGGCTTTACCGTGTTTCTTCTTTCCGTTTTCTTTAGTGGCCACCTTTTGAGATTGTTTAACAATTTCCTTCATTGCTTGAGTATCTCTATATTCAGCGTTTGTAGGATCTATAGCAAAGTCGTGATCTTCGAAGACTTCAGCGAATCTTGAATCGACTTCAGGTTTGAAGTCATCTTGAACAATGGCTTTTTTGTTTTGGTATTTGGATTTCTTACCTTTTTCTTTTTCAGACTTCATCAATTGATTCATGTTGAAGTGAGCCTTGCTATTTATGTTAGAAACACCGTCAATTGTGTCTTCAGAGTCCTTGACCTTTAAGATGTCCTTCATCTTCTTTTCACCAGCAGCATCATCGTCACTTTGACCAGCCTCATCTCTGGCTTCTTTGATTTTTTGCTTGACGTCGTTTGATTGTTGTTTCTTCAGTTCCTTGATCTTTTCTTTACGTTTCTTCTTTCTTTCTTGTTCCTTTCTTCTTAGCTTTTCTATAGCAGTTTCTTCAGGATCACCGGCCTTATTGACAAATTCTTCAGCAGCACCCTCGCTCAGAGCTGGGTTGAAGGTGATTTCCATATCAACTTCACCGTCGTCGGAGTCTTCAAGGGCTTCATCCTTTCCAAAGTTTCCAACCAGAGCCTTCATTTTGTTTATTTTTTCTTGGTCTTCGCCATCTTCAGACTCAACTTCGGAGTCAGAGGCCAAGTAGGCTTGGAAATCCATGTCATCTAACTCTTTCTTTGAGAAAGCCTTCTTGGACAACTCCAATCTATCCTTTGGAGTTTCATCCCATGTAAGCTTGACTTTAGAATGTTGCAGAGCATCGGTTGTGAAGTCTAATGGATTATACTTAAAGTTGGCTGGCAGTTCACCGCATTCGTCTTTGACATCAGAGTCATCGAATTCCATTTCGTCGGGAACATATCTCAAATCAAAGATGTTGGCAGTGGATTCATATTCGGTCTTGTCACATTCATCGTAGATTTTCTTAGCAGTTTGAACGGAGTCACATCTTACAACGGCATAGTAATATCTCAGTCTTTCTAGTTGGTAGACTCTCAAAGCCTTTGAATCATAGTCTTCTTCACCATTGTCCTCTTCATACAAGTCTTTGATATCAATGTCAGAATCACTGTCGTCTTCCTTTTGGTGCTTTTTGCTATTCTTCTTTTTGGATTTGAACAGTTCTTTTGGAGGACCTTCGGTTTCTTCTCTGGCCATTCTCTCCTTACCAAACTCAGACGGGTAGATCTTCAGACTGAGGATTTTACCACCCTTTGGCACAAATGATTGGAAAGTGACCATCAGGTCCATGGCCTTGATGTTGTCCCAATCCATGTTCACACAAGCCAAAACAGAGGTTGGATCAGTGTCTTCGTCATCAGCATTCACTTGCCCTGGTATGTTCAGTTCTTCGTCAGACTCAGCTTGGGAATCGTAGTCTTCCATTTCAGAAAATCCGTCAGAAGAAGATTCATCGTCGTCTCCGGATTCTTCATCAGAAGAGGAAACGTAGTCGGATGGAACTTCACCTCTGGCTCTGTCATACGTCTGCTGAGGAGTCTCGTCTTCCTTTTCAGATTCCTCTTCTTCTTTGTCTTCCTTGGCGTAGTATTTCTCAAAATCCTTCTTTTCTTTGGCGTTTTCGGTTTTTAGCTTTCTACCGTACTTATCAACATGTGCTTTGTGTTTAGAGTTTTTGACCTTTTCAAAGTTCTTGATTTCTAAATCCTTTTCACTGAATCTAGAATCCAGCTTTGTCTTCTGATTGTTCTTGATCTTGTTCAAGTTCTTAAACTTTGGATCATTTTTGATATTAGAAAATCTTGAATCAGACATTGTTTCAGGGTTGTATTGGTGTTTTGTTCTGATTTGTTCACTTGATTAAATGGTTTCGAACAAGAAATTTAAACCAGAAAAATGAATATATATGCTTTTTTTTTTTTTTTTCACATTTTGGCAATTCCCTTTTTTGGATTTGAGACGATGCCATCACGTGTATCCCAATAAGAGCTACACAGGAAAAAAAAAAAGAAACTTTTTTTTCTTTTAAAAAAAAAATTATGGAATTTAATTAATTCAGAGAAAATGTATAATCTATGCTTTTTTGTGCTTGGTTTTGTTCACAAGTTTCTTCTTCAAATGCTTCTTCATTTTGTTTTGTCTTTTTTCTCTTTTGGCCTCTTTGGCTTCCTCCTTTCTTTGTTTTTTGGCATCTTTGTCTTCAAATCTCTTACCTCTTGGGATATGTTCTTCTTCTTCGTAGTATTCGTAGTCCGAGTCTTCGCCACTTTCTTCTTCTTCGCTTTCAGATTCTTCCTCAACTTGTAGATCATCGTCGTCGTCATCATCTTCATCATCATCCCCGTCTATGTCATATGTTTTGACTTTTTTGCCTGCATATTTCTTATTATGAGAAGCCAACAATTGCTTCAGCAAGTCGAACTTACCATCTGTGAATCTATCAAAGTCCTTTTCTTCCAAACCATTCAGGTCTCTGACTAAGTACAAGTTTCTGTAGACTTTGTCCTGTTCAACATCATCGATTGTTAGTTTCTGGCCAATGTTCTTTGGAATGTAGTCCATCAGGAACTTCAAGTACGCGTCTCTGTCTCTGTTGTTGATCAACTCCGGTTCTAGGACTTCATCGATGTTTTCCGTGATAACAAATTGGAAAATGTTTCTTTCATTGAAGAGCACCAGACTTCTGAATTTCTTTCTGAAGAACAAGTTGATATTTTTGATATCCATTCTCAAGAAGTCCAGAGACATTGGATGTTCAGGCTCAACAGACTGCGAAACATCGATCATGTACAGATCGTCCTCAAAGACCAGGGTATTGTACTCACTCAAATCAGCATGCACTAGTCTGCACACTCTATAAAGAATTCTTATGTATGCAATGACTTTGTAGTACATTGCATAAACGTCATCCAGTGTTTCGTAGTTGTCGTAGTCCTTCAACTTCAGGGCTGGCTGGGTGGTGGCGTCTGTGTTGTAATCACCCAAGAAGTCCATGACCAAAACATTGTTTTTGATGTCGATTGGCTTTGGACACAGTATGAAGGGATAAGAGTAGATTCTTTTCAGGTTTCTGAACTCCTTTTCAGCCCAGATCTTGATAAGCTTTCTTGGGTTGTGCTGGGACTTGTTGTTTCTGAATCTGAACTCACCGTTGATGTATCTTTCTCTGTCTTTGAAAATCAAGATGGAAGTTTTGTAGATTTTCACAGCGTACTGTTTTTTCAGGGACACGTCTGGCTGCAACAGGTCTCCTTCAAAGGCATGGTACACATTGGCTTCTTTACCAGTGGAAAGACACCCATTCAGCTGTTGGATGATACCTGAGTATATCAGCTTGTTTACAAACCTCAGTGTTCTTTGATCCAGCACATTTTCAACAGTTGCCCTGGTACCTTTGTCTTTGGTGATTTTTTTATTTTTTAAGTTTTCCTTTAAGATGTCAACATCGTCTCTTTCTTCGTATTGACTCATATTGCTGTGTGTGGGGTGTATCTTCTATGGGATGAGTTAGGTTCTTGAAGAGTGGATTGCTTGAAGTTTTGAAAAAAAAAAAAATGAAGAAAAAAAACGAGAAAAGAGAAAAATGGGAACGGGACTTGGAAAAAAGAAAAGAAATTAGAAGCAGAAAAAAGAAACAAAAAAAATGTAGGTTTTGTTGATTAGTTGGCAGAGTTATACGGATGAAGTGTGGGATAAAAGGACATCAGTAATAAAATGTTTGCCTTAAGAGCTTGAAGTACAACTTCTTGTTGGATCAGAACAAGCATATTGACAGCAATACATCAACACACACTGAAACATAATGGGTGAAATGCTGATTGGGAGCATCTGCCTGGTAGCGCTCCCTGTTGCAAGTACTATCTCTTTGTAAAAAAAAAAGAAGAAGAAGAAATCTTAAAAAACAAGCACCATTTGTTCAGAGTTTCACAGATCAGATGTTTTTCTCATCACATCAATTCTTTACTAATAATATCTATATTCTAACCAAACCACTTTAAGTTTACATTTGCATAGAAATATACCAAGTAACTAAATGACAAATACCAATTCACCACCTGTTTCCGCAGTAAACACAAGCAAAATAAAGTTCCTTGGTAAAATAACCTTACCTAACAACGCATTCATGATCAAGAACCTCCCTCTGTTTTTTGGTGTTGAGATTGTTTTGGGTGTTCTTATCATCAACAAGTTCAATAGCATATACGGCCTGCTTTCACTTGCCACTGGCCACCAGCTGTCAGCCTTCCAGCTGTTTTACTACATAACCCAGTTCATTGTCCTGGTTACCTACCTGAACGGCTTGAAGCTTGTCCACAAGCCCGATGTGAAGTTCTACTCCTTTTTGAATGTCGTCAACATTGTCGATACTGTTGTTCTGTTTTTTTCCATGACTGTCTTCAACTTCAGCTACAACCTGGGCGAGAGGTTCATTGACCCAGGCAACAGCACCCAGGCCGCAAGCAAGAACTACGAGCTCTGGGTCTTGTTCGCCATGCTGCTGATAAACATAGTCATCAAAGTGTACTCGAACTTCATCATACTCAGCTTCTTGAGGGAGATGCTGTATAACGACAAGTTCGCTGTGGACAACCACGAAGAAATAATCAACCTGTCGAACCTGCAGAACTTCAACGGCAGCAATGTCTTCATGACCTTCTACAAAAAGAGAATCGAGTACAGCTACGAACTGGCCAAGTGGAAGGCATACACGTACTTGAAGGAATGTTTTTACTAGAATATCAATTATAAAAGAAGGAGAAAAAAAGGGAACCACATGACTTCCTGCTCAAAAGTCACTGTCATAGTTATATACAAAATGGAAAACATTTTTTTTTATTATTTTTATTTTTTTATTGGGGGTTTCAATGCACGATCAAGCCTCCCATCTGAACCCGTAGTAGACGTTATCCTTGCTGATCTCGGCACCTGGGCTGAACTTGTAACCCACCTCAAACCCAGAAGTTCTCTTGTTTGGGTTGAAACCTACAGCCAGGTCCAGAACGACAGATGGGGCGAACTTGCTGATGGCACTGGTGGCTTCCATGCCCACCTTAGCAAACTGCTTGGAACCAATTGTGATGCTGGACGAAGCCTTGACAAAATCAGTGCTCTTCACCTGCAGCTGGATGCTGTCGCTCACGTGCTGGGACTTGATGGTGCTGGTGTTCAGGGTGTTGACAAACTCGGAGGACTTCTTGTAGACGTCGTAGTTCCAGTTGACATTCAAGTTGGTGAACTTGCTGATGGTGGTTAGGTAGCCAATGGTGAACAAGGAAGCCTTGTGGTTGCTGCTGAAGTCGAAGTTTATTTTGTTGTTCTTGTTGATTTCCTTGTTCATACCAACCTTGTATGAGTCTAGTGTGTTCAGGCTATCGTATAGGTTCAAGTTTGTGCTGGCATAGAAGTTGTGGTATGGTAGGAAGAAGTGCTTCAAGTTGGTATTGATGTTCAAGGTAGGTTTGTAGCCAGGAACAACACAGGTCTTCAGAGCAGTATTGTAATTCAGAATGAAGTTGGTTGACTTTGGAACAAACAGACCAGCAGTCTTGAACTGGTAGCTAAACTTTTCTTTGTTGCTGGCGTGACTGGATAGACCGTATTTGATGTTGTTTATGCCAATCATCTTGGAGGTAACCTTCAGCTCAACAGGGATCGGTCTATAATTGTCAAAGAGTTCTCTGTAGTTCAAAATATCGCTGTCCCCTTTCTTCAGGAAGCTGGTATAGATGCCGTCCAATTTGCTGTCAAAGTCAGTAGCGGTAGTGTCCAAGTCAACTTCAAATTTCAAACTGTCTTTTTGGAATAGGTTCAGCTGGGTCCAGTTGCTTTTGATGTCGTTGAGCTTTAAGGATATTTCCTTGACTGAGTATAAAGGGTTTTCTATAACATCGTTTTTCAATAGCTGGGTCAAGATATCCTGTTGCTCAGGGTTGAAGTCAGAGTCTTTGAAGTTGATCTTTGTTACGTAAACCAAACGGGATTGTGGGTCTTCCGGGCCCTTGTTGATGTCAACAGTGAGACTTTCGGATTCGGTAATATTAGAGGCAGACATCATTAGGGTTTTTTTTTTCAATATTGATGGTGATGTTTGAGGAATTTGTTTGGGGAGAGAAGGCTGTAGCTGTCATTGTTACCAAGGGTTAGAATAAAATCTTTGAAGAAAAAAAGTAAATAAAAAAAATAAGAAAGGTTAAAAAATTTTCTGTTAGTTTGGGTAGCGCTGAGCAAACAAAGGGTCCAGAGTAAGGCTACCAAGTGTAAAAGATCCAACCGGATCAAAGAATGTCAATATCAATATATACAACATTACTTTCGAAGAAAGAAATACATTTTTTATGATGAGTGCACCTTTATGGACACACATTTCAACAAAGAATTGCTCTTTGCTTGTTTTAAAAGGTAAAAAGAGAACAGATCAACTTGTATACATATATAATTTTCTACACAGTCAAAGCATAGAAGCTATTTAGTATTGGACACTGATCAAGTAGTCAGCCAATTGCTCGACGATCTTGGTGGCGTCACCAGCAACCACACCGGCTGGGTAGTGGGCAACTAGAAGGGCCTGTTTGGTTCTGACCAAGATGACACCTTCGGCATCGCTTCTTCCGTATATGGATCTCTCATCGGCTCTTAGCAACATATACTTCTTGCCACCAAGGATGATACCGTGTTGTTGTATGTTGGCTGGGTTGTCGAATGAGGCGGCCATGTTGGTGATTTCCTGGGAGGAGATACCAAAGCCATTGGACTCGGCCCATAGGGAGTCGCCTGTCTTTGAGAACAAGGAGGCCTTGTCGATTTTGCCGGTAGCGATTAAGTTTTCAGTGTAAGCTTGCCAAGACATAGTATTATAAGTGTGTGTTTTTGGTGTATATGTGTGTGTGTTTAACAGGGTCTAATCCTTAGTGTATATATCTTTAACATGTGTGTGTGTGTTTCAACACTGAAGGGGAAATATAAAAAATATAAGAACCCACAAAAAAATTATAAGCAACAAAAAAAAAGTTAGAACACACTCATAAAAATAATACACCAAGGGGGGTTTTTTTTATTTGAAGAAATCATCCACCGCGTAAAAAAGAGAAGAGTTTTATATGAATGGATTGTTGCGTATGGTGTATATTTTTTATTTGGTACAGTAAAAAAAATAAATATATAGAATCAGTAATTGAACTACTGCCAAATGGTGCACGTGCTTATGTCCGACTAATACTTAATAGTACTTGAAATTAAAAAAACAATCATATGTGTAATATCTACTCCCAAAGATACATATACATTACTCTTTATCTAATCCTTTTTTTTCAACACAGCAAAAAAAAACAACAAAAAATACACACATTACTCCTCATCATCCTCTACCACCACTCTACGCTTCTTGGCTGGGGATCTTTCTTCTTCATCCTCTTCCTTGAACGCTAGCTCGTTTTTGGCCTTGCTTAGTCTATCTCCCTTGTCGCCATCATCAGACTCGTACTCTTCTTCTTCAGACTCAGCCACCTCCTCAGACTCATCGTCATTTGCAACAAATTCATCGTCTTCGTCGTACTCGTCGTCGTCTCCATACTCCTCTTCATCGTCGCTTCTGGTGCTTCTGCTAGTGCTTTTATAACTTCTCTTGTATCCTTCTCTGCCATCAGCCATTCTCTCAAGTTGCTTTTCCTTTCTCTTCTCTTCTTTGACAAGATCTCTTCTTCTCTGTCTGGCAATGGCATCTTGTTGCTTTTCCAATTCCTCAAGTTCACGTGCAGGGTCGTTTTTGATATAAACAGTCTTAGGTCCTGATTTGTCGTTTTCCTTTCTGCTCTGCGCTTGCACAGCCTTGGCCAATCTCTTATGCAAGTTGGACTTCATGGTGCTTGGCACAAACATACACTTCTCCTTGATGATTCCCGCATTTCCTGTTGTTTGCAGAAGATTTGCTCTTGAATAAGTCTTCACCATCAAGCTGCACTCAAGGTCATTACGTATGATATCACAGTACTCATCTCCTATTTTCAAAGACATGCTTCCGTCTTCCCACTCAACAATCGTGGCATTCGACTCCTTCGTAATCACTCCTGTCTTCGGGTCCTTGGTATATCTCCAACGCATTGTTGACTCATCAAACAGCGACATGTTTATCTTCTCGTTCACATCCAGGTCCGGATCGTTTACTCTATCATTGAAGCTTTGCAAAAACTGCTGGGGGTCAAAGTTCTTTGTGTCTATCTTCAAAAAAGGCGGCAATCTTGACTGCATGGTTATTTCACTGTCGTATTCATTCTTGTATGGCACTATGTGCTTAGGAAGTTCAGCCTCAGCAATTTTGATTTCTTGCTGGTAATCAGTGTCAGACTCTTCTTCCTGGTCAGACTCCTTCTTTTCTTCCTCAGAAGCCTCCTTTTCTTCATCATCCTCTCCAAACAAATCATCCATGTCCACGTCTTCTTCATTGTCGCTTTGTTGTTGTTCTATGTTGGTGTTGGCTTCAGCGATTGAGAGGCTTTGCTCAGGGTTGCTGCTATCCTCTGGTTTGGTTACAGTTTCAACGTCAGACATTCTGGTTGAGTGATTATGTTAATTATTCAGGGGGTTTTTTTGGTCCTTACTAACCTATACCTATGATAAACCTCACACATTGAAAAACCTTTTAGTAAGAGCAGTAAAAAATTAAATCAGCAAAATGGGAAAATTTTTTTGGAACTGAAAAAAAAAAACAACAAAAAACTCAAAGGGACCACCGCAGGTTATGGTAGCGGTATATTATGAGTTATATCCGAGAAATGATGCTCACGTGAGTTACACAAACACAATTTAAGTGAAACAATAAGAGCCAAAACAAAAAAAATAACCCCCCAAAGGTTTAATCAAATCAACATATATTGTGTTCTCTCTGCCACTCAAACTAATTTGAAGAAAACCAACAAAAACTACCTGTTATTTATTATATAAACAAGTAGCTACAACTTACAGTTTTGAAAATTAAAAGTAGAGCTTTGCTTTTTTCATCAGCTTGTCAGCCACGTCTTGAAAAGTACAGCCAATTTAAAATCTTTATAATATATTTATTCAAATTCTGTATTTTCATAATTACTTTAATAGGAGCGATTAACTTAGGAAAATTATTAATATCTTTTGAAAGTATAAAAATTTCATATCCAGATATTATAAAACAAGAATCAATAATTGAGTCCCAATTTCATCCATACATGGTGCATTTATTCAGACAATATCTTAACAAGAACACAGACAATGAAATATCTAAAAAAGCTAAGCCTTTACAGTTTGGCCAATATTATTCCAATTGGTCTCCATTTAAACCTTACAACTTTAAACCAACAGATATAGACTTTAAACAAACAACCCACATTTATTACAGTTTTGTGGGGATCGACAAAAAGACATGCAAGCTGTATCTCATGGATGAATACGCTGACACAGAGTACACAGACAAAAAGTTGGCTACCCAAAAAAACAGCGATGGTTTGATAATGGAGTTTAACTATCTAAGACATGATCTTATAAATTCTTTTGATAAGCAGGCTAGCAACCACAGAATAGAAAACAAGGCCGAACTTAAAAATTGCAAAGAAGAAAAAAACAATGCAAAGAACTTCAAGTTGATTATGTCCATAGGTGGCTGGTCACAAGCAGAGAGCTTTCATAAACTAGCAAAAAGCAGTGAGTGTTTGGACACTTTTATTGACTCCTGTGTTGATATAGTAATGGCAAACGGGTTTGATGGTATTGACATTGATTGGGAGTACCCAAAGAACAAACAAGAGTACCACACTTATGTTACTATTTTCAAAAGACTTAGAGCAAAGTTTGATGCTTTGGAAAAGCAAATTTTTGAAGACAATTACAACAGCAATAGCCGATGGTTCCATTTGTCAACGGCTATTCCCTGTGATGAGGACATTCTTGAAAAGTTGAACTTGAACGAAATCGAACCTTTTGTTGATGGATTCAACCTAATGGCATATGATTTGTCAGGCGAGTGGTCATCCAAAACAGCGTACCATTCTAATTTATACGAGTATGGCTCAGATGATAGTTCTGGAGTTGACTCCGTAGTGTCGTATTTGCTTGAAGACCTAGAAATTGCCCCAAACAAAATCATCTTGGGTATACCTTTGTATGGAAGATCGTTTACAAACGTTAAAGCCAGAAATGAAAAAGAAGTCATAGGCATGGATTTCAAAGGTGTTGACAACTGGTTTGACAAAAACTCACCTGGGGTGTGGCCGACAAAAGAAATTCTTAAACTCAAAGGGTACAAATTTTTTCACGACAAGGAAGCTGTTTCCAGTTATGTGTATAGCTCAACAAAAAAACATTTGATAGTGTTTGATGACTACTTGACCATACAGACAAAAAGTGAGTACATTCACAAAAAAAGGCTTGGTGGTGGATTCTTTTGGGAAGCCAATGGTGATATGGTTGCAGACCATCAGTCATCCTTGAGCTTTGCACTCAGTGCTTGTCCTGATCTATACTTTGACAAAAGTAAGTTAAAAAGCATTTGGACAACACCAAACATGAAAAAGTACTACATCAACAAGATCATGCTGTTCCAGGACTCCTTGCTTAATAAACAATCAAAGAAAGTAGCAGACATGCTAAATCACTAAAGATCAATGCTGATTCACTCCTATAATATATATATAAAAATAAACAAAAAAAAAAAAACAAATCATTAAATTAAAGAATCCATTGTAGTGAAAATTTCAATTACTCCGGCAATGATTTCCAAATATAGCTCGGAGCCTGGGTTATTTTTGATTTCTTCCTCTATCAGTTGGTAGATGTTCACGGAGATACCAGACTTGGTTCCTGCATTCAACTCGAACGGATACTTACTGAACTGCTCACAAAGCTCCTGTGCTCTTTCAAAGCCCTTGTCTCTCTTGTCGTACTCCAAGGACTGCAGAACTTTTTCTAAAACACTACTACCGTGTGCACCTGTCACCAAACATAAAGTTCTTATATTCTGGAATGATGTGTTTTCCGGGAAATACTTGTTATAGTTCAGCTGCAGGTTTCTGTTGACCAGCGTTGACATCACTCTTCTCTGGATGGCGTCTTTGCATGACTGGTCGACAATAGGCCACGAAACCACATCCAGGACAAAGTAGTTCTTCATTTCTGTTCTCAGGACACCCTTATCAGCCAGCTCCTTGCATATTCTCTCTCTGACCTGCTTCAGCTGGTAGTTGATTTTCAACAGGTTCCACGTCTCACCGCTCAAGAGGTCGATCCACGAGGAAATGGATCTCTGGTGGTCTGCGTTGTCCTGGGCCATCAGGTTCAAAGTCTCATCGAGCAAAAACTCACCCGTCTTGCTCGGGTCAACAACCTCTATCAACCTCTCGGACAGGTCGTATCTCTTTCTGGCTGGTTCGTCTATAATTCTGATTTTCTTACGCAAGGCCAGCTCCATGATGATCAACCCCCTCAGGGCATATGAGATGTTGTCGTTCCAGAAAGACAGCATCCCATCGGACTTCAGACCAAGCAAAACGACTTCTTCCATGAGTGTCAACTCGGGAACAATCAAGTCGTCGTTCTGTGCGGAGCTTGTGGTCTTGCCAGAAGACAGTTGTGTTTTGGTGCTTTGGGCTGTTTTGTTGAGGTTTGTTTTGGATAATGAATCAGCAACGGCGTCTGTTTCGGAGTCGCTGTTCTCCTCGTCGTCTTTCTTTCTGCCACCTCTTCTATGAATCATCTTCTAAATTTGTTACGGTGTGTTTGGGTCTTTTACTGTCCCCCTTAAGAAATTATTGATTTCCAAAAAAGAAAAAAAAAAAAATAACAAAACAAGAACGAAATCAAACACACGTTTAGAAGAAATTTGGCAGCAAATTTTTAGCCAAAAAAAAAAAAAACATTAAATCAAAAAACGCTGTCAGTTAAGTCGCTTATATCCGCATACCCCATCTATCTAAACAAACCTGATCTCAATGCTGTCGAGATCACACTTTGCGATCCAGGGGCTTGATCATCTCTGCAACCTTGTCTTCCCTCACATAGCCTAGGTAGTAAGCAGTCTCCATGTTGTTCGAGTCGAAGTTGAAAATGCTGCTTTCGGGGCTGACAACCTCCTCCACATCCTCGTCGTTGTATTTCCTCCACATGTCCCCGTCTTTTATGTATATCCAGTAATGCCCGTAGTCAGCCTCTCCCCTGTGCATGAAGGCCGCAAACAGCTTGTATCCGTATTTGGTGTACTTGCTGTAGTGGTTCTCGATTTTGTATTTCAGGTAAGCTATCCGAGTGTTCACGAGTTCCATCTGCTTGTCAACGTGGGCTTTCATTGCAGACAAAAGCTTGATGCTTTCGGTCAACTGTTCATCTTCAAACTCCAGGGTGTTGTCAGCAAGCTCGGCTTGTAGATACTTCAGCGCTGAGGACAGAGAGGCTCTTAAGGATAATGGCTGGGTGTTGTTGGAGTGACCCCTGGCCTTTTTCATCAATAAGTGTCTTTTATGCTCACACTGCTTCAGTTCGTGCACGTAGTCTCTGTACTCTTTTTGCGTTTCATCATCGACAACCCCCTCAACGTATCTGTCGACATACAAGGTCTCCGGGTATGCCATCTGGAAAGTGTTCTTGATGGGTTGCAGGATCTCTTTGTTGAACTCAACTCTCTGGATTTGTATCTGTAGGATATCAGGAAGGGTTTTCAAGTAGATTTGTTTTTTCACCTGTCCGTACTCTTTCAACTCTATGACTTCCTGGTCGTTGTTGAAAAAATGTTCCAATGCCTCATGCAAAGTCTTTGGCTTGTTGTGCAAGCTTATGAGTATAGAAGTGAAGCTCTCTTCCAAGTTTTGCTTTCCATGGATGTTGTCACCAAGAACGTCTTTGAAGCTTTCCGTCAATGATCCTTTGAAAAGCTCACTGGCAGACTTGGTTTGCTCGTTTTGAGTGGTGTCCAACGAAACAGCCTTCTCCAGTTGTTCCATGTAGTTCAACATACACTCAGTAACGTCTTGTTGTCTCCCTACCTCCAAGGAAACGTCTAGTGACTCTTGATCAGGTATTTTACCGTCAACCAAGCCCAAACCACCTCTTGGAGCAAAAACAAGGTAAATCAGCTCATTTGGTGGAATGGCGATTCTGTATGGGCTATTGATCATGCTCTTGTAGAGCTTTTGGATTTGCAACACGAAATCCTCACATCTTGCAGAGTCCATTAGTTCGCTTTCCTCCAGTTCTTTTCTTTCACTGTGCGATGGCTTGTAAGCTAAAATGTAATTCTTTAGTGGTGCAATTGCAAAGTAGTACTGCAACAAAGAGTTCAGATAACAGGTGTTACCCATGTTGAACAGCCCCACTGGCCAGTTGCCCCTTTTAACCAATCTGTCATCTACGTATCCAGTAGAGATATATTTTTTGATGATCTCACTGTGCAAACTCTCACCAACAGTCATCAAAGAAATCACATAGAACACGAAATTGTCGTAAACACCGTTATCCAGGATATGTGCCAAGTTGAATTCCTCGTTGTTGTAGCACGTTTTCAGGAAGCTGTTTATGGCATCCATTTCTTCAAAATCAGGGCCTAGCTGCAAAATCCCAACAGCATCGTCCAGAGTGTAATCAGGGCCCGAGTAGTAGCTCTTTATCTTGGGGCTGTTTTCAAGCACCATGTGCACCAATGGCAGGCTTTTCAAACCTATCCCCAGAGTCAACAAAGCCTTATCATAGGCTATCTTGTTCTGCGGCTCGTCTTGTATTTTCAGGTTATAAGTAGTTTCAATCCAGTCAACTTCTCTCACACTGCTGCTTAGTTCCAATATGTAGTATGCATCGTAGATGGAGTTGTAAGGCAGGCATTCTTTTACAAGAGTTTCTTCGTCTTCGCTGGTCTCGTCCTCGCTCGAGAAATAGTTGGGCGCAGGCTGGTCAGAATAAGTTGACAGCACAGGCTCCTGAATAAGGCTATTATCCATGCGGTGGGAGTTGTAATACTCCTCGGCCCCATCTGCTTTGTTCATCTTTGTTTTCAAAATCACACTTGTATCAGACGAGGAAGACGATGATGAGTTTTCGCGCTCTTTGTGGTGCACATCCTTATCAAAGCTTATCAAGTCGATGTTTCCCATTTTCTGTATTCCGCTGCTCAAAGCACTTGTAGGAAGCATGTCAATGCCGTCCAAGTAGCCGCCTGCGAATTGCGATGGCTTTCCTGGTCGGTCGATTGGGGTGAACCTCTCGTTGTCGTTTTCAAGCTGGCCTTCGTCCTCACTCAGAATGGTTTCAAAGGTTTTCTCTGTTGCGTTTGTGTTGTAGTCCCGAGATCTTCCGATGCTTAAGTGATGAAGACTGTCATAATCTATTGAGGGGGAGAGCTTTATGTTTCCATCCGACTTGATTGAAGAGTTTGTTTTTACTTTGTATGCCAATTCAGGAGACTCAAAGTTCCCTGAGGTGCTTCTTCTACTCATTAGTTTGTATATTGGTGTGTAAATGGTCTATCATCTTTCTTCTCTTCTAATTATAGCCATGAGAGAGTGTGATTAAGGGGAGAAAGCAATAAAAAGACGGTCGAAAACAAATTTCTCAAAAGTTCAACGCGCACGTGTATGTTTTTTTTCCTCCACAAAGCTAGATCCACGGGCACACCTTAAAAAAAAAAATTTACAGAAGAATTATACAAAGACGTTTGAAACAGACACCAAAAACATACAAAGACAACTGCAAACATGGGTAAAGCTGTATCCACTCTAACTAATGATGACTTATCTCATCTAAAACAAAAGACATACTTCGACAAGAGGGAAATCAAACAATGGTATAAGGGTTTCATCAGAGACTGCCCACAAGGGTACTTGACAAAGGAAGAGTTCATTAAAATATACTCCCAGTTTTTCCCGTTTGGTGACTCGACCGAGTTTGCTTCGTACATATTCAAGTCATTTGATCAGAACAACGATGACTCGGTTGATTTCAGTGAGTTCATAATGGGCCTTTCAATCACCTCCAGAGGTACCATAGAGGAGAAGCTAGACTGGTCGTTCAGGATGTATGACATACGAGGTGAAAATGAAATAAGCTTTGACGACATGCTCCTTGTGGTGACTAGCATATACAAAATGTTTGGGTCAATGTTCAATGACTTTGACGAGCAAGCGGATGAAACAGAGAATGTGTCGCCTGAGTCCAGAGTCACTGAAATCTTCAGCAAACTTGACAAAACAGGCAAAGGGTTCATAAACAAACAGGAGTTCCAAAATGCGTGTAAACTCGATTCACAGATTCTTTCGGCCTTGAACATCTACGACGGCCTGATTTAGTTAAATATATACATTTTCATTACTATTTCCTTTTTTAGATTCTTTCAGCTGCAAAAATAGCAACTCTGCAAATACCCTTGATCCCCTCTGTCAGCAACATGTAAGGGACAGCCTTTTTCGAGTCGTATTGAATGGCTGTGTCTAAATGTTCCAGCTCGTCGTCTCTGAACTGCTTTATGGTCTCAATGATTTCATTGATTTCATAGTTTCCCTCACCGTCGATAAGCTCTCTATTTTTGAAGTGGGTATTCAACACTCTCAGCTGGTCGTTGTAGTGGCCACCTATGACTGTCTCGACAGCCTCAGTGCAAGCCATGGCTGCTTGCGGAGATATCAAGGCTGTACCAGCACCCATAGCCAATGCTCCCAGTGTCCACAGAGGGGTTATCAGAGATGGTCTAACACCGTGCTTCAGTTGCAGTCTGTTGAAAGTGGAATGATGGTGGATTTCTTGATCCCACATGTGCTTCAAAACTTCTTTCAGGTGTGGATACTTGTTGGCCAAAACAAGGTACTGGCCTGCATAGATGTAATTGGCTCCGAGCTCACCTGCTTGGTCTACTCTTATGACTCTGTTGAAGTAAGCTCTTTGGTCCTTGGTTAGCTGCTTAACAGGCTGGTGTTCCTTTATCATGTTAAGAATCTGATTCTTTTTGGACAGAGGAGTAATTATAGCATCAAATGGAGACTCAGCTGCTTGAAGAAGCTTTTTGCTATGTTTGAACATCTGCGAATGTATTTTATATTTATTTGGTTAATCCCTGGTTTATGATTCTAGACTTGTCAAACGTTTATATATATAAAAAAAAAGGATGGAGTAAACGACATTGCGTGATTTTTCTCGGACATAAGCTTTGCTTGTTTCGTTAAAAAAAAAAAAAGAGGAAAAAAAAAAAGAAGTCATAATGGGTTTTTAAGAGAATAACCAAAAAAAGAGGTTTAATCAATTGGAAGGAAGCTAGAAATCCACATACCTAAACATTACGTCAAGCACTTTCATAGCTTTGTTAAACGAGACAATTTCTGAGCCGTTTTTTAAGCTGGTGACGGGTCTAGTGTTATCCTCCGAGATTACAATATGCCTCAAAACACGATTTGCAACTGCTTTATAAACTAGCCACTCAATTTTGAAATTTCTTCTATTTTTCATCTTCTTCTTCCATACATCCAAACTGTCTTCTTCGGCAAGAATATCACTTTTTAGCTCTGCTGCTCCGTAAAACTTACCAGATAAGTCCAAAGAAAAAAATAGAATTACTCTGTTTTTTCCACCATCAAAAGCTTTTGATAGCTTTTCACTAGCAGACAAAGTCGTGCACCAGATGTTTAGATCATAGCTTATTTCAATGTCATGCAAATTGTCCGTCTTCATTACAAAAAACTTGCAGTTTGACTGTTTTAAATTTAGATTTTCTAGAGAAGGTTCGGAATAGAGAGCATTTTCGTTGCTCATATGGTGTTCAGTTTGAGAGGCAAACATCGATTCAGTGGCTATAAGATCATTTATGGACTTTGAGGATTTTCTGTAGCTGTTTTTCTTTGGTATAGTTATTTTTTCAGTTTCTTGTTCAATTTGTTTTTTTGTCTTTGGGAGGTCCACTTCAAAAGACTCGTTTGTGCAAACACTCTTGTTTTCATCATTTATGTTCATGTTTTCGAGATTCTCTATGATATCTGTGTCTGATGCATCTGCCAGCTGAGTCTTATGTTGGTTGTTATAAAAATTGTAAAGACTTGTCATAGCTGTATTTATGGATAACTCAGTTGTGATACTATATCTTCTTTTTTGGGGAGATTTGGGTTGTTGCAGTAATCAAATGATAAAAAATTAAAAAAAACACGTATATACAAGGATGATTCTTCACAAAGCATACATAAGACAAAGAACAAAGCTCATCGAGTGCCTCTTTGTGCCACCAACTCTTTTTCAGAAATTGTTGAAAAGATCTCTTTTTTTTCTCTTAGTAAAACTTTATTTCCCCTTTTTGAAGAGCCACACGCGGCTAATTCAGACACTAGTTTTTGTACACTTCTTTGATCATGGCTATGGCACCATCAGTATCGTTCTTGTTCATGACAAAGATACCTTGCAGCTGAGCAGTGGAAATGGTCTTAGCCTGGTTAACTGTTTTGCAGTAGTCCATGAACTCTTTGCACTTTGCATCCTCGTTAGGATAGAACTTCATGAACATCTTTTCCATTTGATGTAGAGTGGAGTTTCCGATGTACTGTTTGAAGTCTATTCTACCTGGTCTCAAAATAGCAGGATCCAGCTTTTCAGGGTGGTTGGTTGTCATGAAAGTTATTGTTTCCTCAGAAGATGTTACACCGTCAAGTGAATTCAGCAGACCCGAGAATGTGACTCCTGAATTGTTGAAGCCTTGCTCGTTTGTTTGTTCTCTCTTGTTGAATGCAGCATCGACGTCTTCAAGCAGCAGGATACTTCTTTCTGGAATATGGTTCATAAGATGGTTCAATCTATCATCAGTCAGGTTTGGCTCGGCTAGGTTCAAGATACAGATGTTGTAGTCCAAGTGACCTGCCAATGCCTGGATGAAACTGGTTTTACCACTCCCTGGCGGACCATGCAGCAAGTAACCTCTTCTATAAGGGATACCTCTGTCGAAGTACCAGTTGCCATTCCCCATAAACTCTTGTACATCCTTCAGAATATCATCAGCTATGCCTTTATCCAGAATAACACTATTCAGCTGTCTCTTAGATTTAGGTTGGCCAAAAGGTCTCCACTCTGGACCCCACGATGTGTATATGACGGTTTTACCCTCGTTCTGCTTGGTTGCCATTTCCTTGGCCTCCATCAGCAAATCCTTGAACAGATCTCTGTCTCTGTACAATGTGGTTAATGTAACGGTTTCAAAAGGCGAGCCATTTGTCATGTCCACCATTTTACCGCTTCTTTCTCTTCTTATCAGCATGTAGGCGCCTTTATACTTGATCAAGTGTCTTCCTGGACCGGGAACAAACTGGAAGTTCGTTGTTACAGACCCGTTGTCATGTTGGTGGAATGATGTCTCCACAGACAACTGTCTACTGCTTCTTTGTGGGTATTTGCCCACCCATTGCAAAAACCACAGGTATGACTTATCTTTGGATGGGATTTCCAAGTCTATCAGAAGCTGTCTGTAGGCAAATGCGGACCCAGATTTGATGGCTGTTCTGGCCAAGGCCAAAGCTGACCCTAATAACATCAACCCACCACCAGCAGCAAAGAAAGGGTTTTTCTTGACTATTTCATCGTACAGAGAAGTGGCTTTGGCCTTCATTGATGAACCTTCAATCTGTGGGGTTTGGGTATCCGGCACAGCGGCAGGAGTGCCAGCAGGAAATTCTTCACTAGACATTGTATACGGAAATAATCGAGTTTTACTGTTTTTTGTTTGGTGAGCGTGAGTGTTTATAGCACAACTTTTATGAACTGTAATTCAAATAGAACTTGAAAAATTTACCATTTTTTTTTTTTTAAAATAGAAGAAAATCTACGAGGGAAATGATGTTTTTTCATTTTTCTGGAAATAAGCGTGCCAGCAGTGTAGCGCGGTGTATATTTTTTCTTTTAAACAACGATCCCAAAAGTTTAATCAATTATATAACAAAGAATTAATAATAACAACTACCAAAAGTAGCACGATATATATATTAGAAATTCAAATTGGAGGCATCAGCCTTAACATTTCTCCAGTTTGGTAAGTTGTATTCAACCTGGGCAGCACTCATCTCCGGGTAGGCACTGTTAATGGTATTGACCAGTTCGTTGTGGAATACAAAGTAACCATGGCCAGAGAAGTGCAGACCATCACACAGCAAGTCTTGCCACTTGCCGTCTAACTTCTCGTCAGCATACTTCTTGAAGGCCTCGTTCAGGTTGACCACAGGCAGGCCCAGTTCTGAGCCTATCTGCTCCAAGACTTCAGCGTATCTGACGAAATCCTTGTTTGATCTGGTGTATCCCTGCTCGACTTCTGCAAACTTGTCCTTGTTCCACAGCTCTTCATTGAACAAGGCTGGGGTGACCAAAATGACCTTTTCAACACCGTTTTGCTTGTAGATGTCGACAAGCTTCAGGATGTTTTCTCTGTACTCGTCAATAGGAACGTGCTGGATCTCACCCATACAGGAGTCGTTTGAGCCAAAGAATATGTACGCCATCTTGACGTTTTTGTAGATCTTCATGAGCTCCGGCAGGATCTTCAAAGCCCATCTGGAGTTGTAACCGGAAAAGCCCTTTTGGAGAATGTCCAGTCTTCTGACGTACAGGTTTGTCAGGGCAGCACCCATGCAGAACTGCTGGTGCAGTGGGTTGACCGTGCCTCCTTGGTACAGGCCATCGCCCTGGGTTGCTTGGAAGTTTGTGTTGAATGCGAATTCAGTGATGGAGTCACCAAACAGCATGAATTGGTCTAGAAGAAGGCTTTGTTTTTCCATATTAATTTTGTTTTGCTTGGTTTTTTATGTTAATTTAATTATAAAGTACGAGAACAGAAGATAGAAAAAGAAGAAAACATCAATTTACAATGAATAGTAACAAGTTCTCTGTGTATAGCTTAATAAATGATCCAGGATGTAGTAATGAAAAAAAAAGATGACGTTTGTTTAGAAAAAAAAAATTAGTTAGGTGCTAAAAAAATCGGGACTCGGAATATCACGTGCCATGTAGGTTAAACGTTGTGCACGTGACACCTTTATTTGGAGAATTCCCTTTCAACCATATCAATGCCGTTTTTTGCATTTAGTTCGCTCTCTTTTTATTTACTTGATAGAGCATGTGCCAAGTAATCAGCAATATATACACATCCCCCATACAATACACAATGAGCGCTTTGAAAACTCAAAGAGTAACAAAAAACATCAATATCATAGGGGCAGGTGCATCTGGGATGTACACTTGCTTCAAACTGCTCCAGCTGAACAAACTCAATCCAGCTGAGGATAAGGAGAAATTGAACATCAACATATGGGATAAACTGCCTATTCCCTTTGGGTTGGTGAGAAACGGAGTGGCTCCGGACCACCCCGAAATAAAAAACTGCATAGACACATTCAAGGAGATGTTCACGGACAAGAGCCTCTATGGGGACAATGTGGTGAAGTTTGTCGGAAACTACAATTTCACAAAGATGGAGGAGTACCAGGAGTTGGTCAAGAAGTCCGATGTCTTGTACCTGGCCAATGGGTGTGAGCAAAGTAGGGACTACACGTTGGAAAACAAAACAGATGTGAATACCATCAAGGCAAGGGACCTTGTCAACTGGTACAACAGCTACCCGGAGTCCAGCAGTGCTCCGAAGCCTGTGTGGCGGACTCAGGAGTACTGGTCAAAAATCAAAAACATCAACATTGTCGGCAATGGGAACGTTGCCTTTGACCTGTGCAGACTTTTGACCATGTGCAAGTACGACCAGGAGGCGATAAACAAAAGCGACATCAACGCTGCCTTTGTCGACACCATACAAAAGGCTCCATTGAAGAAAATCAACATCATCGGGAGAAGAGACTTTGCAAGCGCCAAGTTTGGGACGAAGGAGTTCAGGGAGCTGTGGGGGCTGAGCAAGTACGGCGTCACTGGGTTCATTGAGCCTAGTTATCTTGAGCCAGCCGCTGGCCTGGAAAAGCCATCCAGAGCACTGGCCAAGAAGATCCAGCTGGCCAAGAAAAACTCAACAATGACAGACAACGGGAACATGAAGTGGGAGCTGAAGTTTTTGCAGTCGCCCTTCAAGATCGACAACGAAAACAAAAAGCTGCTGGCATGGGAAAACACCATGGATGTCAACAACCCAGCCAGACCAGTGCAAACTGAGAAGACCACTGAAATGGACAACGACTTGGTGATCCTGTCTATAGGGACTGAAAACCCACACATGAAGGAGTTGCAGCAGCTGATTGCTGACAACCCGCAGAAGATCACCTCTGTTGGGTGGCTGCGAAACAAGGGCTTTGGAACCATTGCAGGAACCATGCTTGACACGTTTGCTGTGGTTGAGGAAGACTACAAGAACATGGGCTTTTTGGATAATGAGAGCAGCAATGAGCTGGAAGATTTTGAGTTTCTGAAAGACAACAAGCAAAGACTGACTTCTTGGGCAGACTATGAGAAGATTGAGGGGTACGAAAGAGATGTGAAGAAGGGCAAGAAGTGTGGCAGCATTGAGGAGATAATGGCTGTTCTTGGTTGATGGCTTTTGAAGTGGTGGTATAGTCACGTGTATATAAATATGTCTTACCCGCCATGTTTTCTATATATTTTTGTATAGTTCGTGTGTAGAAATTATAACCCTGTAGCGTTTTTCCAACATTTCATTTTTTTTTTTGGTGACAAAGGCGCTTGAGCCAACCAAAACAAATGTTCCAAGCAACAGGGAAAAATTTTCTCTGCTTCTTCTTCTTTTTTTTTTGGTGTGCCGCACAGAAACAGGCATGAAAATTTTTACATATTCTTCTTTTTTTTTCTCATACGGAGGTGTTGTTTAATGAAATATGGTAATGAATGTATATTATACATAGCAGAATATAGAGCAAAAACCTCGTATACAATCCCCATATACTACATTAACATACAACATGTCTAGATTAAGTTCTATTATCCCACCAAAGATCGGTTCTCCAAGCGTCATCAACTCCACTGCCTCCTCCTCTGCCAGAAGATTCCAATGGATTGTCAAGTTCTACGAAACCTTACCAAAGACCCCAAGAGGCGCCACCGGTGGCCAATGGACTAAGTGGCACATCAGATACGGTATGGTCACATACGTCATGCTGTTTGGTGTTGTTGGTTTGACCATCCCAACCTACTACTCCCACTACCAAAAGACTGCCAAGCACATCAAGGGTGACAAGTACGTTTACGATGTTTAAAAAAAACAAGCAGTGATATACAACTAACATGACGATTTGTAGGTGTCAACAGAAAAAAAGTTAAGAAGATAAAAAATAAAGCAATAAGTTTCAAACACAGTTACAATAATGAAAATTAAATGAATACCATATGTGTGTTATTTTTTTTTTTTTTTTTTGGATTGATTTCTTTTTTTCTTCTCCAAGTTTGAATCAGAGTATTGAGTTCTTTATTTTATTTCTGAAAGTGTCATCCAAATAGCATTGCAATTGAGTTAATATAAACAAATGCCGTTTTGCTCTTTTTTTGCTAGCAGCTACTGTGAGTGATGCAAATATGATTTTCAAGTATAACACAAAGGAGATCCCATCCTTTTTTTCAACTGGAAATGCATATAAGTAAATATTCCTTAAAACAAAATGAAAACGATCTATAAAGAAACCAATAGAAACAAACAGGAGAAATTCAGTATATATATATATATATATATTTAAAGAAAACGAAAAAAAAAAAAAAAATAAGCAGTCAATTATATCTTTTATCTTTTTTGGGAAGAGCCATAGGGCCTCTTACCTATATCTCTGACATGTGGATGATTCCGAAGCCTCTGACAAAGACCTCGTTTTCGTAGTACGCAATGATGTCGTCCGCATTGTCCATGTAGTACTCAACAGCGTCCTTCAGGCATATGTTCATGAACGCGTCGATGGACTCCAGCTTTCCCTTGTAGCAAATCCCTGATATGTTCTTTATCAGGACTCTCTTGCCCTTCAGCTGCTTCAGAAAGGAGGATATGCTTATTAGACTGTTGTTTGGTATCTCAGCTGGCGCTTCAGCAGCTGCTTTCTTGGTTTCCTCAGTGCTCATTGTATTTTGATGTTGTATATGTGGTTTGGTGTATCAGAGGAGTTTAATCTGGATGTGTGTGTGTTTTTTGGTTATGGTTTTCTGAAAGACCACAGGCAAAAAAAAAAAAAAATGCAAAAAAGAAAAAGCTGAAAAAACATAATAATGTTAATTTTGGCTGGTATGCACATCACGTGATCTATATTTACAATATTTATATGAACTGCTATTATGACAGAAACATTAAATATATTAATGTCTCCCCTATTTACAAAAAAACATAAAAACCCAAATTGTTGTATTAAATCGTTATTCAGCTTGATGAAGATCAAAGCCTGGTTTTTTTAAAGTATATAAACTGATCACTAAGTGAAGCTTACACTCCGTATTGCATTCATTGACCACTTTCTCGACTGAATTATCCGTTTTATATTTATTTTTTTATAAGAAACTATATTTATTTTATGTTATTTCAAACAAACCTAGTTTAGTCGAATAAACCGAAACCCATGTCGTCGTCAGATTCTTCAGCAGCGGATTCTTCCTTTTCTTCAGCAGCAGCTTCGGCGGAACCGGAAGCGGCAGCAGCGGAACCAGAAGCAGCAGCACCACCAGTTGGGACGGTGGCTAACTTGGAGTTACCTTCGGCGACTAATTCTTCAATGGTCTTACCTTCGACGGACTTCAACAAAGCTTCGATTCTGGAGGCTTCGGCTTCAATACCAACGGTGGCTAACAATTGGGAGATGGAGTCAACAGTAGTTTCCTTACCGTTTTGGGCTAATAATAAGTAGGCGGCTAAGTATTTCATTTTTGGTTAAATATAGTGAATAATCTAAATAATAATTTGTTTAAGCTATCTAGCGGACTATCCCTTGGTTGTTAATGAAATATCTGTAAAATAATTAAGATTCTTCAAGTAGTAGAAAAAAATGTAGTGTGAAAAAAGAGAAGAGGAACAAAAAAAAAAGAGAAAATTTTTCATTCCACCAAGTAAAATTTTTTTTTCCTTTCCCAAACCAAAAAAAAAAAAAAAGAAAAAAAGAAAAAAACCCAAAAAAATAACGGAATAAATGTGTCCCGAATAGGAAATTACACTGTGCACCTTACTGCCTATTTTTTTCGTTGATGAACAAAAAAAAGGAAGACTGGGTAATTTTTGTTTTTTACTTTCGGAGATATTTATTATGTCCGATCATGTACTATATCCGACATTACAAGACACCGGATATAAGTGTCGGTATCTATGTCCGAGAATTCACTAAAAAAATGCCCACTGCACCACACATATTTATTTTTTTTCACTGTCTGCATTTAATTTATTTAAAAAATCTAAATTTATTATCACACTTATTGATGATTCATCACACAGCAAGTTGATGGTCTGCTAGTAATAACTAAATCTAGCTGAAAAAAAAAAAGCTAGTATACAGCCACAAAAGAAAAATATTTTTCAACAAAAAATACCCTACAACATACTGCCACAATGGAAGAAATTGCTTATGAGCTTACAGCCAGTGCCACAGCTGGTATGCTTGGGAAGCTAGTCGAGTTCCCCTTTGACACGATCAAAGTAAGACTCCAAACCGACCACGACGGGCGCTTCAAGTCCACTATGGACTGCATCAAACACACCTACAGGAACGAGGGTCTCTTGAGGGGCTTTTACAAAGGCGTGGCGTCGCCCATGTTCGGGGCTGTGCTGGAAAACGCCGTTCTGTTTGTGACCTACGGGCAGACATACAAGCTTTTGAACAACTCGCTGTCGGATCTCCAGAAGATCGTCATCAGTGGTGGGGTTGCAGGCTCGTTTGCGTCATTGGTGCTCACCCCAGTCGAGCTTGTCAAGTGCAAGCTCCAGGTCGCCAACTTGAAGAGTCCAAGCAACAACCACACAGTGCTGAACACAGCAGCCAAGACACTGAGAGAAAACGGACTGAAGGGCCTTTGGAAGGGCCAAAGCAGCACATTCCTGAGAGAGTCCATTGGTGGGTGTGTTTGGTTCTCAACATATGAGATATCCAAGAAGCATCTGAAAAACAGAGACACAAACAACGAGTCCAGACAATGGCACTCCCTGGCAAGCGGTGCTCTTGCGGGGGTCATGTTTAACTTTAGCATATTTCCAGTCGACACAGTCAAGTCGCTTGTCCAGATAGACCACAAAACCACAGTTGCCTCGGCTATGAAGATCATCCTCAAACAGAGAGGCATTGCTGGGTTCTACAACGGCCTGGGGATCACCCTTGTCAGGGCTGCTCCCGCCAATGCTGTGATATTCTACACGTTCGACATGATCAACAACTTCTTGCTCCACAACAAAGACGCTATTTGATATATACTCTTGTAATTTTTTTCTTTTTTTTTTTGATATATACAGCTAAAGAATCTAGTGCATTTTGATCTTCTGCTTTCGGTTCATCTTGATCAGCACCTTCAGAACATTGAATATTCTTTGTTTGAAGTAAAACAAAAAGGCTGATGTCAACACACTCTGGATGATCTTTGGCTTCAGGCCTTTGAACAGTCCAAGGAAGCCGTCCTCCTCAATGATCTTCTTGAACATTCCCAGCATGGACTGATCTTTTTGCAGGTGCGACTGTGTCTTGATGGTTATTGTTGGGTATGTCATCACAGTGGCGACTATCTTGGAAAGGGCACCAAGCACAAAGGACATGTTTGGCGTAATGTCGTCTCTGGAGACGTAGATGGTGTTCTTCATCTGTTCGAAGATCGAGTACTGGATGACTGGGTTCAGGACCAAGACCAGAGCGGGCTTCAGACCCTTGAAAAGTGCCATGAACCCGTCCTCCTCGATTATCTCCCTGATAGTTCCAACCAAGCTTTTTTCCACACCTGTGGTCTTCGATGCAGTGATCAGTCTTGTGTTTGCAGTCCAGATTGGGTTTGTTACAGTAGCGGTTATTGACCCGGCTATAAACCCAATGGTGGTTGACTCCACAAAAGTAAGGCTCTTCTTCTTTGTTTGCTTCAGTCTGAAAGCACTCAGAGTCTCGAAGAAGTAGTAGTACACAAAGTTCGTGGCTGCTATTCCAGAGATGCACGACGACAAACCATTGTAGAGGTCTCCTTTCTTGTATAGATGCAGCAGCTGGCTCACAATAGTTTGTTGTTTCTCAGGGGTATTGGCGTTTTTGATAGCCTTTCTTGCCTGCAAGATGGTTGATAAGGTGACTAATGGGTAGGTAAGTGATATGGACACAACACCAGAAACAGATCCAGAAACAGCGTGTTCCATTTTTGTTAAAATATCAGTGGTTGTTGTTTATTTTTATGTTTCCTGGCAAGTCTGTTAACAAACTTTAAATTTCAGGTGTTTCAGAGTGGTTGGTGTTTTGCCACGATAAAAAAAATTTACTTGAGTCATAATCATAGTACTCGTTTGTAATTATTTTGGAATCAGACTTTTGATAATGCAATCACGTGCTCTTAGCCCCGACTGCACTTTTTTTTTGTAGCGCTCCAATAATTTTTCTCCAAAAGAAATTATGAGGAGGTTTCTGCTGTTGTTGTGTTTTTTTTTCTCTTGCCCATGTCCAACAGATAGCAAATCACAGTTCTTAGACTTTCAGCAAGCAAAAAAAATTTTAAAACAGCATTAGCAAAACCACCATTCCTAATAAACCACAGACACCATGAACCAAAGAGAAAAAGAGTACCTGTTCAGACACGCAACCAAGAACCTTGGATACATATCCCTGATAGCCATCTGCACAGCCATTGCCGTGAAGGCCACCAACAGAATCAGAAGAGAAAACAGATTCAACAACGAGGGTGAGAGAACAGCCGACGACGTCAAGCACGGAAGAGGCCTGGAAAGCGACGACGCATACCTGGAGTACTTCAAGCAGCAGGCAAACATCAACAACAAGGACAACAAGCTGTCGTCAAAGTACATCAACGACATCTACATCCAGCAGGTGAACGCCAGAAAAGAGCGTCACCACTACTCATACTCCATCTGGGAAGACTTCTTTGGCTTTGGAAAGAAGTAAGGGCACAGCTTAGAAACATGTACATAGGAAATAATTAAAAAAAAGGAAATGGTCTTATTAGTCAAAGACAGAAATAATCGTAATTAGTGTATATATATAAGAAAACAAAAACACAAGTTATGCATAATCATTCTTTTATTTTGGAGAGGCTTAGTTTTCAGTTGGAGCAACGGATGGGGCAAAGTAGTCGTTCATTTGCTTGTCCAGGTCCTCTAACTTGATTGGAGCAGCCTTCTTAGGAGCCTTGGCCTTCTTGACTGGCTTCTTGGCGGCCTTGGCCTTCTTCAAGGCTAAAGCCTTCAAGTTCTTCTTTTCAGCCTTAGGAGCAGCCTTAGGGGCCTTGCCGCTGGTTGGAATACCAATTCTGGTGGCCAAGGAAGCTGGCTGGGTGTTTCTGCTGGTGTCAACAACCAAAGCTAGTCTTAGCTTGGACTTACCGTTGTCAATTGGAGCACCGTTGTAGTTCTCAACCAAAGCAGCAGCTTGTTCATAAGTAACAAAGGTAATCATACAGTTACCAGAAGACTTACCGTATTGGTTGTAGTATAGTTCAATGTTTCTGACACCACCAACAGCATTGTGGAAAAATTCCTGTTTGATAAATATTATTGAGGGAAAATGTGTTTTGTGGTCCGTGTAAGTAATTGAGTGTAGATGCATATAACTGTCTTTGATGTCTAAAATTAATTATGTTGACTAAGATAATTAGTTTTAGAATCAAAGACGGTTAACAAACCGTATAACACTCAAATACTATACAAAAACACCACAAGAATCTGATCATAAAAATCAAATAAATAGAGTTAATTGTTAGTGAAAATTGTTCAACAATATTCTTCTTTTCTTTGAATTCTTTTTTAATTAGTGAACAATGACAGCAGTCTGGTATAACATAAAATAATACACTTTGATGATCGTAGGCATTGGTGGAGAAGAAATCTTATTTTTGTTTCGATAAAAATGCGGTAGACCTGTTTTGTCTACAAGTTTACTAGGGATGTCAGTCTTGCTAGCAAAACATTGCATTTTTCAAAAATAATTTAGCTATTCTTATGTTACTTTGAAAAAAAAAATATACTTCTTTACTGTAGCTAAAGAAGGAAGAAAAAGGTCAATTGCAAAAAAAAAAAGTAGTCTCACGTTAAATGTGCCGACCACCTTTATTCAGTTTCTGTTTAGTCAGTATAGGATTGTGACTAGAAACATGTTCAATCAAGAACACTGGTTGACCAATTTCATTTTTTTTTTTGCTCTTGCATATTTATCAAAAAGATAAAACCAAAATAACACACCTGCTTGCAGGCCAATCGTTTTCCTCAACAAGAAAAAACATAATCTGATCAAATGTACATTGAAACATCAACAATACTAAATATTGTAAATCACCAAAATAAAAAAAAGGGAAAAAGAAAAGAAATTAAGTTTCTTGCACCAAAACAAACTAATGATTCAGTGCTTAGTTAAAACATACTCTTATGGATCTTTCAGTGACATCTGAAGGCAAACCGGCAACAGAAACCTTCTTTGAAAGAACGGTAGGGGCTTGGCTGGTGAATTTCAGAACTTGTTGTTTATGCTTATCAGCTATACTTTGGGCAGTCAACTTGGATACCTTCAATTGGTGTAAGATCTGGGCCTTGGAAGTGTTTAGAGCAGGAGCCTTAGCAACACTGGCGGCTGGGGATCTTCTTCTGCCGGCTCTTTGGAAAGAAATGCTTTTACCACTGGATCCTCTGACGGTTTTCTTGGTGGCGTTTCTTGGGGTTCTGGCGTTAGTATTCATGTTGAAGTATAGGTGTGTTTTGAAAGAAAAAGTATAAAAAAAAAACTGTAAGTCTGTGAAACTACCTGTAATAGATGTATGAAAGAGAGTTATCTGTTTGATTATATTTAAACTGGTTTTGTCTTAGAATGTTTTGATTTTATCGTAAAGAAACAAAACAAGTTATTTTTGCCACTTTGACTAAATAATTTTTTTTTTTCTCCTCTCAAAACAAAAAAAAATGTGGTGCGAGAATGGATTGAAAAGACAAAATAGCCGCCTTTTTTTTTCCATTTGTTTTAGGAAATAAAAATATTTTGTGAAAAAAAACAGAGATGTGTTCGGAATAGGCAGTTGTTACAGTGTCAGGGCAATATAATCCAACCACTCAGCCTAAAAAAACAGAAGTTTGAAAAAAAAAAAATTATTGATTTCATAAGATGCAAAGGTTTACTGTAAACTCATTACAACCCTTTTTTTATATTTTGGTTTATTTCAGATGTTAAAACATTTCATATAAATACACTTTGAAATACATTTAATTAACTTTAATCCATAAAATATAGAACAAATAACAAACCATAAAAAACATACACAAATAACAAAACAAAAATGGATTCAAAAGTCTTAGGTATACTAGGTGGTGGTCAGCTAGGTAGAATGCTAGTTGAAGAAGCTAACAGAATGAACATCAAAACAATCATCCTAGATGGCGAAAACTCCCCAGCCAAACAAATCTCCAATGCCGAGCACATGAATGGATCTTTCAAGAGCAAGGACGACATAAAGAAACTAGCATCCCAATGTGATGTTTTGACCATAGAAATCGAGCATGTGGACATTGCCACCTTGGAGGAGGTCTCCAAGGAACATCCAAACTTGCAGATCCACCCTTCCCCAGAAACCATCGGCTTGATCAAGGACAAGTACTTGCAGAAGCTGCATCTGATCAAGAACGACATCAAGGTTGCTGAGTCTTACCCTATTGAGGAAAACACTGTTGAGTGCTTATCCAGCATGGGCGCCAAGATCGGGTACCCGTTCCTGCTAAAGTCCAGAACCGAAGCATACGATGGAAGAGGAAACTTCCTTGTATCCAGCGCCTCCGAGCTAGCCGAAGCTTTGGAGTTCTTGGCTGGAAGACCTCTATACGCCGAGAAGTTTGCATCCTTCACCAAGGAGCTTGCCGTGATGATCATTAAGCAACAAAATGGCGAAGTCAAGTCATACCCAGTTGTGGAAACAATCCACAAGCACAACATCTGTCATACCTGCTACGCGCCAGCCAGAATCAGCGACAAGCAGATCAAACTGGCCCAGGAGCTGGCTCTGAAGACCGTCGCAACCTTCCCGGGGTGCGGGATCTTTGGTGTGGAGATGTTCTTGATGGACGATGGCGATGTTCTTGTCAATGAAATTGCCCCAAGACCACACAACTCCGGCCACTACACCATCGATGCATGTGTGATTTCCCAGTTTGAAGCCCACTTGAGAGCTGTCATGGGCTTGCCGATTCCGGACCTGAAGTTCGTCACCAATGACACCAACGCCATCATGCTGAATGTTCTGGGCGACCTGGAAGTTCCGGGCAAGGAGCTTGAGCTGTGCCAGAGAACACTTGAGGTAGACGGGGGTTCTGTTTACCTTTACGGAAAGGAGTCCAAGCCAAAGAGAAAGCTTGGCCACATCAACATCGTCAGCGACTCGATGGCTTCCTGCGAAGACAAGCTGAAATACATAGAGGGCTCCGCTGCCTCGTTGACAACAATCCCAAAGGTTTGTGTCATCATGGGGAGTGACTCCGACCTGCCTGTGATGAAGGCCGCTTGTGACATGCTGGCCAAGTTCGGCGTCCCATACGAAGTCACCATTGTGTCTGCACACAGAACTCCGCAGAGAATGTTTGACTATGCACACTCCGCCAGAAGCAGGGGCTTGAAGGCCATCATTGCTGGTGCCGGTGGGGCCGCCCATCTGCCGGGAATGGTTGCTGCCATGACAAGTCTTCCGGTTATTGGTGTTCCAGTCAGGGGCTCCGTTCTGGACGGTGTCGACTCCATGTACTCCATCCTGCAAATGCCAAGAGGTATTCCTGTTGCCACAGTCGCAATCAACAACTCAACAAACGCTGGGCTGCTTGCTGTGAGAATGCTGGGCGGCGACTACTCCGCCAAAATGGAGCTGTTCATGCAGCAGCAAGAAGAAGAGGTGCTTGAAAAAGCCAAGAAAATTGAAAGCATCGGACATGACGAGTACCTGGCCGGCATGAAGAAGTAAGTGCTAAGACGCTGAAGGAAGTGGTCTTCCTTGCTCAACGTATTCCGATAATGACTGTTGTTGTATATATGTGTGCTGTGAAGGCTGTTTGAATTATTTTTGCAAAACATTCTAATAATGTTATTCCGTTTTATAGCAAAAAAACTACAACGTATTTTGTGTTTGTTTTGATTGTCCTTGAATGTGCTGCTTATGAAGGCTTGAAGGGCCCTTCTTGCATCATATCTGGATGCTCCATGCTTCCCTCCTTTAAAAACCCAGCTGCTGGCTTGGGAGCAAGGTTTGGGTAGCCTGGCGTAATTGTTGTCGAACTCAGGCTTTTTGAGCTACTAGACGACAGGTTGTTTTTGAGAAACTTCACGTTGTTTATAGGCGATAGATGGTTTGAATTGAGCCCGTTATGGTATTTGTTTTGAACTCTTGAATTGAAAAATACTCCCTGTTGAGGCATCATGTGCGGCTTGCCGGGCACGGTCCAGTACGGTGCTTGTTTGAGTGGAAGGGCATTTTGATGGTGTGGGAGATTGTACATCGCGTTGTGATCTACTGGGGATTTCTCAGCATTTGAAACCGATCTTTCAGAGGGAATGTTTGAGAAGGACCTTCCTCCTGCATGTGTGTCCCTGAGGATGTTTGGAGGCAGGTACTGAACGCCTCTGTTATCCGGTGGCATATAAAAGCTGGGCAGTGGGCTGTACACAGCATTTCCTTGTGGATACATCTGCATGCCGTTTGGATGCATGGGTGGAAACACTGGAACCATGTTGTTGTAAGGAATATGAGGGACCATTGGTTGTTGGATACATTCCGGGTATGGCATATAAGGGGGCTGTTGGCTGAACATGTTTGGGTTTGAGGGTAGATAAGGAGGTCCCCCTTGCTGGAATGCCCTGCCATTGTCAAAAACACCAGGAAGCTGTTTTTCATGCGCCAGACGGCCAGGCAGAACCTTGCCTTTTCTGTGAGCGTTAATGTTGTCTATGACATCGCCAATGGAATGGTTGCTTGTGTTTCTGTGGTCAATTAAGTTCTTGCCGTTCTTCTTATCAGTCTTTGAAAGTTTTGGTTTTCGTCCTCCTCGTTTGCTAGGAAGGAAGATGCAGCCATCGATTTTGCTTATCAGGCAGTTTGTGCACTGATTTCTGCCTTCCAAAAAAACAACAACCTCACCGTCACACTTGATTTTTTTATTTCTGCAGTTCAAACACGCTCTTTTGGCAACTATCCGCTTCGTCTTGTGGTGTTCTGAAGAGAAGTTGTTCATTGCTCAGTCTATGTGGCAGTATTTGTGCTTGGTTTTTGTTTTTATGTGTATTATTTTTTTAAAAAATAAAAAAAAATGGTTTATGATTGGGTTTAAAGTTACAATGATTAATACGTGTAAGCCTGTTATTTTTTGGATTTTGTTGTTGTTTTTTGATGTTTAGTGTGCTATTTCCCGATGATTTTCTATAAGCTGTTTTTATTTGTTTTTTTAAAACCTGCAATTTTTTTTTCAATAAAGTTTAACTAGATGCCAATGCCCTGTTTATCGAAGAGAGTTTATAGAAAGGATGAAATGAATACAAACCTAATGTTTATTTTTTTTTAAAAAAAAATAAATCACAACCCTCAAAAAAAAAAAAAAAGAATTAAAAAAAATGACGGTATATTGAAAATATGTTTTTCTTGTTTTTTTTTTCTTAAAAAAAATGGGTTCCTTGTTTTTTGGAATCGTAGTAGATCTTTTTTTATTTGTTTTTTTTTATTTTCAAGTTTGAATGTTTTGTTTTGAACAAGAAAATTTTTTTTTTTTTTTAAAAAAAAGCAAAGCTGAAAATTTCTTTTTTTTTTTTTCTTTCTTGTTTATATGGAATGTATTTGGTGAATGACTCCTTATAGTTGTTATTGAAAGATAATTGGTATGTAACTTTTTTATTAATAGGTACCTAGTTGATGGTCGCAATTTTGATTTTTTTTTTTGAGATGTTCGGTTTAAATGAAATCCGCTTAAGAGTTTTGCATGACTCGCTTCAAGTAAATCGCTGAATAACCTTTATATATGTTCATAATTTCCAAAGGAAAACAGTTTAAGAAATTTTGTGGCTTTAGTAAAACCCTATTCTTACAAATTATACAAAATATTTATTCTTATTCTCATCTTTTGAAAAAAAAAAAATAAAAAAAAAAAAAAAAAAAATGAAAACGTTCACCGTATATAATTAAACAAGATTGTAGCTAAACATATCTTATTCACTCAGACATGATTAGCCAGAAACACGTATTTATGCAGTATGACTTCTTCTTTTTAGTCATTGATATATACACACGAAGGGTCAAAGATAAAGAATGCTTTTGACAACCCCCTGTCTGTATCGGCTGTTTTTTTTTTTTTTTTCAAATCTCTTGCAGCCTTTAAGGTTTGTTCACCAGAACATGAAATAAAATAAAAGATAAAACGGTACCAAAAAAAAAAATTACGAATATTTCCAACGATGGTATTTCAAGAGAAAGAAAATTAAAAAAAACAAAAATTCTCCAAGAAAAAAGCAGATTAAATGTACAAGAAGAATAGGCATGTTTGTTGACCTCACTCCTTTTGGATTGTAACAATCAACAGGCTCTTTTTATTTAATGAAAACATATGGTGTTTTTCTATTTTCATTTCAATCTAGAAGTATTTTTAAATAAGCAGCACCAAAAAAAATAAAAAAATTAAAAAAAAAAACTAGGAGGGTGAAATGGTCATTGTGCTTGTTTTGTGTGTCTATTGTATCGCCGATGCGCTCTGGATTGCACTGGAACAGGCCGTCCTTTTTTTTTTTTATACTGCAGAACCTCAAACGGATGGCCGCGAAAAAAAAAAAAAAAATACACACCTACACAGATTAAGGGTTCGCGGTATATCGTAAATCAATGTACCCATGATATCATCTTTGACTATTTGTTTCAATAAAATCTTCTTTGTTCCCAGTTAGCAGTGTTATTTCTCATCATGCATAATATTAATACTGTAATCACCGTCTCCAAAATCAGTTGTTTTTGCATTTAGTGACTCTTTTATAAAATAATCTCATGCAATCTCTCCTTTCTTCAATTTTAGCGACGGAACTGCCCTAATAATTCGATACATTTTGTTGTAACTCTGGTTCCTTATCAAACGTAACTTTTTTTTCTCCCAACAGCCACCGTAATCCAAAAAAAAAAAGCTCTATCAGCCACACACTGCACCCATGTGGGCTGCTGAGCTCTGTTTTGCATTCCCCCCTTTTTGATCACTGGTCATGCATCCGATAATCCCTTTCTATTGACAAAAAATAGCCATCACATGATCACGCGCAGATCAGTTCCATATTGTTAGTGGCGATGGTGAGGCTTAAACGCGTCTACGCTTTTTTTTTTTTTTCTACTATTTTGGGGAAATTCCAAAAAAAAAATCATTCGATTATCGAAATGGTCTAAAGTCCGCACACTCCTTTGGGGGATGTTCTCGTATTGTGCTAATTATGAGAGAATTTAGACGGCAACAGTTTAGAGTTTGGACAAATCCACCCACAGTTTTTTTTGCCTTTCTGAATACAGGGTTTCGTGCTTTTGTTTAATGTGTTCCGTGATGTTTTTCTCACTACATTCCTATTATGTAATTGTAGCAGCAAAACTTGGCTTAATAATGGCTCAAATGGTAGCCTTTACATGTCTTTTTCTATGATTTTTCTTACGCTGGTGATCCTTATCAATAAGGGAGCTCAATATTTGTATACAATCACTGCGTTCATAGCACACAACATATAATACTGGGGGACAAAATGGCTATTTGTATAATCCCCATAATCATCTTTTCACCTAATTGATAAACATTCATAATTTAAGAGTGGGGGCTTTTTCCAGCCACCCATGGCAGCATTATCAGAATATGCCAAACCCATATAAACAGCTGGTCTCTGGGATCAGTTTTTCATATTTTCTATCTCATCAGAGAAAGACAAAACTCCAGGATTCTTCGATGCTGCTGCCATCCCCCCAGAGAAAAACTGCATCACCAGCCACACCATTGGATTATCTCTGCTGCTCTAGGACTATCCTCAAAAGGTGATTTAGTGTGCCATCAGCTGCAACCAAAAAATAATCAAAAAAGGATATTTCTCTCCCGGCCCTTGACTCTCTCATCTTGTGCTCACTTTACTTTTGCATTTCCTCTTCTCAAAGCATCGAGTCCTGTGGGGAGTTGGCATAATAATTTTTTGTTTTTTGGGTATAAAACATGGAAAGTAGTAGGCACTACCTCCCCAACATCAAGAATCTTCACCCAAACGACCGCACAAAAGAAACCCATCCAATGAAGGAGCCTGCACCACGATGCAGCCATATCACTGGGAACACATTCTCATTGAAGATCACTCGCTGGGAATGTGCTGAACCTTGTGTATCCCCGATTTGTGGTTTTTTTTTTGTGTGTGTGTGTCTCTGCTGTGCACGTGACACCTCCCAAATTTCACTTCATTTCATTTCATTTTTTTTTTTTGTTCCTTGAAGCCCTGGTAATCGGGAATACAAGAAGCCCACCCCAAAAAAAAAAATACACAATTTTCATTTCATATTCTCAAAAGTCTCAATTCTTACTCCTCAGCATCAAATAGCATAACCAAAAAACACAAACTAACAGCATCACATAGCATACACAATGGTCAGAAAAATCAACGGATTGCAGAAAAAAGCACTCGCACTATATAAACAATTCATCAAAATGTCATACACAAAGCCAGCAGCCAACCAGGCCAGATTCAGGGTGTACTCGCACCATCTCTTTGCAGAAAACTTTGAGAAAATCAACAGAAAAGACTTCACAACCATCGAGCACCTGCTCCGGTTCGGAGAGAAGAAACTCGAACTTCTGAACAACAAAAGCGTCAAGAACATCAACTTGTGATTTGCTAAATATATATATATGTACACATTTATATACACTAAGAACTTATCAAGTGCTCGATGTACTGCACTCTCTCCTTGAAGTCCATCATTTCTCTTTCGTTGTTCATGTCCCTGACCAGGGAAGGCGCAAACACCATAGCGAGGTTGTACTTCGTCATTTTGTTTTCGCTCTCCAGCTTCGACACCTCGACCATGTGGCTCACAATCAACTTCAAAGTCTGCTCGTGCTCCTTTGGCAGGTCCACCTTGGACTTCACATCGTGGATGACGTCGAAGTAGTTCGTGTATGGGATCACCGGAACAAGCATTCTCCGCAAGAACCGCTTGAAGCAGGACGCAATCAGATGCACGTCCATGAACATGTCGTCTGGCTCGTTCTTGATCATGCCGCTCATGATCCCGTAGAACTCGGCGTAGTCCAGGGCCTGCTTCTTCTTCGAGTAGTCCCCAATGAACCCCTCGTAGTTCTCAAACATGCGCTTCTCGAACCTCTCAATCATGGTCTTCGACGCAGCCTTTCTGTAGATCCCCTCCTGTCTCATCATCGCATCGCTGCTCTGCAGGAAGTCCACAAAGAACCTGATCACATACGGAATCCCCTCGTGGCCCTCAACCTTGCAGTACCCAACAACAGACAAGTCTCTGACCTGGACAACCTGGTTCGAAATCGTGGTTAGGTGCGTGTACGAGTCGATGTCGTCGCCCTCAACCCTGTTGTACGCACTCTCCGTCTGGACAAGCTCGGTCATCGACCCGGAAGTGATCCGTGCAACGCCGTTCCCAGCAGAGCTGCTTGACCCGAGCATGCTGCCCGCACCGTTGCCCACGGAGTACGAGCTCCCGGTCGGAGCCATGTTCAGCATAGGCTGGGATATCGAGGTGGGCATCTTGCCGTTGTTCTTGTCGATCACCTTGGTGGTGGTCTTCTCGACCTTGTGGAAGATGTTCTTCCAGAAACGACCGTTCCCGCCGGGGTTGTAGTGGTTCGAGTTGGCCGTGGTTGCTGCTGTTGATGAAGTGTGGTCAGTTTTCTCAGAAGCATTCGACAGGGTCGACGCTACAGACAAAGCTCTGCCGTGGTGGGCAGGTGGGTTTGGGAAGCTCCCCTTCTCCCCCTCAAGATTCTTCAGGTTCTGCCCAGCGGTTTTGATGCTGTTGTTCAGTTCATCGAGTTCTAGCAACAACCGGTTTTTCTGGTTGCTCAAGCTCTCCACCTCGTTGGATAGGATTCTCTTCGTGTTCTCCAGGTTGTACACATCCAGGTTCAGTTTTCTCAATTGCAGCAAGGCATCATTGACGTCATTGTTCCTGACCGGAGTTGTGTTCATATTCTGTGGTGTCTTGGCCGAACTGTTCAAACTGCCAAACTGGAAGTCATCAGTCTTTCTTTCAAAGTCTAGACTGTCGGACCCAGAAACGTCCCTCTTTTGATAAGTGCTTGGAGTGTTCATGTAGTCCAGAGATGCCTGTCTAGAATGAATAGATCTTTGAACAGCTGACGAGGCTGAAATCGATCTCTGGTGCGTGGTTCCCGGCAGTGGGTGTCTCTTGGAGTCCTTGGCTGCATTCTTCAGCATCATGTTCAATTTCATCTTTGCTTGTTGCCCATCCATCAGAGTCTGCTCACTCAAAGGCATTGTGGGGTTGCTCGAGTACATATGGTTTCCACTGGCTTTTCTTTGCTGCTGTTCGCCCAAAATATCTGTAGGCAATGGCGGAACATCAGACTCGTCAGCTGCGGATCTGCTAGTCACAGCGGAGTCCACAGAAACATTTCTCTTGTGCTTGTCAGCAGCACTTGGCGACTTGGTCAGATTCTTGAAGAATTTCTTAGGAGACTTCAACGACAAGGATCTTCCAAGCTTGCCCGGAGTGGCCTTCTTTGTGTCTGTGTATGACTTGTTCAGGTCTTGAGAGGATTCAGGAGCGGTGACGTACTCGTCCTGGCTGGAATCCATCACAGTCTCTTCTTTTCTTGGAGAAAACTCAGATGTCATCTTCAAAGCCATCTGCACATTTTCATCTGTCAAGAAGGCGTTGTTGTCCATGAAGTAAGCGGTGTCATCGCCGTTGTGGAACATGCTGGTATCTATCTGCTTGTATCCGTTGTCTTCCTCCTCAACTGCTTCTGTTGCAATGTTCTTCAGCGGAGTTCTGTTCAGCAACAAATCACTGTCAATGGAGTTCTGGTTGTGGGAAATGGTGGATGCTAGTACATCGTCAATGGATGTTTTTCTTGAATGTGTCTTGCCCTTGTTGGTCGCTGGGACTGGGGTATTTACTGTATTGAAGTGGTTGCTCTGGGTGATTGTAGGTGTGTTTTTTACGCTTTTGTTGCCCAATACTGTTGGGCTTGCAAATGTTAGATCACTTGTCATGCTCTCAGCTTCATTCTTTTGTTGACTCAGGGTTCTGGCATGGTACAGAGGCTGTGATCTTGGCGGTACCTTTTGCTTGGCAGGCTCTGCAGTGTTAACGTCACCGAACTTCCAAGTAGAGTCATCGTCCCCATTATTACTGTTCGCAGAAGAAGGTTGTTTCATATCAATCAATGGTGCAGACTTTAATCCATAATTTCCAGCATTAGAATCACTCATAGCAGCATCGTTTTTGTTAGAGCTCACGTAAACTTCCTTAGGAGTGTTTTCCCTTGGTCTTGTGGCAAATGCTCCCTGCTGCAATACCACAGGCGAGTTTTCAGCTGTGGTGTGCGCAGATAAGTTTATCAGAGACTCTGAAGACGAAGACTTAGGCTTCTCGGCATAATCAGGAGGTTGCTTGAATCTGAAGAAGTCAGAGTCTGGGGATGTCATGTTGGATCTCTCGGACCCAGTTGGCGTTTTCCTGTTTTCGCTGTTGCTAATGTCACGTCTTTTTCTTAGTTCAGACAACGGAACCGAAGGCAGTTGCTTGGCTTTATGTTTGGCTTTGTTCGAGATGTCCTTGGCTTCTTCATATGATGATACCCTTGAGAAGTCAAACTCTGAGCCATCGTCAGATTCGATTACAGATGATTTTCTAGATGATGATGACTGCCTGGAAACATTGGGCTTGTTCATTTGCTGTTGCTGTTGTTGCAATTTGTACTGCTTTCTCTTTTCAATAAGCTTTTCATGGCAATGGATACAGTACAGGCCCTTTTTGGTCTTGGCGTATCTTAGGTTACTGATTTTGTCGTCGCATCTGGAGCACTTGAAACAATTTCTGCAGTAAGCCTCGTCCGAATTGCTCAAAATGATTGCCAGCTCATCTATCTTTGACTTACAAATGGTGCATCTATCGGAACAGTCGTAGCAGACTAAGGCACCGGTGCTTAGCACTAAGAAATCGCTTTCGTCAGAGAGTTTTTTGTTACACTTGTTACATTGGAAGCAGTTGATGTGCCATCTTGCATCATCGCCCAGTTCATAGGCATGGCCTGATGTGATCGGTAGCTCACAGTGCTTGCATGTGTATGAAGTTACATTGGAGGACGACGATCTTGTCTTTTCAGATTTGCTGTTCAAAAAAGGTGGTGAGCTCAATTTATTCTCGGTGGAAGTCTTTGTGGTGCTCATTCTTGCTTTAAGTATGGCTAAATTTAGCTTCTTTAATATGGAAACAAGCTTTGATCGATAGTAATTTTTTGTTTAAAATTTTTTGTTTGTCTGTTTCCACAATCTATGTTTGGATTGGTTTTGATTAGATAATCAGGTTGTGTCTTCTATTGGTTAATGTATCAAAGTTGTTGAATGATAATTTTTAAATGCAAATATTACAAAAAAAAACAGGTAGATTAGAAATGTCTCAGTTGAGCAGATGAAATGAACTTTGCGATGAATAACTAGTTCGAGACTTCTTTGATCTAAGTAACAAATTTGCTTTTCGTGTTGAGACAGCTCGGGATTTCTTTCTAATTTGTTTGGTCTTCTGCAACTAAACGATTGTGGACTTTGTTCATACTCTGAATTTTTTTTTTTGAGAAAAACGCCATCCATTCATCAAAATCTGAAACCAATAACAAAAAGTGCCACCAAAAAAAAACATGTATGAGGCATGATTAATGTGCTCAAAAATTTGACGTTTAAGAAAAAAAAAAATGAATTAAAAAAATTTACGCCTAGCAAAACGGACACTGAGTGCTATTTTTAACGTTGTTTTACAATTTGAGGTTTGGGCCATTCAAAGTGGTTTAAGGCATGTGTGTGTTGCCACAAATGCTTACCCATCTTTGAAATAAATATAAAAAAATAGGTTTAGTATCTAGATATATAAATATCAAACTGGTGCTAGTTGAGGAGGCACTTACCAAGCCTTTTTTTATAGATTATAAAACATTCAGTTTGCTGTTGGCTATTTTTAACTAATAGAAGTGCGGTGATCATTGGCCTTCCAGACCCTTATCGATCACGTGTGCGGGTTTTGTTAGTTTTTTATTTGGAGTTAAGTTTACCCGTGGCGTTTAGGATTCTTGGCTATCAACAATAAAAAAAAAAAAAGCACAACGCCACTTTGGATTAAGATAACACCAAAAACCAAAAAAACACAACTTAACAATATGTCAAAGAACTTGGACATGTACAAAGACTTTGACGAGGACGACAACCCTTTTGTGAATCCGTTTGATGAGCAAAATGACGAGGACGAAGATGTTTTGAACACACATATACCAACATTCATCAAAGAAGGGGGACTACCCGAACCAGAAAGCGAGCCAATACAACCAACTGAAACCAACAGCAGCGATAAGCTAACACAGACTACAAGTCAAGTGTCCAGTGTCCAAGAATTACCTGCTGAGAGCGCGCCAAGTAACATGGACAATGCCTTAAAGGGCATTTACAACATTGATGATAAGGTTTTGGAAGTCAAGGAAAAGCAACAAGCCTTTTTAGAAAAATACAAGCTTATTGTCACAGTTACAAATGTTTGCAGACAGTTGCCAGATGGGCGAATACTCTCATCAAACTCTACCAAGTCAGGAGGCTCAGGATCGGCTTCGGCAAGTGCATCTTTCCAGAATAGACAGAGATCCCTGAATAACTTCAGAGCAGGCGATGTCATTCTGTACTTAGAGGTAAGCACCAACCTGCCTACTTTTAGGAAAAAAGCGAACAAAAACATCATCAAGTCATACAAGGAGTTTGAAAACTTTGCGGTATATTTGCAAGATTTCAGAATGAACAACTTCCATGAGTTCTTCCCCCCAGCTATACCACTGAACAAGACATCCTATGGATTGAACAATACCGAGGATCTTATCCAATGTAAAATAAACTTCCAAAAGTGGTTTGATCAAAGAATTCTGAAAAACGTGCCTATCCTCAAGCTTGAGGAGCTTTCGGTTTTCTTGGAAAGTGACTTCAACTCGTACATTCCAATGAACGGTTCAATAAACATAAACAACAACACAACAACATCAATGACGTCTGCCAACCATTCAAAGGACTCCATGAACAGCAACGATACCATGGTATCGCCAACCGAGCAGCTGAAGAGAAAAACCTTAAAGCAGCTCCAGCCGCCTTTTGATCCCGTTGAAGAACTTGCAGTTTTTAGACCACTAATCAAAAACTGGAGAAAAGATCTACAGAAATTCCAAACCGACATATTTAAGTACTGCAAGTATAAGCAGCAGCTGAGCACCCAGGAGACCAACTTGGGGAAACAGTTTTTAGCAATCAGTGACTCCACCGACCTGATTTTGAAAACGGGCACAAACAACAGCGGGCGCCCGTTGAGTGCAGCTGATGATCCGAAAAACTACCACAACATGTACAGGAAGGTGGGCAAGACTCTGCAGACCATTGGTGACTTGAATAGCATCATGGCAACTTTTGACATGGCTGCTCTGTATGACGATCTGGAATGGTGTGGACGTGATCTGTACAATGTCAAAGAGCAGCTGACGAACAGACACTTTCTGATGAGGGAGTTCAAGAGTGTTAGTCTTGACATCGAAAAGAATGAGCAATACTTAAAGAAGATGAAGATCAAACGGGAGATTGACCCTCTGAAGGTGCATGAGCTAGTCAAGACCATTCAAAGATTGAAAGAACTGCAAGCTTTCTACAAGAACAAGCTACAGACATTGACGAACAACCTGATCATTGATAAGGAGAACGTGCTCAAGCACTGGGAGGAGAGCACTGTAGAAACCTTCAAGAACTTTGCTTTGAAGAACATAGAGTACGAAAGAAAAAAGCTGACTATTCTGGAAAGAGTCAAAAACGATGTGCGTAAGACAGACAAACTAGGGGGTTTGAGTAGACTGGGTAGAAAGAACCTGGACCCATACAACCCAGCCAAGGAGGAGTCGCCAGCCAAGCAAGATGACAGCTGGAGTGGTGATAAGAGGGTATCACAGACTGAAAACGGCTTGAAGGGAACATTATTCCAGAACGCTGAGGAGATCTATGGAACGGTGAGCAAGGAGAAGGATGAGGAGGAAACCCCTGAAACTGAAGGATTCAATGAGGATGATAACTACTTCAGTAGCGTGACCACTAAGAAGTTTGCTGCCAGCTTAATCGGGCAGACTTAAAATTGTGTTTTTTTGTTACAAGTTTTTTTTTTGGTGCTTATAACTAACTTTGATTCCTATAAGGGAAATAGTGAAGTTATCAAAAACATAAGAGGGGTTTTTCTCAAAAAATGTATTTAATGTCTCAAATAGGAAATAATGAATTATTTTTTTGTTTTTTTTTTTAATTTGATCTTTTTTTAATAAAAATACATGTCGTAAATCCGATGATAAGGCGGGAAACATTCACTATGTAGGTTTGCTTCTGATTTTTACTTTTTTTCAAGAGTTGCGGATTGTGATTACATGGGCGAAATGTTCCCACACGTGGGCGCGGTGATGTAGCAAGCTTCATTCAACTGTCTACGCAACTAGCTATACACGACTTACACTACGCTTGCCATCTACATGTGTGCTCACTAAGATCAAAGCTTCTGCCATCGTAAGTGGTGTTTCGCTGAAGCCTGTGTGCCTCTTTCTTATAATACAAAAATAGCTGTAACTCTTCTTATCTCCTTGTGTGTGTTTATCATTACCCTTTTAGGCAACAGCCTTTTTTTGTTGATGTCGTGTATCCGTTTTTCTAAGGCAAAAATTGCTTTTTTTTTATTAATTTGGCTGTGCGCCCAAGAGATAAAAAAAAAAAAAAGAAACTTCCTTAGAAGGGTTAAAAAAAAGGTATATATAATTCTTCTTAATTTCCTTTGCAGTGGGAAGAAGAAAAATTTTCCTTTTTTAAAAATATATTCTTGTTACAAGGTGTACACTCTGCTTTTCTTTCATTTGCTTAGTGAATTCGTATGTATATGGTGTTAAATTATACTGGTTTCTTTTGATGTTATCAGTTAATGCAGAAAGAGAGAGAAGCATAAGCAGAAACCAAACTTTAATTTAAAACAATATATAGTCAAAATGGTTGCTTTCACTATTGACCAAATTAGAGCTTTAATGGACAAGGTTACTAATGTTAGAAACATGTCCGTTATTGCCCACGTCGATCACGGTAAATCTACTTTAACCGATTCCTTAGTTCAAAGAGCTGGTATTATTTCCGCCGCCAAGGCCGGTGAAGCCAGATTCACTGATACCAGAAAGGATGAACAAGAAAGAGGTATTACCATCAAGTCTACCGCTATTTCCTTATTCGCTGAAATGACTGAAGATGATGTCAAGGAAATCAAGCAAAAGACCGAAGGTAACTCCTTCTTGATCAACTTGATTGACTCCCCAGGTCACGTTGATTTCTCCTCCGAAGTCACTGCCGCTTTAAGAGTCACTGATGGTGCTTTAGTTGTCGTTGACACCATTGAAGGTGTTTGTGTCCAAACTGAAACCGTTTTGAGACAAGCTTTAGGTGAAAGAATCAAGCCAGTCATGGTCATCAACAAGGTTGACAGAGCTTTATTGGAATTACAAGTCTCCAAGGAAGATTTATACCAAACCTTCGCCAGAACTGTTGAATCCGCTAACGTCATCATCTCCACCTACGCTGATGAAGTTCTAGGTGATGTTCAAGTCTTCCCTCAAAGAGGTACAGTTGCTTTCGGTTCCGGTTTACACGGTTGGGCCTTCACTGTTAGACAATTCGCCAACAGATACGCCAAGAAGTTCGGTGTTGACAGATCCAAGATGATGGACAGATTATGGGGTGACCACTTCTTCAACCCAAAGACCAAGAAATGGACCTCCAAGGACACTGATGCTGATGGTAAGCCATTAGAAAGAGCCTTCAACATGTTCATCTTGGACCCAATCTTCAGATTATTCTCCGCTATCATGAACTTCAAGAAGGAAGAAACCGTTGCTTTATTAGAAAAGTTGGAAATCGTCTTGAAGGGTGATGAAAAGGAATTAGAAGGTAAGGCCTTATTAAAGATCGTTATGAGAAAGTTCTTGCCAGCTGCCGATGCCATGTTGGAAATGATCATTATCCACTTGCCATCTCCAGTTACTGCTCAAAACTACAGAGCCGAACAATTATACGAAGGTCCAGCTGATGATGAAGCTTGTCTAGGTATTAAGAAGTGTGACCCAGCCGCCGGTTTAATGTTATACGTTTCCAAGATGGTTCCTACCTCCGATAAGGGTAGATTCTACGCCTTCGGTAGAGTCTTCTCCGGTACTGTTAAGTCCGGTCAAAAGATCAGAATCCAAGGTCCAAACTTCGTTCCAGGTAAGAAGGATGACTTATTCGTTAAGGCTATTCAAAGAGTTGTTTTAATGATGGGTAGATTCGTCGAACCAATCGATGATTGTCCAGCCGGTAACATTGTTGGTTTAGTCGGTATCGATCAATTCTTATTGAAGTCCGGTACTTTAACCACCTACGAAGCCGCCCACAACATGAAGGTCATGAAGTTCTCTGTCTCACCAGTTGTCCAAGTCGCTGTTGAAGTCAAGAACGCCAACGATTTACCAAAGTTAGTCGAAGGTCTAAAGAGATTATCCAAGTCTGACCCATGTGTCTTAACCTACATGGCCGAAACTGGTGAACATATTGTTGCCGGTACCGGTGAATTACATTTGGAAATTTGTTTACAAGATTTAGAAAACGACCACGCCGGTATTCCATTGAAGATCTCTCCACCTGTTGTTGCTTACAGAGAAACTGTTGAAGCTGAATCTTCTCAACAAGCTCTATCCAAGTCTCCAAACAAACATAACAGAATCTTCTTGAAGGCTCAACCAATCGACGAAGAATGTGCCTTAGCCATTGAAGATGGTAAGATCAACGCCAGAGATGATATCAAGGCTAGAGCTAGAACCATGGCCGATGAATACGGTTGGGATGTCACTGATGCCAGAAAGATCTGGTGTTTCGGTCCAGATGGTACCGGTCCAAACGTTGTTGTTGACCAAACCAAGGCTGTTCAATACTTAGCCGAAATCAAGGACTCCGTCGTTGCTGCTTTCCAATGGGCTACCAAGGAAGGTCCAATCTTCGGTGAACAAATGAGAGCCGTCAGAGTTAACATCTTAGATGTTGTCTTACACGCTGATGCTATTCACAGAGGTGGTGGTCAAATTATCCCAACCATGAGAAGAGCTACCTACGCCGGTTTCTTATTAGCTGAACCAAGAATCCAAGAACCAGTCTTCTTAGTTGAAATCCAATGTCCAGAATCCGCTGTTGGTGGTATCTACTCCGTCTTAAACAAGAAGAGAGGTCAAGTCGTCTCTGAAGAACAAAGACCAGGTACTCCATTATTCACTGTTAAGGCCTACTTACCAGTTAACGAATCCTTCGGTTTCACCGGTGATTTGAGACAAGCTACTGGTGGTCAAGCTTTCCCACAAATGGTCTTCGACCATTGGGCCACCTTAGCTACCGATCCATTAGACCCAGCCACCAAGGCCGGTGCCATTGTTACCGAAGCCAGAAAGAGACACGGTATGAAGGATGTTGTTCCAGGTTGGCAAGAATACTACGACAAGTTATAATCTAATTGTATCTTGAAGTAGTCATTTTATCTTAGTAACTAGGAATCATGCTTAGAATTGCAAAAAAAATAAAAATAGTTTTAAATCAATTTCATTTTGAAAATATTTATATATAAACAATTCAGGTTTTAAAAACAAAAAAAATAGAAAAAAAAAATAATAATAATAAGTACTTGAAATTTGTTCAAAAGGTCTTTTGGCCAAATGTCTCATGAAACTTTTCAGACAAGGACTTGCCTATCTTCTTTTGAGTAGGGTACATGTCAAACTTGTCATACAGGAATAAGAGTGATTCTTTTTTTGATTGACATGACTTGTATCCTGCCATAAGATCCGCGAAGGTAGGGTATTTTGAGACAACTGAAAGTGCCTTTTCAAGAGAACAACCCTTTACTGAAAGCAGCATCCTTAGGTACAGCTCATGAGCAGTTAAAAAAGAAGACTTTCCGATTACTGACTGGAAAGTTGAGAAGTTGTGGCAACACTCAAAGAGCTTCTGGCTCTTGTATTTGCTGTGAACGGCAACACCCTCCAGGCTGACTTTCTTTTCAAATTCTTTTCTAAATACAATCAAAGTATCGTGCAGTTCCTGCTGGTTGCTGAAGTCGCTTTTTTCAATCATGATTATATTTTTCTTTGCCTTTGAAAGCCTTTCCGAAATTAGACGATGTATCATTATAAGGTATATTACTGTATCGGATGCATTCTTGCATCTGTGCAAAATGAATCCTGAGTCCAATGAGGTTTCAAAAAACGAGGTCTTGATAGCCTCAGCCATGTTCATCAGCCTTGAATTGACAATGGACTCCTCAACCAAATAAAAGCACCACTTGTATCCTATCTTGTTCAGTCTGTCTTTTTGCTCGTAGAATCTTCCGTCTTTGATACTACTGCACAGATCATCGATCCTCTTTCTTTCTATTATTGCATTCAGGAATACCTCTCTGTTTGTTGCTTTGTGTCTGGCAATCCATATGAAATCACCTATGCTCAGTTGCCTGACCTCACATTTAATGCCCTTTTTTTGCAATTCTTGCACGAAGAAGTTTCTGTCATCAGTCCCCCTGATCTCTCTGTTGTCTATGAGAAGAATCACATCATAAGAATCATAATCCCAAAGCTCATACATTATGTTGTTGAAGTTGGCTGTTTCAACTTGTTCCGTGTTTGTAGTAAAAGATCTTCTCTCAATTTTTGTTCCTGTAATTCCTGAGTTATGTGCTGACGATAAAATTCTGTGGGGTTCCGTCTCCTGAAGAAAGAAGCTCTTGTTGAAAGAGTTGTTTATGGAAGTGTTCGAGGATATTGAAGTGTTCATTCTTTGTATGTTTTCTTTTTCCAGCAGATCACTAAGAGTTTTTGAATTTGTGACTTTCAAAGGACTTTTTTGTTTCTTTTGACTTGAGACCTCATTGGAGGTTTCTGGTGTTTCATAATTTTGAGAGCCTGGGGCAAAGGACAAAGATGATAGACTGAAGAACAATTCATTGTTCACATCCAAGTTCTCTTCGTCAATCTTTTCTCTATAAAGTTCATTCCACTTTGCTCTCCACTTGGTTTCAAACAAGGGACCAGTTCTATCAAATACAATGCTGTTGATTTTCTTCAAAGTTGCTGCCAAAACAAGACCTTCTGTGGTCAACCCAAACCTTGATGGCTTGGACTTGCCGTTGAGAATCTCAACAAGATTTTTCGACAAAAGGGTTTTCACAGACGACCATGCGGAATAAAACTCAGCCGTGGAAGAGTTTGTTATAAATGAAGAGTCACAGTAAGCAGAAGCATAATCGATGATCTGGTCCTTGACCATAGAGTTGGAGTAGGTGAAGTAGCATTCCAGCAATGCTAGGATGATTGCATAGGCGCCTGATCTCCTTTTGGGCAGATATTGTTTCTTTGCAGCCACTTTTTTCTTTTTTGCTGCTGGTTGCTTAGTCGCATCAGCCTTTCTTTTGGTTGCAGCTGGCTTTTCAATGTCTGTTTGTGTAGATGCTGGGCCTCTCTTTTGATTTTCTCTTAAATATTCTTCTGTTTTGCCATTCACAACTCTGGGCAGGGCACCGCTATCCTTAAAGTGCTTGATCAAAGCATTCAAAATATGGCTGCCAATCCCAGAGACCTTTGGGAGATCGTATAACGACTGTAAAGACTCTGCTGGGAACTGTTGAACTGATACTATTGCCTTTGCATACGGCAGTGTGTACTGGTCTGAATTCTGATGCTTTTTTGAAACCTCTTTTTTGACAACATTCAAGGCATTGACTATTTCGTTTTTCAACTCATCAGGGCTAATGGACATTTCTCTTTGTGGTGTGGGTTTTGTTGTTTTTAGACTTTCTCAAAGATGAGTAAAAACATATTGTGGAAAACATGATGCGTTTATTGTGTTACGAGAGAACTTGACGCGTTTTTTGGGATGATGGGGTATATCCGATAAATGCTTATATCCGATAAAGGAATGCTGACAAGAAAAAAGCCGTATTACGGTGATTGGTGACATATTCAGCCAGTAGAGTGCTGTGGATATCAGCCCCTTTTGCTTTTCTAATGCTGCCAAGAGCAGTATAAGTACAACCTTGTCTGTGAGTATATGTGGTAGTTATATATCTTTATCACTGTTCCCCTTTCAGTACAAATATCTGGATTCATCAAACCAAAAAAAATCTTGGGAAAAAATGCTCACTTCTGTTTTTTTGTCACCGATGATTTCATTCAATTCTTTTCTTTTTTTAAAAAAAAAAAAACTTATATGGTACTCAACGTAATTTGCAACTGATGCTCCAAGCTTGTTTTTTTAATCTGTGCCCAATCCCCAAAACAACCAGCACCGTCTTTGACAACACATACCAAACAAATTATAAATTGCCTTTAAACACATATCTAAGAAATGAACACACAGCTACGACACCTCTTCAAAGATACGACTTTGTTCACAGTTCCCCCGCCGACGAAAGACGATACTGTCCTCACTGAAAGACCGGCTATACAGGAAATATTCAACGGCAGCCTTGTGATCAAGGAGTTCCTCACGACCCCCGACAGCACCGGCAGCACTGAGGAGGACGAGATAAGCTACTCAATGTCCATGCCACGGTCATCGCTTGTGTTTGAGTTTGTCTACGATCTCGACACCAGTTCTCCCATCGAGTTCTGCCAGTCAAATGTTATAGACAACCTGCACAAGTTCCAGGAGTTCATCAGGGAGTCCGAGGGAGGGGCTCTTCTGTACGACATCATGGTGGAGATCATGCACATGCGCATTCCGCTGACCCTGAAAATCAACGACGAGCTTGAAAACAGAAGGCTGAAGGATCTGCTGGTAAGATTGAAAGACGAGTTCGAGCTCATAGAAGACATGTACTACATGTGAGTGTAACAATAGAGCTGTAACAATAAAGCTGCGGTAACAAACACAGCAGCAGTAATAATAAAACGATGACTTCTTTATTTCTTTTTTAAATCCTTAAAGAAAAGTAAAACTATATATCTATGATGTCTATGTACATGTAATTAACAATGCTTGTGATAGGGGGCCATTTTTTTTATTTTTTTTTTCTGCTAAAAAATAATAATTCTCTTTCTATCGTGCTTATAAGTGTCTAACATTGTGTTTGTTGAATAGATCAGTGATTGCAGCTTCATCTTCCTTGTATGTGGCGTGGTCATCAAGCACCGGTTTCTTTGCTGGAGTGGAGTTGTCGATGTATTTCACAATGGACACAGGCAGGTTGACTAGTTCAGATGCCTTTGCGTATGTGGCTTGTCTGGCAAGCAGCTTCTTGCACTTCTGGACCTTCTCCTCACCCAGGAACAGTTTTGTTAGATCAGTTGGGATCGATGGGTTTTCTTCTTCATAATCACTGGTGCTCTTTATTACAGGAGCGTGTTTGAAGTCTATTTCATCTCTCTTTTTGTTTTCAATGTTATGTGGCAAGGAGTGGTACAGATCCTTTGAAATGTCGTTTTCAGCCAAGAAGGACTTTGGAATGACTTCGGAAAAAGTCAGACCATATGTGGATGATTCAGCAGGACTGTAGTATATACCGGCTGGCAAGGCTCTCATGGCCTTGATGATACCCTTTGGGTTGTGGGATGACTTTTCGTGGTTATATACATTTGGGGCACCGTACATGATGTCGTAGTCGTGGGACTTGTGCTGTGTCTTGTTTATGAAGTAGTCTGATAGTTTCAGTTTCTTATTGCTCCCATCCCTGGCTATTTGTGGTGTAGGCTTCAAAAGATTGATGTTTATAGGTTGCTTGTAAGGAGAAACAGCATTCAAAGCTCTGCTGGATAGTCTGACCATCTATTTGTGTATAATGATGCTGGGTTTTGTGAGTTGGTTTCGATATACTTATGTAGCTGTATACTCAGATAATGATTTTAATCTTCGTTCCTATTGGAAGAAACATATGAATTATTAGGTATGAAAATTTTTCTCTCTCTCTTTTTTTTTTTTTCTTACCGTGAGTTTTTTTTGCTGTTTTGGGACAGTTCATCTTTTAATATTATCAGTTTCCTCTTTTGGAAGTATGGCGTTATGGCTGGGTAACTTATGATTGTGTAGTGTTATATCCGATAAAGTTGTTAGTTTTTCTCTTTTGTTATCGCTGATTGACACGTGCCCCAGATTAAAATTCTCACTTGTTGTTTGTTTTTTCTCATTAGTTTTTTTGGGAAATGATCTGACACGTCTTCCCTTTAAAGATAATTTTGGACTGTTAATTGTTATCACATATATTTTACACTTATCTCTTAGTAAATTCTAATTGTGAATACTAAAAAATAAACTTATATAACCCAAAACACTGTTTTTTAAAACTAAACCCACAACATAGATTAGGAACCTGAAATGAGTCAGGGCAATATCATATCAGCTTCAACCACAGTTGATGAAGGCATCGAAGAGCTTAACAACATATCAGTATCACACAAATCATCGCTGGGTATAAAACAGCCGTACAACTCTACCTCCAACCCTGATGACTTCCATCAGTTGAACAACAAGGTTCCAGGAACCTTCCCCATGTTTGACACTGCAGGCAGCGAGTCAGAAAACATCGAGCTGAAAACAAACAAAAAGGGCATCATCCTCAATCCACAACCATCAGAACACACAAAGGACCCACTGAACTGGCCCCTGTGGAAAAAGGAGTTTGCATTATTGGCTCTGGGGCTCCACTGCTTTTTGGGTGGTGGTCAATCATCCATGCTGGCCTCAGGAGGTGCCCTTTTGAGAGCAGAATACAAACAGGACGCCACGAAGATCTCCTACCTGATTGGTCTTCTGATGATTGCCATGGGTGTGGGGTCCGTCTTTGCCTCGCCAACCTCAACCATCCTGGGCAAAAGAGTCGTTTACCTGATGGGTATTGTTGTATTCTTCTTTGGGTCCATTGGATGTGCTTTAAGTAAGTCATACGGGGCGCTTTTGGTTTGCAGAATCATCCAAGGGTTTGGGGTCTCAACCGTTGAGTCTCTTCCCTCAGCTACCATCTCGGAAATCTACTTCTCATACGAAAGAGCCTACAGAACAGGTATCTATACCTTTTTGCTGCTTGGAGGTAAGAATCTGCTGCCTATGATCAGTAGTTTCATATTCCAAAAAAAAGGAACTCACTGGCTGTTCTGGATTGTGTCGATTATTGCTGGTTTCAATTTCTTTACCCATTTATTGTTTGTTCCAGAGACTTTTTGGAACAGATCTCCTGTCCCTTCTCAGAGATCGGTTAAGGAATCGAAAATCGCCAGAAAAATGGGTTACTCCTTGCCTCACATGGAAGATGAAATAGAAGATGGCGAGGACTTGGCATCTCTGCAGTCCCACAATATCAACAACACAGAGGTGGAATTTGTTCCAAGAGACCCAGTAACCGGCAAAATTATAAAAAACATGAACGAAGTCGAAGGTGTTTTTGACTCATCCGACAACGAAGACGCCTCAGTCCACTCACCATCCACAGATGCAAACACCAACAACAGCTTGAGCAAGCTCAAATCCAGAAGACAGTCTGTGGCCAAGTCATTGGCTGAGTCTCACTTCACCACCGGACTGGCCATCTACAACGGTAAGATCTCTTCCCAGAAATGGAGCTTGGTGCTGATCAGACCCTTCATTCTGTACTCATTCCCGCACATCTGCTATGCTGCCTTTGTGTACTCGTTCTCTGTTGTCTGGCTTATTGTGATCAGTGAAGTCATTGCGGACATCTTCACTGACAAGGAAACATACAATTTCACAATCATTGAAACAGGTCTGGTGTACATTTCTCCGTTCATTGGCGGGTGTCTCGGATCATTGCTTGGAGGAAGAATCTCGGACTTTGTGGTAAGAAAGTGCAGTAGATGGAACAATGGTTTGTACGAGCCTGAATTCAGACTGTTTATGATTTTGCCTGCTGTGCTGACCACAACCATTGGACTCATGGGCTTCGGCTGGTCTGCGGAAAGACAGGACCACTGGATTGTTCCGGTAATATTCTTTGGGATTATGTCCTTTGGCTGTTCATTGGCATCAACCTCAGGCATCACCCTGGCCATCGATGCCCACAAGAGCTTTGCCCAGGAAGCACTGGTTACTTTCAATCTTTTGAAAAACGTGCTGGGTTTTGTTTTCTCTTTGTTCAACAACAAGTTCTGCGACAAAGCCGGCTTCAAGGATGTTTTCATCGTTTACGGATGCATTGAAATAGCTATTGGTCTGATGGCAATTCCACTGTACTTCTACGGTAAAAAACTAAGAAACTGGGTTGAAAACAGACACGCTATTGAGTTCACATACAAGCTTAAGACCAAGAAATGATTGCGTATACTTATATAATGGCATGTAACTTGCATTGCAATAAAACTAATAAAGGCAGTTAATACTGACATAGATAACCAAATTGCTTTTATGCCAAATCATGGGGTTTATTTTGCTGATCACGTGCATTTCTCTTTCTACAACTAATATTTTTTGCTTTCCCACTTGAATGGATCATTTTGTTCTTCTTTTTTTTTTTCAGAGACGATCTCTAACTAACACCTCTATAAGGAATCACCAAACCACACAGATACATCTGTACTAAATATATAGCAAAAAAGGATGTCTTCTATTATCAATCAACAGCCATCGAGCATCAGATCCTTGCGTCAGCAGAAAGAAGACGCAAAGGTTGAGGAAATGATCAAAGACCTGCTGAGATTCGTAGTCAGAGCGTTCTTTTCCTCGCCATACATCCTGGTCCTTGACTGTATCCTATTCCACTCTGTCTTGGCCGAGGAGGACATATCGCACTTGCTTGGACTGAAAAGACCTGATGTCAGATCTCTGTGTGCAAAGCTGATTGAGGAAAGACTGCTGTCGTCCCACTCCCAGCCTGAGTTCCAAGCAGGTACCAAGGGTGTCAGAAGATACTACTACTTCATCAAGTACCCAGAAGCCATTGATGCCATCAAGTGGAAAGTCCACCAGCTGGTCACCAAGCTGAAGCTGGACTTGCAGGAGAACTCGAAGCCACAGGGATACATGTGTCCTACCTGTAATACTAAGTACTCGCAACTGGATGCGGTATCCTTGCTGAACTACGACAGAACCCAATTCATGTGTTCGTTATGTGACGAACCTTTGGTTGAGGATGATTCAAGTAAATTGGCCCAGGTGAAACAACAGAACTTATCCAGACTAATGGTCCAGCTTGAACCAATCATCACATACCTGAAGAAAATCGATGATTCCAAGGTCGAAGAAAACACCTTTGAGCTGGCCTTGACCAAGTTGATACCACCGCAGAACAACACACAAGCCTACTACAGCATCAATGCCAAGCAGAAGAGAAGACAAGACTTCGTTATCCAGAAGCTGAGGGAACAGACCCTATCACAAGCAGCCCAGCAGGCCCTGGCCCAGTCAGGTGCGGACTTACAAGCACAGGCAAATGCTGTGAATGGTATCCTAAACAATGCCAACTCCAGAAAGGCTGGTTCAAACTCCCAAGCCACCCTGCACGTGAACATCACCACTGCATCTGATGAGAAGGCACAGAAGGAACTACAAATGAAGCAATACGAGGAGAAGATGAAGCACAACGCCCTTCCTGAGTGGCACGAGCAGAGTACGATTGGGAAGTCCCTGGGACATCTGCGTGACGAGGACGAGGGTGGAAACATGGCAACAAACCAAGCACACACAGGAAACGTCTACGAGGAGAGCAACAAGTCCGGATACAAGAACTCCGACTACGAAAAAAAGAAGCAGCAGAAGGAGCTGGACGAGTACTACGCCAAGCTTGCCCAGGAACAGAACGCCGACGAGGGCTCTGTGGATGCGCCATCAACAAATACTGCAACCAACGACGACGAGGCCTTCGAGGACATTGACGACTTCGGTGAGTTCGACTACGACGACGAAGCCTTCGCAGGCGAAAACGACCATGTGTTTGAGGGTTTGGATGATGACGACTTTGAAGATGAGGAGATGGTCGATGTGGAGGAGAGCAGCGCAGCCAAAGACAACACTGATGCTGCTCCGGCAGAGGCCAGTCCAGAGAAAAACGTTGAAGCAGAAGACATACCGGATGAGGAAAACGACGACGACTTTGAGTTCGAGGATGTATAGTTTTATATAGTTTGTGAGAATGAAAAATGACTGAAATTTGCACTAAAGAAGCAATAAAGTTTTGTTTACATTTAAGAGTTTGCTATACATATATATATTAAATTAAATATGTTGTAGTTTGTTTAAATGTGAAAAAATATGAGTTTTTAAAATTGTAAAGATTGTTAGTTGAGTCATGTGACCCAATGTAAACAAGTTTTTGCTTAAGGGGTAAGCATTGTTATCTCCGAGTTTAGACAACCATGCGCTGGTTTCCCTTTTCGTCCAAAAAAAAGAAAACAGGCGATGGACAAATGATCATCATGAACAAAAACTTTTCAATTTACATATTTCAATAAATCAGTTACAACATAACCGAACATATAGTGCGATGGAGAATCAATCAATTAACTGGAAGCAAGTCACTGCCATTGTGGCTGCTACTCTGCTACTGAAAAAAGGTGCCGAGCTAGCCATGCCTAGCGTGGCCTCGTTCTTTTCAGCCAAAGCCTCCTCAGCAGACGAGCATGACGAAGATATGGAGAGAGATCTGGAATTGATCAAGAAATCCAAAAGAAGCAAGACCTACGACAATGATCTGTTCCGTGAGCAACTTGCCAGAAACTACGCCTTCTTGGGAGAAGAAGGGATGGAGAAAATCAAAAACACATCAGTCGTAGTCTGTGGTGTTGGTGGTGTTGGGTCCGCTGTGGTCACATACCTGATCAGATCCGGGATCCACAAGCTGAAGATCATAGACTTTGACCAAGTTTCCCTGTCCTCCTTGAACAGACACTCCTGCGCCACTCTGAAGGATGTTGGTAAGCCAAAGGTCCAGGTCCTGAAGGACCACATGCTGGAGATAGCTCCGTGGTGTGAAATCGAACTGGCCAATGAACTCTGGACCTTGCCGGATGCCGACAGATTGCTGGCATTTGAAAACGGCGACAAACCAGACTGGGTTGTGGACTGCATAGACAACATCGAAACCAAAGTCGACTTGTTGGAGTACCTGCACAAAAACGACATCAAGATGATCTCGTCGATGGGTGCTGCCACCAAGTCCGATCCTACAAGAATCAATGTCGGCGACATCTCCAACACTGAGGAAGATGGCCTGGCCAGGGCATGCAGAAGAAAATTGAAGAAGAGAGGTGTTCTGGACAACATTCCAGTTGTTTTCTCATCTGAGAAGCCAGACCCTAACAAGGCCCAGTTGATGCCTTTGTCCGAGGAAGAGTTTGCCAAGGGTAACGTCGACCAGTTGTCTGCTTTGCAGAACTTCAGAGTCAGAATATTGCCTGTTTTGGGAACCATGCCGTCTGTGTTTGGGTTGACCATAACCACATGGATGCTGTGTACCATTGCCGGATACCCAGTTGAGCCAATCGTTGGTAAGAATAGAATGAAGATCTACGACAGCTTGCTGCAGCCACTGGCTGGACAGAACCTGAGACTTGGAGGGGAGTCTGAAAGAATTCCTATTTCCAAAAACGACATTGGATACATTGTTGAGGAAGTCTTCAGAGGAAAGTCTGTTGTCAGTGGTGAGTCCACCAGACTGCAATTGAGCAGATGGGACATCAACAAGCCATTGAGCTTGCAAAATACCGTACTACTGACCAAGAGTGAAGCCAAGACTCACGAAGATAAGCACTTGAAGGGAGGTGAAAGATTGGAAGACCTATACAGCAAGGATATTCTTGATCTTGTAGCCAAGAGATTCGAAGAGGAAAAGTGGTACTCCACCTTCAGATAAAGTCTGTGTGATGACAAAAAACGATAATAAATACAATATTTTTTTTTAAAAATAAAATTTTATATATGGAGCAGCCACTTCATTTGCTCGTAAATATAGAAACTGCAAGCTACCATGGGCATGACCTTGATGTAGCCGATACTCAACCCCACGTAGAAGCCCTTGAAGCCCTGTTCTTTATAGATCAGCTTAGCCATCGACATGCAGTTCAGCTTGGCGATTTTGGTGACTTGCAAACGTCTTCTGATGATTTCAAATGGGTAGGCTGCTGTTTGGGAGAGCATGCCCGCGAGACCTCCGGAAGCCAGCTCTGCCCAGGTATTCAGAAGAACCTGTCCGTTTTCCTTTTTTCTATAAACAGCAACTTCCCTGAACAGAGGGCTCTTGAAGATGTCATGCATGGCGTCGTGGGCAAAGAACGCCACACCCGCATACGGAATCATCCCGTACATGGTTGGCATGAATCCCTTGTAGAAGTTCCGTATGCCCTTTTTGCTGTCCACAAAGTCCGAGCTGTTGTAGATGTTCTTTATGAGCGGGATGATGCGCGCATCCTTTCTGTGTGTGATGTAGGCCATCTTCACTCTCACCAGGTCCAGTGGGTAAGTCACGAATACACTTGAAAGACCAGCTAGCGACCCACTGACAAGACGCCTGAAGTGGGTTTCGTATTCTTGACTAGGAATGAAGAAGTTTCTCAGTTGCTCATACGTGATGAACTTTATGCCTGCATATGGAAATATCCTCACAAGCGTGGCCGAGTGGCCCTGGTAGAAGCCCCTCACACCGTCCACGAGGGAGATGTGGTGGAAGGCCTTCAAAAGGCCGTTCATCGACCCCCTGTACTTCAAAAAGTGCGGGTTTCCTGTTTGGAACAAGATCTTTATTCTATCTAATGGAGCAATCAGACTCTTGGCACAAATACCAGCCACACCGCCCGCCAGCCCTGATTTGAGCACATACTCAACAGATGCTTTGTCGACTTGTGAGGCGTTCTTCACGCTTATGTTGGAGTTAGGGAGGTTGCCGTTGCTGTCTATGCCGTGCTGTATAAGATCAGGATCGTGCAGGTTTGACTTGTTTATGTGGCTGGGAAGGGCCTTGTCGCTTTGGGTCTGCGTGAGGTTATTGAGGAAAGGGATGATGTTTTCGTTGTTGTATGTAACCTTTATGGGGGTATTCGACTTCTTCTCATTGAGGTCTTTATTGCTGTCCATGCTGGTATGCTATTAGTTTGCTGAAGCTTATCACTGAGCTCTGTGGTAGTGGTTTAAAGAGAAAGAGAGAGTGTTTGTTGGGTCTTTTCCTTCCACTAGACATTTTCTCCACACAGAAATCAAAATAACCAAAAAAACTAAAAAAAAAAGCAATTCCCACAAGGGAGAAGTTGCGTTCAGCAGCCAAAAAAATGTGGAAAAAAAAATTGCCGCAAATAATCACTTTGCGGAGTCATCACTCTCGAACCATTTCCGCATAATTTAAAAAAAACAAGAAAGCTATCTTCTTCATACAGATGTATTTTACAATTGCTATATAGGGATCACTCCTCTGGGTCTTCTAAACCCTGGACAGGCACACTCCGCCCCTCGTAGTACCGCTCTCTCAAAACGTCCAGTCTTTCCTGCTCGACAACCAACTTCGCCTCAGTCTTTTTCACGCGGTAGAACTGGTAGACGCTCTGGATAATTAATAGCCCTCCGGATATGAACAAAACGATCGCCAGCAGCTTCATGAACGTCACGTTTCTTGTGTGGTCGTACATCTCCTCGCTCCCACGCGATAGGGTGCTTTCAAACGTATCGGTCTTGACAAACTCCGCCGTGTCCGTGTGCGTGTACTGGTTCAAGTTGCCAGCTTCAATATTCTTTATGACCGCATCAATGCCAGTCTCCAAGCTTTTCTTTTCAAGTGTCTTTGTTGGTAGTGTGTATTCAGATGAGTAGTGTGTCTCCATGTACTTCTTGAAGTCGTCGATCAGGTTCTCCTGCTCGTTCTTCTTGTTCTCCATCATGCTCTTGTCGCTTTCGTCTATAACACTCAGCGACCCTGAGTCCAAGCCCTTGAAGAACACATCCAAGTCGTGGTTCAGAGGGTCCAGGGACTGCAATCTCGAGATATCCTTGCCCTTGCCCACTTTGTTGCTCACATTATTCGGCATGGTGTTAAGACCCAGGAAAACAAAGGTTATCCCCAATCCACACCTTGACCCTTCCTTGGCTGCGTGGGATGTGTGTAGTATGTACGACAACAGGAACCCAAAGAACTGGAAGGATGCAGACACTATGCAGTTCCAAACGAAGTTTACAATGGACCCAGCAGGGAGCCCGTTCACGCAGACCTCGTCGTAGTACAGAGAGCCCTCCGGCGAGAGGTCCCAGTACGAAGGGACAGTATCGTTGTGGGCCTCCTCGTAGGAAGGCGGCTTGTCGTTGTGTTCTGTTTCTCCGTCGTCTATTCTCCCGTTCCCATGCACAGGAGGCGGGGCGTTGCCCGCTAGCTGCTCATAGAGCTGGTTTATGTTGTAAACACTCGGGAACCCTTGCTGGGCTGCTGTGCTATCAGAGTAGACAATTCCGGCGTTGTCTTGTGGTGGGTTTGAACTGAAAAGATGGTCACCAGTGGGCACTAGTGTTTCCTGGTTTTGGAGCTGCTGGTGGAACAGGTTGAGGAGTCTTTCTCTTCTGTCAAAGGACGACTCTGGTTTGGCAGATAAGTTCGAGAAGACCCCATCATTGGTATCGTCCACAACAACGCTCTGGCTCTCCGGCTGGTCTGCGCTGCTTGAGGCGTCGTTGCTCTGCTCGCTGCTGCCAGTGTTCATCCTCTTGTAGTGGAATACCCTGTCGAGGACATTAAAGTACTCGCTCATTCTGTAGAACTGCTGTCTGAGAGGCGAGCTTTGAGATGGAGTCACCAGCAGCGGGTCTGTGTTTCTTTGTGTTTCTGATGTGAAGGCGCTGTTGTCCTGTAGTTCCAAGTCGTTGTTGGACATATCAGTGTCCTGAACCATTTACTATATCTGTTTGCTTTGGGGGTGTTTGTGCTACTCCAAACTAAACACTTGTGTGTGTGTATTGCCAGAAACTCATTATTATATAAGAAAAAAAAAAAAATATTAAAAAAAAAAAACACGCAAAAAAAACAGCAGTGTTAAGGTTCGTTCTTTGGGGGGAATGGCTCACGGCACTCCCGGATAAACGATTACCTGAAAACGGGTGTAGCGCACAAAATGGGATTAGCATAACAAATGAGGGGGATGGCCACTGACCTTATCCCACCCAACAGCAAACGCTGTTCCTTATATATTCAAGGTCTTCAGGTAGTTGATCGATCTGATCTTGTTCACCTTCACCTTCATCACCAGCCTGCTGCCCTCCTCAGACAGCACCTTCTCGTCGATGAAGCACTTCTGCGCCTGGTACTTGATGCTCTTCCGGATCTTGTACTTGTTGATGTCGGTGTTTCTTCGGTCGCTTATCTCGCCTGTCAGGAACCTCTTGCTGCAGTAGCTGCTGTTGTTGACAAGCTTCCCTTCAAGCACATTCATCAGACGTCCTTTGTTTACCTCAGCTTTGTACAGCTCGCCTATGTCCTTGTAGCTCAGGTTGCCAAACAACTTGCCAATGAGGCTCATTTCCTCGCTCACGTTGTAGTCACTCATTACTTTCGGAATGTCATCAAAGGTCATGGTAACAAACTTGTCGGATTTCTTGATCAGATTCACAAGCTCTTGCAGGCTGTCTAGCTTTTTGTTGCTCAGCAGCTCGTCCTCCTTGAGCAGGCTTTGGTTGAAGTTGCGCTCATACTCTATCATCTTCTCCTTCAGTTTCTTGTTTTTCATGTAGTCCTTGTTCTTTTGTATCATGTAGATATCCTGATCTCCCACATCGTCCTCTAGCTCATCCTCCAGATCGTCGTTCTTCACGCCTTCGTAGTAGTTGATCTTCTTCTCTGTTCTTCTGCTTGAGTACTTCACAGAAGTGTCCTTTTCCAATCCGCTTTCACTCGGATCTCCTTCTGCGGATTTCATATCAGCAAGATGTGAGTGGCTCAAGGAAACAGAGCCCATCCGTGAGGTATTCATGCTGTCGTTTTCCAGCTGAATGCTGGTATCATCGGATTTCACCTTACTCATTGGTTCTCCAAGGGCATCGCTCTTCAGGGCAATGTCACCTGAGTAGTTGTTATTTTTCAAAAAGGCATTCAAAAACTCAATGCTGTCTTCTTGCTTAACCACATCCTCCATTCTCAAGTCATCAAGCCCGTGATTGGTCAAGGTCACAATAGAAGGACTAAAAGTCTTTGTATCGACGATGTTTCTGAAAATATCAAGTTCAGCACTGTTTTCTTGGAGCAGAGTGTTTGGTATGAATACATTCTGCAACAGAGCATTTGTAACTTCACCTCTCAAATGCGAGCTGTTTCCTTGCAACATTAGCATCTTCAGGTAGCTTTGTTCCTGTTCCAATATCCCAAACTCAATGTTTTTGATCAACTCAGGATCCAGCTCGAGCTCGTCACCAAGGACTTCGGCAAACTCACCAGCATCGTTCAAGGGGTTCAGAATATCCCATTCAAAAACATCCTTGAACACAACATTCCGGTGTAATACATTCAGTTTGATGGCAATTTTCAACTCCCTCTTCTCATTACCAGCGGTCTTGAACAGCTCGGGCTTTTGGTACGTCAGAATCTGTAAAATAATCTTGTCAGTTATCAACTCGTGGATATAGTGTTCGTTCACACTGTCGTTGAGGTTGTCCTTCAAAAGATCGTAGTCCTTGACCAACTCCTCAACAAAGGACTTTACCCTGTTGAAGCTGTCGTTTCCATCAATCAAAAAGGTATCTCTCAGATCAAACCCGTGGTTCTCAATGTCAAACTCAAGTCTTATAGGAACCAGCATCTTCTTTTTGGCCTTAGTAGCACTCTCCTTTAATTGGTAGAATCCCAAGTGCTCGTCCAGAAAGCTGTGTTTGATCACATCAACATGTCTGTCGACCGGCTGGGTGCTTGCCCGCTTCTTCAGTTCAGTCAGGTACGTCAGCTCCTTCTGTATTCTCAAGTCGTTTTCTCTCTCGGTGAATCCATACTCCGACAGTCTTTCATCCTCGCCCTTGGCCTTGTCTCCTTTGTACACACCGGAGTTCTTCATAAACATCTTGTCCTTGTATATCATTCGTTCGTACATGATCAGCTCCACAGGGATTTTGTGTCTGAGCTCAGGTCTTTGTGCATTGACAAGCTTGGTATGCTCAAACAAGTCTTCCTTGATCGTCTTTGGCGGATCCACATAGACAACCTCAAACTCAGGCAGGTCTGGCATCTTCGGTAACTTCTTGAGTATTTCGATTCTTTCCTCATTGTTGAACATGTGCTCATTAACGGGGTTTGGCAAGTGCACCTCATTTTGCACCGGCTGTACGCTTTGTCTGTGGACAAGTGGGGTTTGGATGCCCGGAGGCCCAGTGGATGTTGGGGAGTACTGGATGCTTCCGTGGGGTCTCCCACCGCTGGGTGGGCCATTCATCATCCGGTTGTACTGTGTTGGCGATGGGTTTTGGTACGGCGAGTTCTTCATTCGCGCGTCCATCGACATGCCACTCATGGGCGTGCCCACGCTCTGCTGCTGGAGCTGTTGGAGCTGCTGCATCTGCGCAGCCATCTTTTCCTTGTTCTTGTTGAACTCACGCACCTTGCCAACCATGGTGATGATCTGCTGCTGCCCCGATTGCATCGATTGGAACTTCATTTTCTTTTCCTCAGGCGGTAGAACAGAAAACAGGTCATACAGTCTGTTCATTCCCGCCAGCTGCTGGGGTTGCAGGGACTTCAGAAATGATTCGATCTGGGCTATTTGCGCCTTCACTTGTTCGTATTGCGCTTGCTGCTCCTTGAAGTTGTTCATGTTGACGGTCTTCTGGTTCCCCATGTTACCGGCGTTGTTGTTGCTCATGTAGCCGTTTTCTTTGAGCAAGGACTTGTGCTTCTCGTCTATGACCTTCAGGTACTTTTCACTTAGTTTGCTGCTGACGTGAGGTGGAATAAAAAAATCAGGTGTCCCCAGTTTCGACATGTCAACCTGTCTGAAGATCTCAATGTCCGGGGAGCCCACATCGTCATGTCTTATATCTAGCTGATTGTTCATTGAGCTGTTTACCTAAGTGGAATGTAAAGAAATGGGGGGTTGTTTTTGGTTACGCATCTGATTCTTTTCAAAAAACATTGATAAACATGAAGGATTAAAGCGAGAAAAGCTACACAGTTAGAAAATTCCTCAGGGTAAAAAAAAAAAAAAAAACAGCACAAAATTTTTTAGTCACGTGTGAATCATACAATTCATTTACAAAATATTAAATTTTAGGAATTTTCAAATTCATCTTCATATATAAGCAACTATGATCTGTAGTCACCGTTAATTGTGACGTACTCATGGGTTAGGTCACAGGTCCAGAAGTTACATTCCTCACTACCTGTGTTCAACTCGACAACGATCTCCAGATCGCTCAATGCTAGAATTTCAGAGGCTCTGGCTTCATCAACATCCAGGTTTGGAACACCGTTGATCAGTAGTGGCAGCTCGCTTGGAGATGAGCCATCAGTGGCTACAAACTTGACATTTAATTTATTTTCATCTAGGGAGTCGTAGTTTTCTGTCTTTGAGTACCCAACTGCACATAGGATTCTGCCCCAGTTGGCATCTTCACCATACAAGGCGGTTTTGACCAAGGAGGAGTTGGATATGGTTTCGGCAATGATCTTGGCATCTTCAAAGGTCTTGGATTTGGTGACTTTGACGGTGACAAATTTAGTGGCACCCTCACCATCTCTGACAACGAGCTGAGCAAGTTGTTGGGCAAATGAAGTGACGTGCTTGCTGACGTCTTCGAAGTCAGGGCTATCAATGTCGATGGTCTCAGTATCAACAGCACCGTTGGCAATCATGCAGATTGTGTCATTGGTGCTCATGTCACCGTCTACGGAAATACAGTTGAATGATCTTTCACCAGCAAAAGACAATATCTTCTTGATTCCTCTTGGAGAAATTGGCAAGTCAGTGACCACATAACCAAGCAAAGTAGCCATGTTTGGACAAATCATACCAGCACCCTTGGCAATACCTGTTAGTGTATAGACTTTTCCGTTCTTTAGCTTGAACTGAGAAGTGACAAGCTTTGGGAAGGTATCGGTTGTACAGATGGACTTGGCGATGTTCAGCCAGTCCTCAAACCCGCTTCCAAATTTAATGTCCTTGATACCTTTGGAGATTTTATCCATTTGCAGTCTTTGTCCAATGACTCCGGTTGACATGATCAAAGTTTGGTTGTCAAGACTCAGCTTTTCATTGACCAACTCACACATCTTCTCAGCATCTTTCATACCAACCTCACCGGTCATGGAGTTGGCGCACCCAGAGTTTACAACAATGGCATTGATGCCTTCAAAGTTGTTGCTTTCTAGAACTTCCTTGGATTTGAGAACAGGAGCTGCCTTGAATCTATTGGTTGTAAAGACAGCACTGGATGTGGATTTTCTGGATTGGTTCTTGTTTACTATGATACCCAAGTCTAAGTTTCCGTTTTTCTTAACACCTGTGGCCAAAGACCCAACTTCAAACTGTTTTGGGAACACACCGGTTTTTGGTACGTACAATGCGTACTTGTCGATAGGAGCTTTTGCTTTCAGCAGATTAGAGGTGAATCTCATATTGATTTCTATGTATAAATTGTTTGTGGGTTTTATCCCAGACTTTCTCCCCTTTTTGTAACTATTTACCTTTCTCAAAGACTAAGTGAAGGTGTTGTAACTTGTTTAAGTTTCAAGTTTTTTTTATATATGTGATCTCTCAAATTTTTGTTGCCTATTAACAAAAAAAAAACCAGCACACGCTTATCACAGTAGCAATCGGCAAGTCTAGCCGATAATTAAAGAAAAAAAACGACTATGAAAAATTTACAAGTTTGAATTTTTAAAATGTATATAACCTCTACTTGAACTTTCTAACACCCATGGCAACTTCCTGCAGCCACTCCAACTCAATTCTAGACACATTTCTTGCAAAACCCTTGGAGGTGAACACATACTCTGTGTACATAATACCTGGATTGTCTTTCTTTGAGAACATCATGGAGGAGGGATGTATGGATATTGGCTCACCGGTTGTGGTTGTTCTATAAGACCTATCAGGCATACCTATGGCGGTGTTTTTCACAAACCCATACAGGAAACACTTAAGAACAGATTCAACATCTATCTTTTTATCATTGGTTTCTATAAAGTCATCATCCTCGTCCTCTTCGGCTGTAGGCTTGCTTTCTTGATTTTTAAACTTCTCGTTCTTTTCTACATTGGCATCAATCTTCTTCAAGTAATCCTTCAATTGTTTTCTGATTTTTATTACATTTTGGAAACCTCTGTATGTTATGCTCATTTCCTGGCACCATTGTTTCTGTTCAGGAACAGAGTCTAGCCCAACAAAAATATCATAGAACTCCTTCAACATGATAAGATCTCCGTGTCTTCTCCCTAAAGTAGCGCTCTGGTACCTTTTTTCATTGACGACATCTCTTATATCTGGATTTGGATTCAGAAGTAAGTTCTCAACACTCAAACAAGCCACGATGTCCAGGACTGTAGAAATACAATTTCTTTCCATGGCTTCCAGTAAGACATTACTCAGGTGTGGAGCCAGAGGCAGCAAGGCCATCTTTTCACCCTTTTCTGTCAGTTCTCCGCTGTCATTCAATGCACCTAAGCTGTACAGCTCTTCTAAACCAATGACTATAGCGTTCTTGCCTGGAGATTCCAACCAAGACCAGTTCAGTATGTCTTTCACACCGACTTTTTTCAAAATCAACAAAGGATTGGAAATATCACATCTTATAATTTCGGACTCAGATTGGAGAGGCAGGTTCTGGAAGTCGTTTTCCTTGAACAGTCTGAAACACTTACCCTCGCTCTCTCTACCCGCTCTACCGGATCTTTGCTGACAAGAAGCTCTGGATACAGGAACAGTAAGCAAAGTGGACAGCCCCAGTTCGTGTCTCCATATTTTGACCTTTCTCAAACCAGAGTCAACAACGTACTTGACACCGGGAATTGTAACAGATGTTTCCGCTATGTTTGTAGATAAGATAATCTTTCTTTGGAACTTGTTGCTGTTCAACTTGTTGAATACCAGTAATTGTTTGGCTGGCGTCAATGCTGCATACAGAGGAAGCGGAACAATTTCAGGGATTTTCAACTTCTGCTTTATGTAGCTGTCTTTAAGTATAGGGCTGATTTTCTGCAGAATTGCCACAGCCTTATCGATTTCTTCTTGACCCGGCAAGAAACACAAAATGTCTCCTCCAAAAGGCTCGCTGCTGTTGACCTGTATGACTGATCTGATCATGGACTCAACAATATCCGTTTGGTCTTCAGAGTCCTTGTGCGACAAATGGAAACTCTCTACGGGATATGTTCTACCCTTAACAAACAGAATGGGAGCATTGTTGAAGAACTTGCTGAACTTGTCAGCTTGTAAAGTTGCAGACATCACAATGACTTTAAGATCGTTTTTTCTAGGACCTTCCAATAACTCCTTTATGAATCCCAGTAGCAAGTCAGTTAAGATGGTTCTTTCATGGGCCTCATCAATGATTAAATACTCATATTGTGTCAGGTTTTTATCCATCATCAGCTCTCTCAGTAACATACCATCAGTCAAGTACTTCAGCTTTGTTTTTTTGTCGTTTGTTCTGTTATCAAATCTTACACTGTAACCAACTTCATCACCAATGATACATCCATATTCTGCAGCTACTCTTCCGGCTAACGAAATAGCAGCAACTCTTCTAGGTTGTGTGACGGCTATTCTTTTACCCTTGTTTACAGTATCTATGAGGAATTGTGGAATTTGTGTGGACTTACCGGAACCTGTCTCACCAATCAATACTGTTACTTGATTTTTGTTTACATAGCTCATAATTTCGTCCTTGTTCTGATAGACAGGCAGTCTTTTTCTTTGCTTCTCTAAAATCTCTTCAGCCCTGTCTTTTAGATCTCTTTTGGTCAGTTTTTGATATGCAGGCTTAGAATCTTCTGTTTGTACTAGGTTGTCCAAGAATTCGTCTTCATTTTCGTCATCATCAAAGTCTTTGAAGATCACTGGTTTTTTCTTATCATTTTGATGCTGTTTGAGCTTGTTTCTGAACGGATTGACTGATTTTTTCTTCTTTTGATTTTTAGAAGAAGAATGACTCACAGATGTAGCCATTTTATTTAATTAGATGTTGTTTGGGCTTTGAGACCACCTTTTTTCTGATGATTATCAAATACACAATTTGCACTTTTCATTTCAATATTTTAGAATAAAAAAAGTTGAAAAATTTCAGAGATGATCAAAAGAGCAAAAAATAAAAAAAAAAAATACATGGAAAAAAAGAAATTCAGACACGTGACAGAGATGCACCAGCTCCAAACGTTCAACAATCGTTATCGAAAGAAAGACAATTATGAGCAAAATAATAAAACAGACCAACAACTTCTTTTAGAACAAGCAAAGAACAAAAAAATTGTCCTCAAGGTAATAAAAATGACCGGTATCTTTTATCTGAACATAGTCATTTTTACAGCAGCATTCATATTTCACCTTTTTGTGTGTTTATCCACACGCTTGATGACCCATAACTCATTTTTTAAATTAGCCAGAATATCTGACATATCATACAGCATGCTTAATTACTGCATACATCACAATGCCACAGTGACATGCTCCAAAAACAAGCTTGGCTACGACAATACCCTGTTTCTCCATACGAAGCAGCCAGATTACTTGTCATTACTGGTGAGCGAGATATCGCTTGTCGATACACAAACTTTATACAGCAGCATAAAATTGGGTGTTCTGCAAGTGGAAGATGAACACTTGGCTCAGCTCTCTATGAAAGATTTCATCAAATTTTCTTCAGATGTGAACGTATTTTCATACAACAAGTACAAAACTTTCTTGGAAACCCCAGCAAACAACAGCTTCTCAACACTGCTGATTTTCCATTTGATAACATGCATTCTTTGTGCTTTGGCGTGCATTGCACTGGTAGTACTAAGGCAGAAACTGAAAAATGGAAATATAATATTGTTTAAACAGCCGAAAAGAGACCATGACGTGACATACAGCAAAAATATCAGTACATTTTTAAACACCTATTTGGTTACAAGGGTTGCAGCATCTGTGTCAGCGACGACGTCGGTTATCGTTGATTTTGGGCTCTTTGCACCATATTTGTCTTCATTAGGAACACTGACAGCTGTTTCATCGATATTACTGATGGTGCTTCAACTTTGCTCAATAAGGTACTTCATGAAGCTGAGCAAGGCCATCGAGTCTGGATACATCGCTGCTTAAATCCGACAACATTAAGCGTGTCTTTTAGTTTTTCAAACAGTCACAAATAAAGCTAGCAATAATGATATCATTGCTTGAGCATTTCTCCAATTCTATATAGATCTTTTTTGCTATTTATTCTGCATACTCATCAGCAACAGCGATTGTATATTTCAATACCTTTTTTTTCTTTACATTACCAAAAATTGACTTCTAAGCTCATTTCTTAAATTGGTGGGAGGACAAAAAAAAAAAATACAGCGCATGCTGATCTTTCGATCCACACCAAAAAACAGAACCAATATAAAAGGAACACATAGAAGCCCATTGACAATGTTCAGTATTGATTCTAAGAAGCTTACTGAGTTTGCTATTATAGCAGGTACAGCAGTCAGTTGCTACTACCTGATGACAATGCCATCTCCGGATGCCATCGGTGCCAACTTTGACAAGAAGGCGCAAGCCAAAAGTGACCACAACGTCAGAAGAATACTTGAGGACAACCCTGATTTGGCAAAGAACTTGAAAAACCTTAATACCTACGAGAAGAAGATATTAGCTGATGTTTTTATCCCCAACAGCAAAAGCACCAGATTCAAAGACATTGCTGGGATCGACGACATCCTGGAGGACTTGTATGAAAATGTCATCATTCCTTTGCAGGAGTTTGGTGTTGACAAGAAACAGCTGAACAATGACTTGAGGGAGAGATTTGGGCACCTTGTTGAAAGCGGTTTGTTGGAAGCTCCTAAGGGTGTTTTGCTCTACGGACCTCCAGGAACGGGGAAATCTCTAACAGCCAAGGCCGTAGCCACTGAATGTAACGCCGCATTCATCAACATTAGCATATCAACATTACTATCTTCATACTACGGGGAGTCCAGCAAGCTGGTCAAGGCTCTGTTTACTGTTGCTGACAGATTGAAGCCTTGTGTTATTTTCATCGATGAGATCGACTCTCTGTTCAAAACCAGAAGCGATACCGATCACGAGGTCACCTCCAAGATGAAGTCCGAGTTCTTGTCGTTGATAGATGGTTTGGAAACAGATGGTGGTATCTTGATGATGGGTGCCACCAACAGAAGAACAGACATTGATGAGGCCTTTTTGAGAAGAATGCCTAAACAATACAAAATAGGCCTGCCAGATAAAGAAGCCAGAGCAAAGATACTGTCGCTGTACATACAAAATGTGCCTTTAGAAAATGGCCTCTCTATTGAATTGATAGCAGAGAACACAAGTGGATTTTCAGGCTCTGATTTGAAGGAGATATGCAGAAATGCCATAAGCAATATGGTCAAAGAATATAGAAAGCTGCCTTCAGGCAAACACAAGGACATAAGGCCATTGACAGCTGAAGATTTTGGACTGAACACCATGCCCCATTTTTTAGATTAGGGCCTACTAATACCGTGGCCATTTCAATACTTGGATTGTGCTATGCTCTTTGTGTGTATATATTTGAATAGTCTCTGGTGAGCTTTCGATTGTTGTGTTATGTTACCCTACATGCACGTGATCGCCATAAGCTGACCAGAGCTTAATATTTTTTTCTTTTTCATTTTTTATTTTTTCGTTCATTTTTCATTTTTTTTCAGTAGTTGAAAAGTATTCACTGATGGTCCTTAGCAAACCAGAGATTATCTACAAGCTTTTTGAGTAAAGACTATAAAAACAACAACAACTTGAAATGCTGCTGAAATCATCAAGTAAGAAGGAAATTGCTCTCTTTAATAACACAGTTAAGCAATATTACAGCAGTGCCCAATATACAAGTGAATACTTGAACTACAATCCAAATGACATTTATAGCCCTTTCTATATCCCTACAGACAATCACTTGATTTCGGCGTACACGAAGAATTTCTACTACAGAAACCTGGCTGGAGGAAACCCTATTTTCCATGCCATGCTAAGAGATCCAAAAACACACAAGCCAAGTGGTTTCCAGGCAATGACGATCGACAATAGAACTATTCCAGCAACCATGCACGCTGTCAGTTACCCTAGATGGACTGCCAATTTGCAAGAATCTTTGATCAAGAAGAACTTTGTTGAAGTCAACGAAAAACTGGATGATACCCATGTCGACTATATTGATGTGACCAAAAACAAATTTATTGGTCAGCTGAATCTACATCCTTTCGTTGATGCTCCAATCACCGAGGAACTGATCGATAAGATCATTGCAAATTGTACTTCTAAGGGTCTGATTGCTGATGCATTTGATACTGACTCGTTCATTGATTTTTTTTTGTTTTTGGTCAAAGACAAGGACTTTTACTTGAAAAACCAACTAGCCATTCATAATTGTGTTTTGAAGCACTTGTTCAATGGTATCCCAGAGTCCACCAAGTTAAGTAACTTTTTTGTTTCATTTCTGAATCTTTTGTATCAAGAAAACATGATCAGCTTACACGAGAGCAATAAAGAATTCAATGCCATTATAACCCAGTTTTCAAACCAATACTATCAGAACCTTGCCAAGGTCAATATTGACGGACTTGGTATATCAAGCAATTTCTTATCTTTCATAATGGACTTCCATGTAAATATAGGCAATCACAAGAAAGCCTTCCACAGTCTGCAGCAGATAATGCACCACAACGGTTATTTGCCAAGAAGCAAGCACTTGGCCAACTACATAAGAAACATTAATGATCCAGCCATGTTATCCGGGGTCGTTTCGGTATTCAAGTTTGATACCGTTAACGAACAGGTCTACGAGGCTATAATCGACAAACTTGAGAGTTTTGACCAAATCAAGTTCATATTAGATATCAATCCTAGCTATATCGGGAACAACATCCATTTGTTGAACTCCCCGCTGAAGAAGATGTTTGAGCTGAGAGAAAAGTCAGCTGAAAACCTAAAAGCATACTCTGATTTTTTGAATTACGTTCTGAAGGCATTCAAGGTGCAGGAATTCATGCTATCTGAAAAAGACAACAAAACACTGTACTTGAACATATTGAAAGCTTTGAAACTGAGCGGTAACTACTACTTGATCAACAAGTATTTGAATAAATACAACCTGACAGAAGAAAAGAACCAGAGCTTGAAAAACAAAATAAAAAAAGTCATGAATACTAACCCATCAAGCACAGAGCTGTTCGAAACACAGGTGCTCCAAAACGGATTCATGGAAATTGTAAATGGAAAGTTAGATCTGTAAATAACACATTTTGGTATATAATGGAATAAACACTCTTAACTGTTATCAAGAGAAAATGTTTAACAACAATGTTTTTAGAAAAAAAAAAAATAATATTGAAAAAAAGAGGGTTTATCAGACTTCGTTTATTTTATCTTTTAAATTTGTACAGAATACAATACAAAAGGTTCGTATTCAGTGTCGACTAATGAGGCATACTCGTGCAAGCTGGTATCATTGGTTTTGATTTTACCTGTCTTGAAGTCTTTGGCGAATGCGTTACCACCCAAGTATCCAAAGTTTTCGATCAAGTCGTTTCTGCACTTGCTTTTGAATTTGCTAGGAACAGCAATTATCTTGGTGTTGAAAACAGGTGGCAATCCATATCTCAATACACTCTCAACAAAGACTCTTAGGCATTTTATGTGTATCCAGTTTATGAAACAGTCTCTGTAAGAGTACTTTATCAATCTGGTCAAGGTTTGCTTTAGCTCGTGCTCAACCCTGACACTATCTTCAAATTCCTTCTTGCTGCTCTCCACCAAGTCTTCAGAGTATGAGAATTCTCTTGGAATATACTTGCTCTCTCTACAAGCCTGTTGGAACTTGTGCAAAGACTTTTTGAACAGATGGACATTAAATAAGACATATTCGGAGTCTTCTGCCAAGCTTGTTGCGGATCTTGGAACGACGTTTTCAGCCAAAGTTTCGTAATGGTTTAAGAATTGCTTTCTTAGAGACAATGGAACAACTATCAAAGCAGTCGTCAAGTGAACGGAATCGGTGATGAAGTCATCCTTTCCAACGATATTGTACAATGACTTGACAGACAAGTCACCATTTTTCTTTCTTTCAGTTTGTTGCAGTTGCTGTTTGGCTGTTGAATAGCTTTGTGCTGTTGCTTTCAAGTATGTATCTAATTGGACTGTGTCGCTGTTAATGTCATTGATCAATTGGTGTATAGGCTTGTCTAATTTAAACTTCTTGGCATCCCACTTAAAGTTGATCAAAAATTCAGGCAAGGATTGGTGCTCTATGGACATGCTCTTGTGAGTGTTTTGACCTTCAGTGGAGTGTGAAAGCTCTAGAATTTTGCCGACAATTTGTTCAGTGGCGTTGTCTATTTTGGATAGTTCTTCACTTTCCGATACTAGCTCGTCTAAAGAACCTATTTTGAAGATAGGTAGTTGGAAATTGGCGGTATAGCAAACCCCGTTGTATAAGTCATTTTCAAAGAAGGAGGTGGCACTTGACCCATTGGCTGGCTCAACGTTTTGTGGCAAAGAGACCAGCAAGAAGTCCTTAGAGTTATATAAACTAGTAACACTCATATTAAATGTATGTTCTGTATGGTGTTGTTACACTTGAGACAACTTAATTATTTTTAAAGGGTATGGCACAAAAGTGTTGTTTTTCTTACAACCAAAAAAAAAAAAAAATGCTTATGAAAAATGCCACTACCAAAATTTGCCTACTGAGGCGTTTAAGCTTCGTTGCTTTTTAAAAAAAATATATCAAAAACGCTACACAGCTTTTCAGAGCTTAGCCTTATCTACGGCAGACTCCAATGATAGTGTATGGTACATGGATTAATGATGATATATAAAGCTTTTTATTTCAAGACCTTACCATCGGCAATTTCCTTGCTGACACCGTCAACAACAACTGGTTCGTCCCAGGCCCACATGTTTTCAATGAACTTCTTGTCTTCTTCCTTGGTGACATCTAGCTTGGTGTAAGCGTAGGATTCCCAATCTGGAGCAACGTTGAAGGCTGGAGCAAAATCTTGGCCTCTGACCAAAACAGCACCAACAATACCGTTGTCGTTGTTTTCACCGTAGACGACTAAACAACCGAACATGTATTTAACGGAACCAGTTAATCTGTTGAAGAAACCACCGACCAAGTTGTTGGACATGAAGGTCATAGTTAATTCGTCATTGTACTTGTAGTCAACTCTCCAAACAGACCATTCAGATGGGTCAAAGTGTTCAAAGAACCATGGTAAAGCAACTGGTCTGGTGTCGTTGTTGGAGTATTGTCTCTTCCACTCGTCTAAGACAAACTTGGAGGACTTACCTAGGGCTTCTAATGGATGCTTGGCCTTCTTTTCTGGAGCAGGTTCGGCATCTTCAGCTGGCTTGGCAGCCTTGGCTTCCTTCTTTGGAGCTTGTTGGGCCTTTTCCTTCTTTGGCTTTTGTTCTTTCTTCTTAGGAACAGGGGTTGGCAATTTATCCAATAAGGCAAAGTCCTTGAAGATTGGAGCAACAAACTCATGCTTAGAAACAGTGTTGAACCATCTCATGACAGCTGGGTGGGCACTAGCCCACTTCTTGTCCCAGACAAAGCCAAAGCCTCTTGTGAACCAAGCAGCGGTATAGAAATCAGCCAAGGTAACGTCTTCACCGACTAAGTAGGTGTAAGCAGTCAATCTTGGGGTAAAGACGTTATCAACAAAGCCTTGTAGAGCAGCAATGTTGGAATCATAAACACTCTTGTTGTAACCGTCAACACCTCTAACTTGTCTCATACAGCCAACTAATGGAGCTTGGAAGTCAGAGTTAACAAAGGACAACCATTTCAAGACTTCAGCTTTTTCTTGGAAAGAAGCACCGATAAGCTGCTTAGCAAAGGCATCGTTCTTTTCAACAGCTAATGGTTCTAATAAATAATTTAGAATGGCAATAACTTCAGTTAGGTGGAATTGTTTACCGGTTTTGGAATCAATGTCAACCAATGTTGGCATCTTTTTTAAAGGGAACATTTTTTGGTATAGCTTGACCTCATCTGATTCAACATTAGATTCTGGATCAACAAAGGTATAGTCCAATTTGAAGTATTCGACAATTCTTTGAGGTAAAACACATCTGATTCTTTGGTTACCGTAAATGGTAGACTTAGCAAGTAAAGACATTCTGGGGGTATGGCTTAGTAGTTGTTTGGTACTCTCTTCTGTGTTTGTACTATGTGTTGAAAAAGGGAACACTACAAAAACTTCCCTTTTTTCTGAAAAGAAACATTTAGCCGCTTTTTAAAAACGGCGACAACTTTTTTTTTTTTTTTTTGAAAGTTGAATTTGATATGTCATCAATGGTCAGTCGGGATAATAATCTCCAGGTCTTTAAAGTCTCTGTATCAAATTATAACACCGCCAATGCTATTCAGTAAAGTACATTTTCAATTAAATAATTCTGTATTTTAAATTTCAAAAAACATTATCAAAAAAAAAAAGGATATGGAGTTATATATAGTTAACAAAAGTCAGCTTATTTCAAGACCTTACCATCGGCAATTTCCTTGTTGACACCATCGACAACAACTGGTTCGTCCCAGGCCCACATGTTTTCAATGAACTTCTTGTCTTCTTCCTTGGTGACATCTAGCTTAGTGTAAGCGTAAGATTCCCAATCTGGAGCAACGTTGAAGGCTGGAGCAAAGTCTTGGCCTCTGACCAAAACAGCACCAACAATACCGTTGTCGTTGTTTTCACCGTAGACGACTAAACAACCGAACATGTACTTAACGGAACCAGTCAATCTGTTGAAGAAACCACCGACCAAGTTGTTGGACATGAAGGTCATGGTTAATTCGTCGTTGTACTTGTAGTCAACTCTCCAGACGGACCATTCAGATGGGTCAAAGTGTTCAAAGAACCATGGTAAAGCAACTGGTCTGGTGTCGTTGTTGGAGTATTGTCTCTTCCATTCGTCTAAGACGAACTTGGAGGACTTACCTAGGGCTTCTAATGGATGCTTGGCCTTCTTTTCTGGGGCTGGTTCAGCATCTTCAGCTGGCTTGGCAGCCTTGGCTTCCTTCTTTGGAGCTTGTTGAGCCTTTTCTTCCTTTGGCTTTTGTTCCTTCTTCTTTTGAGGTGGAGCTAAAGCAGCATCAATGATGGTGAAGTTAGCGAAGATGGAAGAGACTAAAGGTTGAGCCTTAACAGTGTTGAACCATCTCATGAAGACTGGGTGCTTGGCAACCCAAGCCTTGTCGAACAAGAACATGAATGGGAAAGCAGCAACACAAGCAGCAAAGTAATCAGCAGCAGTTAATTCTTCACCAGCTAAGTAAGTGAAGTCTCTTAATCTGGCTTCAACAACATCAACAATCATGGCTTCTAGGGTAGCCTTGGCAGCATCGAAAGTCTTCTTGTTGAAGTTGGAGTAACCCTTGATTTGGTAGTACATCATACCGGCTTGGGTGATGATGTCAGAGTTCCATAAGGACATCCACTTGGTAACAAGAGCCTTGTTTTGGATGCAGTCACCACCTAATAAAGCCTTGGTTTCTTCAGTGTTGATCTTTTCCAATAAGTATTGGACAACAGCAATGGCTTCAGTTAACTTGAAGACTTCACCGGTTTCTTGGTTGACATCGATTAAAGCTGGAACCTTCTTCAATGGGAATTCCTTGGCGAAAGCTTCGTTTTCAATTGGGCTGACAACCTTGATGTCTAACTTGAAGTGGCTGACGATGGCAGCTGGTAAAGCTCTACCGGCTGGGTGGCAATATAAAACAGACATTATTATTGGTTTAAAAGTATAGTATGACTATGGTGTTTCTCTATTTTCAAATTAGCTATAGTGAAAAAAATATTTAAAAAAAAAAAAAAGCGTACCGTCGAATTGATGCTCCTATTTATTCTGGTAAACGGGTTGTAAAAAAGAAAAGAAAAAATCCAAAAATGGCAGTTTAAAACATGTACCAAAACGGAAACTGATTAATCAACGGCTGAAAAAAAGACTATTCAAATAGTATATATTTCAAGTCTACTGGAAAGATAAAGAACATGGTAACTTAGTGATTAGCTTATTTCAAGACCTTACCATCGGCAATTTCCTTGTTAACACCATCAACAACAACTGGTTCGTCCCAGGCCCACATGTTTTCAATGAACTTCTTGTCGTCTTCCTTGGTGACATCTAGCTTGGTGTAAGCGTAAGATTCCCAATCTGGAGCAACGTTGAAGGCTGGAGCGTATTCTTGGCCTCTGACCAAAACAGCACCAACAATACCGTTGTCGTTGTTTTCACCGTAGACGACTAGACAACCGAACATGTACTTAACGGAACCACTTAATCTGTTGAAGAAACCACCAACCAAGTTGTTGGACATGAAGGTCATGGTTAATTCATCGTTGTACTTGTAGTCAACTCTCCAGACAGACCATTCAGAAGGGTCAAAGTGTTCAAAGAACCATGGCAAAGCAACTGGTCTGGTGTCGTTGTTAGAGTATTGTCTCTTCCACTCGTCTAAGACGAACTTGGAGGACTTACCTAAGGCTTCTAATGGATGCTTGGCCTTCTTTTCTGGAGCAGGTTCAGCATCTTCAGCTGGCTTGGCAGCCTTAGGAGCCTTGGCTTCCTTCTTTGGTTGCTCTTGCTTTGGCTTTTGTTCCTTCTTCTTTTGAGGTGGGGTTAAGGCTTCATCTAAGATGGTGAAGTTAGCAAAGACGTGAGCAATCATTGGGTGAGCCTTAACAGTGTTGAACCATCTCATGAAGACTGGGTGCTTAGCAACCCACTTCTTGTCAAAGATACAAGCAAATGGGAAAGTGACTAAACAGGCAGCAAACAAATCGGCAATGGTGATTTCTTCACCGACCAAGTAGGTGAAGTCTCTTAATCTGGCCTCAATAACATTTTTGATAATGTTTTCGGTAATGGCTTCGGCTTCTTCAAAGGTCTTCTTGTTGTTTGGAAGAACACCCTTGATTTGCTTGAATTGAACAACACAAGAGGCAGCTAAGTCAGAGTTCCAGATGGACAACCATTGGGTGACCAAACATCTGTTTTTTAAGGAGTCACCACCTAGCAAAGCATTGGCTTCATCAGTTCCAACTTTTCCTAACAAGAATTGGATGATGGCGATGACTTCAGTTAACTTGAAAACCTCACCGGTCTTTTCATCGACATCAATGTAGGCTGGGAAGTGCTTTTGAGGGAAGGTCTTGGCAAAGGTTTCATCAGCAGCGGAAATCTTGATGTCTAAGTTGAAGTACTTAATCATAGCTTCAACTAAGATAGGTCTACCCCATGGAACAGTATAGATAACGGACATAATTAAAAGAACAGTAAATTTGTTAATCTGTGGTGGGTTTACTTAATCTTTTTGAAACAAGATATACGAAAGAGCAAGGCCTTTTTTATATAGGAATCTTGAAGATAACTTTTTTTTTATTTTTTACGTTTTACGTATTTTGCTGAATTCTTAGAGGTCAAGTGGCGAACGGTTATTAGGTCCCTGTCAATTCCGCAAAAATCAAAAAAAAATAAATAAAAAAATGGTGTTTTCATCATAGATGAATATAATTAGGAAGATATTGTAAATACACACTGTAGGGATATACAGAAAAGATGTAGTATACAGATTTTGATGTTCACAGCAATAAGCTGCAGATGATGCAAATAATACTCTTGTTAAGTTTCCATAGATCGTGTTTGTAAATTTTGTTGGAAAATGGGTTTAAACAATCGTAATCTTTTTTAAAGAAAAACGCACTAAGTGCGTTCCCGTGGAAAAAGCACCATGGCAGACTGTAACGTGTCAAATACCTGCCGTTTGGCACTTTCCCAAATATTCCAAATAAGCTACAAGATAAAGGTGTTTTATTTGTTTGGCTCAATGCAATTGGGCTTGATTTTACTAATTGTTATAATTTTTAGAGGCAAAATGACACGCTAACACAAGGAAAAAAAAAAAAGAAAAAGAAGAAAACCTTAATATTTACCTTCAACTACAAGCTTTAGTAACTATAAGCAAAATATGTTTTTTTATTAGTTTCAGATAATTACCATTGTGAGTTATCGACATGCATACTGAAAGTGTGTGTATGTATATTCAGACAGGGATAACATAAAAAATTTATCATCATTTATAATAAAATAAACACATTGTTGTTTTATATTCAAAAAAAACTTGTTGCTAAAGGTAAACCATCCAAGAACAAAGTGTATTACTTTAAGAAGAAAGACTTGCCTTGTTTAAGTAATACTTTTTTCGTGGACAGGTTATTGGTGTACTATTCATTATTTATCTGTCATCATGATTTGTTCAAGCCATTAAAATTCACGTAGACTAACTCCTTTCTTAAATACTCTTGCAAAATGTAAAACCAAAAACTGAAAATCTAAACTAAAATTTTTTTTATAGGTGAATTGCTTGGTTCTTACTAGGCAAAAAATAAATCTCCCAAACAGGAAATATTCTAGTGCAAAAAAGAAACTTTTACAGTGGAGAATTGCTTTTTTTTTTTTTAAGTTTGTTTTTGGCTGTTGGTTTTTTTTTCCATGCCTGGATAATTCACCTGTAATGGGTTTCGTTCCTCCCTCATCTAAGCTAATGCATTTGACTATAAACAAGTTGTGGATACATTGATATATCTATTAATTGCAATATTGGAAAAGATAGGGCAGAAACCAAATTTACAATTTTTTTTTAATTTATCAAAAAACTTATTGAATAAGCCTTTTGTAGTTTATCAAATAACACTAAAAGGAACCTACATCTCGCACATACAATGTCTGGAAATTCTTTAGAAGAAAGACTTAAAAGCAATGCTAATGCATTCGACGGATTACTATCATTAATTTCTGCTAAATATTACGACAATGACGACAATAAAGTCAACAACAAAAGAAAACATAGCGAGCTAAGCTCAGAAAACGAAGAAGAAGGATTTGGGGAATACGACAACCAATGGAAAGCTACAAAGAAATCCAAAGAAGAAATAAAAGAAAATAAAAGAAAGAAATTTGCCAAGGACGATGTCATCAAAACAGGTTCTGTGAAAGATATGATGGACAACATGGAAAAGCAAAAACTAGTCACCCCTGCTCAAAAGCTAAGAGAAAGATTAAAACAGAAACAATCTCAGCAAAGAGAGGAGTCTGAAGAATCCAGCAAGGAAGAAGAGATAGATCTAATCTTTGACGACAACGGTAATCCAATCAACGAAGAGGCATCTTCAGATGCTGAAGAGGAAAAAAAGACTCTTAGCGACAACGAGGCCGCATACGAAAAGCTTCAAGAAACCAAGGAAAACACACAAAAAGCAAACGACGACAAAAAAGAAAGAAAAATGAAGAACATTGAGCTCCTTAGATCAAAGCTTCAAAACAAAATTTCCTCTCTAAAACAAAACAGAAAGGCTGTTGGGTCAAATGTCCAAGGTGCCCCAAAGTCCAGAGAGGAAGTATTGGCTCAAAGAAAGAAGAGGGAAGAGCTGATCAAGCAAAGAAAAGAAGAAGCTGAAAGCGACGACGAAGATGAAGACAACGACTCCAGTGACTCCGAGTCCGACTTTGATATTGATGAGGACATCAACGCTGAAAATGTCATGTACGGAAGCATTAACTTCGATGATGGATCTAGAGTTACTTCAGACTTACAAAGAATAAGAGGTAAGACCGAAAAGGCTGCCAACGCCAAAAAAGGACCAGCCAAAAGAGATTATAAAGCACAATTGAGATTACTTGAAAAGAAGAAATCCAAACTCGCAAACAAAGACGAAATGGACCAAATCAAGGAAATTGAAAATAGAGGCTGGCAAAAGGCCATGCTTGCAGCCGAAGGTATCACTGTAAGAGATGATGAAAAGCTGTTGAAAAAGGCATTGAAAAAGAAGGAACAAAAGAAGAGAAAGTCCGCTGTTCAATGGCAAGATAGAAAGCAACAAGTCATCACCACCATTGCTGAAAGAACAAAGAGAAGAGAGGAGAACTTGAGAATGAGAAAGGAAAATAAAGGTAAGAAGAGAAAGAACCAAACCAAGATGAAGAAGTCTTTGAAGGGTAAAACCATGGTCAAGAAGGCCATGGAAAATTCCGCAAAGAAGGGAAACAAAAAGGGTGGTAACAACAAAAGAGCTGGCTTTGAAGGTAGTATGAAGAGAAAGTAAGTTGTGAAATGATGTCTGCATGCATTTAGGGTGATTTTTTTTTTCTTTGGACTTTTTTTGTTGATACATTTTTTATTTTGTTTTTTCTAGTCTTTTGGGAAATAACCAGTTAAAAGTTGCAATAGTTTCATTCTACTTATTTTCTGTATATATCTGTAATTATCATTTAATTTTATTTCTTACTTAGCTTCAAGAACTTCGCCATCTTGTCCTCAAACTTCTGCTTCTTCAATGCCTCTTTTGAAGCTTCAGGATTCTCTTGGTGTTTCTTAGCATCCTGTTTCTTCTTCTCATCAAATAGATCACGTAGTTGTATACTATTTTTTAGGTATGGAACTGATTTTTCATGGGTTTTGAATATCAAAGATGTTCTTTTTATAAATCCTAAATCTTGAATCAAAAGTAAATCGTCAGATCTTTCTACAAGTTTTAGAGGATGGGCAAAGTGTAGCTCAAAGGGAGAATCAGGCTTCTCTAAGCTATTGGCAACAAAATCATATAGCAATTCTGATGTTTCTGTGTTTGAAAATTTGGCTTGTAAAATAGTCCTATCTGGGAATTTAATTCTTATGAAGCATTCATCGAGTTGCTCCTTATTTTTCTCTTTGAAATCAGGGAAGTCATTGGATGAGTCTTTTCTGATGTGTTCATAGTAGTTTTTGAAGTCGTCCAAAGTCACCTCAGCATCATATCCATCATCTGTATCTATAGCAAGTTTTTCATTCGGAGCAATGGCAACAGCTTCTCTATCAAAAAGCGTACTCTTAGCAGTGAGTTCCACTTGTAAAGCTGGCTCTTCCTTCTCTGGCTGAACCTTGCCTTTGGTATCCTTCTTTAGGGGCTTGGTAACACTCGATAAGCTAGCTTTAATTTTATCACCAACACTTTCTTTTGGGGGCTTTTGTGTGTTTTCCATATCTGAAGCTACAAAAATACCAATTTTCATTGAGCTGGAAACCCCTATATCTTTGAAGCTCAAGTTTTTATCAATGATGTCTTTGAAGGAGACCTTCTTTGTCATGACTTGTAAGCTGACAGAGTCTTTCAAAAATGATTTGATGGCCTCATCGCTTGCGTGTGTTGGCTGTACCGACAAAACACTGTAGTAGTTACAAACAATGTCGTATACGGGACTGCTCAAGTCAGCAACATCAACAATTGCTGTTTCGTTACTCTTAGAATTGACAAATTTTAACTTTGCCATTGTGAAATCAAACCTTTTTGGTTATTGATTACAAAATTGCCACCATAGCACGGGTTGGCGTTTTTTTTTTTTTTTTTTTTGGTGTGGTAATAATTTTTGGAGATATGGGATTCTAAACACAGATTAGTAAAAAATGACTTTTGCAATCAACAGGTCTAGCGTCATTGTGTAGTATAAAACTAATACTCAATTGTCACAGTCTGTGTTGTATAAATGTAACAACAGCTTATTTAGAGATATCACAAAAAAAAAAAAGTTCTTGAGGGTTTGTCATTTGAGTGTTATGTAATAAGCGTTGATAATACGTATTTAGCCGCGTGCTTAAATGCGGGTTGTCGCGCTTTTCATGGGTGGCTCTCTTGTGATGTCAACTGTTGATAAATGGGCCTAAGTATTTTATATTTTTTTTGAATAAAGACAAACAGATATTAGCAAAGAAAAACCATAGATTAAGACTTAATAACTAATGACATCTGAGGAATCTAAAAAAAAGGACGAAGAAAGACACATTTACAGATCTAGCGATGAAGAGAGCGAGGCAATCAGAGAAAAACTGGTCAAAGAGTACTCTTACAAAAGTTACTTCAAAACCTGGAGAAGCTCTAAGACCCTTGCTGAAAGAGAATATGACATTTTGAGTACTGTCACCAATATCTTAAATCTGAACAACCCAAATATAGACGTTGAGGTTATCGACACTGATATTGACTACCTGACTGATGAGCAAGCCGCTTCAAAAAATTCAAAAAAGGAAATTAACACCATACATGAGCTGTCTATAAACAATAAGCTCAACTTGACTCCTGGCTCCCAAAAGGAGATAGTGCTACTGCATGGTTATGGGGCATCTTTGGGGTTGTTCTACAACAACTTTGAAGCCTTGTCCACTTTAGAGAATACAAAAGTTCATGTTCTAGACCTGTTGGGCTTCGGGCTTTCTTCAAGACCCGACTTTCCAAAGAGAAAGGCTACTGACAAAACTGTCTTTGAATACACTCATGAAAAAGGTGTCAAAGACAAAGAAACCGGTGAAGTTAAGCCAACCATTGTTACTGAAAGTTTGAAGGTTAAGACGTCTTTAGAAGACGTTGAGATTGCTGAGAACTTTTTTGTCGATTCTCTGGAATCATGGAGAAAAACCAAACAGATAGAAAAGTTTACCTTGATTGGTCATTCTTTAGGTGGATACTTGAGTAGTTGTTATGCCATGAAGTATCCTGACCGTGTGTCCAAACTTGTTTTATTGTCACCAGTCGGTTTAGAAACTTCTTCCTTTGACCTGACCAAAGACAGCAACGATAAGAAATCTAAAATAGAAATATCAGAAAAAGACGTTAATGTTGCACCAGACGTTCAAGAAGAAATTCCTCAAGACCAGCATGTCAATTTGTCAAAAATGAAGAAACCAGGCTTTTTGAAGTCCGACAGTTCAGGGCACATTGCTGTTGCTCCTAACATGCCTACCGCTTTAAAATTGTTTTGGAAATCAGAAATATCGCCTTTTACTTTTGTAAGAAAGTTTTACTTCCTTGGACCCTCCGTCATGAAAGGTTGGTCGTTTACCAGATTTATGGACCTAAAAGATGAAACAAAGATTCTCAAGATGCACGAGTACTGCTACGCATGCTTTGCTGGGAAAGGTTCTGGGGAATACTGCATACCCAGAATATTAAGTCCAAGTATCTTGCCGTACAAGCCTTTGCTGAAAAGAGTACCCAACGGCATTCAATGCGATTCCTTGTGGGTATACGGTGATTCTGACTGGATGAACAGCTCTGCTGGTGCGACTATGTGTAAGAAAATTAACGATATTGGAAAAAACAGTGCTGACTTCGAGATAATATCAAACGCCGGTCATCACATGTACTTGGACAATCCCAAGGAATTCAACTCTATGCTTCTAGACTACATAAAGAAGTAATATTACTTGTATATAAACAAATTGATTTATTCAAACTCTGCTCTATTTGAATCACGTGAAATTTTATTCTCAGTTATCTAAAAAAAAAATAATTAAGCTTTCAAAATTTTTGTCTTTTCTAACAAGAAAAAGATAAAAAAAGGTAAAAATGAGAGGTATAACCACACACAAATTAAAAAAACGAATATACAAAATGCTTGATCCATATGTTAGACTCAAAGAAGCAGTGATTTTGGATAAGTTCTCGATAGTAAAGTTGCTTCTCCGAAGATATCCTGAACTGCTTCATAGAACTGATCATACCAACAATGGATGGTCCTTGCTGCATTACGCATCATTTTATGGCAACTATCTGATCTGTGTATTTTTGATCCAGATGGGATGTGACTCTAACAACAACATAAGAAAAGATTTCAAAGGGAACCTCGCGATCCATTTAAGCATCACAAAAGGAGACGGACAAACATGCCATCTTCTGCTGCAGCATTTCCCTGCAAGCATCGAATTCACTGATTCTCAGGGAAACACACCACTGCTGCTTGCTTGTAAGCATGGGCATCACAAGATTGTTAGTTTGCTTTTGAGTTGTGCTGCAAACATTAGAGCAAAGAACTTTGAAGACGATTCTGCATTGCATGTGGCTTTAAAACATAGTAACTTGGATTGCTGTAAAATACTGCTACAGGCAGGTTTGACTAACGATATGCTTAATGGTGCTGGATACAAGCCAAGCGATGTTGCGTTCACGTTTGATATTCAAAAAAAGTATTTTGAGTACTTGGAAGAAGTTGAATTGGTTAACAATGGGGAAGTGCACCAGAACGAAATGTTCTCAGGGGTTGAGGGAATCAACAAGGCAAGCGGAAGTGTGAGCTACCAGTCAAAGGCAACGTTGCCTGATATTTACACATCAAACACACACAAAAATAGCATAAGCTCAAACAACAAGGCTCAAGACATCTTTGGGGGACGGAGAGGCTCGGGATCGAGAAGATCATTTTCAGAAACATTATACATGTCAACTTCTGCAGAAAGTGCATCAGCAAACAACAAGGAAAACGGACACATTGCTGGAAAGACAGGCACAAACAAAAATTCATCATTTGACGATGACGATAATGACGGTACTGTTGCAACACCACTATTAAGCGAGAATAGAAGCAACATATTCTTCAACTACAACAACCACAGCAAAACAAGTCTGGGAAGAAAATCATCTCAAGAGTCTCTGGGAATAATATCTGAGAAGTCAAGGGAATCAAGAGAAAGTAGTGTGGATCCTGCAAGGACATCTGCTAGCTCCCAAAAGGAGTCATCATTGACAAACAAGAAAGATTTAGACCAAAAATCCATTGCCAAAAGACAGTCGTTACTGGCAACAGTGCCCATTTCGAAAGTTCGTGATTATGACTAGTTACAAGGATATATATTTTGTGTTTTAAATAGCCGGCTATTTATGGCAGTTGTCGTACCCAACTTTGTCGAAGTATGCTTGATAGTGGTGTTTGCACCCAGGGTTGAAACGTGCTTTGCAATTGTAGCATTTCAGGATACCATCTTCTCCTAGAGTCTTGTATTGATCAAACGTCATTTCCGTTTTGCACATGCCGCACAATACTAAGTTTCTGTTTTTGTCAGTGATTAGATCGTACTTTTCAACGACATGGCTGGCAGGATTTGTTTCCTGGTGGCATGTATAGCACGGGTAATAGACTGTTGGGCAACACTTAAATTTCAGAGCTATAACATCAATCTCACTATGCCAATGCTCACATCTGGTATACTCATCGACCAGTTTGCCTTTAACCAGATCACTCATAAACGCCTAGACTGTCTGGTGTGCTCAAAAGAGAGGTTTTTTTGGTGTTTATAGTTGCAATAACTTTCAGCTGTCAATAACCAATGTGAGGCTATTGCCTAAAAAAAGATTCTAGAAGAAAAATAAATAAATCCGAATTGTGTAATGCGGACTTACGCGATTACGCCATTATCTCCCTTAAGAAAATTACATAATCAATAAGCAAAGATGAATAACGACATTATTTATAACCTACTTCTTCAAAAGGTGTATGCTACTACAAGTGTATATATATAAAGAAAATCTGTAAAATTCAAACATAGATGATTACAAAACTACTTAGAAACATAAATTGCATACAGACCAGCATCAAACATACCAGAAAAATGTCATTTCAAAGCGGTAACAACAAGAACATCAAGTACATCCCAATCAACGATATCAAGAGACCTATACAGCCGGACTTAGACCTCCAAAAAGTCGATAGCATGGTCAGCTTCCTCAAAGGGACACCAATTGCTTCCAAGACATGTAATTTAGAGCAGGCCGAAAACTTGGGCGGCGAGTTGCCTGCATTGGACGTATTCCTCATAGTGAAGAGAGAACAAGATGAGGAAGGCAACATGGTTAAGAAGGAGCATTACTTCTCGTTTGCATCATGCCACAGGCTGACGGCGTACTCGAGACTCCAGGAAGAAAACCCCGGTGAGGTGGTCAAGGCCAAGTGCAAGGTGTTCCCAACCACAGAGAGTCAGCTGAAGCTGTACCTGGGGGCATCTGTTATATAAGAAGTCATTTCAGGATGATTAATACTAAGTTTTTTTTTTCTTTTAGGAAATGCCCGATTTACGTTTTTACATCACGCCTGAAAACCCATGTACTTTTTTTTTTCCCACCGTAACAAAAAAAAATATGTGATCAGCCATTTTTTTTGCTGGTGTTTCTCTTCCTTTTTTTTTGTTGTTGTTTTTTTTTTTGTTTTTTTGTTCATGAGCTGATATATATTAAAAGAGTGTTGATGAATGTGATTACAGAGTTTAGTCATTGAACAATGAGTTTCCAAACCAAGCACTGACTTAATACAAGAATCTTTTTGAAATAAAATTTTTTTTTTAACAACGAAGTTAATACAATTCTAAATTAGTTTTATCCACTTTTTTTTTTAAACACCATTACCATCCCATATTTAATACAGGAGAATTCCCTTTAAAAAAAAATTACAGAAAAAAATTAGATCATTTACTTCCTTCTTTTGAACTCATTCATACTTAATACAGTCCTTTCCATTTAACAAACAAGAAACATAATGTTGCAAACCACTTTCTCCAAAAGAACATTCTTCCAATCCATGGCTCAACAATACAAAGTCGCCGTCCTAGGTGCCTCCGGTGGTATCGGCCAACCATTGTCCTTACAAATGAAGCTAAACCACAAAGTTAGTGAATTGAGATTATACGATTTAAGACTAGCCAAGGGTGTTGCTGCTGACTTGTCCCATATCCCAACCGACTCCAAGGTTGTTGGTTACTCCAACGACGACCCTGAAGGTTTGGCCAAGGCTTTGGACAACGCCGATGTCGTTTTGATCCCAGCCGGTGTTCCAAGAAAGCCAGGTATGACCAGAGATGACTTGTTCTCCATCAATGCTGGTATTGTCAGAGACCTAGCCCAAGCTGTTGCCAAGAACTGTCCAAACGCCTCCATCTGTGTCATTTCCAACCCAGTCAACTCCACCGTTCCAATTGTTGCCAAGGTCCTACAAAAGCACGGTGTTTACAACCCAAAGAAGCTATTCGGTGTCACCACCTTAGATATCATCAGAGCCTCCAGATTCATCTCTGAAGTTGAAGGTACCAACCCAACCCAAGAAAAGGTCAATGTTGTTGGTGGTCACTCCGGTATTACCATCATCCCATTGGTCTCCCAAACCACTCACAAGTTGATGCCAAAGGAAGTCAAGGACCAATTGATCCACAGAATCCAATTCGGTGGTGATGAAGTTGTCAAGGCCAAGGACGGTGCTGGTTCCGCCACTCTATCCATGTCCTACGCCGGTGCCATCTTTGCCGACAAGGTCTTAGACGGTTTAATGGGTGAAAAGGACATCATCGTCAACTCCTTTGTTGAATCTCCATTGTACAAGGAAGAAGGCATCGACTTCTTCTCCTCCCCTGTCACCCTAGGTCCAGAAGGTATCACTGCCATTCACCCAATTGGTGAAGTCTCTGCTGAAGAAGAAGCTTTATTAGAAGAATGTAAGGAAACCTTAAAGAAGAACATCGCCAAGGGTTACAAGTTCGTTGAAGAAAGCAAATTATAAATTAATTAAGCAAGATCCATCTTTTTGTTTTTTCTTCTAGCTTTCCTCATGTTAATGCTATTTACAAAAAAAAGATTAACGAACATACCAGTATGTCTTGATATAAAATAATAAAACACTCCTCTTTATTATATATTCCAAAATTTTTATGACTCAATTTTTGACTATTATTTAAAAAAAGAAAAACCGATTGTTCAAAAAAAGATAAAAAGAAGATACATACTTATTTCTAAGGCTTGTTTCTCTAAAACAACCCTGACTTCTTCAGGTTCTGCTGGATTATTAAATCAGTTACAGCATTCAGAATAAACTTCATCGACTGAGTATCCGTGGCGCACGTTCTGTGCATGTATATCGGACGGTTGCTTCTGTTGATTGAAGCAAACAGCGATTCAAAGTATTTCAAGCCCTGGTCCACGTCGTTGCTTGCTCCTTTATACTCAGGGAAGTACTTTCTTATTGGCGATCTACCGATTTTGTCCTGGAACTTATCAATTTTGTTGAAGAAGACTATGAAGGGAGTGTTGGCAAACCATTGGGAGTTGCACAGCTTGTCGAACAGCAGCAGAGATTCATGCATTCTGTTGACCTTTTCATCCTCGAATAGGTTTTGGTCATACTCACTCACAGCCACAACAAACAGCACACATGTTATTCCCTCGAAGCAGTGGATCCATTTTCTCCGCTCGCTTCTTTGTCCACCAGCATCGAGAACCTTGAACTCCTTGTTGTTGATCTGGAAATCTGTTTCTGTGATCCCAGATGTTTTTACTCTCCCTTTCAGAATGTCCATGTTTGTTGCTAGGTAGTCGATTCTGCTGAAGTTCATTATGTTCTCAAAGTAATACTCAGCAGACCCTTCAAGCTGAAATTCATTCGATCTGCTGAAACACTGTTGGATACCAACATCATTCTCCCATAGGTACTTGATGGATCTCGCCAAGTGGGTTCTTTGCTGCTGGTAGCTCTCCTGGTCCATGGTGCTTCCCCCAATTCTTGAGGACATGTAGGCAGTGTTGTTCTGCTTCTCGTCCTCATTGTCGCTTTTGGATCCGCTGCTCCCATTATCATCTTCATCACTGTCGATGTAGCTTTGTATTTTCCCTGTTGAGTTTGTTGTTCTCTTCTTCTCTGATATCTCTGAGTACTTCAATACATATTCGTTGATGAAGTCGGTGCCTCCTGCTTTGTTGGCGTCTATCATATCTAGGGCCTTTGATGCGAGGACTACCTTCTTGTGTTTAAACAATTCAGGATGTTTTATTGGGTCATCACATTGCAGCTCAATGCCCAGTCTTCTGGCTTGAACAATGAGTATCTTCATCGATTGAATGGCATCCACCCAGATCACCTGAGTGTACTGCATTCTTTCCTGGTGCGAAAACCCACCATGATGCAACACTTGGAGTTGTTTGAGCACGGTGGACTTTCCTGACTCACCAGTACCCAGCAAGAGTAGTTTGATTTGGTTTCTTTCTTTTTTGTAATTCATCATGAGTTGTTGTTCGATCAGGTCGTTTGCCTTCTTTGAAGACAAGAATGGATCTTGCTCTCCATTTCCGTTGTAATTTTGATTCACAGAGCTCTCTGGAGCACTAGCTACACATCCCATTTGCTTTTATATGTAACGAAATTAAATAAAAGAGGATTGTTGTTACTGGTTACAGTCGTTCCTGTTTTTGAAGGGAAGGCTAAAATAGGGTATATTGTTTAAACAGAAGTGTATAGACGAACAGTTTTTGGGTCTTGGAAAGTCTATAATTTGCTTATAAAACATAGCATTGTTTGCAGAAAAATATTGTTTAAAAAACAAAACATTCAATGATAAAGTTTTACTCCCTTCAAAACTGTATTAGCTATACCAGTTTTGTTTTTAATTTTTTTTCAATTTTTTTGGGCAATTAGTTAAAGCTAAAAGCAAGGACTGTTTCCCTTTTGGGAGTGCTCTGTTTCCCTCAAAACGCACTTGGCACGTGATGTTACTTGGTAACTGTGCTGCAATTTAACTTAATAATAATAATTGCAAATGGAAAGCTAAGCTAATTTTTTGAATATTTATTTGATGCAGCTGACCCACAACATCAGCCCAGTAGCAATAAACCATCACATTATGATTTTACTGTAAATACATTGCCAAGTTTAGTGGTTTTCAAAACAACATGAAGCTATTATCCCTGTTTGTAGAAGCAAGCTGACCCAGAATCGGTTTACAAAACCATAACTTCTGCTTAACAGAAGCTTTAGTTTCCTTTAAACAAAAATTGCTGTCTCATAAGCCTAACACAGTAACATGCTAATCTTTATTGTATGGCTCTCTTCTAATCCTTTTTTGTTTTAATTTTATCGGCTTCTTCTTACCTTAGATCACGTGATTACATATGAAAACACTAACTTACTCCAAATTAACAAACTTATTCAAACATGAATTTTTTCTTTTTTTTAAAAAATAGAAGAGGCAAAGCAGAATTTCAGTTCTTAACAAAACTACTTATCAAGGCCCAGAAGTCTAGAAGCATCCCATCTGTATATATAAATTAAAGCAATCACAATGGCTGATAAAAATAATGAAGAAGATTCTGGCTGTCCAATTCCTGTAGACAAAAGATCATACTGGTTGAGCAAGTTCTCGGGATCCAAAAAGCCTGAAAACCATCCAGTTCCAAAAACTGCTGGCGCCTCTGCCGAAGAAGCATGCCCAGTGGCACCAGAAAACAGGGCCGAGTGGATGAAGAAGGTAGGTGCTTCCTCAGACGCAGGTAAAGTTGTCAATATACCCACCAGTGCCTCTGACGTGGAGCTATCGTGTGATTCTGGAAAGCTGTCCGACAAGGCGCCTACTTACAAGACCGATGTCAACTTGTCCGAAGACAGAGAAATCAGTTCTATTCCTAGAACCAATGCCGATGGAAACTGGATATACCCTTCTCAAAAGCAGTTCTATGAGGCAATGGTGAGAAAAGAATTCAACCCAGAAGCACAAGACATGCAAACAATCATACCGATCCACAATAACATTAATGAACGTTGTTGGAATTTCATCAAGAACTGGGAAAAAGGCTTAGGTGGAGATGCATGTGGGGGAATCAAACTGACATCTTTCAAAGGGGATTCGAAGAAGATGACTCCAAGAGCCATGCTAAGAACTTATATTCTGGGATATGAAAAACCATTTGACAGACATGACTGGACAGTCAACAGATGCGGTAAGGAAATTGATTATGTCATCGACTTCTACAGTGAGGACGACATGGCAGGCAAGCCACAGGTTTTGCTAGACGTCAGACCCAAGTTAAACACCTTTGAAGGCTGCAAAATGAGATTTATGAAGTTTTTTGAATAAAATGCCACAAGAATATCACAATTGTAAATAGTTCCTCAACGTTCAAGAATTGACAAAAAAAAAAAATAGGAGGAGAAAGTGATTTATTTGTTTTAAATCAACATTTATTTATTCATTAATATTTAAATTTATTGTTATTATACTTTTTTTTCTTTTTCCAAAAAATTAAAAAGATAGACTAAACTACTGCTATATACATTACTAGGCGAAGTCCACTTACATTCTACCTGGTTGGAAATTTTGGCCGAACTTCTGCATGTTTTCACCGACCTTGACGTTGGTTTCAAAGTATTTGACAACACAGTTGTCAATGCAGGATGATTCCTTATTGTTCAAACCACCTTCGGCGTATTTCAATTCGATACATTTCTTGTGGCAGTTGTCGACCAACTTGTTGAACATGTCAGTGACTAGATCTAATTCAGCTTCAGCAGCTTGAATTTTTTGTTGAGAGGATAATTGAGGTTGACTGTTACCACCGAAACCTAAGAAAGACATGATTATATTCTGATATGTGCTAATTGTACGAGGTTTCGTTTGCTTTCATTTGTTAATGTTGAAATATCTAAAAAAGCCATTATTCCACTTCCCAATTTTTTTTTCCAATAGATGCGAGGAGATACACCGAAACGTCAAAAAAAAAATTTTCCTTAAACGCATCCGGTAGCGTTTGCTTCAGCTATTAATCAAAACAGTGGCAAGCTCCATTGCAAGCCATTAAGTATAAAACATTAGATTCTTTTACATAGTGGTTATTTAAATAATAAGGGGGTTTTCCGTAACCCTTGCTAAATGCCTTCCACATCTGTTGTTATTTCACCCTCGCTGTGGTCATAATCATCAGTTTCATCCATATTGGCTCTTGAGTCGTCATCATCTTCATCGTCCTCGTCTTCGAAATCATCTTCGTCTTCGTCATCAGCCTCGTCTTTGTTCATTTTGTCTAATCTATTAATCACTAATGCACATATGTCGGTCCATTCACGCATGCCACCCATACCAATGTCACCACAAACCAAAACCTTTTCAACTGGCTTCAGAATCTCAACGCTTGGAAACAACTCGCTGATTGACTGCAGCTGGATTTTTGTTAGTGGGTGGATATACATGAAAGTGTTCATTGCAGGAGCCAAGTACAGGGGAGTTGACGATACTGGCCATCCACGGATTATGTTTGTCAACAGATTGTCCGATATACCATTGCTGATCTTGGCCAGAGTATTTGCACTCAATGGGGCAACAACGAACACATCAGCCCACCTTCTGAGCTCAACCTGCAGAGTTGGGTCACCGATCTTGTATGGCTGGTCGGACAAATAGTTCAAGTCGTCATCGGTCCAGATCTTCACATGTGGCGAGATCTTCAGTCCACTGACAAACTTCAACGCAGCCTTTGTCAACACAATCTGCACCGAACACTGGCTGGGGGTGTAGTACTTGAGAAGCTTGTTGGCTATCAATGGTATCTTGATGCTGGCCACAGAACCAGTGCTTCCCAGCAGGATGTGGTACTTGCCGTCGTCTTGCTTGGGCAAAAACTCAGCTATTTTTTGTTTGGTGAACATGGACTCAGACTCGTTCCTGGCTATGAGACTATCAATGGTGACTAGTTGGGATCCTGGCTTTTTGTTGGAGGAGGCACTAATGGCGGACATCGGAGAAGCGTCTCTATCATCACCGCTGTTTTCGTCGTTGTCGTCGCCAAACCCACCTGGAATCTCCACTGATGATGCCTTTCTTTCAGCATTGGATGTGTCAACCTTTCCCGTCAGTTGCGCGACTATGTCGTTTATGGACACAGAAAGAAAAGAGCTGTTGTTGTTGGATGAGGTTATGGAAGCTGCAGACAGCGGCGCATCGGAGGTGTTCACGCCACCTGAGGGGCTGCCTGTGATCTTTTTATCCTTATTTGGTAGGGCAATGCTCACTTTTCTATTGGCATTGTATATGATGCTGCTGTTTCTCGATAGATTTTGTGCTTGGGATGGCGTGTGGGGGTCGCTTCCACTTGCATCGTTCAGCAAGTCGCTAGGCACGACCGAGGCGTTGACTCTGGGGGTCATGGACCCTCTGTGCTGATGCGGCAATCTTCTCAGTGGCACCTTATCTTCAAACTGAAATTGGATGGCACTGACAGGAGTCTTCAGTCCCGAATCAGTGTTTGTCCCGTCAATGTCAGAATTTGTTTTAAAGGTCCCGGCTCTTGATCTTGCAGATGTGTTGCTGCTGTTCAAGATACTCATAGGTGGCTTTTGGTTTGTTGGTGTTGATGTCAGGACAGATATCCCAAGACTCGATTGTTGCTTCATCAAAATATCCTTCTTCAAGCTGCCAGATCTGCTCAAGTTACTTTGCAGATCCATTTTTGCAGGGCGCAGCTTGACCATGTCAGGCTCCTGCTCAACTGTCTTTAATCTTTCAGTGGCTAGTACGCGTGTTTTCTTTTTATCATCTATTGAGTCCGATCTGTCCCCGTAAAGATGCTTTTCAGATGTTTTTCTAACCATTGAACCATATATGTTGTATCCACTAGACCCGGTCTTGTTCAAAGCAGGTCTAGAGACAGCTTCTGCATCGTTGTCTTTGTTGTTCATCTGCTGTTCGAAGATGTTATATTTGTGATAAAAAACAGAATCTGGTTTAAACAAGTCTTTGAAAGTGGTATTTGATTGAAAAATATGGGAGTGAGTGTGTAATCAACGAGTGATATGAATAGAACCTCTTAAAACTTTAATATAAGGTAAAGTGTTTGATATTTTCTTGCCGTTCCATTTTTTCTGCTCCTTTTTTCCCCTCCTGTGGTGATTTCTAGAGTGAACTTTTTTTATTTTTTGCCCTCTTCAGAAAAATGAAGACACACTCAGAATTTCTTTTTTTTTTTTCTCTCTTCTTTTTGGGCTTAAGTCCGATACACAACATACCTGTTTTGGGAAGTAATAACAGTATCTTCGGGTAAGTACTACAAACAGCAGAATTTGGAAGGTGTGTGCTGTATACACTTTTTTTTCAAGCACACGCGCATATGTGTTTATTTATGTTGTATTTGTTTGATCAGTTTGGACATAATAAAGATATCAAACATCCAACTTACACATATACATAAATGAATATTAGAAAAGATCTTATTCAGCTGATACAAATCTGCTCTGTTTTCAGTGGAGCTTTCATGGCATGGAACCTGCTGGGTTTGATATGCAACACACCATCCCCAGTCACAGTTGTCATATCTGGGTCGATGGAACCTGCCTTCCAAAGAGGTGATGTTTTATTCTTGTACAACAGAAAGCAAAAGAATGAGGTCTTGGACCTGGAAGTTCAGGATGTGGGTGACATTGTTGTTTACAACCTAGATAATAGAGAAATTCCAATTGTTCACAGAGTAATAAACGAATACCAAATTCCTTCCTCAAGCTCCAAGAGTGGCAAAAAGAGCGTAAAATCAAAGCAGTACCTACTGACCAAGGGTGACAATAACAACATACATGATGTTTCTTTATACGGAAGAGGGAAGAAATACTTGAACACAAGCAGGGATATACTGGGAACAGTGAAGTTCTACATCCCACAGCTTGGCTACCTGACCATATGGATCAACGAAAACCCTAAGTTCCAGAAGATCTTCTATGTCGGGTTGATCTTGATGTCCTTATTTGAGTAGCTCTGTAATTGCAACGAATGCTGTTATATATCCGATTATGTTATTTTGTTGTTATTGTTTTTCATCACGTGCACAAATCCTTATTTTTTTTAGTTGTTGTTTTTTTTTTTTTGCAGGTATGCGTTTTCCTTGTAATTGGTGTTTATTTTTATAACACCCCTGTGTTTGCTTTTTAGTTTTATTTGGTTTATTATCCAGTGCAAGAAACCATACACACATAGCCACATGTCACAATCTTTAAGACCATACCTAAATACCGTTGAAGCTTCCTTAGAAGCATGTATTAACCTGGCCAATTTTCCTTCCCAGGAAGTAGAAAGACACAACAGACCGGAAGTTGAAGTTGATACTGCTAAGCAATCCGCTGAGTTGCTCTACCAACCTCTACATATTGTCAGAAACGAATACGAAAAGGTTCTTATTGAGCCTAGTGTCAACTCATTAAGAATGTCTATAAAGATAAAGCAAAGTGATGAAATCGAAAAGATCTTAGTCCACAAATTCACCAACTTCTTGGAGCAAAGATCCGAGGCCTTCCAGATCTTAAGAAGAAAGCCTATCACTGATGAATATAGTATATCTTTTTTGATTACAAACAAGCACACAGAAACAATGAAGTCCAGTGAGCTGGTTAAGTTCATCATTGACTTCATGGAGGAGGTTGATAAAGAAATCAGTGAAATGAAGCTGTTCCTGAATGCCAGAGCCAGATTCGTTGCTGAGCAATACTTGACTGAGTTTATTTACTAGTTTATATAAGAAAGCGAAATGAATGCAAGTGCTTAGATGCTATATGATTAATAAATGACTATATAGCTGTGCTTTTCCTTGTTACCTTTTGATCTTTTATTTTTAATGTTAGTGGTTTCTTTCACTTGGTAGCGATTTTACGATTATTTGTTATTTTTCTTTTTTGGTGCGTGTGAGAGAATTTCAAATTCCTTGCTTTTTTGAGCAAAAAAAAAAAAAAGATGTGATGTTTTGTTATTTTTGTTGGTAATTTCTCAGTTTTTCTGGATTATTTCGAAAATGATTATAACGTAAGACCTCAAACCCAAGAGCATATCTTGTTTAGAAAAACAAATAAAAAGAAAAAAGAACAATCAGTTTTCTTTTCCAATTTCTGTATATTTTAGAGAAAAAATACTTAGTTTTTATCAAAAAAAATAACAGTTATTCAGCATACAATAACAAGAATAAAACATTCCAACATGTCTGAATCTATCAATAACTCAAAGATAGAAAGTAGCTCAGACTCAAACCCAAAGTCTGATGAACAAACTCTGCAGCAAAATAAAAATATTGATGTTGATTATACCCCATTTTTGACTACCAAAAACGAACAAAACAAAAACGAGGACAGATCGGCAACAGCACAAAACAATGAAAACGAAAAATTAAACGATCACAAAACACCATCTTATAACTTTAACAACGATGCATACAAAAGCTCGCCATTGAGTGAAAAAAATATTGTGAAAAACTCCAGATCCAACAGCCAAAGAGAGCCATCAAACCTAGGGTTTAAAAGACCTAGAAAAAGCTCATCGGAAAGCCAGGGCTCAAATAAACCAAAGCTTTCCAAAGGCGAGTGTGATCATTGTAGAAGAAGACAAACACAGTGTGTGCAGGTTCCTAACTTGAAGGATTGTGTCCAGTGTGAAAGCAAAGGTATCAAGTGTACATACTCTGAAATAGCTGCCAATAGAACCAACTTTGACTTGGAACAGATAAAGAAAAGAGTTGATGAAAATGTCAATGTTCATGACTTGCTTAAGAGAACAAAGTACGAGCAAGTAAGCGACCCATACCAGCAAAAGCAAATATTTTCTCCAGGAAACGGCAACATGGACTTCAAGCCAGATGCCTCCTTTTTGAATGGTTTGGATCCTAACATGCTAGCAAATGCTCTGGGGAGTCCAAACGGCGTACTATCACCAGGGGTCTTGAGCACTTTGGCCCCCATGAACAACAACAACGCCATGCTTGCATCTGCTTTGAATACACTATCAAACAACAACGGCACAACTCCCATCAACAATAACAATGTTCTTTCAGAATTAATAAGCAACTTGATGATGAACAACCAAACTTATAAAAACAACAACCAGCAAATTCAAACAAAAGGGAACCCACCAAATGAAATGAACTTCCAGTACATGCCCAAGAATGTGCATTCCAATGGGGCAAAAAACAATAACTCAAATGCAGACAGCATAAACCAGTTTCTGTCTTCTTTCAACCAACCAAACAATGCATTGTCCCCAACCGCACTGTATTCACAATTAAACAATGCAAATAAAACATACATACCAACCAGCAATGCTGGCAACAATGGCAACATGCAAGCATATGGTAACAATCCTCCGAGCAGGTCTGCAGCTAGCTCTGCTGTTGGTGCCCCATCATTCCCAAGATCATCGTTTTATCTGGGGCCAACCTCTTTGATTGATTACAATTTAATAAACCATGTCAAAGTCAACAAAATTGATCAAATTCAAATATCATCAACCTTGGCTTTGAGAAAAGTTGCTCCTAACGTACAGTTTCTGCTGAGAGATGATTTCAATGAGAAGTTGTACTTGAAACAAGAACAAGAGCTGGACCTGGTCGAGAAGCTGATCCACCCATACGGTAAAACGCTTGTAGATATCTTCTTTAAAATGGTCCATCCACAGTACCCTATCCTGCACGAGAAGGTCTTCATGGAGAAGTACTCTAGGTCATACAAGGAACTAACCACTCCTTTATTGGCTTCGATCTACTGCTTGGCCCTGGACTGGTGGGAATTCCACCCACAACTCATAGGGTTCCCAAAACCTGATGCCAAAAGACAACTGATGGACATTGCTTTGAAATCGTTCTTTGAGGTTGTTGAAAGACCAAAGTTGAGTATAGTTCAAGCAGGGTTGCTGATCTTGAAGTGTAGAAGTGAGACCTCAAACAACTGGTTAATTGCTTCTGAGGTCGTTGCCTTGGCTGAAGAACTAGGGCTTGGTATTGATTGCCAAGATTGGAGATTGCCCAAGTGGGAGAGAGGACTCAGAAGAAGATTGGCTTGGGCTGTTTGGTCAATGGAAAAGTGGACGTCTGCTGGTGAGGGTAGATTTTCCCATCTGATCTTAGGCAGGAACTGGCTGGTCAAAATGCTTTCAGAAGAAGATTTCCCAAACGATATTGGGGCATACGGCATGAACTTCACAAAAAAAAATGGACCATCAGCATCCCACGGTAACAATAGCTTTGCTGGAACACCAAATACCAACTTCAGCAACAATACTCCAAACAATGTCTTAAACGGTGCCGGGTTGAACTCAAAAGGCCAATCCATTCTGTTTGCATCCATTCTTGACTCCAACTTATCCCAAGATGAGATCAAGGATAGAAAGCAACTATTCCAGAACTACGTTTCTTTGTCCATTGTTCTAGGTGAGATTTTGGACACCTTCTATACTTTGGGTGCCATGTCTGTCACAAACAACATCGAATATGTTTTGAAATTGGCCAAGCCTCTACAGCTCAAGCTAAAAGAATGGTACCAAAATCTTCCACCTAAACTATCAGTCAACCACCTGGAACCGGGCAAGTTCAACAGCAATGCAGCTCTAACGCTAGCCTACTTTGGTACTGAAATATGTCTCCACAGAAAGATCTTAACAACTTTGGATACTGATAACTCAGCAATGAACACTGCTGAGTTAAAGAAGGTTTGCAGAGAAGCAGCCACCTCAAGAGTATTAGCAGCAATTGATTTTGTTGAAGAGTTGAAGCCAGAACACATAAACGGTTTCTGGTATGCTTGCAGCTCCAACAACATGTCGCTGATTGGTTCTTTCATCGCCCTATTGTATTGCACCAGTGACACAAGCGAGGAAAAACTCATCTTCAGAAACTACTTGAAAAGATACATCCACATCTTAAGCACATCATTAGCAAACTTTCAAAAAGCCAGAACAGCTCTGGAATTCGCTCAACTATTGGATGAAATTTTGATTTAAATTTTTATATACATTAGACTTTTTTTCCTCTTTTTTTTTTTCTGTAACATTAATATCATAATAAAACATTAGTATTTTTCGAAACAGTTGTAATTCATCATTATTTACACGAAAGCCTTTATCTCAGAGTTGGCTGACTTTGGGGCTTCAGCAAAGTTCCCAGATTCACCATTGTCAACCCTAACTATAGGTGCGTCGTAGTAGTATGTTTTCAGCTCTTTTTCTTTAGCCATCAAGTCCTTGATTTGTTTTGGCAGTCTTTCTCCCGATTCCATTTCGGATTTGGTTAGACGCTGTTCATCCTTGGAATTAGCTTTCTCCTTTTTGCTTGGATCGGCATTCACATCCTCAAGGAACTCTTTCCAAAGCTTTTCATTCTCTTCATTATACAAGGCTGTTTGTTTTTCAAGCTTTGATTCTTTGTCTTCTTGCTGTCCCATCAGCTGTTTCTTGTACTCCTCTGCTTGTCTATTTTTTTCTTTGGATTGCTGGATAAAGTTGTTTATTTTGAAGTACCATCTGAATACGTTCTTTCTTTCCTCTTTTTCCTCAAACAAATGGTTCAAAGGAATCAGCTCTTTGTCCAAATCAAATGTTTCCCAGAAGTCTGGCCCATACTTGTTGGCTTCCTCAATTATATCATCGTACTTTTCCATCATTAAAGTATATCTTTTATTAAGCTCCTGGTTGTCTTGTGTCACCATGGCTACTATTTGCAGCATTGCTGAGAATATAAAGAAGTTTCTATACTTTGATCCTATCTGTCTCATTCTTTGTAAAAATCCAACTCTTATGGATTGAGCCACTTTGGAGTATTTGTTTTGTGGCTTTCCAGCAGTCACCGAAGAATTGAATCTTCTATAAGTCTGATTAAATTTAAATTGTCTAAACATGAATAATTTTTTGTTTTTTCAATGGTTGTGCTTTCGTTGTGGTTTTGATTAACCAAGTTGCTACGCCATGAATAATAATATTGATTGCTTTAAATACTCGAATGAAAAGCAAAAATAAACTTTTCTTGCTCAAGAGATAATTAACACGTGACTACGTTGCTTTTTTTTTTTTCATTAACGATCAAAGAAAATTTTCCACGCCAAAAATTACCCAAATAGGTAACACCCTTGCTATACCAAATATTCTTCAAAATAAAACATCTTTAAAATTTTCTTAATTGAAATTTGTTTAAGTTTTCTTCCTGTATGCTAACAATCGTAATGTAACTTAAATGTAAAACCAAACAACTCAACGAAAAGCAGAAGATGGTGGCTGATTTGGATAACATTCCATTTGAAAAGCAAAACAAAAAGAAATGGATTCCACATAACAATAACAACAGCTCCTCTGCATCTCAACAAAGTTTAGATATATCTTATGAAATCTTGCTCACTCATCTTATCGAATTCGAAAAGGCCAAGGATTGGTCTATTATGAAAAATGAAATATGTAGAACTATACAGCCTGAAGTTTTACTTCAGCCATTTTCTATGTATGCATACACCAATGACCACAAGAACTGGACTCAAACAATTATCAGATTAAATAAGTTGATTGTTTGCTTAAGTCAATATGAATCTAATTCTGAAGAGGATACCTTAATCCAAGATTATTCAAACACATTAATTGATAAATTTATTACAAATGAAATGAAAACTGTTTACAGAGCATTGAACAACTTGAGAGGATCAATTACCAACCCAATGCTAAGACTGTTGCAAACCATTATTAAGTTTAACAACGGTAAATATGTTGATCAATTCATATCATACTTTGATTTTTCTTTGCCAATTATTACCAGAGTTTTAACTCCACACAAGAGTGAACTAAACATCAACACTCAAGAATCCATCATGGATGACAAGCAATATCAAAACTCATTAAGATATAATTTCATTAAATTCTTCACTGATCTGTTGAAATATTCACCATCAATCTTGAGAAAAGATATACTTATAGAAAATAACAAAATCATGGTTGCTCTGTCAAAATATATAAGCAAAGTTGATAGTGATGACTGTACTATACTATTGCTAGACACTTTCATGGAAAAAGTCATCAAGGAAAGCTCATTCAAAAAAGCTACCAAATGTAAGATATTCCATGAATTTTTGCTTACCAACATATTGAAAAAGTACCAAAAGAAGGAAACTGATACTCCTTGTAAAAAAAAAATAATGGAGTTCTTTGGTGTTCTGTTTACAGACTCTGAATTAGGTATGGTCTTTGAAAATCCAAAACCTTGGAACAACATCAACTTGAATGACAATAAAAACCTAATAACTGTTAATGATAAGAAATACAAGCTTAATAACAAATATATCTTCAACACCATTGTTAAATTCAAGCCATGGGAAGATGATATGCAAATGAATATTTTGATCAAGATTCTGCACAAGGCTCCTGAATTAGTTGCTCCGTATGTCAACCAATTGAATTATATCAACGGTAACAATGAAGCTAAAATGACTTCTTTCTGGATAGGTCAAACCTTAACCTTGAATAGAATCATTAACTTGCCTATACCAGAAATTGTCCAAAACCCAGGATTTGATAGTCTAGCTACTTTAGAAGGAGATGATGAAGATGAAAGTTTCTCTGTGGAACAAGTAAACTACAGCATCCAAACTTTAATTGACATAATTGCTCCTCCATCCATCACATCTGGTAATCTAAAGCATTACATAACTAATGAATCAGAATTCATCAAACACATTGGTTGTCAATTGATTATGGCCATTTTAAACAAGTTGAAATCCGTTACTGAATTTTTGAACGAACAAAATTCAAAAGCAATTGTCTTTTCAAATGATTTGACCAACCAAATACAATCAAAGTTACCAGAGATGCACGAATTTTTGAAAAGTGTAGATGTTGTTTATAAAAAGAACACAGAAACTCCTAACTTGTTGCTAATATCTGAGTTAACAAACATTCTGTCATTGTACACCAATGTTTTCACTAATGTCAACAATCAATTCAAGTTGAGCAGTGATAGTATATTCAATAAGCTGATCATAAAGGGAAGTTCTGTGAACGAAAGCAACCAAGAAATTACTTTGAATGGTTTAGAATTGAATATAATTGATAAATACATGGAATTACAAGAACTTAATGATGCCTACAAATGGTGGAATAAGAATAATGCTGATTTCTCACTGTTCACTGCACTATTGAAGATGGGTTACAAGGATCAGACCGGACTAAAGACCAAAATCACCAGAATTCTGCAGCACCTGTCAGAAAACCAAAAGCTATTTAACAGAGACATTTTGGTTGCTTGTCCTATCATTGCTTTGATGGACTCTTTGGCTTTGGTTGCTTCCGAAAATGAGATGAAGAACATATGGAATCTGATTGACCAATCTGTGCAAAGAACTGTCACTACACCATACAAGTATATTGATATGAGCATTGAAGCTAGTTACTGTTCTCCTTTACTGTGTTGTATTGCTGAGCAGCTGCCATTTTTCTCAGGCAATGGTGATGTAGAAAAGAAATGGTTATCTCTATTTGCACACAAAATGGCCTTGATCGGTGACAAAGGATGTGTTGATTATATCAGTTCCAAAGCTAAATTGTCTGTTGATATTCAAAGCTATACTAATGCCTTTGATAATGAAATGACAGACATTAACATTAATGTTTTCTGTGAATTAGTTTCTTTATTATCAAACAAAGAGTTTGAGAAACAATATGACAGCATCTTAGAAAAAATAGCTGGCTTCTTGGAAACCAATGATTCTAATACTAATAATAAGTTAGTTCAAAGCTCTTTGTTTGACCAAGTTCTATGTGGGGACAATGCTACATTGATTAGCAAGCTTGTTAAAATTTTCAAAAAAAACAACATAACTTTAGATATTTCATCTAAGCAAAGTGTTTTCGACAACTTTGTGAGATTAATCAAGCAATCAGATTCCCAAATTACTCTAAACATTTTGAACTCTTTGAATAAACTAGCTACAACCAAATACATTGAAGACAATGCTGACTTCAAGCTGGACACAAAGTGCAATTTGCTTCTATTCTTCAAGATGGTTGAGTTTGATTTAATTCACTTGACTGAATATAACAACTTCTTATTCAATCTGTTGGTGGACTGCAGTGCTTTTATTTCAAGTAGTTATTGGAATACTTTGTTTGAAAGCAAAGACTTTGGTGTTTTAGTTGCTGATAAGAACACCATTATATCATCTAAAGTCTTTTTGAATATGCTATCAAAAAAATATTATTCTCAATCAGTTGAATATTTCAATAATATCTATACCGAAAATAAAGACTCAATCACCCCAAGTATAATATACTTTGGTTCTTTATTAAAACTAGAAACTGAAGATATTATTAAGAATCTAAAAAATGCTGCCTCAAACTTGGTTAGTCAAACTGCTAACAATGAAGAATGTCTACAAGATGTTTTGCGTTTTATTGCCACTTATTCAAACCTTGATGATGAAAATGAACAAGACATTTTGAAAAATATTGTTGAATATTTGACAAATACATCTAAATACAAGTACGCTTCATTCTCTATTAACTTTATTGCAAAGCTACTTGCTTCTAAAAAGATTGATGTTGATAGCGTTAAAATTTGGTGTTACAAGTGCTTTTTGTATATCAACAAAAAGTCTGCTATTATCAAGTCTGAGGAATTTTTAAGCGATGAATTCATGAGCATTTTCAAAGAGTTATCAAACTTGGTCAAAGTATTTAACCCATGGTACTATGTTCCAAAGGTTATTTTAAATACCGGTGTTGAAATTATTTTATCTCAAGAATGGTGTTTCCAAAGAGAAGTTATTGAATTTGTGATGAACTTATGTAACCAAAGTTATGATGACATGTTTGAAACCAAAAAACACATCCAAATGATATTCAACAACGAATTTGTACCATACAAAGTCAAAGATGCCTCTACTGAAAAAATTAACCTAGTTTCTATTATGATCAATACCTTATTCTACAAAAATGCTAAATCAAACTCTGATATCAACATATCCTTATTGTTGGTAGAAAATTACGATGGTACTACAAGCTTGAAAGATAGAATTTTCTACAACATAATGCAAGCTATTGAATCAAACACCTCAGTTTCATGGACTCAAAGAATTGGTTCTTGGGACTTTATTGAATCTAATAGTGGTCAACACGACGACGTTGTCATTGATGACTATGACGAATTAATTGCAAATGAAAAGGAGAAATTGATCATTAAAGAGAAGGAATTGCTAAGTATCAACATCAACAAGAACGTTGTTTTAAAAACAATCAACAATTACAGATATGTTGACCACTCTGAAATCATCAGTAAGTGCTGTTATTTGAATGAATGGGAAGACGTTTTAAGAAAAGAAGCCCTGTTAGAAACTAATGAGGACAATTTAATCTATGATTCTAGATTTATCATGTTATTGATTCTACAAAACAGTGAACTTGTCAACACTATTGAAATCGATGAGGCTGAACAAACTGAGGTCACTAGATTTAACTTTAAATCTTTAATCAGATCTGGGCTATTCTCATTAATCGTTGTTTCTCTATCTTTCAAAAACGATGAAAATTCATTGATCGCATTTGAAATTATCAAACACATGGTTAATACTCTACCAAAAACCGATGAGGAAAACCAAAAAATAAAAACAGATTTAATGATGACTATTTTGTTGAAGAAGATAGCTTTCTCTTTCAATGACAATAAGAACATGGTTCCTGGTGAATTCGCCCCACCAATATTCTGGTACATTTTGTCTCAAATTTCGTTCATAGTCTTGGATCCAAAACACTTCTTATATGAACAAATTTACAAGTGGGTCCTATCCAAGCCCAAACTAGTGAAGTATGAAATACCTATCATGAACATATTTGTCAACTTCCAAGTCAAGAACCAAGATTTCGAAAATTTGACTAAATGTTTGAACTGGTTGTTGAAAAACATTGTCAATGGTATCAAGTCCGTTGAAGATATGAATTACCTAAGACTTGTTAAGATGTTTGAATTCATTTTAAACTTTGACAACAATTGTTACGCCAACAGATTAACCAAGATTTATCTAAACAGATTTATTGAAAAGGTCCAAAAGATTGTAGTGGACTACAGTATCATTACAAGATATGGTGTTTTGAGTAGTCTGGAAGCTAAAAAGTATGCTAATGAGATGAAGATGGCCATGAAGAAGAATGTCAAAACTAATGTTGATGAATACAAGCAATTCTTAATGATTTTACAAGAAAATTTGACTATTCAAGAACTTGTTTCAAGATTCAATGTAACTTTAGTTTCCAACAAAAGATTAGTTGATTGGACAGAAGGGGATGGCTTAAATATCGCCAAGAGAGTATGTAAATAGTTATATATAATATCACATTAACCAGTTTGACTCCTCTTGCATGTCTCTCCAAAGTTGATCATCGTCTAAATTATTATCTAGAATTTCAAATATTTTGTCTAAATTCTCAAATTCTCTGCCTGTGGTTAATAACTTATTCTTGTTGTCATTTATTACTTCTTCGGCATAATTATTAGAGGCCGTTATTGGACTTGCGATTAATTCGGTTTTGTTGTCTCCAACAGGTGTGTTGAACAAGAAATGAAGTGGGAAGGGGCTGGCCTTATTGCTTTCATGGGATATCGACTTCTGCACATCATTTGAAGTAGCTGTTATGGTTTCGCTTTTAGTTCTAACAACATCACTTGTAACGATGTATTCATCTTTTTTGGTTGAGGAAGTGTTATATTTTGAAGATGAGTGATTTTGCCATCCAAAGTTTTCCTTTTCAAATCTATTGATCAAGTGAGTCATTTTGTCTCTCAGGTTCAAATCTTTTACAAGTCTAAGAAGCTGTTTTCTCCTCAAATTAGCCGGATCATTACCTTGGTCTCTCATTTTAGTTAGTACAATCAGTCCTTTTTCCAAAAACTCGTTGACTTGATCATGTAATCCAAAAGTTGCACTCAACAATACCAATGTGGATGCAGCTGTGAAAATATATTCCCTGTCCATATAACCAAAGATGGCCAATTGGCCTTGTTCGTACATTGACCATAGAGATTGTATTGTGTTAATAGAGCTGTTTAAAGAAGAATTCAGTAAGAAGATAGTATTTTCCGAGTAATCATCTAACCTGATAAATTCTGGAATCTTTTGGCCAGAGCCCAGCCAATTCTTTAAGAATAAATGCGAAAAATGATAAACTAACCTTCTAACCGCCAAGTTGATACCATTGAAGTACTCTGTGTAAATGTTACATTTTAGTCTAGAGATTTTGAAAGGCTCCATGTCGAAGTCAACCTGCAAAAATTCGGGAAGACTATGTCTGAATTCAATCAACTCTCTCAAAAGACTGGTAACAGTTGGCGAAATGTCTTTCTTGATCTTTCTGTTGTAAAGTTTGTTCAAAATCTTAGCACTGATGAAAGTTGTGTTTATGCATGCCAAAAGATAATCTGCTTCTGGAAAAATGTAGTTTTCACAGCCTTCTGGAGGATTGCTCATGTCAAAATCACTTGGCAACTTGCAGGATATTGACACGTCTTGGAAACTCAATGGATGACCCGCTTTTGAAGAAAGCATTCTTTCGTAAATGTAAATTGTCCAAAATAACCGTCTGTGATGTTCCAACTCAAACTTGGATATGCTTCCAACCTCGGCGTCACAATGCCATCCGAGAATCAAACATGTTTTCAAAGTCATCGAAAAATAAAGATAGGATGAAACAGTATAGTCGGCCACTTGTAAATAAAACGCATACAGCAACAATGTTTCAACTGATCCGGGCTTTGTGAAGTTGTCAATTTTGTTTCCAGAGTATAGATAGCCAAAAATAGCTGAACTTTTGATGAAAAACTCTTTACCTGGAAGCGACTTGTTTCCGTTCTCCAAGTTAGCAGCATTCTCTTTGGACTCAGAACTTGTTCCAAGATACATCTCTCCAATGGCAAAAATCAGCATTATTTTGCAGAACCATATCGTTTGAAGTACTTGGTCTTCATGAACAACATCACCATTGTAGATTTTTTCAAGATTGGCCTTTTCCAGTCCTTCATTAAAAAAGTAGAAACATCCGTCGTTGTATGTGATGAAAGTGTCTATAAGCAATACAGCATATGAGTATGGTGGCAGTGAAAAGTTAAATGTGTTTGGGTTTGCTGACTCATTTGATGAAAGAATAATCTTGTATGCATTTCCTTCTTCTTCTAAGATTTTATCAACGTTGTTGTTGGTCCAGCCAACTTGTGATTTGTCGGACGAAATATTGTTTGGTATTATAACATCATCTATAGTCAAATTTGATGAACCTGCAGTTTTTAGGTTGCCCTTGCCTAAAGTTTTGACACTGTTCTTTCTGAAGTTGTCTTCAATCATGGCTTTAGTTTTCTCAATTAAGGAATGTATCTCCATACAAAAATGTGTCATGGATGAAGATCCAACAAAATACTTCTGTCCTGTTTTAGAGCCAACAATACCACCAAAATTTTCGTTTGAGAAATCGGGTTCATTAACAGAAGTTGTGTCGTCAACGCTTTTTCCCTCACTATCAACCATCTTTGTTAATGCCGAGCCTTGCATTTTGTAATTGACAAATGTTGCTGTAGTTTTATTAGAGTTCAAAGCTTCTTTAGTGACTGTTTCTGGCAAATTATCATTAAACAAGTCCTCGTCATCTGAATTGTTTGCGCTTCTGCTGACAAAGTTTGCGGTATTTTTATTGTCATTGTGCTTTATGATATTTTTCAGTCTAGCAGTTTCCTTCTTTAATTGAGATATTTCGTTTTGCAAACTTTGCAAGTATGTTAGAGAAACATTTAGTTTTTTCTTTGGGGCTAGATACTCACATATAGCTGAAGCATCGATGCAATTGATGCACTGCTCTATACCTTCAGTTTTCTTACAGTTCATATGCTTGGACCTGCACCTGGTGCATGCTATATTTTTTTCTTTCTTCTTGTATTCTTTGGGTTTTCTTTCTTGAACAGTTGATGGTGAAGACCTGCTATCTAAATTGTGTTCAGCAAAAGATTCTTGCTTCTCTCCCAAGGAAACAACTTTGGTTTCGTTTTGTTTAGATGTCTTCTTCTTCACTTTTTTGATGCCTGTAGAGTCGCCCTTAGACGCTCCGTCTAATCTAGCTTTAATTATGTTAATGTCATTGTTGTTAAAATTCAATTGAATAAATGGCTGATCAGTTTTCTTTTTAGGTCCCATATATATGAGGATAACAAGTTTCTTTGGTGATTTCAATAATGATCATAGTCATCCAGAGTTTTTATTTTTTTTTGATATGAAAGAATATCCTATCACAATGCCAATTGCGCAATTTATCATTTCAGAAGAATAACTTGCGTTACAGACATCAGGTTAACAAGAAAAATATCATTTTCCCAAACAGGAAAGTATAATTATTTGACATTCGGGTAAACTTATTATTTTTATTTTTATCTATTTTTTATATCCGACAAGCAAAAAAACAGCAACATTTCCAACCCAACCAAAACACTCCAAAAAAAAATAAAAAAAAGAAAGAATTACTTCAACTTACCACCGGATTTGAAAATTTGGTAGAGAAAATTTTTTTTTTCTGTGAGAGTTTATTCGCACACACGAGTGGAAAAAAAAACATACTAAAAAAAAATTTTATTCCTTCATTCAAATCTAATTTCCATTGGTTCAACTAGTAGTAAACAAAGTTTAGAAATAACCTAGAGGATTATTACATATTAACTATTAAGTTATCTTTTCATAAACATATAAAAATAACCATAACACAATGTCTGCTGTTAAAAAATCTGTTGATTTAGTCAAAATCATTAACACCTTAAAGCTAACTGGTGAATCCCAAGCGAGATTACTACAATTCAAGAAGAGAGCTGATGATGCCAAGATTGCCTTCGTCAAAGCCCAAGAAAAGGCCAGCGTCAAGATTGACTTTGCTGCCTACAAGTCCTTGTTGGCTGGTTCCTCCAACAAGAATATCGTTTCTGAATTAGAATCTTACCTAAACAACTTCAAGCCAAAGGAAGATACCGCCGCTTTGAAGGAAAACTTAGACAACTTATCCAAGTTCGAACAAGAAGCTTTAGAATCTGCCAAGTTAACTGAAAAGGCTGTTGGTGAAAAGTTGTTGTTATTGAGAAACACCATTGCCAACATCGAAAACGCCATCCCTGTTGAAGAAGTCCAAGTCCACAACGTCTTGAAGGCTGATCCAGATTTCGAATTATGGATGATGAGATTAAACCAAAACGGTACCGTTACCAAGATTCCAGGTTACACTCAAAGATTCAAGAACTTAGATCCATTATCTTAATCTTCGAAGCACATTTAATGAATAAACCAACCAAACAAAAATTCATAAACTTCAACCAAGCACTTCTTATGTGAAAATATAGGTTTGATACATATGAACAATATAATAATATATTCAGTTATTAGGTATAATGAAAAATTAAAAAACAAAAAAACAATATATACAAGAAATTGTATTTGATTGTAGCAAGAACACATATGTAGGTTCCCATGGAAGATAATGAAAAAAAAATAAGAAAACATTTTCTGCTTATGTTCAGCCTATGTGACAGTTCATTTATATACAGGTTTTTGATCTTAAACTCAAACAATTAGATATAATTTCATTCAAGAATATTCTTTTATACGTTTCCTTTGAAATCTCATAGTATATAGGTGTTAATCGTTAAGTTCCCCCGTTTCTTAAACATCTCTCAATTTTTTTTTTTTTACTTTTAAAGAAATCACATCTTAGCAATGGCTATTAGAACAGCTTTAATCAAACACCAAAAAAAATGTTAAGTACAAGGTTCAAAGATGCTTTGGTTTGTGAGCAAACTGAAGATGTTGAACAAATCAAAGAGCTTTTGCTTGAGTACGATTCCAATTTCAAGCAGCTAGAAACAATCGGATTCATGGCAAGACATCTTTCAGTTGACTCGTTGAGCACAGGCCCTGGTGGTAAAGTGCTTATCAAGTTGCTGTACAATAAAAAGAAAGACGAGATCAGCAGCTTTAACTTGAAGATGGGAGATATTGTTCTTTTATCCAAGGGAAGCAGCAATCTCAAAACGTGCCTCAGCAAATTGGAAATACAAGGACATGTATACAGACAGAACAAAGATTCTTTAACACTGCTTGTGGACCAAGACCTTGAAGATACTTCTGAGCTGTCGGATAGCAATGATTTCTACTTTCTTATAAAAACCATCAGTGAAATCACATACAGAAAGATGTTCAAAACACTGGAAAAGCTCAAGAAGATAGAGGAGCAGGAGCAACATGACTCTATGCTGCTGGATATCCTTTTGAACAGAATTGATCCAAATATTTTAAAGTCACAAATCAATTATTCCAACTATAAAGACAAAACCGAAAATTACATCAACCCATCATTGAACGATTCTCAAAAAGCTGCTGTTCATTTTGCCTTGAACAACCGCATCAGTATCATTCACGGTCCTTTTGCATGTGGAAAAACATCAACTATTGTCGAGATTCTTGAGCAAATAAACAACTTGCAGGATCACAAAGGCAAGGTAATGGTTTGTGGACCATCAAATGTTAGTGTGGACACCATTTTAGAAAAGGTATCCAAAAACGGGAGAATCAAACCAGGCCAAATGGTCCGTATTGGTAACCCCACCAGAATCCATGGAAACGCTGCATACAGTTTGGACAATATGGTCAACACAGGTGACGAAGGCTCAATTTGCAAAGACATCAAGTCTGAGATCAATACTTTGTTGAAACAAACAAGCAAGAGTAGCAGCAAGTCAAAGAAAGGCGCTGCAAAGCCAGCGTTGAAGGGCAAAGCCAAGTGGAATGAGATAAAGCTTTTGAGAAAAGACCTGGGCAAACGAGAAAATAAGGTTGTAAAAGATATTATCAAACGGAGTAAGTTCATATTTGCAACATTGCACGGATCCTCAAACAAACAGGTTTTGACTATGTATGATGACAATGAAGAGGAAGGCGGTGATGCCAGCGGTGTGGAGACTTTGATCATTGATGAAGTCTCCCAATCCTTGGAAATTCAGTGCTGGATACCCATCCTGGACCATCTCAAAAACTTGAAAAGAATCATTTTTGCTGGTGACAATAAGCAGTTGCCACCCACCATCAAGACCTTGCCATCTCAAGTATCTACCAAGTCTAAAGCTGAAAGTACGTTTAATATACTGAATACCACCATATTTGACAGATTGGAAAGAGCTTATGGCAATACATTTATTGCATTTCTGAATACTCAATACAGAATGAATGAGAAAATCATGGAGTTTCCGTCTAATGAGATGTACAACGGTGAGGTTATTTCAGGAGACGGTAACAGGGATATTTTGTTATCTGACTTAAATGTAGATGAGTGCTCAGCTGACGAAGATGAAATTCTCAATGAGCCAGTGCTGTGGTATGACACGCAATGTGATTTAGCTTTTATGGAAGACCAGAAAAAGGACGAGAGCAAACCACACAAAAACGACATCTTCAATTCTAAGAGTAATATCAATGAAGTGTTTATTGCTTTGAACCACATAGACAAACTAATGGATGTAATGCACCTGCAAGAAGAACACATAGGGATCATTACGCCCTACCAAGCACAAGTCCAGCTCATGAAATACCACATCAACGAAAAGTATCCGAACATTGACATCCACACAGTTGATGGGTTCCAGGGAAATGAAAAGGAGTGCATAATCCTTTCCTTGGTTAGATTTAATGAGCAAAATGAACTAGGTTTTGTTAAAGATGAAAGGAGACTTAACGTGGCCATCACCAGAGCTAAAAGACAGTTATGTGTTATTGGAAATTTAGAAACTTTCTCTATAAGTAAGCAAAGTAATGAGTTTTTGAAAAACTGGTGCAAGTTCGTAGACGCAAAGGCGGTAATTGAGTATCCTGAATTGTGAAACAAAAAAAAACTATTTATTATCTATATAGCAGAAGAAATCTAATGTATCATCGGAAGTTACAAACATGGAGTATTTTGGGTTGAAAAGAATATTTCTGCTCGAAACTTCTTTTGGCGTAGCAATGTGTCTTATAGGACTTAACGTTCTACCAGACAAAGACGACGATATATCCCATAACAAAACTTTGTTATCATATGAAGTACTGATGACGTAGTTACCACATGGTGAGAAGCAACTGTTGCCTTGATCAGCAAACTCCCTGTTAGGGAATGGTTGTATTTTATTAAGCTCAAATATGGTTTCCAAGGTAAAGGCATCAAGAACGTAATTGGACCCGCGTGTTCCATCTAGCAATATGTATCTTCCACAGTTTGAGAAACTCAACTTTTTCCATGAGTTTAAGGGGATTTTGGATGGGTCCAAGTCTTTGAATAAGAAGCAGCCCTTGGACAAGTTTTTGATGTCATACAACGATATTTCACCTGTTGAAGGATTACCAACACCAAACACCTTACCTGAAGGATCGTAAGCTATGCAGTTAGGAGCAATTACTGGCAAAATTGCAGATGCCACGCTGCTATTGGATCTTGGATCCCATACTCTAACAGACTCGTCATAAGAACTACTGATGAATGTGTCGTCAACAGGAGACAGTATAACATCTGAGACTAATGCAGTGTGGCCTTTAAAGTATCTTATGTATTGGTTGGTTTCCAGATTTAGCAGTCTTATGTCTTTGCTTTCTAGTGATGTTGAAGCATGTATCAACTCTATAGGGGAATGTGTGAAAATAGCTGAATGGCATCCGTACTTCTTCGTAGCAATGTTGGTTAGGTACTGACAAGTTCTGGCATTATAAAGCTCAATGGACTTATTGGCATGTGTAGACAACAGATATTCTCCTGAATCGTGAAAATTCATTGATGTTATAGGAATCTTTTCATTGGTGTTTGTATCCAATCTAAAAGACTTTACTGGTAAAAAATTACAAAAAGTCTCTCTATCAAAGGTAAAGTTTCTTTCATTTTCATTGGTTATAAACTTTTTTCTATGGCTTTTGTCAGGCTGGTATGAAGAAGCCGTCTTATAAGTAACGTAGTTCTTATTCATCGCAAGCGTTGGAATATGTTGTATTTGTTTGGTTGTTTGGTGTTTATAGATATTCTTCCAAAGTGGCATATTTTTTTTTTTCGTCTCTTCTGCTTTTTTTTTTTTTTTTGCAAAAATAGACTGAATCTTCGGACATACCATTTTTCATTAGTAATTTTTCACAACTTGCGCTACACAAACTCTCCCCTAATAAAGACTAATGAGGAGAAAAAAAAAATAAGAATTCGTGAAATTTTAATTTTTGAAAATATTCAATGATTAAAACCATACAACTTTGACTTTGAAAGACTTTCAACATGAGCGAATTCTTTGGAAATGAAAGCATAGAGGAAAATACTAGAAAGGTAATTGATGAATTCTACTTACAAGAAATGCTTAATAAAATAAACAATGTTTCTGAGGAAGATGTTTCTTCATTTTCCCTTAGAGGTACAAATCCAAATATTGATCAAACCCTTAATCTAAAAATGAGTCTAATAAAAGACGCATTTTTTGACAAAAATGATGTTTTACCAAATCATAGCTCTTACTTGACAAGCACTTATGAAATCTATAGCTTAAAGCAAGACAAGCTTAATAAAATACGGAATCTTGGAAGCAATACATTAAAGCCATTTGGCATTAATAGAACTCATCAACAATATCAAGATCATAAAAAAAAAATGAAAAATAACCAGAAGAAAGTATATAGAACAACAAACAGTATGTCTCAAGAAACATACGTTCCCTCAGCTGGTGTGGAAACAGGAATAATAAATTTACATAATAGCAACACTTCGCATGTTTCTCACGAACAAATAAGGGAATTCCATCCAGAAACATACTATGTGCCTGATGACACCTATGATGAAGCAAACGACAACATAGACTTTAGCAGTTCAGACGATCTTGCATGAGTCAAAAAAGAAACTTAAACTATATACTGTATTCTAATCTCTTCTATCAACACCAATAGCAAGGTCTTTTTTGATAAGATCGACCTTGTCAACCTTGGCGGCTTGTAAATGGATACCAGGATTCATCCACTTACCACAACTGCATCTAGAACCTTTCCAGTTGAAAGCTCCGACCTTGGCTTCACAGCCTGGGCATAAGAATTTACCTTCCAAAAGTTCTTCTGTTAGCAGCTTTTCCTTCATCCAGTTCAAAGGTTCAACAAAGTAATGGGTACACATGTCTTGTGACTTTTCAACACCAACAATTCTATTACCGGAAATACCACCTCTTTTGAAGAAATGGGATTCTTTGGAGGTCTTAGCTGGGGGTTCGTGGTTGATAAATGAAGAAGATTTCGCAAGGTTTTGTCTGCACTTCTTACATCTTAGAACTTGTATGTCTTTGTCATCAATGACAACCTTATCGCCGGTGGTATCATTTTCTTCTGAATCAAACATGTTGTTATCTCTAGCAATCATTTGTCTAGAAAGCTGGCCACTTGGGTCTATTTCATTGCATTTGCTTAGCTTCCATTGCTTGTATTCACTGTTGTTGGAGTCAAAGAATCTTCCACCCATAGCAGAAAATAGTTCTAGCTGCTCTAGTACATTGTCAGATAACTCCATTTTGTTATTTATCATTTTTCTATCAACAGCGTATGTAGCTTGTTTTAAATTAAATCCGAATCTGTACATTAAATAGCAAATAACATAGAAGCAAGCTCTGTTAGAACCCTTGTATGAGTGTATGAAAATGGCTGACTTTTGCTTAATGCCTTTGAAGTTGACTTCAAGGGGATTGTAGTTTTCTTCATTAGGGAAGATGGCATGGTCAATGAATTCATTGGCTTCATTGACATATTTGATCAAATCAACTACATCGTCAAAATACAAACTGTCATCATTCAAGTCAATGTTTCTCAAAGAGTATCCTTTCTTGACTAAATATTCTGGAATTTTATCAAACTTCATACAACTCAGAATATGGCTGACATGATATTCTACTTTCAAAGGGACGTGTGTCATAATTGGCACAACTGAACCAACATAAATACCACCTAAAATTTTATCCATTGCGCTTTTTTTACTTTGAATTAATGTTTGGTCTACCTTCAATCAAACAATCTTAAAGCATATGTAGATGAGTTTAAATGATTTATCTATAATTTTTCGATTTTTTTTCAATGTGCTGAAGAAAATAGCAAAACCAGAAAAAAAAAAAAGCAATTAAACACTTGGTAGCGGTGTTGTATTTTTTCTAACAAAAAACAGCCATGCCTTTTTTGATTTGGTAAAAACTAAAAGTAAGGCAGGGTAACTGTAAAATGCTGATAATCTCAAAAAAAAAAAATTAGTGTTTGCCAATTCTTCTGATATATCCGAAAGAAGTAATTTCTGATTAGTTAAAAACACGAACAAAAATATAAATATTCAAAGGGTAAGGTTTTCCATATTTAAATACAATTACAAAATTAGAGTTTAGATAAGCAAAAAAACACCAAAAAACTGCTTCCCTACAATCAAGAATAATACATCATAATGGAAAAATTGGAGTTTAACGGTGTTGATTTCACCGATCTGTTGCCTACCATAAACCTTTTAAAAGCCAAAGAAGAAAGCTATGATTCTAAAAGATCATTAGTGTTGTGCGATATTATGTACTCAGATGAATACAAAACACTGATGTCTATATTTAATGCTCTTTTCAAGCTTAAAGAATACTCAGAAAGATCATACAATCTAGTCAATGAAGTCATTGAAACCGTGCCATCATATTATACCGCTTGGAATTTTAAGCTAGATCTGGTTTTAAAATTAAACAAAGATATCACAGAAGAACTAAACTGGTTAGATGAGTTCAGTTTGGATAATCTGAAAAATTACCAAATATGGTCCTACAGAACCGAACTGATAAAGAATTACTGGAAAAACAACGCAAGCAAAGAATCATTTAAGGCTTTACTGCACAAGGAAAACGTGTTAGCGATGGTAATGTTTGACGAAGATGCCAAAAACCATCATGTTTGGAGTTATAAAAGCTGGTTCATCAACTACTTTGACTACGACTTGGAAGAATACGGTGAGGAAATTGCATACATAGGCAAACTCATTGACAAGGATGTCCTCAACAATAGTGCTTGGTGTTTTAGATACAAAATCATTTGTGACTTACTGAAGAAATCGACCAATGAGCAGATGAAGTCACTCCTTCAAGAAGAATTGGAATACTCTGAGGAGCAAATAGCTAAGTATCCAGATAACATAAGTTCTTGGAACTACCACTTCAGAATGATGGAACTGATGGAGGAAAATAACTACCCCATCAACAAGAACCTTTCTGATTTATATGAGATGTTCCTGAACGAAAGTGTATATCCTATTGAGTATTATGCCAAGTATCTAAATATAGTTGACAAAGCTGGCAATAAACAACGCATAAAGGACCTTTACTCGCTTCTAAGGGACCACAGAGATCCTATAAGAAAGGTGTATTGGGACTACAAAATAACCCAACTGTAAATCATATACATATGCTAGTCATTCCCTAATGACTTGCAGCTCATAAATACCACTCGTTTCAACATTTTATTTTTTTTTTTTTTCTCAACAGAGCCCACATCACGTTTTTGATTCTTGTTGAAAAAAAAAATTCAAGTGGCTCGTGTAGGCGTCGTAGGCTTCTTTTTTTTTTTTTAGGCATTCCTTGGACATATTTGTGATTTCCAAATGCGTTTTTGCCACTCAGTATATAATCCTACATTGATCTACCCAAATAACCCATAACGATCTATAGCGTTGCTTAGTTATATACCCAAACGATATCAGATAAGAAGTATATAGATTTTTTGATGAATTCCGACTTTAATAGCAACAGCTTTCTTTACTCTGAAGAGCCATTAAATCTTCACCAGAATAATAACAAAGATAGAAAAGCTAGACAGGAGGATGAAGAGAATAACAATCCAACATACATGGATTTTGTTGATTTTGACAACATGGGGTTTGAAATGCCTAGTTTGAGTTCTGGTCAGAATATGAGTTACACAGACTCCAATCAGCAAAAACTATTTGAACAGCTTATGTCTAAAAACAACAGCACCAATACAAACGCCTTTAGTGAGTTTGCAGATAACAACATGGGCTTGGCTGACTCTTTGGGCTCCAACTTTGCCAATATGATTCCTTCTTTATCTACCAACTATTCTCCGAATGATGGCTCTAGCAGCAAGTCTAATATTATAAACGATGATAGCAAAATCAATAATGAGTTTAACTTGTATATGAATCAAGTGATGCAGCAAAATAATGCTTCAAACAATGGCAAGCATGTTAAAAAATCACCTCTTTCTCAAGAAATTCAGGCTTTGAAAGCCGAAAGCAATAACAGCAACTTTATCAATGAATTAGTGGATGTTTTTGATGATAACATGAATATAACAAATGATGAGCCTCTTATACAACAAGGCTTGCTTACAAGCATAGAAGGGCTTCGATCAAATGATGTTCACTATTGGAGAAATTGTTTGAACTTTGTTGAAAATATTAAGTTTGGAAAGAGCCCTGATTTCACAAGATCCGATTTTGTGAAAGAGCAAGAGAGAATCAAACAAATGAGCGCTATGAGAGACTCAGAAATTGATGAATATATCAAGGTTCCTGAAGACCCACACTTGTTCCCATACAAAATTACCATAGGAGAGATACCGCCAACCTCAAGAGTGGAAACTCAGGTCAAGTTGAACCTTTGCATAGAGCCAGCTCCCAAGCAAAACATAGTTCATCTATCAACAAATGGTATACCAAGAAGAAAGTACATGCTTGCTGATCCCATCAACACTTGGGACGAAAACTTGCTAGAGCATGTTTTGTTCATGGAAGCTCATGTTGTCAAGATGTCTGATAAATCACCTGTTACTCCATGTGAGAGGTGTTGTAAAAGAGAGGAAAGAAGATTTTCCAGAAGAAAATCAGGTGCCACTGATGCAGACTTATGGGCCGTCAATGATGACAGAGAAGCTTTGATTTTTAACCACAAACAGCTTTGTGTTCTAAGCCAGCATGGTGCTACCACTAATGTTGGGGGCACTCCGGACTCCAAACCTTCTAACAATCCAGACTCTAAGTTTATTACATTCATTAGTAGATTTGTTTGCTACTGTAGACATCAAAAAGAATCACTTGGATTTGAAATTGTTATTTTACTGAAAAATCACAAAGGTGAAATTTTAGGTAAGAAGACCAGTTCTTCAATAAAGGTTGTAAACATAAACCAGAGAACTAAGAGTCTTAAGGATAATGTGTCAGATATCTCTGATACTGCATCATCGGTTGCTTCTGAATCAAGCTATGCAACTGATTACAGCAATAGCAGACAATCCAGTGTTGACTACAGCACATCTTCATACCAATCTGAGTTGGACCATCACAGTGATGCGCTAATGAATGAAAGAAACTCAAGAAACTTCAAGGCCATGAATAGTGTTTCAACTTCTACTCAAGAGTTACTCCAACATCAAGGACAAAATAGCTTATACAATTCAAACCAAGATAGCAGCTTAGGGATTTCTGCTATCAACAACAAAATGTTCAATTCAAATTCTCCTTCCTTCAGAGTATCTCCTAATGTTCCAAGAAACAGCAGCAGTAACAACTTATTGATGGTCAAAAACACTAGTCAAAGCGTTTTGCAGCAACAGCAAAAGCCTGTTAGTGTTAAACCAGATATCTTCAAGATTATTCCAAACTCTGGTCCAACCAGTGGTGCTGTTGAAGTGACCATTCTTGGTGAGAACTTTACACCAAATACAGATGTTGTGTTTGGTTACAATAAAGCTTTGAGTGTTAATTTCTGGGGTCCTACCACTATTGTAGCAAAGGCTCCGCCAGCGTCTACACCAGGTCCAGTGCAGGTTGTTAGTCTTGTTGATTCAATGTACATTCCTGAGAGTGTTGGAACAAACCCAGAAGCAGTATTCACCTATGTTGACCAAAATGATAAACAATTGTTGGAATTAGCCTTGAAAATTGTTGACATTGAAAAAAACAAAGGTTCTGCAGATCCAACCAATGATAACCAAGACAGAAACTTGGCTCAGCAATTATTATTTGAACAACAAGGTGAAAACAACGGTTCACAAGATACAGAAATCAAGCATGAAGCTTATAAAGTTGTTTTGTCATTGCTAAGTGGCTCAAAGAAGAATATTTCTAGTAATTTAAACCTAAAGAATGAAGAAGGTAGAAGTTTATTACATTTAGCATGTTTGAAGTCGCACATTGAATTGATAATATTCTTACTTTCCAACAATGCTAAAGTCAACGCTGTAGATAACTACGGTTACACACCATTACATTTTGCTTGTTTAGCAGATGATATACGAGTAATGAAAATGTTGATTGCTATGAACTGCGACAAGTTCAGTCCTACCTATTGCAACGACCTATCCAGTCCTCTGGAATTGTATCTGAACAATTTCAGAAGCAAGGATGATAGCAAGAATTACGATGAAGTTTATGAATTGTTGAAAGAAGATGATAAAAAGGATTTCAGAAACGGTAGTATGGATCAGCTGAGTGCTTATTCTAATGAATCAGGCTTTCAACAGCATATATCTACCATGGTTTCACAAAGTTCTGTTTCTATTTCGGACAGCCACAAGTTTGACATGGAACCAAAAAGATTGATAGATGAGCTTCATTTGAAAGATATTACTGCAAACAAAACAGGCAAAATTTCTGGAAATGAAAGTACAACCTCAGCTGTCACAGTCAATGAGTCTGTCAATTCGTCTTTAGAATCTCAACCACCACTATATGATGATCTCTTCCCTGAAAGTGTTTTGAAGAGACCTAGTGAGGAATTTGAAGACATCCAAAACCAAAAATTAATTGAAATGACTGTTCCTAAATTGTCGCCTCGTACAACTAGATCTCTTCTTCCTCCAATTGACTCATTGAGCATGAAACTCGACATGATAGAAACCACTGACATGGAAGATAGAATTGCCAATACCATGGACAACAAGAAAAACAGAAATGGCAGCTCATCGGATACTGAAATGTATGATGAGAGCTTCGATAATGAAAGACATGGCCTAGGAATGATCAAGATGAAGTATAAAAACAAGATGCTAAGATTGAACATGTTCAATGAGGACTTGATGAATCAATTCAAGCTAATGAAGTCCAAGCAAAAGGACTTCACTATGGATACAAAGTTGATTTTCTTCTGGATTCCTTTCTTGCTCATATTGATATCAACTGTTGTAGTTTTGACATTTAGCTCTAGCAGTGAAAACTCCATAGCTGATAGTTGGAACATGGCATCACACAACATGAGAACCAGATTAGCAAATTTCTTTTTAGGTAAGCAAAGATGGCAAATGTTTGTTAAAGACGCCATTCACCAAGGTGAAATCAAGTTCAAAGAAGCGTTTAATGCTGAGAACATTCAGAGTATCTTCTGAACGTATATACAACATTAATTAAACTCAACAAAATTGTAACAGAGCATAAGTTTCAATTTTTTTCTTTCTTTTTTTTTTTTTTTACAAATGCGATGGGTGCCGTTTTAGGAAATTTCCAGTCTGCGTTTTTTCTCAAGAGTAACAAATTCTAATTATTTGTTATCCTTATTTAATCTTTTAGAATAACATCAATTTGAAGAGAGGCTCTGTAAAGAACCAAAACCGTTATTATTGCAGAAATGGAACTAAAATTAGCTACTGATAACAAAAAGTACTTGCCTAAAGAAGCACCTGCTAAGAATCAATTCAGAATCATTGTTGGTTCTTATGAACACAACATTTTATGTGTTTCTTTAGATCTTTCAAATGAACAACTCGGACCTATATTCACTCCAATCTTCCATTTCCAAGCACATTCATTAAGTGTTAGAACTTTGGATGCCTCCAAGAAGTTTTTAGTTTCTGGTTCCAGTGATGAGCACATCAGAATCTATGATATGCAAAACAGAACTGAAATGGGTAATCTGCTATCTCACGAAGGAACAATCACTTGTTTGAAGTTCAGTAAAAAATCTTTTGAAGAAGATATAATCAACAATGAGAAGCTTGAAAGCGGTAAGAAAATAGGTACCAACAGTTCTGATGGTAGATGGTTATTGTCTGCCTCTGAAGATAAAACCATTACTGTTTGGAGAACAAAGGACTGGGAAAAGTTTGCTGTTTTGAAAGGCCACACCAAGAGAATCAATGATATCGATATCCATCCATCTAACAGAATTGCCATCTCCATCAGTGATGATCACTCCATCAGATTATGGAACTTGATGAGTATGAAAAAGGCAGGTGTTTTGAAGTTGAAAGACTACAATCAAAATGGTCAATACATCAGATGGTTAGGATTGAACAACTTCGTTGTTGGTTTGACCAGTAAAATTTTGGTTTACGACATCTCCTTAGCTAAAGTGTGCTACGAAATAGATACTCCAAAAGGATCAGTAATCATGCATTTAGAAGTAGACACAATCGAAGGTAGCGACTACGTCATTGTTGGTTTGAATAACGGGTCCTTGCTGTTCTACGCTGTTGAAAAGATGAGATTAACCGTTGATCTTGACAGAGAATATACCGAAGAAGACTTCAAGAACTTGCTTCCAGAATTCACATTGAACGGTCATCCAAATAGAATAAAGAGCTTCAAATATTATAAAAACAAGTTTGCGGAATACTTAGTGAGTTGCTCATCAGATGGTAGAATTGTCTGTTGGGATATGAAGACCAAGGAAAAGGTAGCAGAATACGAAACATCCGAAAGACTGAACTGTTTGACTGTTATTGATGAATCTATAGAAAAAATGAAGGTTTCTACTCAAAAGTTAACTAACGAAGAAGAATACACAAAATCCGAACTAGAAGATGAATTGAATAGTGAAGACGAAGCTCAATACAAAAAGATAATGAAAGGTACCCAGGATAAGAAGAGAAAGAGAAATAAAGGTGGTAAAAAGGTTAACAAAAAGAGAAAAGTAGAAATTGAACTTTGATCGTATATAAATGTTACTAATTATTATTTTTTTTTTATAATTTAGATTCTCTACCTAATCTTTTACAGTGCTTGTAGTATAATGCTCTGGCTTTGGCCCATACTGGAGCTCTACCTCTGTTTGGCAATGCTAGTAATGATGGCAATAAGTCAGCGGCAAAGAATTCGGATGATTCTCTTGGGAGTAGAGATGGTAAATGGTCAATGGATATCACACTTAGCTTTGGACCAGCTGTTGTGTCAACCGGTACAGTTGGCTCATCGAAGACGGTAGCTATGCTATAGATTGGAATAGGGTTATGTGGGTTGGTAGTATCAGCAGATACATCAACAACGGTTCTTAGCTTTCTGGTGCTTTTATTTAGTAACTCGTAGTTGATGAATGGAGCAATTGGCTTAGATAGGTAGATACAGTTGACAAAAATATCAGCATCGGCAATTTCTTGGAATGGACCACCTTTTTTGGTTTCATTGATATCCCACTTGATAATATTTTCTTCTGGTAAACCAGCCTTTTTTAGGAAGTCTACAGCACCGGATCCACATCTACCTAAAGCACCAATGATAAGAACCTTTGGAGTTCTTCCAGCTTTTTGAGTGGCTTTGGCGTAATCTTTCTTGACATTGTTAATCAAACTGTTTTCATTTGGGAATGGAGCAACACCAGGTAAATCTTGGCTGTCACTGTTTAATTGTTTGAAAGACCAGTCTTTCAAACCTAAAGCAGCACCAGCAAAACCGGCGTAGTAACCAAAGGCAGCGACTCTTCTACCTTGATCATTTTCTAAGAATTCAAGGTCGTACAAAATACCGTTACCTTCTTTATATCTCTTTAAAACATCTTTCCAGCCAGCTTGGTCTTTATAACAATGGGCAAATTGGATGTGTTCGTGGTGTAATGGGAAGGTTTGGTCTTCAGGCAATTCTTTCAAACCAATGATGATTCTGTCTCTTGGAGCATTGATCCAAGATCCAAATGGTACAATGGTACAACCAACGTTTTTGTATTCGTTTATGTGGAAAATAGATTGCTCGGACTCTTCAACAAAGATTTCAAAGCCTTTTTCTAATAATACCTTACAGGTAGTTGGAGTCAAAGCAGCTCTAGCTTCTAATGGTTTATATTCACCTCTCAAATGTAATTTAACAGCAGCCATATTTAAATATTAAAATATAGTAATTCAGTATGGTTTTAATTTGCTTTTTTTTTCTGTATCACTGTAACATAAACTATAAATGTAAAATTATTCATTTGTTCAGCAGTATTTATAGTTACCTAAAACATTCCTTTTATTTATTTTTTTTCCCTTAGAATAAAGCTAATCGAAAATATAAAACTTTTCCGTCGCAAAATTGCAAAATTGCGATTCTTTGAGTCATCGCAATTGTAGGCATTTTATGTTATTTTTAATATGTCTGTGACTCTTAGGCGACAAAATAGCGCCTATCACTGAGACATATTTTTTTGCTAAAAAATGTCCGTGCTTATGACTTCGGGTGTTCGGTCGTGAACAACGCCATGGATCTTCCGCCACAAATAATGCACGTGACTAAGTCGGATTTAAACGCGTCTATCAGTGAGACGATACACCAAAAAAAAAATCGAAGAATAGTTGGAGTCCATCTTTGTATTTTTTGTGTTATCTCTTCGACCATTTGAAACATAACAATTTGGACTGATAAAGAACAAGCATTTTAAAACCAAAAACAAAATCTATTCTGATGGACAACAACAGTGTGACTGAGGACTTTGTATTTAACACAAGCGGACATTCTCAGCAAATACCTAAAACTCCTTTAAACGATGCCAAGATTGTGAACAAGGATGGGGCAGGAAGTAACAATGGCCATCATTACAAAAGACATTTGGTCAACAGGTTGTCAAGCTCTAAGAAAAACTTTAGTTCTGCTTCCAGTATGAGAAGATTTTCTTTTCACAACAGTGGTGGCAAAATGTCTCAAAAAGTTAAGAATTATAGCAAAGGCTGGAGTCATCACAAACACTCGCCATTGCCCGCATCTGGAAACAGTATGGTTTCGGATGATATAATGAAATATATCAAAACTGACAGCTCGACATCTCACAGTCCTTTTAAATCTAAGGAAAACTTGAATGATTTATTTGTGACCAAACAAGGTCTCGCTTATTCACAATTATCTAAAGATGAGCAATTCATTGTGGATATGAGAAGTATGAGAAATTCAGTTTTTGAGCAAAAGCAATATGAAACTGCCCAGTTTTACAATGATAGTTTATGCAGTTTTATTAAAGATAAGTTTTTCTTGAATGTGATTAAAGAAAATGTCAATTATCTTATGGATTTTTATGAAATACTAAACATTTACTACATGAAAAAGGAATATCAAAAAGCTGTCGATGTTTTTCAAGAGCATCAGGATATAAACTATTTGCTTAAAGACCACCCTATTTCTGTGTACATTTTCTGTCTCTGTTTGTATGAGCTAGAGAATTTTCAACAAATATTGACCTATTTAGGTGAAGGCAATGAAGAGACGGACTCTATTGACCTTCAGCTAGACATTTTGAATAAAGAACTTAACGATAACTACAATAAAGAGAATAAAGTTGATAAAGGTTTTTCAAGTGATATAGAAAAAGCCGAATACAGCAATATTGAGTTTTACTTTAAAATGCTTTCTAAATTAAAGCCTAATATGTTGCTGTTAAGAGGAAAGGCTTTGATGAAAAAAAATCAGTTTGAAGCTGCCAAGAGGGAATTGAGGAAGTCTATTTTTGCAGATCCTACTAATTACGAGAGTTTTAAATTACTTATTAGCTCTCATATCATGACCAAATCAGAAACCCTAGAGCTTTTTAAGGATATTCCTTTTGGCAAGATGATAAAAAACAAAAGAATTGCTGAGATTGTGAAAGCAACTTACTACAAGATGATTTCTTACGACTACCTTGAAGAAAAGGTGTTGGACAATGATTTGGAAATAGTGGATGACCAAATAGATGATGAAGAAGAAGCTATTGGATCTTTCTTTGAAAATACTGATCTTGAAAATGACAATAAAGATATGAGTGATAACTACGCGAACATGGTTTTGAAAAGCAACAATTTATTGATGACCAAGGAGTTCCAAATCAACACAATAAAAAAGATGTTCAATCAGTGCAGCTACGGAGACTGCATTTTGAGATGTGAAGCTTATTTAAGAGGAGGCTATGACCCCTTCAATGAAGATGTCCTCACACACTACTTGACATCTTTATTTGAGGTAGGAAACAAGGTCAAAATAAGCAGCTTACTAAACACTCTAATATTGAAGTTCCCATGCAGTTGGATCACCGAGTTTGCAGCAGGAACCAGGCAACTTCTATTTAAAAAATTCTTGGCTGCGAGAAAGCACTTTGCCAAGGCCACAATTTTGAACTCGTCCTCACTACCCTCCTTGATAGCATACGGGCATACATTTGTGGGTGAATTGGATTTCGACCAAGCTATTGTGGTATATTCCACAGCTGCAACTTTGTTTCCAGGGTCTCACATTCCCTTGATGTTCTTGGGAATGCAGCATTTGATAAAACGCAACTTGGCGATGAGCGAGAAATATTTGAAGATGGCCTTGGCAATCAACTCGACAGATCCTTTATTGCTCAATGAGATTGGTGTTATTCACTATCAAAAGACTAACTACTTGGATGCAAAGAAGTACTTCAAGAAGGCCAGTGATGTGATCAGTAAAGTAAGGAGCAGCACGATTCTGACTGAGTATGGGTCTGAGGAACCGAACTTCCATGCAAACTCAAAAATATGGGCCGGGATATTTGTGAATCTTGGGCACACGTACAGAAAGTTGAATCAATTGGAAAAGGCCTTGATGTGCTTTGAAGCGATAAGTGTGACTGCAAAGCTGAACACAAACACGCTCACATCAATGGCGTTGGTTTGTTTGAAGCTGATGAAGTTGAAAAGATGTATAGAATACCTACACAGGGCCTTGGAGGTGAATCCTGAAAACACAATGGCTTCGGACCTATTGGAGAAGGCTATGGAATTGAACGTAGACGAAACTCGTTGATTTATATATATGCGCAGCAGTCTTTTACAGTTTTTTTTGTTTCTTCGACTTAGACTTCCTCTTGTCGCCTTTTTTGCTGCTCTTTGGTTTATCGGTTTGTGTATGGTTTTTTGAGTTGTTGACCAAAAACTTCTTTTCTTTGTTCAGTTTATTCGCTCTTTTGCTCAGCACCAGAATCTCCATTCTCTTGCTGACGCACTCAGCAAGCAATCCGTTGTCATCGCTTATGTCTATGGCATCACAGATGCTATCATAGTACTCTACAAAGCTTTCGATGTAGTCGTGCAGAACAGCAAATGCTGACTGTAAATTACCCTCCGAAGAACCTATTTCTTCAATCAGCTTTGTTTTTATGTCCATTTGTCTGGAGTACATGGCCAATGTTTGTTTCGACAGAAGAGCCAGATCCTCGTCCAGCTTGACCATCTTGCTGTCTGTTATCTGAGGTAAGGCGAGCTGCTGCATTTTGGCTTTTTTCTCTTTTTTAGATTTCTTTTCCTTTTTTTCTATTTGAATGTCATCGAGCTGGTCGAAGGCCTCTGCTTCGGTCAGTGTGCTGCTGGATAAGCCATCGCCCTTGTTCTTATTTTTTGCAACTTTTGAAGCCTTGCGGGATTTCTTCAAAGATGCGGTTTTGACCACATGTGGCTCCTCACTTTGAGATTCATAAATTGAGTTGAAGAAGTCATCGTCTATAAAGTTTTTGTCGTCAAGAGAAACAGCATTTACTTGTTCAATAACTGCTTTGACTGTTTTTCTGGACGTGTTTGTTTGTTTCTTTTTTGCTGCTTTTTTAGGTGTTGGTCTTCTGACTACTGGAGGTGTTTCCTCCAACAAAAAAGACGCTAGTTCAGACGCAGAGGATTCACTGATTGCCATTACGTTTTATATTGGTTTACTTTGCTGTTTGGCATTTGCTCTCTTTACCTGACTCAAACACCGAGATTCCTAAAGAGGCGACAAAGAAGTAGAGAGACGGAAAAAAAAATGGAAAGAGCCTGGCTGGGCGGCCTCGTGCTTCTAAACGAAAATTTTTACGACGCCAAAAGAGAGAGAAAAAAAAGAGGCCAAAGATTTGAAGAATAAAAAAGAAAAAAATGTGTAATCAATCATAGATAAAAGACTTAGATGATGCCTTCCAAGGCCTTCTTGACGTTTGTGTATATCTCATCGACTGACTTGGTGCAGTCGATCTTCTTGACTATGTGTCTTTCGGTGTCCAAGTACTCAATGACCGGCATACTTGTGTTGACGAAGGTGTCAAATCTTTTTTCGATGGACTCTATGTTGTCGTCTTCTCTGCCAGATGTTTTGCTTCTCTCCATCAATCTGTTCATCATGACTTCTTTGGTACAGTCAAAGAACAATGTCAACTTAGCCCTCATAACAGTTTCTTCAAAGGTCAAAGCTTGATCCAACTTTCTTGGGAACCCGTCGATCAAGAAGTTCTTGTATTCGTGTTGGTTGCTGATGATGGCGTTCTTCAACAAGGCAATTGTTATTTCTTGAGGAACAATGGTACCGTCCTTGATATGCTTTTGGATGATTTCTCTGAACTGAGAGCCCTCAGCTACTTGTTCAGCTCTTAGAAGATCACCAGCAGACAGATGCTTGAACTTGAAGTCGTTAACCAGCTTGGCACATTGTGTACCTTTGCCGACACCTGGGCCACCCAGGACAAAGACAACGTTAATATCAGAGTTGACAGACATGGTATATGAATATGTTTTTTTTATAAATTGTTTTTGGTGTTTCTCAAAAAAGAAGTCTTCATTTTGTTTCAAGCCAAGAAAAAAAACTGCCATCAGGAAAAAAAGAAAGAAAGAGACTTATTGTGAATATTCTTCCTCAAATTTTTTGTTGAAGTTGAAATCTGAACGTATCTTTCCAAAGCATCTATAAAGACATGGTGGCAGCCTCAAAACATTCAATGTTAACTCATGATAAACAAAACCTAGCTGTTGCTGTATGGATTAAAGCTGGCACATGATGTGTTGTTTATTTATTACTTTGGCTGTTTAGAAATTTTGTATTTTGTGTTATCTCCGACTGCTTTTCTTGCAGTGTTTTTTTTTTTTTTCGCTCAGGAAAATTTTTTTTTTTTTTGGGAATCTGCCAGGGAAAACACTCACGCCTTTTTGGGGTATGGGTTTGTTTATTTATCATTTACCTGTTGATGGTCACATACTCATTGAAAAGAAATTGGCTGTTTTTGAAGCGCCCTAAAGAACATATGCCTTGATCAGGATGTCTAATAACGAAGAAAGGCAGACCAACATAGAGAGGTTGAGGCAGGCTGCCTTGAACGCAGCTTCAAAGAACCTCTCTACCTCCATAACATCAGAAACAAAAAACCTTTCTGCCAAGGACAGACTGCTTCAAAAGGCCTTGGAAATCAATGGTTTGACCATGGCCGACTCCAAAAAAGACGAACCAAAGAAGCAATCATACAACCTCAGTACAGCAAGCACCAGTGATTTGAACAGCTACAGCTCCAGCATGCATGGGCTGAGCAGCGCCCCAATAACACCAACCTTTGTTCCAAGTGCAATGAATACAAGCGGATTCCAGCAAAGCTCTAGCAACTTGACAGCCATGAGTCCAGGCGCGTTCTTCAACTCTGCAAGTAGACCACAAACACCAATCACTCACCAAATACCTCCAATGTCCTCAGATATGAGCAACAAACATTTTTTGGAAACAATGGCCAAGCTTGACGAAAGCGAGTTTTTTATAGATGAGGCTTTGAAGTACAAAATAAGAGAGAATACATTTGATATGAACAATTTCCCACTAGACCACAAAACACCAGTTATAATCCAAGAGTACGCGCAGTTATCTTTTATGTGGAAGGACTTCCGTTCTTACAACTACTACTACAAGTGCAAGAAAATGACAGATGACGGCAACAAGACATACTTCATGAAGAGAAATAGCAAGATTATTAACTCCTCAGTGCCTACTTCCAGAAACATCATCAACATCAATCACAGTATCTCACAATTGAAGGACATGAAAAGCAATCCAAATGTTTTGACCTTAGACTCCATCTTTTTGACTTCAGGATTCATGGATAACTCCTTGGTCCAGGTATACGAATACTACTCGTATATGGTCAAAGCCAATGAGTACTTCAATGTTGATTCAAACGGCACCAGTAAGGGAACACTCAATCTATCCAAAAGCGATTTGTGGTTTGTGCTATTCCAACTATTGAACTTCTTGAAGTTCATGTTTAAGAATAACCTTCATAAGCACCATGGTATGAAGCCAATAGAAGAGTTTATTTCACTTGATCAATTTTTTATCGTTGAAAGTAGTAAAAACATCTTTATGTTAAAATACAACAACCTGGGTGAGATGATTTCAAACAAGTACCTAAAGATTGAAACAGATGGTTCTGAAGATGTTGTTGTAGAAGAAGTCAAAGAATCCAATGGAAACAACACTGAAGCCAAAATCATAAACAAAATAGGTGGAATTTGGAAGAACTTGCTGATCAGCGCCAATGCCTTGGCCAACGATGCCAAAATCACTGATATGCTGGCATTTTTGAAGGCTCCTGACGCCACTCTTGAAAGCGCAAATGCACACTTCAGCTTTGATATCATGGCAGACTGCTTTGACAGAGTTGCAGCTTTTAATGAGGTTCTGTACAACAACTTATCTAAGAGCATTAATAGTGAAGATTTCTTGAACATACTGCTAAAACTAAACATAGCGATTGCAGACTATAACGTTAATGACTCTGCGTGGCAACCTAATGGAACAAAATACCCTTTGAAGTTGTTTTATGACTTCTTGTTTAAAAACAGCTCCGGAAAAAAAGACACTTTAAACTACGGACACATAATAAAGAACTTGTGCAAGTTGGACTCAAACAGCTTTGACAGCTGCTTGCTATCTGACGATGCAAAAACAACATGCATTGTTGTGAGCTATAAGGACTTGAATTATTTGGTCAATTTTGTATATATGCAGAGTATTAACAAGAGCGTGAAATGATGATTAAGAGATGTAAATTTTTTTTTTTTTGTTTTTTTAGTCGCTCGGAGCTATGTTTCTCCGAGTTTAATCCGCACATTTTTAATCAATAGATCACAAAGAAAAAAGATATTTGGATTGAGATGATTGATATTTCACAATTTTGTAAATGATTCTTTAGCAACCATGTACTTGCTCAGCAAAAATGTGGAAGCTTTTTTTAAAACGAATTTGTCTTTTAAATGATGGAAACCAGCAGAGAAACATTTAAACAAAATGGAAAATATAAGTACGGAGGAAAAGATATTGCAATACTATTATTACCTTAAATTCAAGTTCAAAAAGATCAATATAGTCGTACACAGCATTATTCACGATTTCCAGTTTTACAACAGAACACTTACGAGAAGAAAACAAAACCAAGTAAGAAGCACTTTGAGAGTCGAAGATGTCTTTGATCAGGCATCCTCTTTGGAGAGAGATGTTTACAACAATATTTTAACTTGTTATAAAGAAAACCACGATGTGAAGACGAATGTTTTTTTACTGGCAGACTGCGGGTGTGCATGCCACATAAGCAGCAAGAGTCCTGTATTTCACAACGCCAACTGCGTAACCAAATGCGAGGCCTCAAACTTGTCTTTTAGAAACTACTTGCTAAAAAACAACAGAGATCCAAATGAAGCCATGATGCACTCGCCCTTGTTGGAGAAGGCTTATCAGCCAAATGACAATCTAGGTCTCAGCGGAGAAACTGTCTTCACGGAAGCTAGCAAGTTCAAGATATATGACCGCTTGAATTCGATACTCAGCCATGTCAAGGAGACAATCAGTCCACGAATCGACAAGATCATGAATCACAGCAAAGAATCCAACCAAGAAACACGTGCCAGGGACATCGACATGGAAACAGGTTACTTTGAAAGCATCAAGATCCTCCACAGCCCTAACGCAAGATTAGACATGATGGGTAGCGAAACAGATGATTTCATACGTTCATATGATATGATGGATGGAGATGGGTATGGAACCATAAGCATTGGAGAAGCACCGGCTGTGAACGAAAGTTTCTTTGAAAGTAAAAACGACGGCTATGTTCTAGATGTTATTTCTATATAAAAAAAAGCAGATTGCGTAATCTTTTAAAGTTCGCGTGTATGTATTTTTTTTTTTGGTGCGACTCATTTGCTGAAAACGCACACGTAAAACACGTTTTTGTCCCTGAGCGCTGACTATTTTTCTCCAGGCAGGCTGCTGCTTTTTTCGTAGGCAGGAAAACTCAACGGGATTATATTCCAAACCGGAACTACTTGGTTACATCATTTTCTGTTTATGGAGACTGTGGACAACTAGTGTTTGTAAAAACATATATTTAAACCGTGATAACGTAATAATTAATTGGTGAAAAAGTATAAAACTTTTATGTATGGGATCCGATGTGAGGCCATTTTGGTTTTTGATCTGATATGATCTCAATTTCAGAGCAGATATCTCAAAATAAACCAAAAATCACATATACCCTACCATCATTTGCTCTTATTTTTACTTCTAATAAACAACATGGAATGCCCCATTGAATATACCCGTTATGAAGAACCAGCACCATCTGCATTTTTGGATATACCCTTCTACATAGACTTTGATTCTATCATCAGCAAGTCGACCTACTGCTTTGAAAATCTCGATTCTCTGAACGTCTTTAGACAGAACAAGGATGCCGGAAATAAAGACAATCTTAATTTTGAATATCTGAGAGCTCTCAACAACAGAGTAGCTGGGCTGCCTCTGTATGAGTGTAGGTTCAAAAAAGACAAGAGCTACCTGCTCAACGACTCGCAAAAGAACTTGACAATCATGAAGTACGTTGCATTGAGTCCTCTACAGAATCCTCGCGAAGACTACGAATACTTGGGATTCAACGACAAACTAAAACTATCGATTTTCAGATATGAATACACTAGCATAAAAAACAAGGGCTCCCCTTTCCGCATTGAAAGCAAAAGAACATACAGCAACGAGCTGTCCGATGGGTCCACAATGAATATGACGTTCAAAAGCGACTTCAATGCCGACAAAAATGTCGAAGTGAACATTGGATCCGAAAATATGACCTGGAAGCATGGCAAGAAGAACCCAAATGAGTGCGTCTTAATGAAAGACGAAAAGAAGAACATAGGACTCGTGGATACCGCAATCAATCTGCACCATGATAAAGAAGTGCTGGGGCTACTGAAGCTTAATGATTTTGACAACGCCAGTAGCCGCGACAAACACAGCCAACATGGGGTGATGAACTTTGAGAACGAGAAAATTATTATCTCGTGTTTCATTTTACTGCTCCAGAAGAGGTATGATGTCAGTTCCAAAGTAGGCATGATGAAGGGTCTACGTTAGTATGTACGCGGAGATATAAGTTGATAAGTAAAGCCTTTTGTTAATAAGATATTTTTTTTGTTTTTTAGAATTAATTCCTGACAGCCTTGGCATAATTTATATTGTGCGTATATTTTTAAAAATTGTTTATTTTTCAGTTTACATTTTACAACAGTTTTATTAATATAATTTACCAAATGTAAACACCAAATTTAATAGTTATATACTTTGTTAGTTAGGTTTTTGCAAAAAAAATTTGAATCATATTCAAGTACCCTATCACGTTTTTATGAGCTACTTTGCTAGAGGTAATAGCGCTGTGGTTTTTGTTATAATACTTTTGATTTTTCGGATATAATATTTTTGTAAAATTACCCAAATCTGCCTTGTTAAGAAGCCGCGTGACAAAAAAAAACATAAAACTTTTCAAAGCTGATGAGCAACCCACAAGCACCATGTTGAAAGGGCCTAAAAAGATAACAACAACCAGCACGAATTACACACTGAGTAAGCCTCGCTTGGACTCGTATGTGAGTGAGGCAGGCACTGACAGATCAACAAATTTGTTTATAAAAGACTACAGGGTGGTTGCCGGCTGTATCCCAATCGATATCAAGAACAAGAAGATCCTCATGATCAAGCATGCCAAGGGCGGTAACTTCATAATACCAAGAGGCGGTGTGGAGTTTGATGAACTCAGATACAAAAAAGTTGATTCAAAGAAGTTTCAAAACTTTGAGGAAATTCCAAACGCCGCATACTCCTTCATGGAAGGTGGACTGAGAGAAACCTGGGAAGAAGCAGGTGTGAAAGGAAGTGTAACCAAGGACTTGGGGCAATTCTACTACTACGACTCAAACAACAAAAATGATAACTATGACGCATGGCTCAATAGGGTAAAGAAGAAGTTTCCGAAGAGTATTGATTACTACTACCAGATGGAGGTTGATGAGGTTTGTGAAGAGTGGCCGGAGAAGGGCAAGAGGATACAGAAGTGGCTGGACCTAGACCAGGCAGTGTCGCACATTGTCAGCAACGGCAGATTTTCAGCATTCAAGGCTTTGCTTAAGACCGATCTTGTTGAAAATCGAGACGCCTTGTACAGACGCTATTTTGAATCAGACCTTACAGAGGATAAATACAAGGTATTTTTCAGAAACAAACCTTATAAGAAGTATTCCGAGGAGGTGTGTGAAGCTCAGGTTGTTCTTGTAGATATTATACTGAATAAAAGCGGTGATAGAATTATGGTAGGCGAGGAGAAGGCTTTTGCTTTTGAAAATGTAGACATGCTGCATGAACCGTTTGTATGGAGATCAAGCAAGTTTTTCAGTTGGGTCAAAGCACAAAAAACGGATGGCATAAAATTTGTTAGTTTGAAGGACCCTGTGGGCTATGTGAAGCGGAAGAATGCTGTCATTGATGACTCCTTGGACAGCTTGGATCTAGGCACCTATAAATATGCCGTTACGTGCTGTGTGTATGAGGTTGATGACAAGTTTGAAATGAGTGGCAGAAAGTGGGTCAGTATCAAAGAGTGGAGAAAGAACCTAGATGGTCTCAGCAAAATTGTTAATAACTTTGTGCCAGAAGAAAAAGATGATTTGGCAGATGAGTTGGAGAAGTTGAAGCTATAGAAGTATAATTTTAAAGCACATGTAGTGTTTTTAGCCCACCGGATGTAAACTTAACGTAGTATAGGTTATATTATTATCAGCTGTAAATATGAAGGGTGTGATAAGTTGTAAACACATAACTGACTGCTAGATGATAAGGGGGCTGTATATAACTAATAATAAAGAACATATAGTACATTAGTATAAAGAAGGAGAAATATGAGTTATATAAGCACAATTGGTAGTAATGTCACGTTTTTTAATGAAACCAGCAAGGTATAAGTTTGGTATAATATAATGTAGATATAATATAAGGCCGAAGATATAATACGGAAAACATAAGACTGATATGGTACGGTATCTTTGACAAGTGGTTACTTCTTTGGTTATTTTCTTTTTCTCATCTAAGCTTAGCAATAAGTTTGGTAGAAAGAAGTGCTTTATATATTGTAATGCTGTCACAATTCTCGGTGTTTTGGTCCAATCCATTGCAGGTGCTTGGAAACGTAACGGATACCAAGAGAATTACCAAAAAAAAGATGTTTTGGGTAGAATGATTGCAGCAAGAATTATTATTTGTATTGGTTCAGGTGTCATACAAAGCACTTCTCCAGCATTAATTGCTGAAATTGCCTACCCTGAGCCTACTGCCAGATCTGTTCAAATTAACTACTACAATTTCAGTTGATACTTAGGTGCTGTCACAGCCGCTTGGATTGCATTTGGTGTAAAAAACGTTCAGCACCATTGGTCCTGAAGAATTCTAACTGTATGCCAATGCTTGTTTTCTTTTGTTTAATTGATTCTAGTTCTTTTGTGTGTTCCAGAACCTCCTAGATTTTACCTCCCAAAAGGCAAACATAAAGAATCAAGAGCTGTTCTAAACGACTTGCATGCTGGTAACATGGAAAATGGACAAGAATTAGTTGACTATGAAATGAATGGAATTTAATTGGCAATTTCTAAAAAAACTCCATGGGTAAAACCGTTTTGGCCTTTATTTTTATGTACTTCTTCTTCTATAACTTGGGTCTAAACGGTTTGCCATTCAACTATGTTACTGAAATTTTACCATACACAATAAGAGCCAAGGTTTTTTTTTGTTAATGTTTGTTCAATTCACCTTGCATATTTACAACGAATTTGTAAACTCAATTGCAATCGATAAAATCAAATGGAAATGCTAAATTGTGTATGTGTGTATTCTTTTTGTGAAGTTTTTGTCAGCTTTACTTTTATTGAAACATCTGGAAAAACACTTGAGGAAGTTGCTGATGATGTCAAAGGATTGGGTGCAGTATTGGGAATAGTCGCTTTGACATATGAAAAAAAGCATAACGACAATGCCGAATATGTAGATTAAAATATTTTATAATTTGATTTAACGATATTTATTGATGAACATTTGTTTGGTAGTTTATAAAAAAGGTAATAGGTTGAAAATTTGTACGAATATTAATTTTCTACCAAAGAGGTTTTATAAATTTTAAGAATAGTTTGAAATGGGCTAACTGTAAAGTATTTAGTATTAGCCTTAGCAAAAAAAAATGGGTAGCGATATTTGGTAATCAAAGTTCAAGAAAAAAACTCTTTGGGTACTAGTGAAGTAATGTATATGCAGTTAAAAATAAAGAACATTTTATAACAATTCAAATAAATTGTAGCCATAAAGTAGCTAAGTGACTTGTTGAAAAAGTGCTTGCTCTGTTGACATTGTCAGTGTTAATTAATAAAGCTGTCAATTAGATTTGAATTGACAGATAAATGCTTGACGTAATAGAAACAATTGCTGTGTTTTTAGAAAAGCCAATAAAATTTATGCTAAAAGATGCTTTGATAATGCTTGAGTCAACAGTGCTTGTGCATTTTTAAAACTGCTTTAATAAGATAGTGTATTTTTTAAAAAGTAACAAACTTATAAGCTACACAATTGCGGCCATTGCAACTGGCAGTTTCCAAGTAAGTGTTAAGAGCACAAGTTGCAAAAGTAGATTATTCGGTAAACCTTTATGGAAGCATAGACCCATGTTCTAAAGCAGTATTTAATTCTTGAGAAAAAACAGAGGCTGGTGTAAGTTTATATGCTAATGTAGTGCTAGATGCTAATGTAGTGCTAGATGCTAATGTGGTGCTAGATGCTAATGTGGTGCTAGATGCTAATGTAATGCTAGATGCTAATGTAGTGCTAGATGCTAATTTAATGCTAGGTGCTGTTGTAGGGCCAAATGCTGTGATGCCAAATGCTAGTGTTACAACAATAATAATTGGGAAAATTTTTTGTTCACCATTAGTACCAATTAAAAAATTAGTAAATTGGTTGTAAAGACATAAGTGTTGGTTTATAAAATTGTGATTAAAACTCTGGTGTCTTAACAATGTTTATTAAAAAAACGGTAGTATTTTTTGCAAAATTTGTAAAAAAACTACTACTATACTTAGTATAAGTTAAATTACTAGTGCACAGTTTAGTGGTAGTCTTTTTATGAAGTTTTAAAGTGTATCGTTAAGCTTGTTATAATCAAACTATTGGTCTCTGTGGCTATTCCTTATAAAGTAGTTGTTGCTGTTTAATAAGTAGAAATAGTAATATAAATGATTACGGTTTTTTCATCTACATTACTAGCAAACGCAACAGCTCAATTGGTTAAGTAATTTTTTTCTTTTTTTGACTTTCAATATTTAGTAGTTTTTAATCACAATCTACAAGCATTACATTTGAACAGAACCTCTGAGAAGTAAAAACAATTTTAATCTATTCCATTTATATACGTATATATAAATTCAAAAATTGGAGGCAAAGCTTCCGCTTCTTTCAGTTTGTTCTTCGGAAAAAATATTCTTACAGAACCGTTGTAAATCAAAAACAATACGTAAGCAGAAAACCCCGACAATGTTTCATTAACAACAGCTGTTGAAAACATGCATATTTACAGGCTTTTTTTGAATACAAATAAATGAATAAAATGGTTTTTTGAGTACAGCAAAAAAATAGCTATCAAAGTCTCTGGCCAAGATTCTTAAAGATGTTCTTTATTGATTTTTGAAGAGGCATGCAGTGTGATATGAAAAAAAATTGTACAAGATTAAATTTTTTTTTTTTAATTAAAAGAAATACTACAGTAACTTCAAGCGATAAATATTTAAAAAATATACCCACTTTCCTTGATTGGTTTTTCCAAATTGCTGTTTATAGGTTTCATATTGACCCAAAGTAAGCAATATGCAGAAATTACTATAGCATAGAATCATATGATTTCATAACATCTAGACAAATTACTTGTTTTTATGGCCGCCGCTTCTGTTTATTACCTCAATGAAAATTCTCTTTTTTCAAGATTGATAAACCAAAAATTTGCTTATTTTTTTCATTGAGTCATAGAAAATAAAAAAATTTAGAGGAGAACGAATATTGGTGTAAGAAACATAAAAGGATATAAAAGTGAAAAATAATTAAAAATTTGAAGATTTGGGAATTTAGTAAATTCAAAACACAAAGTTTGGCTTCAATGTTATTGAAACACTTGGGCTTTGCTTACATGATAAACAGATACATAAGAAAATACTTTCAATGAGTGAGCATGTAAGTGTCCAAGTCAATCATTGCAGAATTTGCATGTACCCTACTTTTTTTCTTTTAAAGATCTGCAAAAAAAATCAGAAAGCAAAATCTTGCCACGTGTTTATTTTGGTTACAAGGGCCTGGACGCTTTGAGCAATCTAACATATCCACAGCCTCCTCTTGCTGTTTTGTATTTGGTTTTTTTTTGTTGTTTCAGATTAAATTAAACAATAGAGAAATACTCTTTTTATTTTTGTCTAGGTCGAAGGGCTGTTTATCATGTAAAAAACATGTGATTTACAGTTATGTTTAATGCAAAATATTGCAAGAATGGCCTCCTTTAACTCCTCTCTCACAAAAACACAATAGAAGCATACAATACCGCGCATGTAAGCGATTTTTATTGAGAATGTGGTTTTTTTTGTTTCGCTTCACCCTGAATGAGCCAATAGTTAATTCCATATATTTACCAAACAGTGCCCAGCGTCATTTTTCCTTAGTGGACATTTTTGCGGCTGTGAATGATATTCCGGTAAAAAAAATTAACAAAGATTTTCCAGATTGACGAGTATTCTGAAACATATTTAGCTTTTTTCACACCTTTTACTAAGATACGTATTTTACTACTCCTCCTGTATATCCCTAATACAAAGGAATCGTGAGAAAAAAAACCTCCAAACAAGTGAAAGATTGCATATCTTGTATATACGATGGAATCTTTTTTATTTAACAGTTTTAAAAAATTGTTTATATCTAGGCCATATTCATTTAAAACGTCATTCTGTATCTAAAATCAGCTGATTCAGTATACGTGAAATTGGGGAACTGAAATTATAAAAACCCTGAAATAGTGTTTTCTACTTATTTAACAAAATATTAACGTTTGTTGTTAATGCTTCAGAAAGAATGCTTGCTCACTACTGTTTTTGGAATAAATTAGCTCAATGCCGATTTCTAATAAAGCATTTCTTGGCGAGTTTATTCGAAAAATATTAGAGATGTCGGTTTTTGGCTTTTTCTCTAAAGTGCCAGTAAAACTATGTTCTTGTCATAAAGCTTTGAATGCTACAGTATATTTTTTCAATTATACTCACCACGTTGAGTTTTCACGAGGTTATCTATGTGTTTTCAATTCCACAGCAAAAATTATATTGGCAATACATGTATCAACAAAAAAAAATTTTAAGACTCTCCTTCAAATAAAAACAAAAAACATTCTCTGGGTGTTTTCTCAGCAGTGGTCTGCAAAATCTCTATTTTAAAAATTCTTAGATCTTACCTTTGCAGTAAAATAAGTCTGGATGTTGGTTTATCAAGAAGGAAATGCTTATAAAATTATTGAGACACTGATCTCAAAATTTTTGGTGATTCTGTCTGTATTTCATCACATCTTTGGAATTCCTTAATTTTGTTTTTCTGAGCTGAGAGTATGTTTTTCAAAATGTAAGTTCCCATCCTCTAGTTGGGTTTTATGCAACTTTTGGCCCTTATGCAAAAAATGGTGGTATAAGAAATAGCTTTTAAAATTATTGTTTTGCTGTTGTTAATGAGAAAGAAATCATGTTCCAAATAAGGGTATTCACGTGTAGAACTTGCAGCGCAGGACAGTAAAGTAAAGCATAGAGTCTATTACCAATTGTTGTTAGTAACAAACATATATTGGTGATATAGCATTGATAAGTAGATGTAAAAGAAATTATACAATGTCAAGAGTAAAGGAGATATAGCGTATCATCAGAATATATCGATTATAGTAGTGCTAGAAGCAAAAACTGAAGACATGTATGCCTGCGTAAAAATAGTACCGACAACGTTCTGCTTACTGTTGTAATACTCCAATAATGCTGTTTACATTTAATTTCTTACATGTAAATGTAAGTTAATTATTTTTAAAATAAGTTAAATTTACCGCTTAAAACATTTTAACTAAACTTAAAATGTAAACTATTTATAAAAAAACGTGAAAAAATGTAAACAAATTTGGCGAACAAAAAAATCACGAGTGCGAAGCACGAGTAGTGTCCGCCGTGTAGCGAAGCGGAGCAGAGGGCACAACATCACCAGCAGCAAAAAAAAAGAGAGCAGTAAAAAGCGTGCAAAATAGGTATAATAAGAAAACAGATATAGGAAAATAAGAAGGAGAGATGTTTGTTAGGTTTAGTATGAGTATAGGAGTTAATGTGTGTGGTAATAGCACTAATAATAATTTATAACTGAGTTTCTAGTTTAATTAGTTCAATATCAGGTTAGACGAGGTTACTTCTTCAAAAGGGATGTAAAATATTCACCATGGTAGCGGTTATACCAGTAGCTCATACGACGATAAAGACAACTTTATAGTACCATATTATTTCAGATTGAAGTTGACAAATAAGAAAAATTTTGCTTAATAAGATATTGTGGTGATAAGCAATTAAAATTAAAGATACACTGAAGATATTCACTACGAAGAGAAGCTAATTACCGATGACTGAATGAGCAATTACACAAACAGCTTGAACAATGAGTAGTTATCTCAGCAGTTTAACCATCGAACAAGTTAAGATTAAGAAATATATTTATGAAGAGTATAGAACATACCTTTAATAACATAGAAATAGAGTACAAAAAAAGGATAAAAGAAGTAAACTAGAAAATGGTCAGATTATATATACATTGCATGATTATAAGAGTTGCTGACATATAAGAAATAATCAAAATTTATATGTGAGATTTAAAACTTTAATTAGTAATGCTGGTAATTAATTCTGCTGTAAACTCTTATAGTGTAAAAGCTGTACAACTTCATACTAAGAGTGCTACACCTATGTCAGAAAGCAACTGTTAGATCAATGTAGTAACACAGAGCAGGGATGTTATGTGATTATCAGAGTTAAATTACATACATAATACATAATTTGTAAATACAAATACCAGATCTTTAATGATTCTTACAGCAACATGAGAGTAGATACAACAATAAATGATTCTAAGCTGGATTAAAGGTATCTATACACATGGAATATGGCAGCTGTGAAAAACAGATATGGAGCATTATCAATTAAAGTTTATGTAATATGTTAGCTAACAGAGTAATAAACTGGTAAAATATTGTTAAATCACCAAATAACAGTTGAATCATACTGAGGTTTAAATGCTGAGCAGGAAACTAAGAAAGAGAAAACGAGTGCGAAGCACGAGTAGTGTCCGCCGTGTAGCAAAGCGGAGCAGAGGGTAGAACATCAATAGCAGCAATAAGAAAAAGGGAGAGAGGAAAAAGGGAGAGAGAAAAAAAGAGGAAGGAAAAAAAGAGAGAGAAACGGGAAAGAGAAAAAAGAGAGAGAGAAAAAAGAGAGAGAAACGAGAGAAAGAAAAAAGAGAGAGAGGAACGGGAGAAAGAAAAAAGAGAGAGAGGAAAAAGAAGAAGAGAGAAAAAAAGAGAGAGAGGAACGGGAAACAGAAAAAAAAGAAGAGAGGAAAACGGGAAACAGAAAAAAGGAGAGAGGAAAAAAAGAGAGGAAAAAAGAAGAGAGAAAAAGGGGGAGAAACACACAGAAAAGAAGAAGTACTGAGTAGAAACAGGTAAGTAGACAGGAGATAGGATCACAAGTGACAAAAGAGAGGGCGAGTGACGAAGTCCGAGCAGCGTGAGGAACGAACGCCATAAGGGAGGGATAATATAAGGGAGGTAGTATATAAGGTAGATATATATAAGAGTGATAATATTATAACACCGACAACATAACACCGACAACATAACACCGACAACATAACACCGACAACATAACACCGACAACATAAAAAGTCAAAACAAAAAGACAAAACAAAAAGACAAAACAAAAGTCAAAACTAAAGTCAAAACTAAAGTCAAAACAAAAAAGTCAGGTCAGGTCAGGTCAGGTCAGGTCAGGTCAGGTCAGGTCAGGTCAGGTCAGGTCAGGTCAGGTCAGGTCAGGTCAGGTCAGGTCAGGTCAGGTCAGG